>OX420958.1:4264734-4988068 GCA_949091785.1 Polymixis lichenea
GGACAAAATAGATCTGTCCTTCTGGATAAGAAATTCGCAGGGTAGGCACCATAACATTTTACAAAATTTGCAGATAGGTCTGGTCGTTCATGCGCCTGCTTGCTTCTACTAATTCTCCTGGTCCCATGGACGAAATCCACCCCCAATACCCTGAAAATAACAACAAAGGTTTAATTTTGTTTTAAAACATTTGACTCCTGACAATTGTCATGATGTCAAAATAGAATAAAATACATAATACAGTATAAAATAAAAGTATATAATTTATAATAATTATGCATATACTTACTATATTAAAATTATAATAAATAATTAGTTATACAGGCAGTGATACATTTGTATTAATTGTTAAATACAATATTAGGCAATTAAATGGGGCAGAATATACATATTAATTTACTTAATGAAAGGTAACTCACCCAATGTTATTCTACCACTGGCTCTGTTAGGTAAAACATTTTGATGTTGGTATCATTCATTCGGTTTCCGTCTGCGTCAGGTAACTGGACCAAGGGAGATTTTGGAAGTTTGAGCAATACCAAGTTTTAGTACCTATTTGGTACTATTTGGTACCAGACATCAAATAATTGGTACCTCGCTAAATAGGTAAAACTATTACGAGGAAAGTCAAGTCGAGGACCAAGCCGGTTTCACCTAGTTGTAGGCGTTATAACTAGTTCATCTTTTCGTTAAAATGTAGTACCTCATTGGTACCTCAACCTATGTTTTTCTTGTATTTTTTTAATAAGCCAAAAAATAGTTACATCTAGAAGAAATTTTGCATGTAATTTGGAGCACGTTGATATCACGTAGATGTAGGCGTTATAATTAGTTAATCTTTTCATTAAAATTTAGTACCTCATTGGAACTTCCACATATGTTTTTCTTAGATTTTTCCGATAAGCCAAAAATAAGTTACATCTACAAGAAGTTTTGCATAAGTATATAATAATGTTTATTTTTGTACAAAGAAAATGACCGAAAACAAACCATAACACATATATATTCTAAATCTAACAAGCACATAAATATTCTGATAAAGTCTACATTTAAGCATAGGGCCAATGACTCTAACAGGGAAAGATACCCCTCAATCCGTAATCACTGCAATAAGGTGTGTAGGAATGCTAATCGGCACCACATTCATACTTCTTGCCAAAATGTTGACGCAACCAAAGTTTGGAAATTTCTCAGATCATTGCGGGTCGGTAAAACCCGACAAGAGACAATTCCAAAAGATATAGCCATTGATGTAATGAATAATCATTTTACTGCTTCGTCCAATTTTGATAGAACAATAAAACTGAATACACTAAATTATCTCTCTGTGTCTTTCCATGCTCATGGAAAGATGCCCAAATAATCTCGCTAACGGAATTATTTGAGCATCTTTCAACGAACGACGATTGGACGATATTCAGTAAAAGATTTGGCATTTGCCAAATGTTTTTCTGAATATCGTCCAATTTCCGTTTTACCATTCCTATACAAAGTCGGTTGATCCACAATCGAATTAGCACTTTCCTCACTAAAAATAATCTCCTCAAACCCTTCCAGTCTTGCTTCCGTTCTGGTCATATCACCACCACAGCGCTTCTGAACATGACGGATGATATAAGGACAGCGATGGAAAACGGCAATCTTACAGTTTTTACTAGATTTCAGTAATGCTTTTAATACTGTTGATTTTGAAGTGTTGCTTGGGATTCTATGCTCTCTTAATATATCTCCATTGACTGGTTTCGCAGTTACCTGTTCGGTCGCCGGCAACGTATTTGCTTTGGAGAGGCCTTTTTGGAGTAATACTTCTGCCGGTGTACCACAGGGTGATGTTTTATCTCTTTTACTTTTCGCAGTTTTCATAAACTCAATCTCCGACAAACTAGTTTCTTCTTACCATCTTTATGCCGATGATTTACAATTTTCTATTGGTAATCTCTCCGAGGCTATCTTAACGATTAATCGTGATCTGGCCCGCATATGCGACTGGAGCAAAAGATATGGACGTATGGTTAACCTTATAAAGACACAAAGACACAACGGTCTCAAGGACTGACTGGACGACTCTTCACCAAGTTTCTTTTGACAACTCAGTTGTTCCTTTCAGTGAGAAAGTTAAAAACTTGGGGGCATTTATTGATAAGAACTTCTCTTGGACAGCCCAGCTACAGGAAGTTAGCCGCAAGCTATTTGCATCCGCCGCGTCTTTAAAGAGATTGCGTAACTTTCTTCCCATTACCACCAAAATTGCGCTTGCACAATCGCATCTTCTACCCATCCTTGACTATGCTTGACCTTACCCAAGACCAACTCGACAAACTTGAGCGCCTTCAAATTTTTTTGTTTAAGGTTTATATTTGGCTTGCGCTTGGAGGGGCTTGTGGCTATGTAACAATAGCTGCACGGGTCGATCGATCAGGTTAAGCTACGCTTGCCGCGGTTGGTCCGTGGATGGGTGACCATCTTTACATACCAAGACCCCTCCGTGCCTCGGAAAGCACGTTAAGCCGTTGGTCCGGGCTGTCATTTGTGGATCTTTGACAGTCGTTACGGGTCGTCAGAAGCCCGAAAGTCTGACAACCAGTCTTACCAAGGGGTATCGTATTACCCCAGTTACTGGGTTGTGGAGGTCAGATAGGCAGTCGCTCCATGTAAAATACTGGTATTCAGCTGCATCCGGTTAGACTGGAAGCCGACCCCAACGTAGTTGGGAAAAGGCTAGGCAGATGATGATTTGGCTTGCGCTAGTATGACCATGTTTCCGAATTTCGAGTGAAACTCAAGTGGTTACCAATTCGCCTTTGCCCGAATGCTCACATTCTTTCCCTTTTGTACAATGTGCTCTTTTCCCCTTCCACCCCTCTCTATCTCAAAAATCGTTTTCAGTTTCTTTGTGACTCCCACACAAAATTCTTAAGGCCATCAGATAACTTGAAGTTTTGCCTATGCATTCCACAACTTTCCTCGACCATTCCTTCACTGTTCAGGCCGCTCGTTTGTGGAATGCATTGCCAGTTGTTATCCGCGCGCAGTCATTATATTTGTTTAAAAGAATCGTAAAGGTTCTCTTACCTAACTGTAATTTCCTATGTAATCTTAATTAATTTTCGTTCCTTATATATTTAGTATGTATGTATTTATGTATCAATTATATAAGCTATGTATATATCTGTGTATCTATTTTACTATATTTATTATTTGCACCAACGACATCGCTATTTGCCAAGATTGCCTGGAAGAGATCGCGGAAAGGAATAAGGCCCCCATTGTATATTTTGTAGTGTACCTTGTTTTTTTGTTATGTAATATTGTGGTGTACAATAAAGTACATATAAATAAATAAAGTTATTAATTTAATAAATATGGATGTTTAAGTAATAATAAAACTTATGTAAATATGTAGGCATAAAAATATTATCGGAAATATATTTTCTTTGTACTAAAATAAACAATATTATAATTATACTTATTTATTTATTTATTATGAAAAACTTCTTGTAGATGTAACCTATTTTTGGCTTATCGAAAAAATCGAAGAAAAACATGTAGAGGTGCTAATGAGTTATTCAATTTTTATGAAAAGAATAACTAATTATAACGCCTACAACTACGTGATATCTAGTAAAGTTAACCCTGTAAGATTACTGTTTTTCATCGCTGACCTTATATCATCCGTAATGTTCAGAAGCGCTGTGGTGGTGATATGACCAGAACGGAAGCCAGACTGGAAGGTTTTGAGAAGATTGTTTTTAGTGAGGAAAAAGGTGCTAATTCGATTGTGGATCAACCGACTTTGTATAGGAATGGTAAAACGGAAATTGGACGATATTCAGACATACATTTGGCAAATGCCAAATCGTTTTTCTGAATATCGTCCAATTGTCGTTCGTTGAAAGATGCTCAAATAATTCCGTTAACAGAATTATTTGAGCATCTTTCCATGAGCATGGAAAGACACCAATAGACAGACAAATTTGAGGATGTGACAAAGGACGGGAAGGATAACATCCTGCACAGGGACCAACATATTACGGCTGATATAGTCACCTCCTACTGCATTGGAAGTAATCGATAGTTTGCTTTTCATAACATCACATGCGGAGCACTGACCAAAAAGATATGGAGAATAACTGGGAGTCGGAAGAGAAGAGAGATAATTTAGTGTATTCAGTTTTATTGTTGTATCAAAATTGGACGAAGCAGTAAAATGATTATTCATTGCATCAATGGCTTTTGGAATTGTCTCTTGAAGTATGAATGTGGTGCCGATTAGCATTCCTACACACCTTATTGCAGTGATTACGGATTGAGAGGTATCTTTCCCTGTTAGAGTCATTAGCCCTATGCTTAAATGTTGACTTTATCAGAATATTTATGTGTGTTAGATTTAGAATATTTATGTGTGTTATGATTTGTTTTCGGTAATTTTCTTTGTACAAAAATAAACATTAATATATACTTATGCAAAATTTCTTGGAGATGTAACTTATTTTTGGCTTATCGGAAAAACCTAATAAAAACATATGTGGAGGTTCCAATGAGGTACTAAATTTTACTGAAAAGATTAACTAATTATAACGCCTACAACTACGTGATATCAACGTGCTCCAAATTACATGCACAATTTCTTCTAGGTGTAACAATTTTTTGGCTTATTAAAAAAATACAAGAAAAACATATGTTGAGGTACCAATGAGGTATTAAATTTTAACAAAAAGATGAACTATTTATAACGCCTACAACTAGATGAAACCAGTTTGGTCCAGCCATTCTGAATGGCTGTAATAGTTTTCCTTCTTTAGCGAGGTACCAATTATTTGATGTCTGGTACCAAATAGTACCAAATAGGTACTAAAACTTGGTATTGCTCAAACTTCCAAAATCTTCCTTCGTCCAGTCATCCTGACGCAGACCGGTTTCCTCCACAACATTTTTCGACCGTCACAAATCAAAATCAAAATCAAAAGTCATTTATTCAAATTAGGCTGAGAATCAGCACTTTTCGAACGTCAAAGTACATGAGACAGTCCCCCAAAACGCCCACCCTTCACCACTTCCTAGTGCTTTAGCTGGGAAGAAGAAGTGGTGGAACAAACTCCCCAGCAGCACAGCTGTCTGTTTAGTTCACAGTCTGACCTGAAGGGTTTTTCGTCACTGAAGATAATGATATTGTTTTCCCAATCAAAATTAATGTATTTCTGGGCAAATCGCACTCGTTCTCTTAGATTTTCTTCCGTTAGACATATTTTCTTTGCAGGTCGATAACAGTGAATGTTCGCTGCGTGCTCAGACAAACAAAAAAAGTTTTTTTTGTTGGTCTGAGGCTGCGTTTAAATGTCTTCGTCATCGTGAACCGTGGATAGAGATATTCCATGCCATTGCGAACTTAACGAGTGGATGTGAACGGGGATGTAGTGTGAACCTTTACAATATCCCGATGACGTTCAAAGTGGTCTTTATAGATCCCAGTAGTCTTGCGACCCACGGACCTTGTCTTAACATCGCCGGTTTCTTCGAATCTGCTCACCCATAAGCACACCGTTTGTCTCTGTATAGAAAATACTGGTTTTAGATTAGTTATTATATACCACTCACAAGAGACAGCAACTAAGACAACAGAAAATCTGAGACCACAAATAATATTGTAATTCACTAAGGGTCAGTTTACACCGAGACGCTGGTTAGTTCGTCAAACTGCCCCGGTATGAGTAAGACGACGTTCGGTGATGCGATGGATCGAATCCAAGTCGAAACAGTGAACCCTTTTTGAACTATTTGGAAGTATTCTTTAGATTATTCGTAACGAATTCAATGTTGTAGCAATGTAACATTTTAAAACTTGAGGGGTTAGTACATACTGACGCTGTGTGTACCATGCATTGAGGTAATAATATGTACTAACGTACGTAATAATATTACCTCAATGGTACAGTCAGCGTCAATAATATCGGGACGAACAGACTGTCTAAAGTGATCTAAACAACTATGAAAATTAAATGTTAACTCAATGACACAAGGAATGTTTCAGAATGAAGACAGTTCTCGACAACTGTCATTCTGACAAGAACTTTATCCAATTGAGATAAAGTTTAATTTTCTTAGTTGTTAAGATCATTTTGAAAAATCTGTTCGTCCCGATATTTTTGACGCTGACTGTAACGGTACAAGGGACATTCGTCAATGCAAAGTACTAACTGCAAAAAATTGAATGATTATATCCTTACTAATATTATAAACGTAAAGTTTGTATGTATGGATGTATGGATGTATGTTACTCTTTCACGCAAAACGGCCGAAAGGATTTGGATGAAATTTGACATACAGATAGATTATAACCTAGATTAACACATAGGATAGGATCCCGGTAGTACGTTCACGGGGGATAATAGTTTAAAATATAGAAACAAATAAGAAATGTTTACTTAATTAATTTTATTCATTTGTACATATTTATTTAATAAACAACTAACTTTAAACTAACTAACTAAACAAATAAATACAAAAACAAAAGAACACTTAGGCGTCGAAGTATTCGTCCGCATCGCTGTCATCAGGACACGTGCCCAGAAGACTGGCAGCATTGCCACGTTGAATGGCAATGCTAATTCTTTGGCCAAAGGACGACCCAGCCCTCTGGTCACGTGAAGTGTCGACCAGCTGGCGAGAAATTGCCTTAAAAAGGAGACGCGCACTCGGGCCCCATGACTCGAGCGTTTCGATCCCAAATGTCTCAAAACTGTAGTTATCTATAAAGTTACAGTATTTGCGCCGCTTGAGGGTCTCAGCAGCCGCACCAGCGGCACCAGCACAGCCTGCCGTGCTAGGAACATGAGATGGCGCAAGGGTGTCGACACAGGTTGCATCCCACACCAGAGGTCTACCCGCCATCCAAGGCAATAACGTCATACCGTCTGGTCTCTTCCCGTCGTCACGTACCAAGTTACTGTTTGGTTCTAATACCGCTGGTACGCCCACGGTGACAAGGGCTCGACGAAAAATATCGTTGATGCTGGCGTGGCGTGCTATGCGACCTGCGCTCCTGCAGCAGGACAGGCCATGGTGCCCGAAAATGTCAATAACTTCACCGCAGTGATAGTGACACCGATGCGGAGCAACACAAGGTGCGCCCAAGCGGAGACACGTAGCGAGCCGAAACGATGAGTCATTCATCATATTGCCTATGGTGAAAAACGGGAGTGCCTGAAGCCACAAGCTCCCATTCCCATTTCCCATTCTGACTCCCATTTCCCCACAGCTGGCAGACGGGCACGCTCAACAGTATTAGGCGACGTATTTATCAAGGTATTCCGTATAATACTGCAGAATGGCACGTCCCACCATCTCTGAGAGGATGGGTTGTCAGGTAAAACCGTATTGGGACAAGCCATTTTCCAAGCGTTCAACGCGTCAGTCAAACACGGCACTTCAAAATCGACCAATGAGTGAGGAATATAAAATGTTCCTGGTTAATTTATCCGTGCTGTGGACCGAGGAGAGGAAAGCCGGTAAACTTATACTTGAAATTTTGCGGACGCCGAGACCACCCAGGCGAATGGGAAGTATGGCTTGCTGCCATGCTCGGTCGTCCAGGGCCACATTTATGTGTTTCTAATAATTTGGTCTACTTTTTCTAAAAGTGGACGCCTCCAAAGATGGGAGGAGTAAAGGCTATATGTATATTTTGGTCCAAAGCAACAGTATCGAATGAGCGTGAAGGCCGAATGAATATTTATTTTGAAAAGTTGTTCCGAGATATCATTGAAATTTTTAATTTTCTCCTCAATAAACGTCGGAAAGGATTCGTCAAAAATTGGGGACCCTAAGAGGTGCAGAGAGGTTCGTTCTGTAATTTTGATATCTGGTGATATTGTACAAAATTTTGTTATGGTAGTCTGTCTGTCAGTGGTTTGGGGAAGATAGATTTCACATTTTGAAAGGTTATGGTTAAGGTCTAGGCCAATGGAATCGAATTTTTCTTTAAAAAAAGTTTTAAGACTGTGTCTACATCACCTCCTAGGGTTCCGCCATCCAAATAGCATACGTTGAATTTAGAATTTAGCTGTTGAATAATTGGATTTATTTCCAAACTAAAAATGACTGGCTTTATGCCTTCGAAGTACCAGGTTGTCATAACTTAGTAGGAGTACACTTAACATAGTTGTGTCAGCTAGAAAACGCTTTATGCCTTTGAAGTACCAGGCCGTCATAACTTAGTAGGAGTACACTTAACAGCTGTGTCAGCTAGAAAACGCTTTATGCCTTCGAAGTACCAGGCTGTCATAACTTAGTAGAAGCAATTGTGTCACAAAGCAGCGTTTCCTTCGCACCACAACTAAGCTAATAAAATAAAAATATTAATTAGATCATCGAAGTATCATGTGTGTTATATATTATTTTACCGAACTATATTTCCCCGATTTATAAAATAACTTTTTGCTATTGGCCGACGCCTTTTTTGAACTTTTTAATTTGCCGAACCATTTAATTTCCATATTTTCACCACACCGAAACAACATTTTACGGAATATTAATTGGTCACAAATATGATACTTTTTTATCCCGGTAGTACGTTCCTGTGGGATAAATTCCGACCTCCGCGCGCGCGAAGCCGCTGGCCAAACCTAGTTTATCATATTTTTGTGATTGCATTTTTATTATGTAGTTTTCATATCTGTCACGTCTAAGCATAATAAATGTCGAGATTATTGTTTCTTTTTTACCGATTTCGAAAAAGGTGCATCACCTCAAATATAATTAATTTTAGACCATTAGTTTAGTAAATGATTCGTTTTATGATATTTTTAGAATGGCGAGGCAGGCCTCGAGGTCAAAATCACGGAGCGGGACCCCCTCTCCGTCTGAGAGGGGGCCGCCCAGAGACAGCGCCGCACGACGCGCTGTAATGATGGGAGTAATCGACTCGCGCCACGATCGGCCGCGGTAAGTATTTTCTGTATAGCGTATTACTCTATTTATTTAGAGTGGAATAATTTGTATTTCTTATCTTTTTAGCCGCCTCCATGATATCCTGGTTGTACCGACGCCAGGTGGTTCTTTGAACTTCCAGGTCGAGGCTGTGCCCGTTGAACAGAGACCTGGTAGTCGTATCCGACGTGTCGAAACCAAGCCGGCCGTGCCTCTCTGGTAAGTTTGTTCTCCTGCACAGAGTAAGTTCTTGGTACGTGTTCATATACTTGGACTTTTAATCGTAATCAGTAACTTGGCAATTCAAAGAAAAATAATGTTACCATACTAAAACTAATAGTGTTGAGGTAGTGAACGATTTTGCTTAAAGAGTGAATGATAAAAATGGTTTCATTTTAACCGGTGAAATTAAACTATTTTTATCATTCGTTAAAAAGCTTAAAAAAATCATTTGTAAGATGTGGAATATAAGAATAATTAATAAATAAAAGTAATTACCTTTTGTTATTTCTTCTAATAGAAAGAAAATAAATTCATTACCTTGGTACTGAAAAACAAAATACATAAAAAAATCTACAATTTTTAATAGTGCATAATAATCATGTTTTTAAGACAAGTTATTAAATTTAAAATAAAAAAAGAACATGTAAGTACATTCAAGTTCATTCAATTTCGTTCATTCTTACCCCACCTCACTATCTTTTTTTTCTCAAAATCTGGTAACCCTTCAACTGTCAAGTTACTAAATACAATTAAAAGCCCAAGTATAGGTTATATTTTTACAATTTTGTACTTGCTTGCAGTTTCGATGTAGTCGAGCGGGTGGAGGCATTGGACATGTCGGAAGAAGAAGCCGAGGAGATGATGGAGGAAGCCCCCTGGCATGTCAAGCGGTGGGTGCAGGATCTGTCGGCGCCAAGTTCGGACAATTTTACTGTCGCCAACTCCGAAGTTGAAATTCGTCCATCAACTTCGGGGTTGCAGAGAGCTGCACCTACGCAAACGGTGGTCGACGGCAGCGAATTCGACAGCGAGTTCGACGACGAGTTCGATGTCGAGGCCATGCCAGTTGCGTCGAGGAAGGACATTCCCGACACTGAGGAGTTGGAAGAACCCATGCGGGAAATTATAAACTTGATTGATACGGGGATGGACGACGCAGCTGATCGGCTACTGGGTACGTCGCCTAATTTCACGTGGGGGTCGGACTTTGAGTCGTTCAGGGGTGTTCGTGAGGAGTTCTCAGGACCTACCCCTGGGCCACTCAAAGACTACGATTCTCCTTATGATGCCTTTGTCGACATATGGGATAAAGGTATCATAGACTTGATCGTCCGTGAAACAAACCGCTACGCCCAGCAGACGATCGAGGCTAAGCGTAATAGAGGGATTTTGACCACATCATCTCGTTTACATTCGTGGACTGACACGAATGCAGACGAGATAATGCTTCTTTTCGCGGTGTTCATGTATATGGCCCTCGACCCGCGGACGTCGTTATCTGAGTATTGGACAAAAGACGCGGTTCTCCAACTACCGGGGTTCAGGAGTCTTTTGCCCTATAATCGGTACGTTTTGTTGAGTAAGTTTCTTCATTTTGTAGACAATACCGCTGTCGCGAGTCAGCAATTGCTTCAATCTGAAGATGCTTCCTCAGTAAAATTGTCGGCTAAGCTGGGTAAGTTGGAACCTATTATTGAACATCTCGGAAAGAAGTTCAAATCCCTCTATAACCTAAAGCCTGACGTGTCCATCGACGAGTCTTTGACCTTGTTCAAGGGCCGCTTGTCTTGGGTCCAAACAATGAGGTCAAAGTCTGCCCGATTTGGAAAGTCGTATGAACTGTGTGAGTCTAGCACAGGTTATATGGCTGGATTCCAAATTTACACGGGCAAGTTTGACGGAGCCAGTGGTGTCAATTTGGGGGGGAAAAGTACGAAAGTGGTTCTTGAGCTTTTGCAGGGTCTTGAACATCGGGGGCATTGTGTAGTGATGGACAATTTTTACAATTGTCCATCATTAGCGCGATATCTCAAGAGTTTAGGCTTTGATTGCTTAGGACCCCTTCGTGTATGCCGTCGAAACGTACCTAGTGACATTGCTAAAGTACCGGAGAAAGTGAGTAAGGGGACAATAATATCTCGTCATTGTGGAGACGTTTCCATCATTGCATGGATGGACTCCAAAATGGTGAATATTATATCTACCTATCACAGACCCGATACTTACATTGGAACGAAGGCCGGTAAATCACTTGTGAAACCTGTGTGTGTAAGGGATTATAACTTATTCATGGCGGGAGTTGATCACAAAGATCAAAAACTCTCCATGTATCTGTTAGAGCGAAAGAGAGGCGTGAAATGGTACATGAAGATGTATAAAAGGTTGCTAAATGTGAGCATTCACAATGCTCTTGTTATGTATGCGAGTTCGCTGAACCGGCGCGATATACTGCCTGTGACGCATCGTGAGTTCCGTTATGAGCTTGCTGAAGCTCTGCTTAGACGGCATCGTCCGGCCTATCTACAAGACATCAGCCTGCCATTAGGGGAACTCATGAGGCTGAGGCGAGATATCCTGCACGAGCCAGAATATTTGAAAGGGCGGAATGCAAGAAAAAGGTGTATGATTTGCTTTCGAATGAAGGAAGCCAAAATGGTTCACAGTAAGTGCACCCAGTGTGACGCATTTCTTTGTTTTGGGGATTGCTGGAGAATTTGGCATTCTGCAGCACAGCTCCCAGGCGAAGAAATACGTGGGCGGAAACGGAAGCGCACTAATGATTGAAACATTTTGCAGTGTGGATGTGGCGTATGAACATGAGTGAATGTGAGTGAATGCGTTTGAATGTGATGGTGGATGTGGACTATGAACGGGATCCGGGTCCTCTCATAAGGGCTGCGTTTCAACGGTATATGACGCCTACCGTTTATTAATTTCCTGTATGGGTTCTTCTAACTCCTCCTCATGTCTCGCTGATGGTGGCACGTGTGTTGTATCATTAAGCTCCCTTCAAAATGGTTGAGCTGAATGGTGCCGATCCATGCGTCATGTTCGTGAACGGGCGCCGTCAGTTGAGACTGGTCATCTCTTAGCTGCCATGGCTTATTTTAGTTATTTTATTTTTGAATTGTTTATTTTTGTTTCTCTTTGCTATAATCTGGACGCTTTTAACGTGTATGCCGTTTTTTTACATCTTTCTCACATATGATTATAAATTCGATATTAATGATGGAACGAACATTTTTGTAGCAATATAATTTAAAACTGTCCATGGAGTTTCTTGCCCGTTTTTCTCCATAAGTACCATCTTCATCTTTGTGACCGACTGACCCCTTGATTATCGAGTTTCCCTCAAGTGTCTATAATTGATTTATTTGAAACTAGTTGTAAATAAATGGTTTAAGTTTTGTGTACAAACTTTATTTAGCTTGAAAGAAGCAAATATTTTTTATATTTTTGTACATTTTTATGAGTATCGGATTTTCCGATAATGTTATTTTTTGTATTTAGTTTTTAAAGTGTAAGTCATGTCAGTATTATCATTCGTTTCTCATAAGCATTTCTATGCTGCTAACAAATATAACACCTTTTTTGTTAGTTGTAAATATAACACGATTCTTGAAAACAAAATGTATTTTATTTCAATCTTTTCCAAGCTCTCTCTTACATGGAATTGGAATAACTATCCGTAAGTATATGGGGTCATTTATAGCACCGCAGGAGGATTGAAGGCGGTAACAGTTACCACTTGAATGGCATAAACCATACTAAAACCCGACTACTATTGATACATGGCGAAGTATAAATTCAGGCAAGCTTTATCGTGATGAATAACCACAGCAGTTACCTCAACATACTAAGTTTTTATTGCTTGACATAATCGGATATTACGTTCCCACTGTTGGGCCACAGGCCTGTCTGAAAATGGGTGGGTTGGTAGAGGGTATAGGTAGGTATTAAGGTATAAGGAAAGATTGAGATGAATAATAATTTAAATAATGTATTGTCCACCATAATTGTTACACAGCTGTTAGTAATTAAGTGTACAAAATAATGGTGACATTATTTTTAAAGAATAATATCGAAATAATAATTGGGATATCTCAAACAAAAAGTCTCTGACGTTTCATTGAACAGGTCATTACTAAAATCTAAAAGTAACAGAATAAAATAACAGTAATAATAACAAATTACAAAAAAAATAATTGTAAAATATATAGGTACTACTATGGTACTTGAAAATTATAACATACAAATAATTCGTTCGCAGCGTTTTTGCGCTAACGGTACTTGCTTTTATTAGGGACACTGGTGAACCACGAAAAGTTAAACTTCTCTCTTGCAGTCATATTCAAATTTAATTTTTTATTTTGTTTATACGATTCAGTGTCTACTAGACTTTCAAGTTACTTTATAAATTTCAACTTAAAAACTGATAGATTTTACATTATTAAAAAATGGGAAATGGTTCACTGTGTACACCATTGGGTACACACTGATCCAAGATGAAGTTCACAGTAAACCACTGTTGGACACCGTGAATATGTCATTAAAATTAATCCGCCGAAAAAACTGAAAAGCAAAATCAAAAGTCATTTATTCAAACTAGGCTGAGAGTCAGCACTTTTTAAACGTCAAAATGACATAAGACAGTCCCCCCAAAAAGCCCGCCCTTCACCACTTCCTAGTGCTTTAGCTGGGAAGAAGAAGTGGCGCAACAAACTCCCCAGCAGCACAGAGTGAAAAATAATAAACCTGTTTTGTTTAACCTTAATAACGTAAGTTCGGAAGGGGTTCGGGGGTTCGGGGTTCGGTACAATTAAAATACATATCCAAAGTCACCGACTTCCGGACTTAGTTTTTATTTTATAATTTTGTGGCTCTAATCTACAAATTACTACATGCTTAATTTTTAATTACTTTTTGTAATACACAGCTCAGCATTTAAAAAATCTGTGAGTGAACAATCAATCATCCCCTGTTTTCCTACCCTAATACCCGGTTTCTGAATTGAGAATTTGAATTTGAGAACGTCCTAATCTGTATAACTTAAACATTTTTTCGTTTCTGAAATAAGCTTTCTTAAACTCTAATCAAGATTTGAGTATTATAACATCATTTACTCAAATTTGACAGAAAGCATGCTTAACTCATGCATAAGGACGTCAGTTGCGTTTCTGAACTAAAAATAACGTGTTTGACAATACTTAAAGCTTTATCAACGTCAAGTTACGCAGTTGAAAGTTGACAGCCACGTACGCACATAGCCACGTACGTACATAGCCACGTGCCTAGCCATAGCCTGACTGACTGACTGACTGACTGACTGACTGACTGACTGACTGACTGACTGACTGACTGACTGACTGACTGACTGACTGACTGACTGACTGACTGACTGACTGACTGACTGACTGACTGACTGACTGACTGACTGACTGACTGACTGACTGACTGACTGACTGACTGACTGACTGACTGACTGACTGACTGACTGACTGACTGACTGACTGACTGACTGACTGACTGACTGACTGACTGACTGACTGACTGACTGACTGACTGACTGACTGACTGACTGACTGACTGACTGACTGACTGACTGACTGACTGACTGACTGACTGACTGACTGACTGACTGACTGACTGACTGACTGACTGACTGACTGACTGACTGACTGACTGACTGACTGACTGACTGACTGACTGACTGACTGACTGACTGACTGACTGACTGACTGACTGACTGACTGACTGACTGACTGACTGACTGACTGACTGACTGACTGACTGACTGACTGACTGACTGACTGACTGACTGACTGACTGACTGACTGACTGACTGACTGACTGACTGACTGACTGACTGACTGACTGACTGACTGACTGACTGACTGACTGACTGACTGACTGACTGACTGACTGACTGACTGACTGACTGACTGACTGACTGACTGACTGACTGACTGACTGACTGACTGACTGACTGACTGACTGACTGACTGACTGACTGACTGACTGACTGACTGACTGACTGACTGACTGACTGACTGACTGACTGACGATCGGTCGGATCGGTCGGATCGGTCGGATCGGTCGGATCGGTCGGATCGGTCGGATCGGTCGGATCGGTCGGTTTTACAAATCACAGCTATTCGTAATAAGTACGCTTACTATATAAATAAGGTAATTGACTACATCAAATCCCTATCGGCCTTTTCCAACTGTTTTTTTTTTATTTGCATTTCTAGTTCATGCTTCTTCTGTTCAAATCTAAATTTTTGAATCTCGTTTCTTTTTTTGGTAGTACACAAGTTCTATTTTTTTCTTAAAGTAATTTTTCTTTAGAGCTTCATCTGAATGTTTTGGTAGAGATAAGTTATCTATTGTAGTTTTCTTTTTCCGTTTAGGCACAAGTTTTCGTTTCCTTAACATAGCTACTGGATTAGGAGGTTCTGGTAGTGGATTGGATTCTGGTACTGGGTTAGAGTCTTCGAAAGTTACTGTGTCAATTTGTTCTCCTGAAAAATTAAATTTGTCGTTTATATAATACTATAAATGTACATCATTCTGTGGTGTATGAAAATTATTGATCTATAGGTACCCACCAAAATATTCAGCTGCTTCATCATATGGATGCTCATCTGGACAAGAAAAATCAACATAGTAAGTTGTGAACTTGTGACTTAACACATTAACATTACACATTGCACGTATTTAAAAATCATGATTTATTATAGAAAACGTTAAGAATTGAATGTACTAAATAGGTACATTATATTTTCCCTCCGTTTTTGTCTCTTCCAGCGACGGTAAGCTAACCACAACGCGACCGCTTCGTTCAACTCCTATGTTTTAATTCGAACCCAAATGCTCGCGCGTTGGTACGCTCCTTTTGGACGCAACGGTCGTGCGTAATTGGCGTAATACGCACGAGAGAACGCGGCGAATTCGCCCTTTCTGGACAAGCTCTAGTGCCCGTAATCAAACAGCTGTTTTTGTAATTTTTCATGACATAATACATTTTACGAATTTCAATAAATTTTACGAATAACAGGCGATTTTTTGTCTTACGCGGTGTCCTGCGTGAGCGACGAGTACGATGCGACGCGACGCAACATGACACATTGCAATGCGACGCGATTCTACACGCGACAAATGTCCTCCGTGATTTTGGTCATTATGTCTCGAAACATGGAGAAGTATACAGTACAATTTTGCTTGAAAGTTCATATTTAAAGTACAGAAAAAAAATATCGTAAAAAACACAGAAAGAAAACAAAAATATAATATTTTTACAAAGAAACACATTAGGCAAGTTCCACCATTTATATCCAAAATTAATAAACGATTCCTATAATGTTTGTTTTTGTCCCATAACAATCTTTGCTCACGCGCTGCGGCGATCAGCGCTTCTGAATAAACCATTTCGTAGTTTGTGTTGTCGCGTCTGATCACCCTCAAAACAAGTTACGCGTTACGTCGCGTCTCGCCGCAGACTACCATATAGGCCGCAAGCAGAGTATGCCGTTGAATTGATCGAGGTCATCGCGTTCGCAGCGTCGCGTCGCGTCGTATTCGTCGATTACGCAGGACACCGCGTTACCCCCTGGCCACAGCCAGAATTTGCGGTGCGGCAAGCGGTGAGCGGCAAAAACAAATGGTAGACAACATATGAAGTATGCCACAGCTACCGGCTAACCGCGGCGAAAGCGGCGCATGCGGCGGTATCAGTGGACGCATTTGGCATCGCGCGACCGAAATGAATAATTTTGTTTTTATCGCGCGTTGAGCTTATATAAATAATGGATACGGAACAATGTATTAGTGAAATACTGAGTAGACCAGCAATATAAATGTCAAAACATCCACATCATAAAGGCATGTTGTAAAAAAATGTGGGTCGAAATGAAACAACAATTTCCTGGTAGTAGTGGTAAGTTTAAGTTATTGGAAGCTGACTTAGCAGGTGGTAAAGAAAATACATTTTTTGATAGGGCTATTTTAATCTAAATACGTCCACCGCTGACGCCGCCGCAGTCGCAACTAGTCGAGCTGTGGCAGGCCACCGCAAATCGTGCCGCCCGCCGCGCCTCCTGACGCACCGCGCGCCGCACCGCCAGAAGCTGTGGCCAGGGCCTTAGTGCACACGTCCACAGTACATATCAGTGTCATTTAAAGGTGTGTATGTGTGTGTGAATCTACTGTACAATGTTTCCTTAATCCTTGTGTACTTATATTTATTATTAAAGGTTTGAATAAAGCGGGAAGGATAAAAAAAAATATTTTCGTTCATTTTCCATATCGATACCCAACACTTGGGGTAACCTATTATTGCCAGCTAATTTAATTGGACTCTGTATAATAACTAAGTTATCATATTGTATGATGTAGTAAGTGTGTGTAATGGATGCGGAAAGGAGTCCAAAATAAAACCAACAACTGAACTTTTCACTCTAATAACAAAACACAATGCCACTTCACATAGCACGAAGACTACACACGAATAATTTTTGTTCCCGGCTCCCACTTATAACTGTTGAGGCCGCTTCTCACTTTCTGAACAATATTATTAACCATAGACGGCTTTTTGACAGTCTCCAAAGACGTATAATAGACAATATTAGTAGAGGGGTCGCAACTTAAACTCTCTTCCGACCTTCTTCGAGAGAGCTCGGTATACGATTCTTGGCTCAACGATGAGGTGGATCTCCGCATCGCTGAATGGGACCTGTCAATACTTTGGACGTTGATCTTGCCATCTTCAGAGACCATGTCGACTCGGTTTTGGGATTTGTGGTTTAGGATGCCAGCACAGCTGTGGAATTTGGAGAATTTGTTGTTGACACGATGCTCTAAATCCACGTGAAGACTTAGCTGGCGTCTGAAAAAAAGAAATATGTGACTATAATAATAATGCTAGCGTAGTACTCTTACATGACAGAAAGTGGCATCGGTAACTGAAAAGTTTTGTGAAAATCGGTTGCCACGGTATGCCATGCATGCGATACGGAGGAGGAATTAGGAAATTGTCGTGAGGAAAGTTTTGAGTATTAATGTCGATGGCTAAAAGAGTAGGGGGAGACCAAAGAAACGATGGATGGACTGTGTGAATGATGATATGGTTAGAAAGGGGCTTACTACCGAGAGGACGACTAATAGAGAAGCGTGAAAGAAAAAGATAATAAGTTGCGCCGACCTCAAGTAAATTGGGATTAGGGCAGAAGAATTATGATGTAAGGCTCTTCTTTTGCACAGAAATCAGATGAAAATGAAAATTCTATGAAATATTGTAGCGAATTTCAAAGATGGATATGGCAAAATAGAATATTTAGGATTAGATACCAAGCGAACTTTTGTCTAAATGTGTTCGGTACCAGATTTGTTATGGAGGGCTGTTTTCTAAAAGTAAAAATTCTGGGCCATCCCAGAATTTTTACTTTATAGAAGAGAGAAGTGACGTTGTTACTTTGCCGGCCCAAAACTTACCTGTAATTGAAATGTTCTCCACAAATGTGACAAACAATAGGAGACCCGTACTGAGTGAGTCTCGAGGTCATCTCCGAATCGCCCGACGAGGCGCCTTTCTTGCGATGAAGATTGACGCAGCTGGCCGTCCTTTTATCAGAAGACTCCGAGGACTCCATAATAGTCTCAACCTCAGTCTTAGATCGCTGCAAATTACATTCCGAAAATCTAGTTTTCTTGATTTCCGTAAACATTTGCTCAGGATCCGAGATTTTATCAAAAAACGACACAATTTTCTTTAGTTTATCTTCTGGAACATCACATTTCATTTCAGGCTCAGTTTGTGTGTTGCTAGCCTTCTTGAGGGACTGCCTGGCGGTGGAAGGGGCGGAGAGATTGGGTCCTTCGAGTTTAGAGATTCCGATGTGTTCGTTCTCGTGAACAAACTTGTCGTATTGACTCTCGAATCCCTCGTGGCAGTAGTGACAGATGTACTTCCTGTCAGGAAAGTGGCATAGATTCAGGTGGTCATTGTAATTTATGATTCCTGAAATTGTAAAGTACATATTAGAATTTGGTGGAGGAGAACCAGCCAACGTAAGGTGGAGCCACTGTCCTCAAAACGGTGAAGGAAAACATCGTGAACAAACCGGCATCTCCTAGAGCAAATAATTCGAAAACAAGTGACATCTACCAACCCGCACGTGGCCCGCGTGGTGGATTACGTCCCGCTCCCTCTCACAGATATGAGGCCTATATCGCAGCAGTGGGAACATAGGCTGATTATGCTATGCTTACTGCTGAACTGTACTCTAGCAGAGTACAGTTCTGTCAGATATACCGACGGAGAGAATAAAGCGGCACTTTGCCATAGTCTACACGAGGAAGATCACAGTTTGGGTACTTGTCTCAGCTATTACAGCGTACTAACGCACCGTAAGAAATCATAAGGCATCCCAAGATAGGACAGTGTCGAGGTGTGGTGTCCGCTAAGCAGTTCCTCTGCACGGACTGCACGTAACTCAAGATCACAGGACTATTGACGTCCCTCAGGAGAATCTCCGACTGGATCTTCTTAGGGCGCCGCAGCCTACGAAACCTCAGTCCTCTTCGTCGTCGTTTTTCGCAAAAACTATCAGAGATATTATTGTCGCTGGAAGCATAAGTGTGCCCATTCGGCAAGACATAGTTCTTGTACGGTCTGTCCCGACGGATCCCGAAGATTCGTTGGATGAAGCATTGGAACCGGGTCGGCTTCAGCCGCGTTCTCTTCTCGTTGATCATGAGGTACGGGATCGGATGAGGATCGCTAGTCTGTGTGAACTCGCATTCTTTCCGTTCCCGTGCCAAGTCGCCGTCAGCCGACATGTTTCGTTCCAGCACTAAGTTATCTCTCGAGTCTTGGGTAGCGGCGTACTTGTACTCTTTGGACACTTGGGACTCCATCTGCGTGGATGTGGATAGGCATTTTTTGATCTTCAGGTCTCTGATTACAGCTGTTGCAATCGAATCCTTTTCTTCGTCTGAATGAATGGAAACATCACCGCTTGACAGTTCGGTGGTTCCAGCGCAGGCATCAGTCTTCGTACGATGCGAGCGCTTTTTCCTCTTGCTGGTCGACTTTATTTCTTCTTCTAAGTAGCTTTCAGGTCCATAGGACTCTGGTAGAATCCCGATGACGCTTGCGTCATAGATTTGGAACAGCTTTTTCAAACATTTGTACTTAGCTTTCAGAACTTCGTGCTTTTTCTTGGGCACCCATTTGTTTGTTAGATGCTCGTCCTCCACTTCGTTGCGTTCAGGTATACTCGTTAAGGTCGGTTGCTTCTTATACATACCGCGACACCAAATAGCCAAACCACAGATAATTTTGATCACAAAAAAGAAAATAACACTAGCGAATACTTCGCAATTTCGATATGGTATCATAACTGTACCTCTTCACAGTTATTAATTATTAGGTTTTTCAAATAATGTATTCTTGATTCTGATAAGTGCATAGTGTAGTGACATTTTTTTGACGGCTTCCTCATGTTCGAAAACGGAAGGCTGTTATTTTTTTTTTCATACTTCTAGAATGATGTATTTCGGTTCAGCCAGATTTTCAAAATAGGTTGGTGTTATTTTGTAATTAAACAATTTATCTGCCTTATTGGTTGGGTTGAGTTTAGGTAGGAAGTGCTTCGTTGGTCTGATGTAAGCATGAGATATACCTGCACCATTCTATACCCGGCCTCAAAGGTATGAGTATGGCCATATACCCAGTAATAAAACCCAGTATTAAAATTACCTATGGGTATGTGCAGACCTGGCGTTAGCGGTTGCCTTTTGGAGACTCGATCGAACGACCATTGGAACATTTAGATGACTTTTGTTGAATGAACGTGAACCTTCCGAAGTTTATAATATGGAGAAACGCAAAATCGTTATCCTCTAACAAATCTTGTTAGTTCCATGTATTTACGCGGGACTTTTTTCGTTGAACGGACTCTACGAACTACTGCGCCGCCGCAACCGCCGTACTGGGTATTACGACATATCCGATGCGGCAAGTGTTTTATGGGCGGGTGAGTGGTAATAATAAGTACGTAGGGCCGTACCGTCATACGAATTAGTTCGGCGCGTAGCTCAACATCTATCGGGTACGGACCGGGTCTGTTCTGTACATACCCGGTCTGCGTACTGGTAAACTCATACTGGGTTTTTATACCTGTACACTGGTACAGGTATAAAAACCCAGTATGAGTTTACCAGTACGCAGACCGGCAGAAGTGAAATAGGGATGGTGCATATATACTGATATATGCACCATCCCTATTTCACTTAATCTATTTAAACATTTGACATCGGTTGACTGGAGTTTGTATTGCTTTTCAGCGTAGGCTGAGAGTGGAGAGCTCTAGGCAGGGTCCTACCAATAGAAAATGGCACCTGGGGCACGCATAACATCTGCGCCCCTTCGTAAATTGTCTTCTCAGTGAACACTGAGCAAAGCTAGGTCGTATAACCTTTCTTGACCAATTATAGTCTTCAATAACGAAGGTATTCATTTTAACTTGCAAAAAAATCGCTCACAACTTGCAATGCTGCAATTTTAACCAGAATTTGGATAGAAATGGGCAGAAATACGCTTTCATCCCCATACTGCATAATAAATTGAGGTAGCTCTTCAGATTTCTTAGATAGAACAGTATAAAATGTTTTATTGAAGTATTTTTTATTTAAAAATTTAATGTTTGGGACTTTTCGCACCCCCTTTAGATAGGCGCCCAAACTCGTGCCCCGCCTGCCCCACCCCAGTTACGCCTCTTGCCCTAGGGGCCTAGAGCTTTCCACTCACTGTACTTACTAATCTAGATCTAGTCATTAGACTCTAATGATTGTAGTTGCAAACGCTACTGCTGAGCATGGGGTCCTAGTTTCGATTCCCCGGTCGGGCAGTCTTTTTGTGTTTTTCCATCTGGAATTTCTCAGGAGCAGCCCATCAGAGTCTGGATTTGTGCCCGGCTGACGGCAACAGGCTCGCCCCCTGTTATATGCGACTAAAATATTAGTTCTGGCGAAATATGGTTGTACTGTAGGCGCCGAAAAGTCGCAACAGCTTTTTAAAATGTGGCCGCCCACTCACTGGCGAACGGCCAAGGAAAGGCTAAAGTTGTGGCGAGATAGAGCATCCCTACCAAACAAATTTGTTCCATCTGCTGAAAATCTCGCTCCTACACATCAATTTGCTTACCTAGAATTCTTTTAATCGATTTGGGACTCTCTGGTAGGGCGAAGCAAAGAAAACCTGCTCAGGTTAACAGGTGACTCCGTCCTGGAGTGTAAATGTCGTGCTGTTCAACAAACAATGGGGCACTTAATATCGTGTCCAGCGTGTCCTGTTGTCTGCACGCTACAGGAGTTGATGGACGCTGTAGCAAAATACGAGGCACTTAAATGTCAGAATAAAACCCAAAACTATTACGAAAATCTTTTATTTAATAAATAACAATTGTATAAAATTAAGTAGGCCTATTTAAACATTTTACTAAAACTAATAAATATCACTTTTAACTACCGAACGCGGTTTCAGGCATCAGTAGACCTGAAAAAGAAAGGTTGACAAATTAGCCAAGAATATAGGAATAACAAAGAAACAACGGATGGATTGTGTCAAATATGATCAGGGCTACTGTGTATCAACCAATCAATCTGACTGATAAGCCTAAATGCTGCTGTTAACTGCCCCACGTTGGCCCTTTAACATACATAAGTAGGACATAGAACTAAAAGTTTAATCTAATTGACTTCGTATATTGACACCCTGTATATGTATGCCCTCATAACGCCAGTCTAGACCCTCAAGCGAAGAAATGTTTCGTCAGTTATTACAAAAAAAGTTGCAGTTCCATACATTTTGCGGCGTAATATTGCAGTTGTCTAAAAAACAGCCGATTTATTTTTCTTGGTCTAGCAAGAATCATGTGTTGAATTCTTGATTACAGTTTGCGCTTCGCTATCCCTACCACCCTGTATACTTCAGCCCATCGCTTCAGAGTATAGACACATGTTATGTTATACTTATAATTACCTAACAAGATTGTTAGATTAGTTAGTGTAGTGTGAGTTAAAACCTACCCGCTATGCACGCAGTCATGAAGCAAATCCCGCATCCCGCGAAGAATGCTCTCACAGCTATCTGTAAACAAAAGATTATATTCCATTATAAATAACTTTGTGTAAGTAATAATAATAACTAGTGGTTGCCCAGTGGTATACTTAGATTGGTAATGTGGCGCCATCTACAATGCCATAAGCGAGCTGCGCATCAAAGACTTGACGTCACACAAATCCTACATCGCGCAATCAGAGTTTACCGCGCGACTCGTATATATAAGGTGTATCTATTCATACACGAAATATCTGAAAGGGTCATTGTACTCATCATTATGAACAACTTTTACTACTGGACCAAACCTGAAATCGCGAAAAAATATCAGCTGTTCCCTACATTTTGACGAGATATGCGAACATAAATGTAGGGAACAGCTGATATTTTTTTCGCGATTTCAGGTCGAGTACAATGACCCCTTCAGATATTTCGTGTATGAATAGATACACCTATACAACATTCCGACATCAACCGTCGGGCAGTAGCCCACCAGACACAACACTCGTCTCGTCGGAGGATCCTCCCTTTTCCATTGAGTGAATTAACTTTACACCTTGTTCCTCATATCTCTATAGTAATATTAGCTTTCTGCAGTCCTTTTCCATACAAACTTGAAACTGTTCAAAATATCATACTCCTCCGTCCGTGTAATTTTCACAAAACGGGGATTTGCATCACGTATTTAAACATGGTGCCCGATTCTTTTGCTCATCATATAAACTAAAATAAGGGTATTGCTATCTCTTACTGCCAGATCGCGAAAGAAAAAGACAAGTGACGCTTTAGTACTGTCAAACGAAATTACGTTTCGATTGCCTTGTTTTTTATTTTTAATATACATAATGAATTTAGTTCGTCGTAGATATGCATTGAAGAAAATTTAAGTTCAACTACTTTTACTTTTTCTCTCCTTCTCGTTCTTATTTCCGTAGAAGGAAAAAGATAGCAATAGCCAAAATAAAGTTTAGTTAGTATTAAGTATTTTAGTTACGACACCCATTATCAATTATAAGTATTGTTATGGGTGTCGTGTCAAAATACAGAGCTTACAGATTATTTATTCAGCAACGTTGTGCTTGTTGCAGGGCTTGATAACGTCCATCCGTACATCAGAGTTATCGTCATTAAAAGTTCAAAAAAACTGGCTTCCTGAGTTGGTTATCATGTCTAGACTGCGCCATCTGGACTGCCTAAGTCCACGTTCGCACACTGCGAGTCGGGAAAAGGTTCGGCGTGATGATGAGGTACTTACACTGGACAGAACTTCTCTCTGGTTGGGTGCCATGGCTGCGATGGCTCCGATCATGATGCCAGCTGACGCAGGGTTCGTGAACCCGCAGAGAGAGTACGTCGCTATTAGCTCGGATCTCGGCTGGAAACAGAAGAATAGCATGGTCAATTTATGGACCAAAAAAAATCTGCGCCAAGGGGTTTATAATTTAGAATCATGAGTTGAATTCATCGTTTCAATTTGCGTGACTATGTCTGTGTCATCCTGTATACTAAAGTTGCATGTTCAAACCATCTCAACGCTTCTTTTAAACTTTTTCAGTTTTGGTCCTTCTAGTTTTCTTCGAAGCGTTGTCACCTTCCAATTACGAAAAAAAAAGTTGTAGCTCTGTAGCTGGTATCTACTTAAAATACAGATACTTTATACAAATACCCGCTTATTTAGAAAAGTTGTTTAAAATAAGTAGGTAATAATTAACGGCTGTTTTAAAATATTTTTTTGACGTTTAAGCATCTCCTAAATTTAAGCAACGTTTATAAATAAGAGGGTAAATATAACGCCATTATAGAACGAAGCCTTTCATTATACACCGTGACATTTAACTCGTCTTACAACGGCAGTCCACTTCATGTATCCAATGACTACTAATGATTAAAAAATAAGATATTTTTGAAAATTTGCATAATTAAAAAAAAAACAACTAAGATGCATGACGTAGTTTGAAACACTCTGATATGGAGATGGAATTAATGATAGAATGTAATGGTAGGTAGGTAGATATCTTCTACCGTTTGATACGTAAACATTATTAACAGGGAGGGTGTTTTATAATTCTAAAGCATTATTTATTTTTCTTTGTACATACCTTTTATCTTAATTAATGGTAAGAATATTTTAATCGCGCCTAGAGGTATTTTATGACGGATACGTTGAGTGGACCACCTTTGTAAGACGACTAAAATGTCACGGTGTATTTAATCAAAGACTGAAGCATTCTAATAAACATTTACCGATAACAGTCCTTCCCTCTTCATCTCCCCCATTCTCTGGTAGGCCACGAACTCGTTGACGACTGTCTTCAGGCCTATCAGAGACCCCACCAGCTCACACTCCTCCCATGGCACTCCTGAAATTACAAACAATAAATGTTACACAAAGAATATTGTGACAATTTGATGCGGTGCGTGGCTGAACTCAAGTTTTAATTTTTGTCGTCGTTAGCGTTACAATAGCCGGCAAAATTCTAATTGGCTTACGTATTTTGCTATTTGCAGGTCAGCACGCCTAGATAAAACACATTTCTGTTAGCGTTCACGCCAAACGCTACGCCATAATGTACGGGAATGACATTACCTGCGGAAGGATTACGTCGTGTCCTTTCCGCAGGTAATCTATAATCATTTCCATATATTTTATCGTAGCGTTTGGCGTGAACGTTAACAGAAATGTGTTTTGTCTCAGGGCCCAGTGTTAGTTGAATGTCGATTAAAATATGATTCGCGACCTTAACCAACATGGCTTTATAGAATTATAATCATTAAAATAAAGATAAAAAAAACTACAGTCGGGATTTTTAAATATAACACCGAAGAAGGATTCAGACCTCTCCGTTGCGCAAACGATTGCGAGAACACGTACAAATTACGGAAACTTAAGTATTAGGGTTCATACGAAGGGGCACAGATGTTTAGTTAAAATCTAATATTATATATATAAAATGCTCCCCCAAAATGTAAGTATGTACTTCCGAATGACTGCACCAAATTAGATGATTCTTTTTTTATGTGTTTCTTATTGTTAACGTTTGTATATAAGAAAATTTATAAAAAATGTATAGATTTGATCAGAATTAATTTTTATGGCGCGGTACGAAGTTCGCCGGGTCAGCTAGTTATTGACAAAAAAGTCCGACCCTGGTTTATATTTTTTCAGAAAATTTAGATTTTTGCTTCGCATGAATCTTTTGCTACCTTCAATGTCTTGTTATGTGCGCTAATTATTTTTGTCTTCTTTTATTACTTGTGTTGTGCGTGTCATACTAGCTCTGCTCACGAATGTCATCATTAAGGCTTCTTCAAACAGGCGCGACGCGACACTATTGTAGAACAATTTCCATGAAGTTTTCATAGAAATTGTTCTACGAGTGTCGCTAGTCTGCACGAGTCTTTGTTATATTATACTTAAAATGTTTCTCATTCAGTGACATTATTGTAGTACCTACCTACTTAAAATTCTTTGGAGTAAATTAAGGATTCTTTCACCACAAAATCATCAATGTAACACAACATCTAAGCTCACATAATTCAAAGAATGACTTTTATGAAAAAGTAATCATGAATTTCGCGGTCTACCTTAATTATGCCATTTAGTATCTATTGTCGAACTGTTTTTTGAACTAGGTAAGTACTTCAGTAGTATGAATAAACTAGGTACCGTTGTTAGGCAACGTAAAAAAAAATCAGGGGCACTCAGGGAGTGCCAACAGAAGTGAAAACTTGAACAATTACGTGTGTATTTTTTAATCGTTAATACGGGATTTCACATTGGGTCCTTGGCTCCTGATTGCTCTCGGTAAAAAATGATAAACGAGCGATCGACTTCAGCCATTAAAGGTAACAGCACAGATTTTTACGATAGAAATACAAAGGGAAAGAAAGGGATAAAATAATTAGAATTTCCTAATGAAAGAAAGGGACTTTTCCAAAAGACATCAACGCGCGACTCATCCGTGTGTACGTTCACCCAACCACCGTTTTAAATAGACCCATGCGGTGGCTCATAATCTGATTAAATCAAAAAGTGTTCGGTGACGATGACGCGAGTTCCATGATTTTTGTTCACCCAAAAAGTGCTCAACGCGCCTAAAGAAGTTTTCACTTCAAAAACAACCGACTTCGGTGACTTTGGATATGTTTTGTCAGTTGTAGTTTCCAAAATTAAAGTTATTTTTCACTTTGTAGTGTTTTTCCGGAAGTCGGTTGTTTTTCTGGCAAATGTTTTATTTTTCACTTTTTTGTTATAGTACCTATCCCACACCAATTTAAAATTTTATCATCCTTGGGGTCAAAACAATGCATATTTATGCGATAGCAGCAATCGCGGTTGATTTGCTGTCATTTTTTGAAGAGTTTCGTTGTCTACCTCCGAAACTCATGATCAGATCTATATGAAATTTAAATGGGACTATTTTGGAATAAACCCCTTTCGAACAAAAAAAGAAATTAGCAAATCCCCATATATGACGGAGTTATACCCGAACATACATTAAAAAAAAACGTGTCGAATTGATAACCTCCTCCTATAAGAAGTCGTTTAAAAATAACCTCGAAAACAACACATATTTAATAAAAATAATAAGTAATATCGTTTTCAGTGAAAAACAATAAAATGCAATGATAAGAGATTTGTTACGCCTCAGAGAAACAATAAAAACTCATTGTTACTGGAAGACGAGGCACGGTTATAATATTATCGACATTTAATGCGACAAGCATGTACCAACAATGAAATAAATGCACAATAAATACCGTTTTGTTAAGCATTGTTACTGTGTTTACTTTGCAGTTAAAATACAACGTATTGAAATGTAGTCTGTTATAATTTGATGTGTTTTTTTTTTGTCTTGTTTTTTGTTTCACTTTTTGGGTTTTGTTTTGTTGTATATGTTTGTGTTTTATTTTTAAACAGTATCTGCGATTGGATACGGACACTGTCTTTTTGTTGAGGTTTTTCGCATAAAGGGGTTACCTTTCCTTGTTAGCCGCATAAGTTTTTGTACAGTTGTACAGTACGCGTGTCCGCCCCCCACGTAGCCAGGTGTTCAGCTTGGACGTAAGGTAGGATTTTAGGGGGCTATTTGATGTGTTACGCTAATGATCATAGACTCACATTATATCCTTCTATTGTTTAGTACACATAATATAACATCATGCTTATTTCCTCTATGGGTTAGCTAGAGGCGTACCTGTAGTATACCCACTTTTCGTAATTTATTAACTCCCATTGTAAAAGAGAAAGAAAACAAAATATATACAGGATACACTTTCAACCAGTGCGTAAATTGTAACCATGCATTCAGCTTATGATCCTAGACCCCCTAGCATAGAAATGTATAGTCGTATGTCAAAAAAAATATCTGCAGTTCCATTCGTTTTAACCGTGTAGGTATTGCACTTTTCTAACAGCAGTTTTTTTTTTGTGTAACTGGCGAAAAACTTCTACGCTAGTGGGTCTACAATTATATGCTGAATTCATGGTTACAATTTGTGCACTGGTTAAAATTTTACCCTGCATAAGCAAAAACGAACGATACCGATACGATACCGTGTGGTGCCGGATGTAAAAGAATAGCACCACCCCATTTCTTTCTGTGGGTGTCGTAGAAGGCGACTAAGGGACCAGTTGTACTGGTAGTCGCCGGAGCTCACAGCTCTACGCGAGGCGTGCGTTGCTGCGCGGCACCGATACACCGGGCACCGCAGGCTCCGTATCCGCCCTCTGGATACGGAAGCTATTCAGGCGGAGCTGTACGAGGGGTACAGAGCGGCGAAGACCGCCCTCCGAGCGGAGATCCTGCGGGCCAGGTTACTGGCCCGCGAGGAGTCGCTGGAGACTCTGAACAGAGACCCGTGGGGACACCCCTACAAAACGGTGCGGCAAAAAATCCGCCCGTGGGCTCCCACGCTGACCCAGAGTCTCCAGCCTCAACTCGTGCAGGAAGTGGTGAGCGCTCTGTTCCCCTCGCGAGGGGAACATGCTCCCCCCCGCCCATGGCTCCGCCTCCTGCGACGCCCGACGCGGACCATACCGACAACGACGACGATGCTTCAGATGTGAACGAGGTAGAGTTGAGAGTGGCGGTACGTAGGCGGAATGCCAAGAATACCGTGCCAGGACCCGACGGCTTGCCTGGAAAAGCCTGGGTCCTGGCCTTGGAAGCTCTCGGGCCTCGACTAAGAGGGCTCCTAAGCGCATGCTTGCAGGAGGGCCAGTTCCCACTTCATTGGAAGACGGGAAAACTGGTCCTCATCAAGAAGCCGGGGCGCCCCGCGGACTCTCCGTCCGCTTACCGGCCCATCGTGCTGCTTGACGAGGTGGGCAAGCTCTTTGAAAGAGTAATTGCAGACCACCTCGTCGGGTGGCTGGTGCGGGTGGGGCCGGACTTGACGGATAGCCAGTTTAGTTTCCGCGTGCGAGCCCTCACGACGGGGATATAGTGGCCTGGGGTGGGGTTGTCTTGGCGGTGTCTCTAGACATCGCCAATGCCTTTAACACCCTGCCCTGGAGTTGCATCAGGGAGGGACTCAGGTATCACCGGATGCCGACCTACCTCTGTCATGTGGTCGAGACCTACTTGACGGACAGGGCCGTCATCTGCCCCGATCACCGAGGAGAGTGGAACCGGCGAGAGATGTCGTGCGGTGTCCCACAGGGTTCGGTCCTGGGGCCAAATCACTCGCGCACATACGCACAATACGCGCAATGCGCACAATACGCGTTGAAAACTAAGATAAAGAAGTAATAAGCACACTTCTGAGCCATCTCTATAAGCTGTTTTCGAGATATTCACGGACCGTCTCGCACGCAGGTTTGACGACTTCCAGCCTCTCGAACAAGCCGGATTCCCGTAAAGGCTTTAGCAGCGTAGACCACATACATACGCTGCGGCAGGTTATACAGAAGACCGAAGAGTATAACTTGCCCCTCTGCTTAGCGTTTGTGGACTACGAAAAAGCCTTCGATTCGATCGAGACATGGGCTGTACTGCAGTCCCTTCAACGGTGCCAGATCGACTATCGGTACATCGAGGTACTGAAGTGCCTGTATGAAAATTGTCACTATGTCAGTCCGACTCCAGGACCAGACTTCGAAACCTACCCTTCTGCAGCGAGGTGTGAGATAGGGAGACGTTATCTCTCCGAAACTGTTCACCGCTGCACTGGAGGTCTGGACTGGAAAGGGGCTGGCATCAACATCAATGGCAAGTACATCACTCACTTTCGATTTGCCGATGATATAGTTGTTATGGCTAAGACCATGGAAGACCTCAGTGCAATGCTCGATGACCTCAGTAGAGCTTCCGAATGAGTGGGTCTTAAAATGAACATGGACAAGACAAAGGTCATGTCAAATGCCCATGTAACACCCAATCTCATGACGATCGGAGGCGCTGCACTCGAAGTTGTGGACGAGTACGTTTACCTAGGACAAACTGTCCAATTAGGTAGGTCCAACTTCGAGAAAGAGGTCAATCGTCGAATCCGACTCGGCTGGGCAGTGTTCTAGGCTTCGCAATACCTTCTCGTCCCAAATAGCGCAGTGTCTCAAGACGAAAGTCTTTGACCAGTATGTGTTGCCAGTGGTGACCTGACCTAAAAAATACAAAATACTACAATAATACAATGGAGAGGGCTATGCTCGGAGTTTTCCTACGCGATCGAATCAGGAATGAAGGGATCCGCAGGAGAACCAAGATAACCATCATAGCCCGAAGAATTGCCAAACTTAGGATGGCAGAACAGATGGCCGATGGGGCCGAAAGGTTCTGGAGTGGCGACCACGTACCGGAAGACGTAGAGTGGGAAGGCCTCCCACAAGGTGGACCGATGACCTTGTGAAGGCCGCGGGCAATCCGCTGGATGTGGGAAGCACAAGACCAGTCGAAGTGGAGGAGCTTGGGGGATGCCTATGTCCAGCAGTGGACGTGTTTCGACTGAAATGATGAAGATACAAATTTGTACCCCTTTTTACGAAAATTACGCGGACGGAGGAGTACGAAATTTGGCACAGTTAAAGTTTACAAAAGGAATGCATGCAGGAGAAGGAATGCAGAAAGCTAATATTTTTGATCTAAATGTATTGTGGTCGACTTTCGACCACTGGGCGACCAGAAACATGGGTATGGGTAAAAAAAGAAATAACTCGAATAATAAAGAAATATTAAAGGGAAAATATCTAAGATCATAGGGTGGCACTGACGCTTAACCTGTTGTCATGGATGCCATTACATGATCCTGAACCTACTGCTTCGAAATTTTTCGTTGTTTATTAAGAAAAATATGGTCTTCTGTACTGTTTGACCGTGTGGCGGACATCTACAATGCCCCACATACGAAACTTCAAATCAACAAATGTGGAAAAACACAAAAAGTAAAGTGGCGCCATCAACAATGCCATATGCGAACTACTCAAAACTTGACGTCACACCGCAGCTACATCACGCAAGCAGGGTTTACCACGCAATCTACACATATACAATATCCCGACATCAATCGTCGGGCAGTTGCCCACCAGACACAACACCCGTCTGGTCGGAGGATCCTCCTTTATCAATAGAGTTTGAGTGAACTTTACACCCTGTTCTGAGGAACAGGGTGTAAAGTTCAGGGTGTATGAGTACCTCTATAACCGCTAAGGTATTGCACTTTTCAACAAAACAGTAGATTAGGGTGTGCTGAATTCATGGTTTCAGTTTGCGCGTCAATTTCCCAGCCACCATGTATAGCACAAAATAGAAATAGTCGACAGCTGCAGGTCATGACTGTGACAAGAAGGCTTCCACTCATCTAACTTTCAGTGGTTACCCGTAAAGGGCGTACGGAAACCAGGTCAGGTTTAGTGTTTGGATGGTACCATAGGTAATAAAATAATAGTGTGCAAGCTTAGTGCCATCAACTGTGCACGATTGCAGTCTCCGGGCTCGTGCTGAAAAATCCCTGATTGATATAGGTAAGTACCTTACACTTTGCCCTACCTGGGAACCGACCTGAGCATTTGATGCTCAGTCGTAGCGTTTGCGCCCACTTATCCGAAAAGGCAAATTATTATGTTTAAATCATTATATAAAATATCTTGTACTCACCCATGACCCAGGACAAGGGAATGAACACTTTTCCAAGGATCCATTCCAAGTTAATATCAGGATTGCCCAGCATTCCTCCAAAATAGCCCAGCGCTCCGTTGATAAAGGCTATGAAGGCCACAAAGGCTATTATGTTGGCTACGATGTTCAGGATCAAGGCTATGCCGTTGGTGGCTCCTCTGGTGGCCGCTGAGAGGACTGATTGGTCTTCACTGTGGAAGAGAGAGAGAGATTCAGCGATTAGATGAAAAAGCATCGTTTTGATTTAGTAAAATTTGGCTTGAGGAACAGGGTATAAAGTTCACTCGTCCTCTATAAATGGAAAAGAGTGGATCCTCCGAGCAGATGGGGGTTGTGTCTGGCGGGCTACTGCTCAACGATTGTTTTTTTTTAAAATGACATCTTGCAGGTCAACCTCTCATAGGTTAACCTGCTAAACCGGACTTGCCTGTGGCTATCTTAATAAATTAACGCTCAAGTTTCCATGGATACGGTAGTCATCATCATCATCATATCAGCCGAAAGACGTCCACTGCTGGACATAAGCCTCCCCCAAAAGGAGGGGGAATTTGCCATAATCGCCACGCTTGGCTGGCGGTTGGCGATCGCAGTATGGTGGTCAAACGCATAGAGAACGCTGCTGCCCATTCTCTAGTAAGTCCCTTAGTCGCCTTCTACGACACCTACTGGAAGAAATGGGATGGTGCTATTCTTTAACGTCAGGCACCACACGGAACAGTGCGGTAGTACCCAAGCTTTTTAAGCGACTTCAAAAAAGGAGGAGGTTCTATGTTCGACTGTAGGTATGTATTTTTTTTTATGTTCACCGATTTCTCCCCACTTTGTGGACCGATTCTTAAAATTATTTTTTTATTTGAAAGAGTATACTCCTGAGGTGGTCCCATTGGCACTAAGTCAGGATCTGATGATGGAATCCCAGGGAAATCGAGGGCAACCCTCAAATGTTATAGGTATTTTTTTAAAGATATTGAGACATTTGCGTATGGTCATCATCATCTCATGACGCTGAGCTGATGAAGGAAGGTAAAACCTTCTTTTTTATGTATTTTCGAGCATAACTCCGTCCCTTAAAGACGGATTTGCAAAATTCTTTTTTGTTCAAAAGGGGTTTATTTCGAAATGGGACCATTTAAATTCCATACAGAGCTGATGATGCGTTTCGGAGACAAGACAACGGAACTCTGCAAAAAATGACAGCAAATCAACCGCGATTGCTGCTATCGCATAATTATGCATTGACCTCAAGCCTTTGACCCCAAGGATCAAGGATGATGAAATTACGAATTGGTGTGGGGTAGGTACTATAACTAAAAAGTGAAAAATAAAAACTTTGTGCAAAAAAAAAACCGACTTTCAGAAAAACACTACATAGTGAAAAATAACTTTAATTTCGGACGGCGGTGATAATTTTTTTTAATACATATGCAAAGTCCCCGACTTCCGAAATTAAAGTTATTTTCGTTTTGTAGTGTTTTTTTGCCTCAAAGTGGCCTTGGGTGCGGGGTGTACCCAAGCGGGAAAGATTTGGAGTACTTGTAAATAATATCTTATTGCTTTAAATCTTATGGTTATTTCTCCTTGGTAACACTTACACCTTGTTCAATATGAAGTAAGCAACATTTTAAGATACGACAACACTACAAACGTTCAATCAAAGATTTAATTATTGTACTTTTCATTCTGTCAGTTGTTCGTTCACGTCAGTGTAACGACACTGACGTAAACGAACAACTGACAGATTGAAACTCGTTGGATTTAGCGCGTATTTGCGCAGGCCGTAGTGTATAAATGATCACGGTATTTAGTATGGGGGATAAGCAGTAATGCAATATATTCGTATTCTTCTATAGTTTACCGCAAATTGTAAAAAGACGACCCAAAAAGTTAGAATACTTATTGCAGACAGTTACAAATGTTACCTTTTGAAAGATTATCACCACGCTATTCTATTATCGAGCTAAGCAGTCCATCATCACATATACAGGTTTGAAATTTGAGATAGGACAATAAGGGCAGGTAACTCAACCGTTGTCGCTACAATATAATGGCTTAAAGAGACAGTTCTTATATTTTTGAAAAACTTTGATCTGCATTCACATAATTTGAAAAAAAAAAGTACAGTTAGTAAAATGAGTAATTTTCACAAAATAAAACGTTTAATGCCAATCGATCCTGTTTCTTATAGGGATTAAAAAATTATAAGGGAGAACTGAGATTTAAGTGCTAGAAAAGACAGAAATCGTAAAAAATCTTCCTATACATTTACGTAGGTAGGTACCTAATTAGGTCTAGATGATAGTGAACACAAATACTAAGTGTATGACATCAGTCGAATTATTCCACTACTTCACTCGGCTGAATAGGGAATAAAGCAGATGGGTACAGATATGATTAACATCCCACTATACCTTTAAGGAGATAAGCAGTAATTATGACATAGTTTAAGAACCGCTATTTGAACTATCTTTCGATATAACGATTTCCTGTGGACCTGTAGTTATCAGTTCGATTCCCAACTATTGGTACTTTTTTACATTTTGTAATCCTAAAATGTAGCTATAATATTTTGTCGAACTTATTAATTCACTAAGAGAGGAAACTTCCTAAGTAATGGAAACTGTGTCACAAGCACTTTTCAGTTGGTTATTTTCAGATAATTTAAGAGTTACCAAAAGTACGTATTAAGGATTTTTTATAGGTCAGAGTATAAACTTATGCACGAATACAATAACTTAGTGCTATTTACTTAAAAAACCATAATGTAAAGTAGGTACTTCAATATCACAAAAACAAATATGATTGAAATTTGCATGTTATTTGCAAAAGCTTTTAGTTTTATTTTAACTTAGGTATATTTATATTTGAAAGCACTGGTGGCCCGTTGGAAACGGCCGCTACTTACGAGTTGTAGGTCGTAGGTTTGAACCCAGGCAGGTTGTCAGCGACGAGACCTACGCTCTAGTACGCAAGTAGCGGGAGGTTCGCTATGAATATCGTAGTCTTGAATCAGAAAAGTTTTCAAAGAAACTACCCATTGTAATTGAAATTTAAAGAGATTTTGCTTAATGTGATGTTTTTATTCTAATTAGAAATGATAGTCGTATAATTACGTACCTACTTGAAAATTTATTTTTTGTTTATGTACTTACATATTTTGATTATTATGATTTCAAAGGATAGAATTATGTATAAAACTGATATTCCAGGAGAAATAATGTAAATCGGACCACTGGTTTCGAAGTAACAAGAGATCTGTGTAAGAGTAAATGTGCCAAACTACAGTTTTTAGAGGTTATGTTTTAGGAACTTTTATTTTGCGTATATATGTTGAATGTTGGTGTTTTATATGGTTAAAAATGTTCAAATTACAAGTAAAAATGGGCTCAAAAAATGCGAACCTCTGTAAAGTAACGTACGCCCGCATAATTGTCGTGCCATTTGTCGGCACTTGGTGGACTCTGCTGCTCCAGCGACGCCCTAAGCCGAGGTCCATGCCCTACGAAGATGCAACAACTAAGAAGAAACTGAAATCTGCGAACAAGACTCAAGACAGAAATCTGCATTTTATTTCAACATTGCCTCCTCTTTGCTATCCGTCTCTCCCCGATTTCTTTGTGGATTGTACTACAACACATACGCATTCTGTGCGTGGTGATGTGTGCCGCCAGCGGAGTCAATCGACTTAGATAGGGAGCCGAAGGACCGCACGTCGACAATAGTGGGATATAGCAATATCCCAGACGAATGTTGACGCTGGAAGCGCCCTTATCGTCCCTTACAAACTCAAACTCAAACTCAAACTCAAAGCATTTATTTCAATTAAACCATTTACAGGCACTTTTGAATTGTCAAAAAGTCGATCAGTTGGAAAGTTGAAGCTAGTTGCCCATTCCAAAACGTAGATCTCTATGGAGAAGAACGGGCAAGAAACTCCACGGACACTCTTTTAAAATCAAGTTGAAATATTACAAAATCTTGGGAACATTATTCTTGTTGCTTCTGTATGTGAGAACAATGTAAAAAAATGTAATTATAAACAATTCTAAATACAAGATAAAAATAAGCCCTGGAAGTTAGGAGATGACCAGTCTCAACCGACAGCGCCCGTTCACGAACTTGACGCGTGGATCAGCACCATCCAGCTCCACCATTTTGTAGGGAACCGAATGATCCAACACACGCGCCACCATCAGTGAGACATTTATGTGAGCATGACATACTCTCAACTGCCATGCTTTTTCAAGTCAACGTACATCATAACAACACAATAAACGGAACAAAATTCAAACAAAATGCTTCTAAATTATACAAAACTATAGTTTGCAATCTATTTGAAATATTAATAAAATTTGATTTCCTAAAAGAAAGAAAAAACATTTAATATATATTGACGTATATAAAGTAACTAACACAACCTTACGCTTTACTTTGTGTTATTTATTTAATCACCATTGCCTTCAAAACGATGAAGGATAACAACGTGAGGAAATCGGCATGTCAGTGAACCAAAAATTCGAAAACATGTGAGAACTAACAATCCATACTAGGCCCGCATGGTGAATAACGGCTCACTCCCTCTCTCCGAGAGGAGGTCTATGTTTCAAAAGTGGAAACATTATAGGCTGATCATACCATCAGTAAAATTTAAATGACGGTAGCGTCTTCCAGAATCACTGTCACGTTGCTGCTTGCTGGCAAAACAGCGCACGCCATGTTTAAGATTCCTATCGATTTAAAGAGCAACGAAACACCCCTTTTTTTGGGGTGTTACGCAACAGTGGCAAGAGGCGCGTGCTAAAAGATTGCGTTTCTATCCTTTAGGATGAATGCACTAGGGCAAATAGGAAAGCAGTGGAAACTGTAAACAGAACCCAGCAGGACATCCACAGGAACCAAGACATGATTGTTGATATCACAATTCTTTAATGGCGATTTCCGGCAAACACTTCCTGCGGTGACGCGAGGAACTAAGACTGACGAGGTAAATGATTTGTTGAAAAGATCGACCCTATTGGTCGTAAGTTTGTTCAGCTGTGCGGGTATATACTTACGTGCTCAAGAATTCTCCGATGTTCATATAAAAGTTGGTGAAGTTACTCTACTAGAGGAAAGCGGCCTGGTGGATTCCCTGAGGCTTTTAGTAGAGTAGTTCCTACTTTAGAAGATCTAATGTATCTGGTTAACGGGGACATCTGAGAATATCGGGTTTTGGCGTTGGCGAGACATTTTTCGTTTATACCGCGTATACAACTCACTTTGTGAGGTCCTCACAGTGAGACAGTTGTTTGTCCTACAAACGGTCTATAGGAAACACCTGTTTTACCTTACGTCCCTCAGCTCCTAACAAAGAAGCGGCGTTCCGACAGTTTGTAAGACTGAGCTCTGCAGGTTAACGTTGGTTAGTCGCCACTTCAACCATACCAGCTCTAAACTTTAAAATGACATAAATATATGATTTAAAATTAAAAGTCTGCTGAAGAGAAAATTGACGGACTGGCTTAAATCTTTGTCTTATCAGGAAACTGAGCAACTTATGGTATCATAAGCACGGTAAACAAACGCAAACATACATACACACATACACACACACACTTCACCACCTCCACTCTACACTTATACTACACACTTAATTACTTAGTACATACTCTATGTGGAGTATTTTCTGTTTATTACTCCCTTTAAAAAAAATCCACAATTAATTATTTAATTACCTTTCTTTGTCTTGTCTGGAACAATGTCTTTGTATAATTATTATTTTTTCGGATTGGGCGTTTATAGCTGTGCCACAGTATTTTACTTTTGCGGCTATCTTCGTTTTCCTTTGTAAATTACTGTAAACTTAAGTTGTTCCAAATAAACTTTATTTGAATGTTTATTTGAACTTATTCCCCACAATTACCCCTTCCACAGCTGCCTGTGAATAGGGGCAGACAAAGGCTGCGAGTGTCGACCTCAGGACAAGCTGCTTCTCGCACGGACAACTGTACTGTTACCTAAACTACAAAAGTAGTACCTACACAGGAAAGTTTTATAAAATGTGGCATTATGGTGTTTTACGACTTCTACGCGGACGAAGTCGCGGGCAGAAGCTAGTATTAGATAAAAAATTACCAATGTTCATATTTACAACCGATTTTATAAATCCAGAAATCATACATTCAAACGAAATTAACACAGTTCAAAAGGCCTATTCATTAGCATTATAAAAAAACATCACGCACAAGCAAACTACTCAGAAACAAAGTCGTAAATAACGTTTGTTTACAACATCGGCCGATGACGTAATGTCTTTGCCACTTGACGCACAAGAGGCGGCGCGCGGGTGGTCACTTGGGCGGTAAGGCCTCCACTCAGGGCTTAATTTTTTTTTTAACTAAAGGAACTGCTCGCTAAGCTCTTTAGCTGTTATATTTAATAATTGTATCGACTGTGGGGAGTTTCTGACCTAATGAAGAATAGTAAAATAATACCTTTGTTTAAGTACATCAGCCCCTCTAATTATATACCTATTTCAGTACTACCTACTTTCAGTAAAATTTTTGAGAAATTAATTTTAGACCAATTGCAAAGATTTTTTAATAAACATAATTTATTACATAGCAAACAGTTCGGTTTTACAAGGGGACGTTCAACTATCGATGCCGGTGTTGACTGTGTCTTAGGGCATATTTACAATGCATGGAAAAATAAATACGATGCCTTGGGCATCTTTTGTGACTTATCTAAAGCATTCAATTGCGTGCTTCATGAAAGTTTAATCAGGAAACTCCGCCACTACGGGATGCGGAACACCGCTCTGGATCTTCTGATTTCATACTTGTGTAATAGGATTCAGTGTGTTGATGTAAATGGGAAAAGATCTCCCGGATCCATAGTATCAATGGGAGTCCCACAGGGCTCAATTCTTGGTCCTGTCTTGTTTCTTATTTATATTAATGACTTGCCTTACCTCATAAAAGATAATCATGATATAGTGTTGTTTGAGGATTACACTTCACTTTTGTTTAAACTTAAACGTCAGCAGCTGATTAATGACGATGTAAATAGCGCAATCTCAAAAGTAGTTCACTGGTTCAATGTTAATAATTTACTTCTTAATAAAAAAAAACCAAATGCATTAAGTTTACGTTAGGCAGGTGAAAACTATTGTGTTGATAAAGGGCGAAGAATTTAATCCTGAAGATAGCACTGTGTTCTTGGGCTTAACTTTGGATGCCAAGCTTCAGTGCGGCCCACATATAGATAAATTGTCGGAAAAGCAAAGCTCTGCAGCATACGCTGTTAGAAAAATTCGTAATTTAACTGATATAGAGACAGCCCGTTTAGTGTACTTTAGCTATTTTCAAAGTGTAATTTCGTATGGTATTCTGTTGTGGGGAAATGCCGCCGACATTCAGACTATCTTTGTGTTGCAGAAAAGAGCTGTTCGATCAATTTATGTTCGGCCTTTCTTCTCAGAGTAGTCAGATAGGAAACGCCGACCTCATCTAGTTTAAAAAAAATATGATTGACGTGTAAAAGTGTTTGTACAAACCTACTTACAGAAATAAAATCATTTATCATTTATCAATTAAGGGTACCCGACAATTGATGATCGGACGTTGTGTAGTTGCTCGATAAATTCTGCTTGCGCGATGCAGGATTTTGCGTGACGTCAGTGTAATACGTAGTTCGCATGCGGCGATGTAGATGCCGCTACAGTATCTGATACTATGCAGTAGTTATAAAGTTAATTGGTTAGAAAACAGGAAATACAGCTTAGAAGACTGGCCTACTAATCCAGCCCGCGGGCTCAGAGCGGGAGACAGGCCTTTCTCCCGATAGGGGGCTGTGTCCCAGCAGTGAGAACATTATAGGCTGATTAAGTTAGATAACATGGAACAACTGCCTCCACAACTGTTACAGGATAACACGTTACCCCTTGGTAAGACTGGAATTTAAACTTCAGATTTCCCACTTACCATGTCACAGGCTGAATATTATCCACCGTAGTGAGGGACCTCTTCGTCTCCGGCATCAGCAGCTTGGAGAAACAGATGGCAGCTGGAGCCGACATGACACTAGCGGTCACCAGGTGAGCTGGATCCGCGCCAAAACCGATGTAGGAGGCCAGGATCGTACCTGATGATGGAGAGGTTTGAAGGGTGATATTTTGGCTTATAACATGAGCAATATGAGCATATACTGGGTGGTTCGTGAAACGACGTCCGAAGGAACATTTTAGAAAGCCAGCTACACGAACTCCGCTCACTGACGCAGTCATAAGATCATCAAATGCGCAGGCGCAGAGAGAAGTGCCTCATACGCACTTGAGATCTGAGCCGTCCGTGGACCCCCATCTGTGGATCTCCACACCGCGGTAAGACAATCTTGTCTTTGCTCCTGCCGACTTCAGTTCGAAGTCTGTTTAAGGTTTTCCAAGTCGGCCATGGTAACGCGTACCTCTCTGATGGTTCGATAAAATTGTCTTGTGTAATAAATAATATTGCGTTGCGCTAAAGAAGCATACTTAACCCAAATTTTATATTTGTCTGCCTGAAATCGACTTTAATACAACCACGTGAGAACAAGTTTTGGAATGAAGAAGCATTTGTAACCACGCGGCTGACAGTACCTCAACTCAGCTTATCGTAGTCCACTTCTGGACATGGGCTCATCCCGTATTGCGCCACAAAACCCTGTCCTCCACCTTCCGCACCCAGTCTGTCCCAGCCACGTTTTTTAGGTCGTCGGTCCATCTAGCTGGGGGGCGTCGCACGCTACGCTTACCGATACGCGGTCTCCACTCCAGGACTCGTCTGCTCCATCGGCCATCAGACCTTCGACAGACATGGCCAGCCCACTGCCACTTCAGCTTGCTTACTCTGCAAGCTATGTCGGTAACTCCGGTTTTAATCCGGATAATTTCATTTCTGATTTTATCCTTCAAAGAAACTCCGAACGTAGCCCACTCCATGGCGCGCTGAGCGACCTTGAATTGGCAGTAGGTACCTGTTCTATGATAATTACCTTGCGACAGTCGAGTCGTAGTTATACAATCTACATAATTCCACGACTATTTAATATTTAAATGAAAATTCATGGTAAATAAAACCAGTCATGTTCCTTCAGAGAATTTGGACATCTAAGGTAACAAAACAATGTTTAATTTGAGGTCAAAATATAAACAATGGTCAATTGTATTAATTTATGGTTTATAATCATGTTTTCGCTCAAGATAATCGATGGAGTTGTCAGTTTCTCAAAGTAAATAAAACATTACTTTTTACCTTGAAAATAATAACACTTTATTTTTAGATTTAGGTATTAAGTTCGTCTGCGTGGGACTTCATTAGGGTATTTTCCAATTTATTAAAAACGATTCTAAATTTAAGATTGGGACGAGATATTTAACTGAAAAATCAAAATAAATTAATTTATCAATTTTCTAAATTAAAAACGACTAAAATCAATTTTATTATTCGTTGTTTTGAATTTACCGCCAAAACGCTCCTTACAATGACTTTTTATCACGTGATCACACGTGCCGTCAGATTTGTATAAACGGCACAGGTAAAAATACTTTGTTTGGCGCATTTTAGAAGTATTTGTGCCCAGAGGCAACGCACACCAGTAATATCACTTTCTATCTATTTTTTATATGCTATTATTGTATAGAATCAAGTTCTTCTAACATAACAGACAGCTGTGCTGCTGGGAAGTTTGTTGCGCCACTTCTTCTTCCCAGTTAAAGCACTAGGAAGTGGTGAAGGGCGGGCGTTTTGGGGGACTGTCTTATGTAATTTTGACGTTCAGAAAGTGCTGACTCTCAGCCTAGTTTGAATAAATGACTTTTTATTTTATTTTTATTTTATCCATTATAAATCTTGTTAATTATAAACTCTACGTTCACTTGTTTACAACTACTTTAGGTGATAAAAAGTCATCGTAAGGAGCGTTTTGGCGGTAAATTCAAAACAACGAAAAAATATTTGATTTAACTGTTTTAATTGAGAAAATGGATATAAATCAATTTATTTTTATTTTTCTGTTACATATTTCGCCCCAATCTTTAAATTAAAATAGTTTTTAATAAATTGGAAAATACCCTATTGAGTCCAGCGAGATATGAAAAATGCAGAAGCTAGTTTGTACATAAATTGATAAGTCGTTATAAGCCATGACATTTATCAGGATAAAAAGTATCCTTTAAGTTTCTCCAGGAAATAAATTATCTGTGTGCCAAATTTCATCCAAATCAGCGGGGTAATTGCGTAAGACACTAACAGTACGAATGGCTTTAATTGATTTTTATTTAACTCTTTCCTGCTGTTTTGTGTATATTGTGTGCTTTAAGTGGCTTATTCCACAAATCCCCCCTGAAAATCCCCCTTAGGGAGAAAAGTGGAATCTATAAATAAAAAGTGTGGATTTCCCCCCTGATAATCCCCCTTAGGGGGGAAAACTGGAATTGAAAAACTACTTATTCCACAAATCCCCCCTGTCTGTGCTAAATAAATGTATTTTCTTTCGTCCTTTCATTTTGACAGTTCAACAACATTGATTACGTTATTTACGATGTTTAACATAATAAAACTAGGTATATAATGTCCCGACTGCTGGGACACAGGCCTTCTCTCTGTGAGAGGGAGTGGCCTATAAACCACCACGCGGGCCCAGTGCGGGTTGGTAGAAGATGTCACATGTTTTCGATTTTTGGTTCTAGGACATGCTGGTTTCCTCACGATGTTTTCCTTCACCGTTTCGAGAGCAGTGGGGATGGAATAATTTACACAGTAAAGCGCCTTTCTGACTTCGGACCTACGATTTACAACTCGGTAAGTCGCGACGTAACCACTGGCCCACGCGGCGCACGTGAGGGAGATGCAGTACATGCGCCCTCACAGCCGTGGCCTTCGCAGGAGACGCACTGGGCGTCGGGAATCCCAGGCTGATTCCCGGCCACCGTAGGCACGGGCTTGCGGACGGCGAGTAATGGGTAGCTCGCTGTCCGGTAAGGACCAAGCCCGGGTCGACGGCGCGTTGTGTTCCACGCGCGCCTCATAGAAATGTCAGCGGCAACAGATGGGGCCCGCAAGGGCCGATGCCTGCCAGGGGTGCGGGTTGTTCGAAAGAGATACCGCCGCCCCTGGCACGCAGGCAACTGAGGGAACACGGGTGGGTTTTAGTCAGTAAAAGTCTGACACGCCCTCCCACTCCACCCAGAGCGGGAGAAGTTATTTGATGATTTCCCACCCAAAAAAAAAAGAAAAACCACTGGCCCACCAGTGCGGTACGTTGTTTAGCACACACAATTTTTGAACAAATGGAGCAATAGATTAGCAAAATCTGTCAAAATAATTCAGATTCTGATTAATACCATGTTACACAATTAAAAGTGCCCTTCAGCCGTTGTTATGTGATTGACTACCAAACATGTCACACTTTCAATTCGAAGCCGTTACTAAACGAAATTTTGCTAACCACTTTTTTTATTAAAAGGTAAATCATTATCATCATCATACCAGCCGAAAGACGTCCACTGCTGGACATAAGCTTCCCCCAAAAGGGGGGATTTGCCATAATCGCCACGCTTGGCAGGCGGGTTGTCTATCGCAGCATGGTGGTCAAATGCATAGAGAACGCTGCTGCCCATTCTCTAGTAAGTCCCTTAGTCGCCTTCTACGACACCCACGGGAAGAAATGGGATGGTGCTATTCTTTTACGTCCGACACTTTTACACGGAACACGGAAGAGGTAAATAGTAACGCAAAAATCGTAAATTAATTATACTGTACAAATTTTTTTTTTTTTGATTTAGTAACGGTTTCGAAATGAAGGTGCGATATGTAGCTTCATAATTATAACATAAGCAAGATACATTATAAAGATTAAGAACGGGGTCAATCTAAGCATCATCGTTTAGTTTTATTAATGCAATTTTATTTAATCTAAAGTATTTATTTATTAGATATATAAGTAGGTACGTATCTAAGATATGAAAAGTATTTTATTATTTTGATAACAGGCTGATAAAGAAAATATTTGGTGCTGATAAAAATTAAATCTTCTAGTAAGTAGGAGGGTACGGTCAGCAATGGAAATCCTATATCATCAACTGTCTAGCCTTTTCCCAACTATGTCAGGGTCGGCTTCCAGTCCAACCGGAATCCGGATGCAGCTGTATAATACCTTTACATGGAGCGACTGCCTGCCGGAAGGGTAATTACGTAACACGCTAACAGTGGGCATGGCTTTTATTTTGACAGTTAACAATATTCATTACGTTTTTTAAAAAAATTGTCTGCTCATAGACGTAAATAACGCAATTTTATTTATTTATTTAAAGGAAATAAATAAATAATGCAATTTTATTTATTATTTTTATTTATTTATTTAAATAAAATAAATAAATAGAATTGTGTTATTTACGTCGTTGAGCAGACAACTTTTTTGAACTTGTTTACTTTATTCATACTAATGAAGTAATGGACTAGTAATATCTTTCAAAATCATTCAGATTCTAATTAATAGTGTGTTACGCACCCTAATTGCATTGTGGAATCCAGTTACTGGGTAGGTAATACCATACCCATTGGTAAGACCACATGTGATGTGACACTATTTTTCGAAATGTGCTGACTGAATCGAGTCTCTATGCTGACCGTAAGTACTTATGCAAAACTAAGTCTGAATCATCGTGCTGATGCATTGTGGACTTATGTTTAACGCAGGTATAATAAATACAGAACTGTTATCAAACTGCTGATTTGCTATTTAAATGAGGTAGGTAAGTGACGTGAGAAAATTGATTTAATCAATTAACATGGTTAACGTACGGAATGGTTATCGCGTGATTATTATGTAGGTTCTACAAGGTCATAACAAATTAACAGTCGATACCTCACAAACGACATCACGAGTAAGTACTGAGGAGGCTCAGACGAGCCTCCAGGTACCGGGTGGCTATGGGTATAAATTAAAAGATTAAGGGGCGCTTAAACTGTGGGACTCCACGTTTATTTCAAGAGTTCTGAGGACGTTCAGATGCTTACAAAGACGCGCCTGTCAATAGAATGAAAGCTCACCGGACACCACCTACTTAAAATTATTTGATGTCCTAAATGCTCGAACATAGACATAGCCTAATCATCGGCTGCCAGTATGTGCGTGAGGTTTTACACTAACTAAATATCCTCTACAGGACCTATAGATAGATGTTTAATGTTTTTTTATTGTTCCCCATCAACTACTGCTGGGCTACCTGGACTTTGTCCAGCAGTAGATGATGGGGAATAAAAAAAAACAGTTGAAAAACAAGTGGGCGAAAAAATCTCGCCGCGTTTTTGTTACGTGGTTCGTGGAAACGTGGGCTCATAGGACTATTTTGATAAGTTCGATTGATACTCGATTCGACACGGAAACGTATTGAACGGTTGCGAATAATCTATGCTGATTTATTTACTTATAGTGTTTTGAATCGGAGATATAGAATCGAATTGATATTGTCGTTTTTCCTGCAAATCTGATTTTTCCTAGAAGACGAATTAATAATACCAAGCACGCAAGTAAAATTATCGCGTCCAAAATCCAACAGCGCATCGCAAAAAACATAGTGTTGGATTTTCAACTGTCGGCGCTAAGCATTGTGTTGAACATCCAGTGCGCGGAAAAATCTCGCCACGGTATTTTTACGACGTGCGAACTATTTTTAATTCGGCCTAGTTTAAACCGGTTGACATTAAAATCCGGTTCGCTTTTGTCCGATAACGTTTAGTTATCTTTTGTGAAAAATACCTATGTAGTGTCTAATCGTAAAAACTATAACAATCTTTCTGTGACCGCTAGGGGCGCTGCTTTACATAACATTTACGGAGACGCTAGCGAGTTTCGGCTGTGTACTCTTATGGTATAGCTACTGTTCATATGGCGCATAGAGCTTAGGAAATTTATCATCATTTCAGACGAAAAACGTCCACTGCTAGACATAGGCCAGCCCCAAGCTCCTCCACTTCGACCGGTCTTGTGCGTCCTGCGGCCTTCACAAGGTCATCGGTCCACCTTGTGGGAGGCCTTCCAAAACTACGTCTTCCGGAAGACGTAGGAAATTTATTACACAAGACAATTTTATCGAGCCATCTGAGGCCCTCCCGGCTGGGCACGCGTTACCGTGGCAAAATCAAAATTAAAATCAAAAGTCATTTATTCAAACTAAGCTGAGAGTCAGCACTTTTTGAACGTCAAAATTACATAAGACAGTCCCCAAAACGCCCACCCTTCACCACTTCCTAGTGCTTTAGCTGGGACGAAGAAGTGGCGCAACAAACTCCCTAGGAGTACAGCTGTCTGTTATGTTGGAAGAACTTGATTCTATACAATAATAGCATATATTTCCCATTCAACAATAAATGAAAATTTAACTGACAAAAATTACAAAAAAAATGGTTTATGCAGTCAAGTTAAATAAACAATGTTATGAAGTAATTCATATGACCTGTCAGTAGGTAAGCTAATTCTGGTGAAAGAACACAAACTTAGGAATCTCTAAATTGACTTCGAACCCGAGTCGGCCGGAGGAAAGACAATCTCCACAGATAGGGGGTACGGACGGCTCAGATCTCGAGTGTGCATGCACCTCCCTACAGACAATGACTCACCTACCACCCTGTCACCTGAGTATTTGATGATCTTATGACTACGTCAGTGAGCGGAGTTCACGCATCTGAATTTTGAACTTTTTGCCATCGATACCATAAATCAATGCCATAAATGTGACAGAGACGGCTCAAATTAATAAAAAACTACTACTTAATTACAAAACAAAATTTATAATCGAGCCCTTTATAAATTGTGAACTTTATTTTGAAATCATCACAACGACTATTGCATGAATGAATCATTCCGTGGGATGAAATTAATGATTATAATTCTGTAAACCGATGTTTGATACGGGCGCCAGTTCCTACTTATGTAGTTTTTATTAGGAACTCGTTTATATTGTATTGAGTTACCTGATACAGTAGCGAAACCAGATGCCATGACCACGTGTAACTCCGAAGGTGTCTGTAGAGCGAGGTACGGCTTGACCAGCAGCACTGACTCTGTCTGAAAAGTTAAGGCTTTGTAGATAGGTACTTACTTCAAAGACGTGGGGTGCAGACACGCAGATTGCTATAATTTTACGTTGTACATTATTTTTAGTTATTTGACACATATTATCTTTTTTAACCGACTTCAAAAAAAGGAGGAGGTTATCAATTCGACTGTATGTTTAGTTTTTTTTATGTATGATGAAATTTCGAATTAATGGGGAGGTACTTTAACTAAAAAGTGAAAAATAAAAACTTTTTCCAAACAAAACAACCAACTTCCGAAAAAAACACTACAAAGTGAAAAATAACTTGAATTTCGGAAGGCGGTGACAAAAAATTAAAATACATATCCAAAGTCACCGCCTTCCGAAATTCAAGTTATTTTTCACTTTGTAGTGTTTTTTTAGAAGTCGGTTGTTTTTTTGGAAAAAGTTTTTTATTTTTTTAAAATGCCGTAACACCATGCTGAGATGGGGGCCTTTTGGCATTGTGCGGGACCTTGTTTTTTTGTTTTACTTTTATTTAATATTTTATTAAGAATATTGTGTAGTTAAGTTTGTAATATTCCTGTGTGAATCTAATAAATACTTTTTCTTTCTTTCTTTCTTTTACTTTATTATAAACTGTATACCAATTAATAGACGACGACACGAAGAGATTTATATAGGCTTAGATGGTTGGTAGGTATATCATTTCGTTTTACTGAAAGCCTTTCTTGAGTTTCCTTACTAAGATTTTCACTTTTAAATTTTTCTTTTTGACGTAGCTTTGTCACAGTTTAAAGCCCTCTACATCTTTCATTTCAATCGTTCTGTCCTTGAAAAATCACCACTGCAAACTACAGGGCAACCGTAAAAGCCTCATTCCGTTTACGTAAATCTAAGGTCTTAATGAAGATGTGGTGGATAAAGTGACCTGTCATTTTGACACCATCTTTCATTTCATTTCCTTCTTTTCAGGACCTCATTGTACTAGAATATTCTTTAGGTAAATCCAAATGTTAAGTACTACTAAAGTTACTGATTTTTTCGACTAGTTTCTTAAACTCACCATCCCCAAAAACACGTTGCCAACAGCGATGACACTCTCACACACAGTCGTGCCGGTGGCTCCTCTTAGGACGAGCCCTAACTTCAGACAGAACCACTGCAGCGCCCCCCAGAAGAACAGCATCTCCACCAGCATGCTGAAGAAGAATATTACTGGTAGGGTCTGGAAGAGAAGTTAGATTTGTTTGGTCTTTGAGAGTTTTCTGGGAATAAAACGTTGAGTGTTGATTTTTCATAAATATGAAATCCAATCAAATCAAAAAACATTTATTCAAATTAGGCTGAGAATCAGCACTTTTCGAACGTCAAAGTACATGAGACAGTCCCCCAAAACGCCCACCCTTCACCACTTCCTAGTGCTTTAGCTGGGAAGAAGAAGTGGCGGAACAAACTCCCCAGCAGCACAGCTGTCTGTTTAGCCGGATAGACTTGATTCTATACATACATAGGCAAAGTAATCAACATTACGAGACACAGAACTTAAAAAATTGTAATTTATGTCAGCTAGCCATGCCAACATACCAACAAATAAAATGAAAAATTAACTCAAGCACAAAAAATAAAATGTAAACAAAGCATATACCAAAATAAAAGTCTCCTGGTATAAATGGCGTGATAGCTTACATAAGCAATGCTGGATTATGTTTACAAATGATAACCTAGGACCATCGACGTAAAATAAATAAACTAGTAGGTATGTCACTGAAAAGTAAGGCAAATGTTGGGTGAGAACCTAAGGCACATGACCGTCTGACAAATTTACTTCGAGCTACCTAGCAAAGTATAGTTGCGATCCGTTCTGTGATCTGGTCCACAGTGTGCTGAGCTCTTGTCTAACGTATATAGCTCCAATACTCGAAGCGGGATCATAGGTAAGTCTACAGCAAGCTAAAAAAATCAAACTAACCTACACACCAGTCCAGTTGCCACCAGTCTGTCATATTTGCTGAACTGGGTCTTTTTGGCGCAGCCGTGGTTTCTTACATCGCATTTTAAACTTTCTTTTTCTGCTTGTGTGGCTTTAGTGTATGCTAAATAATTTTTGTTTTTCCTTCACACGCTGTATGAGCCAGTCAGACTTACAATACTACTTCACCCTTACCCTTGTACCCCCCGAAGAGGTAGACGCCGTTGTTAAAACATTGTCATCGCCCTCATTTCGCAAGTCATGTATGAACAGTTGCACAACAAATAATAAAGCACAACTCACACTGAACGCGAAGACTCCTTCAGTCCTCACAAGCAGGTCTCCAAACGCGAAGGCAGCACCTTCCACACCATACGACAGGAACGTCGCCACCTGAGAAAAGAAAGAAGTCACTAATATAAAGAACGAAGATGAACTTCTGGGTGAACCTCCTGACAACAGCCTGGATCTAAGAGATCTACGAGAGGCAAACTGGAATTGCTGAAGACTTAGGAGTTAATAGGTGACGGTTATAGACGCTTACGAGCTTTGGAAGTCTTGGTGATTCATTGCAGCAATTCCTGATCTTGTCGTTCAGAGAGTGACCACACTTATCGAGGCGGAATCAGCTTGAACCGCTCAGAAAGATCTTAACGTCCACGCGTAAAAGCGAAAAAGAAGTCAATCGCATAGTATCAGCTCGGACGACGCAAATCGACATCGATCGGAGACGAATTTGCTTATCTGAAGTGACTGAATTGTGGTGATACGTGATCAGCTCTAGCCGATTCCAATTCGATAAGTGTGGTGACTCATCAAATAAATATCCCAACCTTGGGAGTGTCCTTGAAGTCACGATATTTTGTGAAAAAATGTTAACCAATTAATAGTTTGAAGGGCTACCTTATCAGAGAAGCACTGCAGCGCAACCCGTCCAGGGGTCCACCTGATGAATATGATTCCAAACACGAACTGTATCAGAAGACCAGTGGACACTGTCCGCCAGTTCACTCTACCAGGGTGGGCTGAGAACACGAAGCCTGGGGACAAAAGCAAATGATGTTGATTTATTGCATCCGTTTATTGTGTTGTATTGATGTACGTTGACTTGAAAAAGCATGGCAGTTGAGAGTATGTCATGCTCACTTCAAATGTCTCACTGATGGTGGCGCGACCGCGTGTGTTGGATCATTCGGTTCCCTACAAAATGGTTGAGCTGGATGGTGCTGATCCACGCGTCAAGTTCGTGAACGGGCGCTGTCGGTTGAGACTGGCCATCTCCTAATCTCCAGGGCTTATTTTTAATCTTGTATTTAGAATTGTTTCTTTTTTACATTGTTCTCATATACAGATGCAGCAAGAATAATGTTCCCAAGATTTTGTAATATTCAAATTGATTTTAAAAGAGTGTTCGTGGAGTTTCTTGCCCGTTCTTCTCCATAGGTACCTACGCTTTGGAATGGGCAACTAGCTTCATTTTTCTAACTCACCGACCTTGACAATTCAAAAGTGCCTGTAAATGGTTTAATTGAAATAAATGCTTTGAGTTTGAATATTTTATTTGGCATGCAACCATATTTGTGCGCCTCTTAGTATAACATAACGACCTTATGACCTTTAATTTTAGAACTGTATTCACTACCTATGTTACACGAATAAAAAATTATTTGATTTGATTTGACTGTACGTTTGTCTTACCAAGGGGTAACCCAGTAACTGGGTTGTGGAGGTCAGATGAGCAGTGGCTCCATGTAAATACTGGTATTCGGCTGCATCAGGTTAGACTGGTAGCCAACCCTACCATAGTTAGAGAAAGGATAGGCAAGTAGGTAGGCAGATGATGATTTTATTGTTCTTTTGAAATAATAGTGATTTGAAAGGGCGTTGCACGTAGAACAACGTCATTGAAACATCGTGCTGGCAATTGGACGTAGTTGAGCAGAAAGGACTCATTCCACACAATGTCACTTTTGAGTTATGGGCGTTTGAAGTTCGACATTTCATGTGCTCTTTATACTGTGGGGTCAGTCGGGGTAGCGAGAAAATCTAGTTTCCGTGTACATTTTAAAAATAGGGTTTTCACTACATGATAGATTGGACCCTCAGGAGTACGATGGCCATACTTAACTCAATTTTGGCCAAAGTGTGGATTGAGTCCTTTCTGCTTAACTACGTCCAGTTTGAATAATATAGTGCTCAATAGCTAAATATATTTGCATTGCTCTGCAGGCTTGGCTTGTCGCTTTTTATTTCTATGCTACTGTAGACTAAAAATCGCTTGTCTACATTTCTCGGTACAAAACTGTCAACTGTCTACACGGAAACGTCATTCTTGTCTACTCTTCGCGCTAAACGCGCTCACTGCGTTTGGTGTAGATGGTTAAATGAAACTCACACTAGGGCCTATGATTACATTTAGGTAGGGACATTTTTAACCGGTTTCAAAGAGGAAGATTTCATTTTGTTTTTTTTTTCAATAAATAAAAATCTTTCTTACGAAAAAAAAAAACTGAAAAATTACTTCAAATAGGTTGTTTTTTCTTTTTGTGAATTTTTTTTTTTTATAAAAGACGTAGCCTAGCAGTGCTAAGAGCTTAGCCTATAAGTCTGCTGTCTACTTAGGCAAGAGGGAAAAAAGTTATTTAAGCCAGTGCGCAAATTACGACGGTATGCGAAAATTTTGGAGACCTAGGATTCCTATGTATTTAAGTACCTACCTATGTACCTTCTTCCAATTTTTCTCTGGTTTGAATCAAGATGGATCTAGTAAGCGATGGGCTTAGCAAGATAACATGTACTACCTGAAAATGAGCCTTTTGGCTTTGTAGAGACAATTTCAATTTCCAATTTTATGGTCTTACGCAGTCGCGGTCCGAGGGGGTCCTAGGGGTCATGACCCCCCAAAGGCGTAAACGTAAAGCTTAAAATAGTAATTTTTCGAAAATTTAATATTTTTTCACATTAATATGTACGTGGTCTTTGTCTGTGACCTAACCCCCAAAGTCTGTCTTAAGGTGGAATTTCCGCGGTACCCCCGAAATTTAAATTTTCGTTTTTTGCTCTCTACTCTGGGGCTTCCACCTTAAGGATAGGAATAGTTCAACTTACCTAACAGCAATATAATACAGAGTCCAAGCAAAGAGATGAGTCTCTCCGGATCGTGTCTCGCGTCCAGATACAGGTATAACGCGATGAGAGCCAGCACAACTATACAGACACACCATCTGAACCAACTGTGGGAGAAAAAAAAAATATATTTCAGTGATCTTCAAGGGGCTTGTACTACGAGGCGTAGGCTACGTAATAACGGCCAGACGGGTCGAACGATCAGGTTAAGCTATGCTTGCCGCGATTGGTCCTTGGATGGGTGATAGTCTTTACTTATCAAGACTCCTCCAGCCCTCGGAAAGCACGTTAAACTGTTAGTCTGTCATTCATGGATCATTAACTGTCGTTACGGGTTCTCAGAAGCTCGAAAGTCTAAGAACCAGTCTTATCAGGCGTATTACCCAGTAACTGGGTTATGGAGGTCAGATTTAATTTAATTTCATTTATTCAATTCAATAACAATTTACATTGTGTCTGAATGTTTTACAAAGATACGCAAATAATTAAAATAATAACAAGTTAAACACATAATTAAATTCATCATCATCATTTCAGCCGAGAGACGACCACTGCTGGACATAGGCCTCCCCCAAAAGAGGGCCACGCTTGGCAGGCGAGTTGGCGATCGCAGTATGGTGGTCAAATGCATAGAGAACGCTGCTGCCCATTCTCTAGTAGTCGCCTTCTACGACACCCACGGGAAGAAATTGGATGGTGCTATTCTTTAACGTCCGGCACCACACGGAACTGTTGAATAATTAAATTAGATCAACACAATCTCAATTCCTACCTACACTAATATTATTTAAATTCATATATAGAGGTACGAGGAACAGGTTGTAAAGTTCACTCACACACTATGGTAAAGGAGGATCCTCCGACCAGACGGGTGTTGTGTCTGGTGGGTACTGCCCGACGATTGATGTCGGGATTGTGTAGTTATATGTAGATTGCGCGGTAAACTCTGCTTGCGTGATGTAGCTGCGGTGTGACGTCAAGTCTTGAGTAGTTCGCATAATATGGCATTGTAGATGGCGCCACTGTACTTTTTGTGTTTTCCACATTTGTTGATTTGAAGTATCGTATGTGGGGCATTGTAGATGGCCGCCACACATAAGAGTTTAAAATTAAAAACAATGTCAACAAGAAAAAAAAATACGTGTTTCCTACCTAATAATTTAATTTAATTTCCAATAATAATAATACAAATTATAAAATATAGTCAGATAGGCAGTCGCTTCATGTAAAATACACTGTACATTCGGTCTGACTGGATGCCGACCCTAATATAGTTGGGTTAGGCGGATGATAATGATATAATTAAAGACTTCTTCTCCTAACAATACAGTACTTAAAATATAATGATAAAACATCATTCATATAAAATACTGACACTACCTTTACCATAGCTATTAGATCTTCAATTGTTCACAATACATCAAATGGACAATGTTTAACTGTAGCGATCGCCGGCGAAGTTCATATAACATTAATTGGATCAAATTGTTCTTGTATGCGTAAGTACAATAGTGATCAACGATTCTCGTTAAAGATTATAGGCATTTGTCGACATTAATTAATTAGCAGTGCTCGCAAGCAGCGTGCGTGTACGACCAGCAGGCTTAACATGACGCTTTTCTAAGTCTACTTTACCGTGGAATAGAAATTGCTTGTCTACATTTCTCGGTACAAAACTGTCAATTGTCTACACGGAAACGTCATTTTTGTCTACTCTTCCGAGACAAAACTCTTCTCTGCGGTTCTCATGCTAAGCCTGCTGCATTGAATAATTTTGAAAGATATTGGTAATCCAATGCTCGATATGTTCGATTTTTCATCCGACTGCGCCAGGAGGGTTATGTTTTTCGAGTGTATGTATGTATGTATATTTCTTTGGCACTCTCTGTAGCCTAAACGGCTTGATCGATTTCAGCTTGGGAGGTGCCGTTAGATTCGTCTTAATTGTGAAAGTGACACTGGGTATATCAAAATTGAAAAAAAGAAATAATGAGCGATTTTTGGCGCCATATTCTGTCTTCAAAAATTTTTTTTCCTCAAAACCTATTGAGTGGGGTATCAAAATAAAGGGTTTCATAAATAGGTCTCGTCAACGTCAAAAATAATTATATTAACTAAAAACTGTGAAAAAAAATTACAAAATCAAATAACCCGACTGCCTAAAATGTGAACTTTAATTTAAAAAGATGGAAACGAGAAACTTGTTTTAAAAGGATGACTATTAGACTGAATATTATAAGCAATCTCATGCAGTCGATAAATTGTGAGCTGCACCATACTGTTTAAAATATAAATAGGTTAGGTTAGAACTGCGACCAAACGCGCGTGAGCGGAGCTGCGGCAGCTGCCGACGAGCGTTACTTCCAAGTTAGTGGCAGAAACTTGGCTATTTAGTAACAGCGCAAGGTACTATCCGTCTGCAGTTCACAATGTTTCGATACTCTGTTATCTCCCGAGATAGATTATAAACTGACGATGGTCATAATGTTACGGTGACCTAAATAAGTAATGAACAAGTTAATACTTTTTGCATGACGTTATTAGGTAGGAACCTTTAATAGGTTCGTTCGTCGTTTTTGTAACAGTTTGGACAATTTTCTCTAAATGGACAATTTCCTGGCCGGCCGTTTAGTTTAAATAGTCTATTTTGTGAAAATTGATCAATTTTGTTAAAGTAGGAAAATTTGTATTGAAACAACACTGAGTTCAGTTACTTTTTTTGGAGATACAGGTCAGGCCTGTACGACTGTTTGCCCAACAGTGGGATAATACAACTTCAGTAACATTATTATTTTCTGACATGACGTCTGCAAAAATTGTCACGAAATAGTAGGATTACCCATATTACTATATTGGCCTATATTGTTTCAATAAGCGGCGACACAGTCTATCCGACTGTCTCTAATAAATACAGATTACTCAGTAATCTAGCTAGGGGAGCAGCGATTCACCCAACAATTCGTTGTACCTACACTATGTAAATAATTCTGATTAGTTTGTTATTCCTCCCGTCCCTATTCTATTCTATACCATTCTATTCTAGAGCCATCTAGTACAAGTTTTAGCGTTTTAGCTTTCACAAAGTAGTCGCCATCTTGGATTTTCCCGGAGCCGCCATCTTGTTTTTTAACCTCACTATCGGCCTTAGCACCCTCGAAAACCATGAAAATCGAAGACATGTGACATGCACAAACTCACACTAGCACTCTCCCTCTCACAGAGAGGAGGCCTGTGCCCCAGCAGAGGGAAAATTGTACGCTGATTATGCTAGAAAACCCTTTACATCATCGGTCTACTCACATCATAGTCCACATCTTCGCCCAAAAGACCTCTACCTTACTCCACACCACTCTCTGGAACCAGGCGGCACAAAACCTCTTCACCACCATGAAGTATACGATGAAGAAGTATATGATGCTGAAGAACGCGATCAGGCTGCCGAAGCCGTGGCATAGCTCTAAAGGATCGTTGCCTGGGAACAAAACACAATGGTTTAGAAGACAAATAAAGACAGATTTTTGAATAGGCTAGTTTTAGGAGAAGAATGTTATTTAAAAGACCTTCTGAGGAGTTTGTTGCGCCACTACTTTCCAGTTTAAGCACTAGGTAGTAGTGTAAGGCGGGTGTTTTGGGAGACTGTCTTATGTGATTTTTTAAAAAGTAAAAAGTCAGCGACGGCATATGTCTAACTTTTATATTTAAGCCACTAAAAGTAGTTTTTACATTTAAGAAATCATTAAAATCTTTAGGTCATGTTTATTGGTCATATTATCAACAATTATGAATTCTTATCAAAATAAGTAAATTTATCGTCTCAAGTGTTTAAAACAAAAGACTTTTCCCTATTACTGCATATAATTTGGACGAATGGTTAAAGAGATAATACGACATAGGTATGGAACCGCGACCGTGTCGTAATCTATTGAATGATATAAAAATGTTTACCGCCCAACGAAGTGGCTTTTGATTTTGAGTTTAATGAGTGAGACATACTCTGTATCGTTTCGAAGGCTGTACCTAGTAAGACGCCGCCTGTACCTTTTCTCCGAAGGGCCATCTACAAGGTCAAATTAAATTAGCTAGTGAAACTCTACACACATGATAACATGATAAAACAAATATAAAATGTTTTTCTAAACTTGTATTTCAAGGAACTTTGAAGTTAAAGTTAAAAATGTTTTTTCGTTTTCTCTAATAAACCCAACAAGTCTGTGGAGTCGCAGGGACATAACCTTGCATTTTGCGCGGTGATGTCCCTACAACCATGGATTCAGAACATGATATAATTCCACCTGGAGTAACGAAGGCGAAACGATACAGAGCATTTATCATCCTTTCATGATCTTTTTATCAAAATTCTTCCAGTAAACCAGCCTTTATTACCGGCCAGGCTACAAAGCAAAATCAAAAGTCATTTATTCAAATTAGGCTGAGAATCAGCACTTTTCGAACGTCAAAATACATGAGACTGTCCCCCAAAACGCCCACCCTTCACCACATCCTAGTGCTTTAGCTGGGAAGAAGAAGTGGCAGAACAAACTCCCCAGCAGCACAGCTGTCTGTTTAGTCGGATAGACTTGATTCTATACATACATAGGCAAAGTAATAAATATTACGAGACACAAAATATTTATTAAATAATTAGTCAAAATGTCAGCTAGCCATACCAATATACCGACAAATAAAATGAAAACTGCCGAGGCCAAATAAAGCCTAAAACAACTCATCATAAAAAATATTGTTATGAGTAGATAAGCAAAGCCAGACTGGGATTGCCGACTCAGAGATTACTGAGGAACTACCCCAATAACACTTGAATCGAATCCAGGTCCAAACGCCAATCAATGAGTCAGCAGGGTTTTTGTATTATCCTATTTTTCCTCACTTCTAGGCTAAAGCACTTCCTTTTTCCTTCGAATCCTCTCTATTCTGAAAGATCGTCTGTCCTGCGAACCTGGATGGTTGCGGGAAAAGTAGCCTGTAAAATTCAAATTGTCTGACGTATTTGCAATTTGCAGGTTTCACAGCCACCGTAGGCGTGGGCTTGCGGACGGCGAGTAACGGGTAGCTCACTGTCTGGTAAGGACCAAGCCCGGGTCGACGGCGTGTTGTGTTAGACGCGCGCCTCAAAGAAATGTCAGCACCAACTGGGCCCCTTCAGGCAAGGGCCGAAGCCTGCCAGGGGTTCGGGTTGTTCGAAAGAGATACCGTGGCCCCTGGCACACAGGCAACTGAAGGAACACGGGTGGGTTTTAGTCAATAAAAGCCTGGCACGCCCTCCTGCTCCACCCAGAAGTTATTTGACGATTTCCCACCCTCAATAAAAAAAACCCTGGTGAGTTAAATAAACTATACTCACTATAATTAAGCCAATAATACAGGCATCCGAAGAAAAATCCTAAAACGATGCCATTGATTATGAACAATGTGACAGTCTTCATAACCGAACGGTTTTCTTTGATGAAGTCGTCCGTCGAGCTGCCCACGCGCAACAGCGTCGTCTCCAACCAACCTGAGGGCTCGTAGTCTAAGTACTCGTGGCTTATGATCTGGAACAAGCAATGCACTGGTTAGGAGTTTCCTTTTGAGACTGAAGGAGTGGTTTGTTCCGTGTGGTGCCTGACGTTAAGAATAGCACCATCCCATCTCTTCCCGTGGGTGTCGTAGAAGGCGACTAAGGGACTTACTGGAGAATGGGCAGCACCATTTTCCATTTTACCACTATACTGCGATCGATTTTTGCGTAAAATATTATCAATAGGAATGGCTTTTAATTTGACAGCTCAACAACTTTCATTGCATTATTGAGAAGATATTTCATTTTAGACATGAATGAATGTATTAGCAATATCATTCAAAATGCTTCAGGTTGTGATTGATGGAGTGTTATGCAATGAGGGTTTTCTGAAATGACGTTCACTAGATGGCAACACTGAGACGTCAGGTCCGATCACCTGTCAAAAGTGTCAAAGCGCCTACGGGCTGAATGGTGAACGAAAGAATGAAACGAATGACATCAAATATTTTAAGATCATTTTCGAACTGGAAGACCTCTTGTCAATGTGGCGCCAACTGGTGGCTTGAATATTCATGAAAACTCTCATTAGAGTGCATCAACCTACCCCCAATCTGTCAAATTTGTTTGATAGATTTTCAACTTCATTGTATACTAGCTTTTGCCAGCGGCTTCGCCCGCGTGGAGGTCGGTGTTTATACATAAACCTTCCTCTTGAATCACTATCTATTAAAAAAACCCGCATCAAAATCCGTTGCGTAGTTTTAAAGATTTAAGCATACATAGGGATATAGGGACAGAGAAAGCGACTTTGTTTTATACTATGTAGTGATAGTGAAGCTTCATGTTCACTTGGGAAAATTTGACAGTTTTGGGGTGCAGGCGTCTGTACATCGTGAGCGTCCTACTTGCTTGCTGATTCGAGGTACCCACTCGAGAACACGTCTACCCTAATGGTCATCGGTTCTATGGCCAATACGGCCAACTTTAAATTGACCACTGGTTTTTTAAAGGAAATACCTACCATATTCATGGAAAACACATTTCAATTTTACACCCACATTTCGCCAGATATGTTAAGTCCCATAATAGAGGGCGAGTCTATAGCCCCTCCGTGCATCAGAAAGCACCATAAGCCGTTGGTCAAGCCCGGGTCGACGGTGCGTTGTGTTCCACGCGCGCCTCAAAGAGATGTCAGCAGCAATTGGTGGGGTCCGCAACGACAGATTTTTTTCTTATGAATATCGGCGTCATTTTGGTACTATACAACGTGTAACGGAAAGGGTATATACATACCAAGGGCACGGCTTCTTTGTATGATAACAAACGATATTGGAAGGGTTTTTTAATCCTATCTCTACATGTTCCGAAGTTATGAGAATTTTTAATACATTGGTACCAGAACAAATTGAAACAAACACACCACTCGGAAGAGATTTATCGTGATATTGGCAAGTAACGTGGAAAGTTATTGACCTACGTAGTGCGGTGACACGTTTGTTATGATTTGAATTTAAGATACGATACCGAAAATTTGTTATCAATTCTTAGAGTATTTTATTTTGAGCTGAAACTATGTCAAGTGATTCTATACCAGCTATTATCTTTGGTGCTTAAGAATAGCAATAGGGTTTCTGTTACAGCCTGTATACGAGAATTTTAAATATAACTTTTTCATTTAAAATAAGAATAAGATTTTTATTACTTTTTCGTAATGTTATTGCAGTAACTTTGTGCATCTTTCGGATCGGATGGTTTTTGTTACACCTTCTATAAAAAATAGTAACGAAGAATGCTTGTCCGTTTGTGTGTTGTTGGCGTTGGCGCAAAAACAACTGAACGGTTTTGGTTAAAATTTTGAGACAGGTACCCGTAATCCTAGCAGCACGTTGCCGTGGAATATATTCGACATCTATGCGAGCGAACCCGCAGGCAAAAGCCAGTTCGTATCTATCATATATTTTTAAGCAATTGGTGTAAAATTAGGTACTTACATTGCCATTTTTTCCATTTTTCCGGACGTCGTCCATTTCGACTTCATTTACTTCCGACCGCTGTAAATACAAAGGAGATTCATTAAAAAAACAGATACAGTCAATAAATAGATAGAAAAAATAGAAGTCGACTTTCCTAATTGTGTGGAAATCGAACAAGCTGGCACAAATAGTATAGGGAAGATACTTTTTATACCGGTAGTACGTTCCCGTGGGATCATTTTCGACTTCCAAGCGGGCGAAGCCGCTGGCTAGTGATTTTTTTTTTTTTTTGTGGGTGGGAAATCATCAAATGACTTCTCCCGCTCTGTTTGGAGCAGGAGGGCGTGTCAGACTTTTACTGACTAAAACCCACCCATGTTCCTTCAGCTGCCCGTATGCCAGGGGCCGCGGTATCTCTTTCGAACAACCCGCACCCCTAGCAGGCATCGGCCCTTGCGGGCCCCACCAGCTGCTGCTGACGTCCTTCTGCGACGGGTCAGTACAGTGGCCCCGCCGCCAACCACTTTTCGGCCGCAGGGGATAGGGAGAACGGCCAACGCTATACCGACACTCCTCTTCCCCTGCGGCCCCACCGCGTCCGCCATCAAACGGTGGCGGCCCCGTCCAGGCTACGGAAGGGAAGAGCGCTACTCAGAACTACTGTGGCAATATAGGAATAATCCAAATCAAGCCTCCAAAACTGCTTTCAAAGCTTATGCAAAGAGGTATAAAACTATAACCAGACTGACAAAAAAATCTCAAAATGACTACTTTATAAAATCTGCTACAAATAAGAACAAAGCTACTTGGAAAGTAATAAATGAGAACAAATATAAATATCCAAACGAAGGCGTAAATCAATTAACTATAAACGGCGAAATAATAAATAATCCTCAAGACATTGCGAATTCTTTTAATGATTTTTTTCTTGACATCAATAATAATAACACTAGTTTACCCCAAAAATCTTCCAATAAACTGACATATAATTCTAATTCAATCTTTATGACACCGACTATTCCTGATGACATCAATAAAATAATAATCGCTCTAAAAAATAAAACCAGTGCCGGCTATGATAGCATTACGACAAATATTGTTAAAGATGTAGCTCATATTATATCTGAACCACTAAGCTTCATTGTCAATTTATGCATAGAAGAAGGCACCTTCCCAGACAAACTAAAAATATCTGTTATAAAGCCAGTATTTAAAAAAGGAGACAAAACTAACATGAGCAACTATCGGCCCATAGCACTGATACCTATTTTTGGAAAAATTGTTGAAAAGGTGATGTTTAACTGTATCTATACTTTCTTTGTAACACACAACATTCTTACGCCTAGTCAATATGGTTTCAGGAAAAATAAATCGATAAATGTGGCAATTTATAACTTTTTACATAAAGTAATGACTAACCTGGACAAAGGGCTGCCGGCTGTCGCGCTATACATGGACATGTCGAAAGCTTTCGACCGAGTTGACCACAAGATCCTCTTAAGAAAGATGTATGCATATGGTGTGAGAGGTAATGTGTACAAACTTATAGAATCATATCTTAACAACAGACAACAATTTACAGAAGTAAGGAGGTTAAATCCCACAACTAAAACAGAAGAACTATATGTTTCTGAATCTGGAACTGCTAAATTCGGCGTTCCTCAAGGGACTATCGTGGGGCCCTTATTCTTCCTTGTTTATATAAATGACATGCCTTCAGTAACAAATCATGACATTACACTATTTGCTGATGATAGCACTGTTTTATTCGTTAATGATAATACAATTGATCTAGAATCTGACATTAATCAAACAATATTATTAATTATAGACTGGCTTAAAATGAATAATTTAATGATTAACATTGACAAAACTAAACTAATGAATTTCAAAATACGAACTCGACGTACAGGTACTTTAAAAATCCATTACCTAGATAGCGATATTGAAGAAACTGAAGTAACAAAATTTTTAGGGTTACACATTGACAACAAACTTAACTGGAAACTACATGTTGACCATGTATGCAAAAAGCTGGGACAGTTTTCATATGCACTTCACAGACTGGGTAAAATAGCGAATCAGACTACTTTACTAACAGCTTATCACGGTTACGTTAGTTCTATCCTCAGATACGGTATAATATTCTGGGGCAACAGTACAGACAAGGGGCGTGCGTTTATTGCTCAAAAACGTTGCATCAGGGCTATATTTAAGTTATGTGAAACTGACTCCTGTACACCATTTTTTAAAAAGATGAACGTATTAACACTGCCATGTGTCTATATATTTGAAGCAGCAGTATACGTCAAAAATAATATTGACATGTACAATTACTACACGCGTATACGGCGTAAGGACAAATTGCGCACTGTAGCTAGCAAGACTCATCTAATGCATGAAAGTATTTTTTGTACTGCTTCATGCATCTTTAATAATATTCCGGGGCCTATTAGGATAATTCCGGAAATGAAAAAATTTAAAAAGAGTCTCCATGATTTACTAGTAAAAAAGTGCTACTACTCAATAAAAGACTTCCTATCAGACAAATCACTGCTCCAATATAGTCCCCCTCAGTCATGATGCGTTCAGTGACCCACTGATGTGTATTTACCTTAATTCGTTCCATTTTATTTTTATGTTTGTTTTATATTTTATGTGAAATTTTAATGTAATTGTATTTCTAATTTGACTGTTGTATGCCCAAAGGGCGGGACGTAGCTGATCACAATTATCTATTTAAGACCTGTATTTTGTACCTACCTATGATCCACAATAAAGATATTGATTGATTGATTGATTGATTGATTGATAGAAGTACCGGCACTCCTCCTCCGCCGCAGCCTGTAACCCTCAGCCGCGATGCCTCCCATTCGACATCGCGGCCCGCCTCAGTTGCGATGCACCTCACCGCAACCTACTTTTTGGCCGCTACGTCGTCGGCTTGGAGGCACAAGCCCTGACGAGCGGCCCCACCTTGGGGTTCCTCTTCGCTTCACCGTGGGAGGGTGACCACGGTTACTGAGCCCCCCCGCAACGACAATGCTGGAACCCCACTGGGGGGGGCTGGCTCGTGATTAAATAAACTTTTTGGCGAAGCCGTGCGTAAGGCACACACTATTGTTGTTAAAACATCATGCTCACTTTTTATTTTGTTATTTGTATTAGTGATGTACCGACTAGTATGCTGGGGAGTTTGTTGCGCCACTTCTTCTTCCCAGCTGAAGCACTAGGAAGTGGTGAAGGGCGGGCGTTTTGGGGGACTGTCTTATATAATTTTGACGTTCAAAAAGTGCTGACTCTCAGCCTAGTTTGAATAAATGACTTTTGATTATGATTGATTTTGAGTCGGGAAAGCCGACTAGTCGGCCATATTTGTCGTCGGCGATTAGTCGGCGACTAGTCGGCTAAGACCGCCAACTAGTCGGCCCATTTTTTACTCGTATTAATATGCTTAAAAATTTAAAAGACCGTGATTGAAATGAAAATGAAATCTTTACTGTGAGTAATTATTTTTATTATAGAATCAGTTTTACAGTTTACTTTTAGTGCAATCTAGAATAGGGTAGGAAGAAACGGCTCGCACTTAGACAATGATAGAATAAATGCAAAGCAAATAAAAACGTCCTGACAGTTCCGCCTGGTCGCCGGGCGCCGCGCGTATAGTCCCAGTCGCCCCCACAAGGATTGCCACCAGGTGGCAATTGGGAGAAAAAAATCCCAGTTGCCACCGGGTGGCGACTGGGACCTTATTGTCCCCACTTCAAATCGCTGTACATTGCGGCGTGGATCGCCAAACCCCCTCATCACTATATTTCTTACGGCCGCGATGACGGGGTTGGCGGTCACATTTCCAATGTGGTTTTATTAGTAGATATGTGATATTTTTTAGGGACATACAAACAAGATTTTCTTTATTGTAGTTGCTTTTAATCACTTATTATTATTAATCATAAAAACCTGGTGTAAATTCGTATCACAGAAAATCTTAGTTTTTACAATAATTATAAGTACTAGGAACAAAAGCTAGTCATCATCAGCCACAGATAATCAAATTACATATTTACAATAACTATGTTTTATCAATCAAATTACTTAAACGTAAAAATTACCTCATAATCATAAAAACTTGGTGTAAATTTGTATCACAGATAATCAAAATATTTACAATAATCATGTTTTACAAAAAACAATCGTTACACACATTCATGAAGTTTTAACTAACTCCTTCATTTTGACGAAACACGTGTTTTATGACTTAATCCGTCGGGTAGTTTATTGTGTGCATTGTTTGTATTGGTGTGGTTTTATTGATAATATTTTGTGGTGTTCTTTAAATCTTGTTTGTATGTCCCTAAAAAATATCACATATCTACTAATAAAACCACATTGGAAATGTGACCGCCAACCCCGTCATCGCGGCCGTAAGAAATATAGTGATGAGGGGGTTTGGCGATCCACGCCGCAATGTACAGCGATTTGAAGTGGGGGCAATAAGGTCCCAGTCGCCACCCGGGGGCAATTGGAATTTTTTTCTCCCAATTGCCACCTGGTGGCAATCCATGTGGGGGCGACTGGGACTATACGGCGCCGCGAACCGGCCGGCGGCACCTACGAGCCGAAAGCGTAGGCACGAACTCACGAACATTACCGATGTCACCCGAACTCAACCGAAAGCAATGATCGGCTTGGCCGAATAGTCGGCCGATTCTAATTTGTATTTTTGGTTTCACGAACTGTTTTCAAATGAACGTTATCCTTTATAATTTCTCTCTATACGCAAATACCAGTATTTTAGATACATGAAGCGACTGCCTATAGGACCTGAAAGCGATAGGTCTCCCCTTGGTTAGACTTGTTGTCAGACTTTCGGGCTTCTGACGACCCGTAACGACTGTCAAAGATCTACAAATAACAGCCGGGACCAACGGCTTAACGTGCTTTCCGAGGCACGGAGGGGTCTCAATAGGTATACGTAATGTAGGTATAATGGATGATCCTTGGATGGTCGATTTATTTTCTTTTATCATACTTTATCCTACTAATATTATAAATGTGAAAGTTTGTGAGTATGGATGTATGGATGTATGTATGGATGTTTGTAACTCTTTCACGCAAAAACGGTTGAACGGATTTGAATGAAATTTGGTACACAGGTAGTTTGTAACCTGGAATAACATATAGGATAGTTTTTATCCCGGTAGTACGTTCTTGTGGGATAATTTTCTACTTCTACGTGGGCGAAGCCGCTGGCAGAAGCTAGTTAATATTATAAACGTGATAGTTTGTCTGTTTACATGTTTGGATGTTTATTACTCAATCACGTAAAAACGGCTAGACGGATTTGGATAAAATTTGGCAAACATATAGTTTGTAACCTGGATTAACACATAGGATACTTTTTATCCCGATATTTCGGTCCCGTGGGATAATTTTCGACCTCCACACGAGCCAAGCCGCTGGCAAAAGCCAGTATTCTATACTTACTACGTAATTAGAAATACTTAAATGAATATCAGCTAAGTAACTCCTTAATTAATGAGAATTATTTATCAATGTGTTCCTACTAATTAATAATACATTAACAAATTGCACTGTTCAATTATTATGACTTTTGAAATTGCGACATGTTGATGTTATTTCTTTTCTCTAGTTGGTCTCGCAACTAACGAATAAAGGATCTATGGGGCTTACAAGGCTTACAGAACTATAAATACATGTATTAGGTATTAGTTGATTAGCACGAATTCGCACTTTTCGTCGAATATATGGCTTAGGTATTAGTTGATTAGCACGAATTCGCACTTTTCGTCGAATATATGGCTTAGGTATTAGTTGATTAGCACGAATTCGCACTTTTCGTCGAATATATGGCTTAGGTATTAGTTGATTAGCACGAATTCGCACTTTTCGTCGAATATATGGCTTAGGTATTAGTTGATTAGCACGAATTCGCACTTTTCGTCGAATATATGGCTTAGGTATTAGTTGATTAGCACGAATTCGCACTTTTCGTCGAATATATGGCTTAGGTATTAGTTGATTAGCACGAATTCGCACTTTTCGTCGAATCGAATTTTTGGTTCTAAGATATGCTGGTTTCCTCGCGATGTTTTCCTTCACCCTTTCGAGAGCAGTGGTGATAAAATAATTTACACAAAGTAAAGCGCTTGTCTGGGTTCGAACCTACGACCTACAACTCGTAACTCGCGGCCATTACCACTGGGCCACCACTGCTTTCAAACGTCTTATCCCAGTGCCAAACAAACTCCTAAAAACACTCCATTTATTAATCGTCCTGTTTCCGAACTACAACTGTGTATTTCAGGCGAAAAACGTGAATTTCGACTGATAATTTGAACAAAACCAGTAATACCAACTACCCTATAGGACTCGGACTCGCGGAACGCAGGTAAGGCAGGTCTTCAAGCTAATTTAAACAGGATTTACTGAAAGAATTTTGAGATAAGAATTACTTTACCAATATAAAGGTATGAGGAACAGGATGTAAAGTTCACTCATACTCTATTGGTAAAGGAGGATCCTCCGACCAGACGGTGTTGTGTCTGGTGGGCAGCAGCCCGACGATTGATGTCGGGATTTTGTATACAACGTGTAACGGAAAGGGTATATACATACCAAGGGCACGGCTTCTTTGGATGATATCAAACGATATTGTAAGGGTTTTTTAATCCTATCTCTACATGTTGGGAAGTTATGAGAATTTTTAATACATTAATACCAGAACAAATTGAAACAAACACATCACTCAGAAGAGATTTATCGTGATATTGGCAAGTAACGTGGAAAGTTATTGACCTACGTAGTGCGGTGACACGTTTGTTATGTTTTGAATTTAAGAAACTTATGAAACCGAAAATTTCGTATCAATTCTTAGAGTATTTTATTTTGAGCTGAAACTATGTATAGTGATTCTATACCAGCTGTTATCTTTAGTGCTTAAGGATAGCAATAGGGTTTCTGTTACACCCTGTATATGCAGATCGCGCCGAAAACTCTGCTTGCGCGATGTAACTGATGTACTTGCGGTGTGACGTCAAGTTTTTGAGTAGTTTGCATATGGCATTGTAGATGGCGCCACTTCACTTTTTGTGTTTTGCAGATTTGTTGATTTTGAAGTTCGTATGTGGCATTGTAGATGTCCGCCACACCAATCCAAAAAATTGAATGAATTTTCTAAGTCTATGAACGAAAGAACATTTTTTCGCGTTTTCGTTCATTATTATTCGTCAGATAGTCTCAGGTAGCCTAACTAGAAATTACTCAGCTGAAAACAGCTTCAAAATGCGTTACCTGGATGCAAAGATATGACGATTGTATGCAGAACTTGGTTTGGGTTTTTTTTTTGTCTTGTTTTTTGTTTCACTTTTTGGGTTTTGTTTTGTTGTATATGTTTGTGTTTTATTTTTAAACAGTGTCTGCGATTGGATACGGACACTGTCTTTTTGTTGAGGTTTTTCGCATAAAGGGGTTACCTTTCCTTGTTAGCCGCATAAGTTTTTGTACAGTTGTACAGTACGCGTGTCCGCCCCCCACGTAGCCAGGTGTTCAGCTTGGACGTAAGGTAGGATTTTAGGGGGCAACTTGGTTTGGTTAGGTAGATTTTGGTTGGTTAAGTGTTAAAAACACCCTTAACTTAGTTCTGTGTATTCTGTGTGTCATACAACCATCACCTCGGCAGAGCTCAAACTCAACTGAATAAAGTTTATATTTAATTTATTCAGTAGCTCTTATTGTTATTTACATATTACTTTATAAGTTTGTCAATATGTTCAGCTTATTACTATGAAGCAATAATAAACAACATGCCAATGACTGTCAACAATGCTCACACACACTCTGTTCTACAAGTATCAGGTAAATATGTAAACAAATGAATCAGATAACGTTTCTGTGGATGCCATTTGGGACACTTACAAATTGAGAGCTTTGATCTGATTAATTGAATAGTTAAACACGAAATTCGAATTTTAGAAGGATGCGATAAGAAAGCCCGCGAAATTCAAATTTTCGTCCGTTTTTTGCAATTTGCAGGTAGTGTCAGGTTTTATGTAGATTAGCATGTGATTCGCGAACGTAACAACTGTAGTTTAGCAGAAGTATAAAATCATGAAAATTATCAATACAATCATCCAAGTTTATTTATTTAAATTGAATGACTATTTCATGAAAAATTTAAGCCAATAGTTAGATCCAAATGCAAATCCAAGATGGCGATTGTGATTTTAAAAAAAAATTGTTAAGGGTATCGTTCTCATGGTTTTCGAGGGTGCTGAAACCGATAGTGAGGTCGAAATGAAAATCCGAGATGGCGTGGCGTTTGCAAATATATTCAAATTTATCATGGATGTCGTATTCACGGTGTTCGACAAATCAAATCACCTTAACGAATTTCATTCGCAATTGTAGAAAAAGCGTGAGGTACTTCTTTCCTGACGTGGTTCCCCCGACCCCACACGATATTTTTATTTAGGAAGGTCGTCATCATCTGCCTAGCCTTTTCCCAACTACGTTGGGGTCGGCTTCCAGTCTAACCGGATGCAGCTGAATACCAGTATTTTACATGGAGCGACTGCTTATCTGACCTCCACAACCCAGTTACTGGGTAATACGATACCCCTTGGAAAGACTGGTTGTCAGACTTTCGGGCTTCTGACGACCCGTAACGACTGTCAAAGATCTACAAATGACAGCCGGGACCAACGGCTTAACGTGCTTTCCGAGGCACGGAGAGGTCTTGGTATGTTAAGATGGGTAGGTAGGTACTTGAATATAATAAACAGTGTGGTCGAGACAACAACGCACAAACTTTATAACGATGAATTCATCACATGATTCTAGACCACCTATTGCAGACATTTTTCGTCGATTATCCAAAAAAACAAAAAAAAAACTACTGTTATCACCATATAAAAGTAAATTTATATGATAGCTTATTCTTGTTTTATAACCGACGAAATATTTCAAATATTAAAAGGGGGTCCAGAGACATGTGTAAGTACTCAATCCATGGTTGCCCGTCGATGTCACTGCCACGCTGTATATATTTTTATGTTAGCTTGTATATGTCACCGTATGACTGTGAACACCGTTAGTTTATAATCTATCTCGCGAGATTATACACTGTCGATAAATTGTGAACTGTACCCTACTGCTTGCAGTGTAACGTATTAATTTTCGATAGTTTATAATCTATCCAAGACAAATTGTAAACGAACTTACCGACAGGGTTCACAATCTGTCTGATTTTATCACTCTTTAAATTGTGAACCATCCCTGATTTGCCGACCGTGGCGGTAGCTGAATTGGTTGCAGTTACTAAGCCAGGGCACCCCGATCGAATAGGTTAAGTTAGGTTAGAACTGCGACCAAACGCGCGCGAGCCGAGCGACCGAAGCGAGCGGTGCCGCGGCAGTGACCGCCGAGTGCTTCTTCCAAGTTAGTGGCGGTAACTTGGCTATTTAGTAATAGCGCAAGGTACTATCCGTCGCATGCAACTTTGATACCAGTTCACAATATGTCGGTTTGCCACGGACAGATTATAAACTATCGAAAAATAGTGCGTTAAATTGTGAATGGTTTTTGCAGGTCACAATGTTTCGAAACTTTGTAATCTCGCAAGATAGATAGATTATAACCTGACGATGTTCATAATGTTACGGTGACATATTTATTGTTTTTAAGATTAATGAAAATAAATAAAAAAATACTCGAACAAATAATACTCAGAAACAATACGAATTCTCCTTGGACCATTAGCTAATCTGTCATGGTTGAGTAGTAGGTACATAGCATACGTTTACAATCTATTATTACTATTGACTTTAATACAGTGACTGCTGCCTTTAGAACAGCATAGTTAAATGAAATGACATCTATCCTCTGAACAAATAGTATAGTTGACCTCGTAAGAGTTTCGTCACTTTTAAGAACAATTCACAGTGAATCAAAACGTCACTAAGATTGGAATTATCTAGCCGTCATATAGTCTCTCACAGATCGACAGAAAAACGCACAAACAGAAGCAGTGGATTTAATTTTGGCAGTTCTACAATAGTCATTGCGCGCAGACAAATTTTTCTAACATATGAAGCAGTGGATTAGCAATATCCTTTAACATTATTGTAACGAATTGTTTTTTTTTTTGCATTATTGTATTTTTTACGACCTGAGAGGAATTGGGCTGGTCATGTTTGTCGAAGAACCGATGACCAGTGGAGCAGACGAGTCCTGAAGTGGATACCACACATGGGCAAGCGTATCGTGGGACGCCTGCGCTGCGCCACCCAGCTGAATTAAGCCACGTCCATAACATAGATGCACTAAGGTAGACCAAAGACCATTTCAGACACAAGTCCACATGGTCTTGACCAAGATTATGTCTGGACTTTAAAAGAGACTGTGACCTCTGAGTTTGTTTCGGCCTTTCCTCTCAGAGTAGTCAGATAGGAAACGCCGACCTCATTTAGTTTAAAAAAAATATGATTGACGTGTAAAAGTGTTTGCAAAAACGTACATTCAGAAATAAAATCATTTATCATTTATCCATTCATAATCAGCCTATAAAGTTCCCAATGCTGTGACACAGGCCTCCTTTTTGTGAGGAGGCCGGCCGTAATCCACCACGCGGGCCCAGTGCGATTTGGTAGATGTCATATGTCTTCGTTTTTTTTTGTTCTAGGATATGCTGGTTTCCTCACGATGTTTTCCTTCACCGTTTTCGAGAGCATGGGTGATGAAATGGTTTCAAAGGTAGACTGCGAAATTCAAACTTTCTTAGGTACGTTTTTTTGTAATTAGCAGGTCAGTGTCAGGCATTTACGTATTTCATTCAGAACTCCTAATGAAAAACCTATATAGATATATCCACTGGCTTGGTTTAAATAACTGTGCACATTCTGTAGTTATATCGGTCGTAATCGGTCGTATAGTCGGTTATAAGTACTCTGTATTACAACCCTTGAAAGTCTTAAGTAGTATGTCGAAACATACACGAAACAAATTCTCAACAACTTTTGGCGCATTTGACCAATGAACCTGATCGCGACCGCGTTAAACAGCTGTCAGTAGCATCATTCATCATTTCAGCCGAAAGACGTCCACTGCTGGACATAGGCCTCCCCATGCTCCTCCACTTCGACCGGTCTTGTGCTTCCCACATTCAGCGGATTCCCGCGGCCTTCACAAGGTCATCGGTCCACCTTGTGGGAGGTCTTTCCACTCTACGTCTTCCAGTACGCGGGCGCCACTCCAGAACCTTTCGGCCCCATCGGCCATCTGTTCTGCGAGCAATGTGCCCTGCCCACTGCCACTTAAGTTTGGCAATTCTTTACGTATTTACATAATTATAATCTTTAAAATGATCATTAAACAGCCCGCTAAGTTCATGCCATTTAATGCCATTCCATGAAACTTTTTCATGAAATTGTAATTCAAAGGGACTAAATGAATGATGATTTGAATTCTGTAAGGCCATATTTTTTATAGCAGTGAATCATATTTTAATCAAAATGCAGCCCTGACCTGAAATTTACAAAAAAAACGTTAGATATTTTGAATTTCCCGGGGTACCCTTAAGAAGGTAACTGGGACAGATGAGAAAGGCGGAAGCCTGGGAGAGGCTTGGTTTTTGAGTGGGAAATCATCAAATAACTTCTCCCGCTCTGGGTGGAGCAGGAGGGCGTGTCAGACTTTTACTGACTAAAACCCACCCGTGTTCCCTCAGTTGCCTGTGTGCCAGGGGCTGCGGTATCTCTTTCGAACAACCCGCACCCCTGGCAGAACCTGGGAGAGGCTCATGTCCAGCAGTGGACTGCGATAGACTGAGTAGATTGTTAGGATACCTTCAGGTATCGACGCACTCGGGTAAGGAAACGAACCAGAGATCAACATCACAAAATATGGTTCGACCTAAGTGAGTGCAAGCAGGCTAAGGAAGCACTTCCTGCGTTCGATGCCCGCCTCACGAAACAGGTTCTCCATTTCAATAAACCACAGCTGCGTATAGTCATAGCAGTTGTAACTGGCCATGGGTCATTTAACATACATCTCTTTGTCATAGGAGTAACAGACAGTCCGCTGTGCAGGGCCTGCTTGAAGGATGACGAGACAGCGGCTCATGTGCTGTTAAACTGTCGGGTGGTCGCTAATTACAGGGCAAAATACTTCGGTAACCCAGGTCCCCTACATGAGATTGTCAGCAACACCAAGGCGTTGCTGGCCTTTCTCGAGGAGCTGCGGTGGATCGAATAACTGATTCTCCCACCCGTACGCAAAATACACGCTTTGACGTGGAGTTGCGGACAACATCCCGTTTTATCTATTAGTATTACCTATTGGGGAAACTAGTCGCGGGCTCGAACTCACTGATTGATGGACCGGGCTAAAAAGCACGCTGTCTTACCAGGCATCGTGTCCGACAGAGGTAGTATCAGTGATGAGCAGTTGAACGCTAGTCAACATACACAACATTATTGAATGAGATTTTGGATCAGTTATAGTAAAAAAAGGCGCGTAAAAAATTAAAAAAAGTTCTTCGGAAGGTCGGGTTTTTTGAAAAAAACATTGTATAAATCAATTACCAATAAAGTTTATTGAACTTTTCGATATTTGAGCTTTGTTGGTATCGACTTGGTTTTGGAGATTTTACACTTTTATTACTTAAACACGCCCAAAGTTAGGTTAAATTAGCAAGAAAAACGAATCTTTGTTGGCTCGTAACTTTTTAATGGCCTTTTTATATTAGTATTCTGTTTCCGTACAGACAATATTAATAATGAGACAAAACTACACCATGTTTAATTTTTGATGTAAATTGTCGAACAGTGGAGTAATACACTGTCGAAGTTTGTATGGAAAAAATGTCGACAAGACCTTAAATAGTATCGTCATACGTGTAAGGCTTGCCGCTGAAAAACTGTAAATCAGCATTTTCATAACGTTACACACATAATTATCATTGTTTATCTTTACTACATATGCATGGCAATAAAGTAACTTAGAGTGTCCATAAACATTTAAAAAAGTACTGTCTGTCACGTCTCTGTTTTAAAAAAATATTTATTAACAATGCCGTCAAATGAAAGGGTATTATCGATAAGTATAGTCGACCGGTTCCGTGTGGTGCCGGACGTAAAAGAATAGCACCATCCCATTTCTTTCCGTGGGTGTCGTAGAAGGCGACTAAGGGATTTACTAGAGAATGGGTAGCAGCGTTCTCTATGCATTTTTACAACCATACTGCGATCGCCAACCCGCCTGCCAAGGGTGGCGATTATGGCAAAACCCCCTTTTGGGGGAAGCCTATGTCCAACAGTGCCGTCTTTCGGCTGAAATGATGATGGTTGACCTAGTCATTGCTTTATCGCCCTAAAGCTGGATGTCACTCCTCGTCATAAAACGATAAGTTGTATTTGAATAATGACGTAACTAATATTTTGTAACATCGCATTGTAGTTCCTATAATGCGTTGGGCACTCTGTCGAGTGCATGTTGACTGTGCCCTCGCTACCACATTGCTTGCTGGTTTCTAATCTACCACGCCGATAAAATCGTCCCCTTGTTTAGAAATTGATTGTCATTTAACAATATTAATGAACCAAAACGAATTTGATTGGATTCGTTAGAACCGACTTTTGTCGTATGGTAATAAATTGTTAGTCGTTAAACAAAAATAAATCGATATCAGCTGGGTAGGTTATTTAAGGCACTGCCGAAACGTAGGACACCGTAATACCAAAACGCTCAATTTTTTGTCGCACACACCAATACGGCCAGTAATGTAATGTTAATAAAGGGAATAGGTACAATACATTTGAGTATGAATATCTATGGTTTTAAGAGTATGGGGAGACTATAGAAACGATGGATGGACTGTGTGAATGATGATATGGTTAGAAAGGGTGTGACTACGGAGATGACGACTAATAGAGAAGTGGGGAAGATAAAGACATGTTTCGCCGATCACAAATAAATTGGGATAAGGGCAGGAGAATGATGGTAAATAAAGGGAATTCAATCGACTAAAGAAATACCTAAAAACGATTCCACTGAGCTGAGCATAATTTTTTTAATTTAATGAAAACCGCAAAATTACTTTTATTTTGGTGGTCATTCGATTCAACTAACGTCATACGTATCGCAGTAATGAACATTATTTGTTGCAGCATGCGCTATTCTCAAATCCTCATCATTTCAGCTGAAAGACGTCCACTACTGGACATAGGCCTCCCCCAAAAGGGGGGTTTTGCTATAATCGCCACGCTTGGCAGGCAGATTGGCGATCGCAGTATGGTCGTAAAAGGCATAGAGAACGCTGCTGTCCATTCTCTAGTAAGTCCCTTAGTCGCCTTTTACGACACCCACGGGAAGAAATGGGTGGTGCTATTTTTTTACGTCCGGCACCATCTGAAATACTTACCTACCTAAAAATTTGCTTCCTACCGCGCCTTAAGTGAGTATGACTTTACAGCTTATCATTTTATACTTCACAGCATTATTATAGAATACAATAGGCTCGCCCTTAATACATGAGACTTAAACTTAACTGGCAAAATGTCGGTGTATGGATACAAATTTCTCGAACATAAATATGAAGTAATTGTCTAATCAAAATAATTGAAATTGTTCTTCTTGATAGTGTCATAGTGTGTCATGCTGAGATTTTCGCCTTTTGGCTTCGCACAGGACTTCGATATTTTTTCACTCACTTTTGTTTTTTATTTTATTACCGTTAAGCATAATCCGCAGTTGGGCAGTGGATGGGTGAGCATCTTTATATACCAAGACCCCTCCGTGCCTTGGAAAGCACGTTAAGCCGTTGGTCTCGGCTGTTATTTCTGGGTCTTTGACAGTCGTTACGGGTCGTCAGAAGCCCGAAAGTCTGACAATCAAGCTTACCAAGGGGTATCGTATTACCCGGTAACTGGGTTGTATAGGTCAGATCGTCAGATAGCACAGTCGCTCCATGTAAAATACTGGTACTCAGCTGCATCCGGTTAGACTGGAAGCCTACCCCAACATAGTTGGGAAAAGACTAGGCAGACGATGATGACCTAAGTATATTGTGTTTTTTTTTAGTCTCTAACGTGCGAGTTACAATAAATACTTTTGCTTTTTTTTCTTTAAGGTAATTTACTTTCAAGGAATAAATAGAATTCTCTTATATGTAATAATTAGCAAACATTCCTTGATTGCATACAAAATGACCTATCTAGATTATTATAAAGTAGGTATCGTCAGCTGATGAGCTAATTTATCAACAAAAACAATTAGAATCAGGTGTTGTTATCGCTTTTCGGGGACCTGCATCCTAATTACGTAAACGTCGCTGCACACAGCGGGCGAGGCGTGGCGGGACGGGACGGCGACGCGGCGGGACGGGACGGCGACGCGACGCTGAGCAGTTGTAATGTACTAGATATTACGGACGACGCCACACAGAGGCGTTACTAGAGTGGGGCAGCCAGGGCACGAGCCCTGGGCGCTTATCGATGGAAGGCGCAAAAATTCGCCAATTATTAAAAAAGAAAACATAAAACCATTTCATACTGTTATATCTAAGAAATCTGAAGAGCTACTTGAATATATTGTGCAGTACGGGGATGAAAGCGTATAATTCTCTTAAAATTGCAGCATTGCAAGCGATTTTTTAGAAAGTTGAAATTAATACTTTCGTTATTGATGGCTATAATTGGTCAAGAAAGGTTATGTGACCTAGCTTTGCTCAGTGTAGACCGAGAAGATAATTTACGAAGGGGCGCAAATCTGATGTGTACCCTAGGCACTATTTTCTATTGGTACGCCTCTGACGCCACACAGAGCCGTCCCGCTCGACGCGACGCGACGCGACGGCTCTGTGTGGCGTCATCCGTAATATCTAGTACATTACAACTGCTCAGCGTCGCGTCGCCGTCCCGTCCCGCCGCGCCGCGCCCGCTGTGTGCAGCGACGTTTACGTAATTAGGATGCAGGTCCCCGAAAAGCGATAACAACACCTGATTCTAATCGTTTTTTTTGATAAATTGGCTCATCAGCTGACGATACCCACTTTATAATAATCTTGATAGGTTATTTTGTATGCAATCAAGGACTGTATGCTAGTTATTACTTACAAGAAAATTCTATGTATTACTTGAAAGTAAATTACCTTTCCGATTATTATAATCTGAAGCGCACTGGCGTCATAACGACGAGTTTTGTTTTGATACACAGACAGTTTCGATATGGTTTTGAAGCTTCGAAAGCAATACGAAAGCGAAGCGATACAGCACCCTAAGTCGACATTCACACGAACGTACCTAATTAATAATTGTTGGCCCGATAACGGGCCACGCGGACGTTACCGGTTTGGACAGTTCCAACAACATTCATTGCGTTAATGCATTAGCAGTTATTGCAAATTGGAACTTAATATGAAGCAATGGATTAATTACTCGATTGTTAGTGTGTGACGTAATTAGTCGACCTTCACACGGACGTAATAAAATCACGGACGTAAGTTGTTTTCGTGCACTCAACGATCTTCATCGCACTGCTTAGCGCCGAGACTTGAAAATCGAACACTGTGTCTTTTCGACGCGTTGAGACTCACTCGCGCTGACTGCACTCTGTTGGATTCTTAATGTAGAAAATCAACTGCGCGAAAAAATCCCGCCGCGATTTAAAGCCATTCCTCATGCTAGTGTGTTAATGCCATGAAGTTTGTTTTTTTACGTTGGCAACCTTACGCAGCGTATAACAGAAATATATACCGACCTAATTTCACGTTCTCGCCCTGACGTACAAATATCGCGGCGGGACCGTTTCGCGTATTGGGCCTCCAACTTACCGATCCAAACGCCTCCCCCAAAAGGGGGGTTTTGCCATAATCGCCACGCTTGGCAGGCGGGTTAGTATGGTGGTAAAATGCATAGAGAACGCTGCTGCCCATTCTCTAGTAAGTCCCTTAGTCGCCTTCTACGACTCCCACGGGAAGAAATGGGATGGTGCTATTCTTTTACGTCCGGCACCACACGGAACCATTAACCGTTTTGTATTATGTGTTGTTTAACAGTTATTATGTGATAAATAGTACATACCATCGGAGCAATGTGCTTGCTGGAGTTCTGAAGACTTCTATGAATTGATAAGTATAACAAGTGACGGTTTGCTGTGCGAAGCCACAGGTAATGGAGGCGCAAAGGTATGATTTTCTTTGATTATTTAACCTAAATACGGCAAAATCTTAGGTGCTTCTTCAAACCAATGCTATGTACTTGGAAGAACAATAATACACACTCTTGGATTTTCAAGACACCCTATTTGACGTCAACTAAGTACGTCAGACTGTTTGTCACACACACATAGAAAACGAATTTCCAAAAAAATACAAAATGTTCACTTACCGAGTCCAGCTTAGCTTCAGGGTCCGCCATGATGACCATTTTGAATATAATTTAAATAAATTATGACTAGAACTATTATCACTTTTATTACTGTTTGATTAAATTAATATTATTGTTCGATAAATGTCTGTTTATAAGTGTACAAAGTCTCTGTGTGTTGCCGAGAAGTGTTTTAACTTGATGTGCACCATTTTATCTGTAAAGAAAAAAAATAGAGTTAAAAGTTGATAAACCAAAATAAAAAAAAACTTATAATCAAACTGAACTGAACGTTCAAATTACATGAAATAGTCCCCCGGCACGCCCGCCCTTCACCACTTCCTAGTGCTTTAACTGGGAAGAAGAAGTGGCGCAACAAATTCCCCAGCAGCACAGCTGCCTGTTTAGTTAGAAGAACATACAATTTCTGACGCCCACCTCTCCTTATTTAAAAATGAACCAGTTAGGTGAACCCCGTTCCCCCCTTTTAATCTTACGTAAGATCAGTATCTACCTATCTAGAATAAATATAGAAAACTAATAATTTTTGCTTACTTATGATCTTACGTAAGAACAATGTGGGTGGACCCGTTCTAACCCCAAGGCTCCCGCAGACAGGCGTGACGCGACAGCACGAGAACAATAATAATATATGAAAACTTCAGAGAAACGTGAACGCTCCAGTGTAGCCCGCTAAATTAACACGTATGTATTAACAGGATAAATCATTTAAACCATCAATATGTACAGACGCCAGCACATCAAGCTATCCCAAACTGTCAAATTTCCCCAATTTAACATGAACCTTTTACTTTTAAAATAGGGTTGAAAAACTATCAAAGAAATTTGAGAGATTGGGGTAGTTGGTTGGGAGGTGGGGGGATATGCTGGCGTCTGTACAACCCTCTAAGTTCATAAATGGCGAAATCAGACTAAGAAATCAGCAGGGTAATAATCCTGCTGATTTCTGAATTTGTTATCGTACAAGATATGTTAGAGTAGTGTTGGCCCAGAGGTTCGTATGTCTGGGTTCAAACCACTGAGCCACCATTGCTCTAACTCATGAAGATCGGAGACTCTTCACTCGAAGTTGTAGAAGATTATGTTTAGCTAGGCCAAACTGTCCAGTTAGGTAGGTCCAACTTCAAGAAAGAGGTCAATCGTCGAATTCGACTCGGTTGGGCAGCGTTCGGGAAGCTACGCAATATCTTCTCGTTCCACATCCCGCACTCAAGACGAAAGTCCTTGACCAGTGACATATGGTACTGAAACGTGATCGCTCACATTCGGCCTTATCAGAAGGCTTAAAGTCAACCAGAGGACAATGGAGAGGGCTATGCTCAGAGTTTCCCTACGTGATCGAATCAGGAATGAAGAGATCCGCAGGAGAACCAAGGTAACCGACATAGCCCGAAGAATTGCCAAACTTAAGTGGCAGTGGCCTATGCACATTGCTCGCAGAACAGATGGCCGATGGGGCCGAAAGGTTCTGGAGTGGAGACTGCGTACTGGAAGATTCTAGCGCTTTACTTTATAAACATCGTGAGGAAATCGTCATGTCCTAGAACCAAAAATCCGAAAACATGTGACATATCATCATCATTCACACTACACACCCTCACTCTTCACACTCTCACCCATACTCACACATATCACACGTATTCGCGCGTATTGGCCCTGTTCTAGGCATTTCAATCATTTATTTGCTGTGCTGTTTGTATAATTTAAGTTACCTTTTACCTTTTATTATTAATTTTGCATAGTACATTGTCTACATTTCAATTGCATATAAGATGATGATAAGTGGAAGCGCGGAGTCTCCTAACACAAGCAATTCCTTGCTTAAAAGGTGATCTCCAACAACACATTCTATATGTCCTTTGTAATTGAAATAAACATTTTTATTTTATTTGATTTATTTTATTTTATATCGCACTGGGCCAGCGTGGTGGATTATGGATTACTCACACTTATTCAGCTCTGTTCAGCTAATGTCCATAGAAAACAACGATTTTGTAAGAGATGCGTACGCATCCGTTCAGCCGCGGAAAGCTGAACGGACTCTATACAAAATCGTTGTTTTCTATAGACAAAAGCTGAACAGAGCTGAATAAGTGTGGGTAGTCACTTAGGGCTCACTCACTGTCATCGAGAGGAGACCTGTGGCCGAGCAGTGGGAACTTTATCGGCTGATAATGCTTATGCTTATCGTACAAGCAGCATTGATACCTCTTTTTGTTCCCTACATCAACATTGCGCGTGCGAGTTAGTAAACTGTGAACTGGCAACAATAAACTATAGGACATTAATGTGATTATGATTGGGTCACAGTCGCACACACACAATGGTTGTAGCTAAATCGGTTTCCTTATTTTCCTTCCACGTTCATTGAGATTACATTGTTGTTACGATAATACACAGAGCTGTGTTTTGTAGTAGTCGTTAGCAGCCGCCATCGCGGATTTTCATTTTGACCTATTGGATTCAGCACCCTTGAAAACCATGAAAACGACACCTAAGATGAAAATTTTAGGACCCATCTTGGATTTTCATTTATACCTCAATATTGGCTTCAGTACCCTCAAAAACCACGAAAGCTATCTCTTTCTATTATTTATAACAAAAACTCACATGGAGCTCCATGCGAGTTTGACAGTTTGGGAAGAGATATTCTTCTGAAATAGTCTACATTTATATGAACCTAGACAAAGATCGTTAGAAACGAAAGTCAAAATGACAGATTGTAGAAGGATATCTACGGTGCGATGTCAAAAATTGAGAAATGAAATGTCACTTTGTATTGAAAAAGCACTGTTTATTGTTCGTAGAAATACAAAGCGTCATGCTAAGCCTGCTGGTAACGATTGTTACGAGGAAGTTATTATAATGAGCCTATAATGTACACACTGCTAAGACACATCCTCTCTGTGAGAGGAAGTGGGCCGTAATCCACCACACTGGCCCAATGCGGGTTGGTGATGTCACATGTCTTCGAATTTTTGGTTCTAGGACTCTTGAAAAACTACTGTCAGGAATCCTCACAGGAGATGTTCAAGATCGTGTAACAGAGTACACGTTCCTTAGTACGTGTACTCTGTTACACGATGTATTAATGTAAATTCTGAAAAGCTTTAGTAATTCAACTTATTAAGATTATAATTAGTAGAAAAACAAAGATTTTTCAGAATTTACGAATTTACGTCGTGTGATTTCGATTTTAGCTGAATAATCACTATTTTTCACACTGTCATTTTACAACCGCCATAGCTACAGCACCTTACATTGTTTAAAAAACACAATTGCACAAGAGTAATGTTGTAGAAACAATAGGTAAGCACTCACCGTTCGCTATCCGGACACACACTATACTGTACTATAGTGTTGTGTTATCAGTCGAGATATCATTGAAATTTAAATAAGATAACGTGTGTGTACCTTCTGACGACTCATTACAATCATTTGTATCTACTTATGTTCATTTGTAGGCTTTTGGAGATAAGTCTACGTTCCCACGAATTTTTTTAGCACACTGAATCTTTAAAGCGCCGAGACTTGAAAATCGGACAGTGTTTTTTCCGCGCGCTGGGATACACTCTGTTGGATTCTCAAAGCGAAATATATACAAAAATGGGGGTTCATGGAAGGCTCAGACCTCCACTATGTACGCGGCGTCTCTCCACAGACAATGGCTCACCTCCCATCTTGCACCGCATGCCCTGTCACCTGCACACGTGAGGACATAATTACTGTGTCAGCAAATGATATTCGCATTGCTAAATTTTGGGCCAAACTAATTTAGAAAACTATAGTATGGCCAAACTAATTTAGAAAACTAGTAGTTTCTAAATTAGTTTACCCCAAAATTTAAATAAATTAAATTTCTGCCAGGGGTGCGGGTTGTTAGAAAGAGATACCGTAGCCCCTGGCACAGGCAACTGAAGGAACACGGATGGGTTTTAGTCAGTAAAAGACTGACACGCCGTCCAGCGGGACTCAGCAGAGTGGGTGGAGCGCCACCCAGAGCGGGAGAAGTTATTTGATGATTTCCCACCCAAAAAAAAAATACTCCCTAGGGTCGAAAATAAACTATAGTCAGGAGTCCAGTGGACACATTATTTATTGGGGGTCGAGGGGCCGAGAGCGGACTAAACGAATTCGCACACATTTTGGTACGAATCGTTTTCAAAAAAAATTATACATATTATTTAAGAGTGTTGGTTCGCCGGTTTCGGTCGAGTAAATTCGTGCGAATTCACTAATAAGACAAAAAACTGTGTTACGGACACGTTAATTGGTAAAAGAAGATTTCACTTTGACTTAGACGTAGGGCAAAGTACTTCCAGAGATTACCTACCTCTGTACGACAAAGAAACAATTTTTATTGAGTACTTAAGTAACTCTTTATAATAGGTACCTACAAGTTTAGATCACAAGTGGGTACATGCCTATGGACTTAATTATTACGAAGTAGATAAAGGTGCACTACAATTTTTTCAGAAAAGTCTTGACTATTCTACCTATTTGTATTACGCGAGGCAAAAACATTATACCTACTTATGCGCAGGCACAGTTAAAGTTTATATGGAGTAGGAGTGCAGAAAGCTAATATTTATAATAATTTATTCGATCAAACTTAAACTTTTAATGAATTTTGATCGAATTTCGACCACTCGGCTGCCACTAGAGTATAATCATAGGTGCCATCAGTATCGATTTACAAATAACTGACCTAAATCTTTTCTTTTTGCTAATAAATTAACGTGTAAAACTTGTCTTTAGAATATAAGTCTGTCATTGTTTTTATAATTTAGCCAACGAAGTTTACGTTGGCTAAATAAGAAGACGTAGGTACCTATCCATAAGGGACACTTCCATATGTCATCTGCCTAGCTTTTTCTCAATTATGTTGGGGTCGGCTGTCAGCCACCGGATACAGGTACCCGTTACCGGTACCGGTTACACGGAGCGACAGCCTATCTGACCTCCACAGCTCAGTTACTAGGTAATACGATAATCCTTATCGAGTCATGAGGAACAGGGTGTAAAGTTTGAAAAAGTCATTGTAGACCGCCTCCTCGGGCGGCTGGTGCGGGTGGGGCCGGATTTGGCGGAGAGCCAGTTTGGTTTCCGCAGAGGACGCTCCACGGTGGACGCCACCATGCGTGTGCGAGCCCCCACGACGGGGGATGCTGTGGCCCGGGGTGGGGTCGTCTTGGCGGTGTCGCTAGACATCGTATCGCAAAAAGTAAATGTTAATGGGGCAACGTCCTCGGGGTCTCCAGTTAAGATGGGCGTGCCTCAAGGTTCAATTCTTGGCCCTTTTTTATTTCTAGTTTATATTAATGACCTTCATTCATATTGGTATTCAGCTGCATCCAGTTAGACTGGAAGCCGAACATAGTTGGGAAAAGGCTGGGCAGATGATGATGATTAATGCCCTTCATTACCTGATGGCTAACTTCTCGGATATAATTTTGTTCGCTGCTAACACTTCTCTTATTTTTAGAATAGATAGAAACGATAGTCTAGCTGTTCTATCGAAATGGTTTGCGGCTAATAATCTTTTACTCAATGCGAACAAAACCAAAAGTCTTAAGTTCTCATTACCAAATGTACCTCAAGTAGGTGTAAATTTAAAACTTGATGGCAAGAAACTAGATGTTATTTCGGAAACTGTATTTCTAGGAATTACTTTAGATTAAAAAATTATTTAACTTATAATTAAGCCCAGCTGCTTACGCAATAAGAAAAATAAGGCAGTTGACTGACGTAGCTACAGCTAGGTTAGTATACTTTGCTTATTTTCACAGTATTATGTTTTATGGCGTTCTGCTGTGGGGATCGGCAGCTGACGTAGATTCAGTTTTCATTCTACAAAAGAGGGCAATCCGTGCAATCTATAAAATGGGGCCTCGCGGGTCTCTTAGAAACAAATTCAACGAAATTGATATACTAACTCTGCCTTCTCTTTAGATCCTTGAAAATATCTTGTATGTTCGCAAAAACTTAGGTCTTTTCAAAAAAAGATGCGACTTCCATAATCTAAATACACGTAGTAACGATGAAATTGTGATTCCAAAATTTAGATTAACTAAAACTAGCAAGTCATTTCTAATAAACAGTATCCGCTTCTGTAACAAGTTGCCAAAGCCGGCTACAGAACTTAGCGATGGAAAGTTTAAAACTCACATCAAACGTGTCCTTATCAAAAAAGCATATTATAAGATAAAATACTACGTTGAAGACAAGGAAATTTGGCATTAATTCCTTCGGCATGTGGCTTCCCTGGTACCTCATTAACAGCATAACTATGTGAGAGTCTGCTTCCAAATTACAATGTTAATTTTTATTCTTTTTATTTTGTACAATTTCTGACATATTCTCGTCATTATTTGACATTATACATAACTTTTATTATCGACTATGTATTAGTGATTCTCATGAAAATCGTGTCACTTGGTTTAAATACGTTGATTTTACTAAAGTAGATTCTTTATTTTCATTCCTCTAAGTACCTGGTACTTATTGACAGGCCTGCACTGTCCTCCCATACCTATTATCACTGTAATTTGAGAACATTTTAAAAGTCAATTATTTTTAAAAGGGTAACCGTGTAGTTTCTTGCCGGCTCTTCTCCATAGGAAGCGACAAATTGGAACCGTGCACATAGCTTCTGACGTTTCATAAGTGCCCTTGCAGGTTTATGTGAAATAAAATATTTTGATTTTGATCGCCAATGCCTTCAACACCCTGCCCTGGAGTTGCATCAGGGAGACACTCAGGTATCACCGGATGCCGACCTACATCTGCCGCGTGGTCGAGGCCTACTTGACAGACAGGGCCGTGATCTACCCCGGTCATCAAGGAGAGTAGAACCGGCGAGAGTTGTCGTGTGGTGTCCCACAGGGATTGGTCCTGGGGCCGCATCTGTGGGACATCGGGTAAGACTGGGTGCTGCGCGCCGACGTCCCTAGCGGCGTCAGCGTGGTTTGCCATGCTGACGACACGCTGGTCCCAGCGCAAGGGAGGTCGTACCCCGCGGCGGCCGACTTACTACAACTCGTCGATAGGGTCTGGCAATTGGGACTCGAGGTAGCCTTGCACAAGTCCGAGGCCATGTGTTTTCATGGTTCTCGGAAGGCGCCACCGACGGGTTCCCGGATAACGACAGGAGAGGTTCACATCGGCGTCGAGTCGACGATGAAGTACCTGGGACTCGTCCTAGACAGCCGATTGAACTTCGTTAAGCATTTCCGACGTTTGGTTCCCAGACTGGCGGTAAGTCCTCTTTTTGAGGAGTGGATTGAGAGGCGCCACGGCGTCTTCACCATCCGCCTGACGCAGGTCCTCACTGAACACGGTTGTTTCAAGAGGTTCCTGTTTCATATGAGGCGAGAGGAAACTCCCGGGTGTTTTCACTACGTAGATCGCCCGGAGGACACGGTGGAGCATACGGTGGAGGTCTGCCCGGCTTGGGCGGAACACCGCCGTGTCCTCGTGGAGGCGATCAGCAGCGGCGATCTCTCGCGGCTGGCCCTGGTCCAGGCTATGGTACGGAGCAAGAGTGCATGGGTAGCCATTACCTCCCTCTGCAAAGCAGTAATGCTCGCGAAGAGGGAGGCGGCGCACGTGAAGGAGAGGCAGTATATGCGCCCTCACGGCCCTAGCCTCCGCCCTGGGCGTCGGGAATCCCAGGCTGATTCCCAGCTGCTGTAGGCGCGGGCTTGCGGACGGCGAGCAATAGGTAGGTCGCTGTCCGGTATGGACCAAGCCCGGGTCGACGGTGCGTTGTGTTCCACGCGCGCCTCAAAGAGATGTCAGTACCAACTGGTGGGTTCCGCAAGGACCGATGCCTGCCAGGGGTGCGGGTTGTTCAAAAGAGATACCGTCGCCCTTGGCACACAGGCAACTGAGGGAACACGTGTAGGTTTTAGTCAGTAAAAGTCTGACACGTCCTCTTGCTCCACCCAGAGCGGGAGAAATTATTTGATGATTTCCCAACCTCAAAAAAAGAGGGTGTAATGTTACGTCATCCTCCGAAGAAAAGGGAGGATCTTCCGACCAGACGGGTGTTGTGTCTGGTGGGTAATTGCCCGACAATTGGTGTACAAAATGTCAAAATGAAAGTTATTCCTAGTGTTATTTTATTACGTAAGTACCCCGCTGGAGAAAGACAGGTTACTTCTCATCCTGGATATTTGTATCTATTACAAAATGATGCAATACAATATACATGCAATGCAATGTCCTTTGTAATTGAAATAAACATTTTTTTTTTTTTTTTTTTATGCAACGAAGTCAAGAGCATATTTAATCAAATCAAATGAATTCATTTTGTTTTTTATTTCGGACAACTAAGAGATCTTTAAATTGGTAGTAAAATATTTAAGCAAAAAAAGGTTAATTTAGTTCAAATGTCAAATTAATGACAGAAATGACGTCAGAAACTATTTTGAATGCACTAATGCCCGGTTTCTATAAACAAAAGACGGATCGTTTTGCTTACAAAATTTTTGTTTCCATTTTTTATTTCCAAACTGTGCAAATAAATAGTTCTGAATGCTAATTTCACCTGTGATAGCTACTTCTAAATAGGCTGGGCTATTTTGAAGTAGCTATCACAGGATCTACTATGCGAAGGTATAAGGTATAAGGTTTCACTATGCTGATATTAACGGACGCGATTTTGCTTTGAAGTTGTAAACTGAGGTTATGTTGTATTTATGTAACCATAGTGCGATCGCCAACACGAGGCGCCAAGCGTGGCGATTATAGCAAAACCCCCTTTAGGAAGAGGCCTATGTCCAGCAGTGGACGTCTTTCGGCTGAAATGATGATGATGATTTACAAATACAATACATTATTTACAAATATGAATTCATACCAGGTTAAATTTAAGGCTCCCACAGACCGGCGAGACGCGACTCTGTTAGATCAATTTCCATAAAGTTTTCATATAAAATTTTTATATTAGAGTCGCGTTACGTCGTTCTGCGGGAACCTTTATGTTAGCCCTCACATTTCCAATAAATATAACAATAATATTATTATACTTCTCAAAGTAAATATTCATGTCAAAGTGTATATAATAATTATCAAATGTCAAAGAGTATAAGTTTGCAAAAACAAAAAAAAAAACAACATTTAGTATGCAAAAATTGGAGCAGGTCAATCCCAAGCTTTTTTGTCGTCAAAATAATCTTTAACGGTGTAAAAGGCTTTCAGGCACAACTTACGTTTAGTGAATGATTTAAATTTATTGATACTTAGGTCTTGAACATGGCTTGGAAGTTTATTATAAAAGCGTATAGGTACATTGACATCTGAATGACCCACCTATTTTCTTGAGCCTTGTTGATGTTACAACAAATTTGTGTTTGTTCCTAGTATTTATACTATGGATATCACTGTATTTTTTAAACAATTTAATATTTTTATGTGCATATAAAAGATTTTCAAAAATATACTGTGAAGGCACAGTCATTAAATTTCTCCCTGAGAGAATGTCTCGGACTTAATTTATAAATTGATCGAACAGCTCTTTTCTGCAAGACAAAGATAGTCTGAATGTCGCCGGCATTTCCCCACAACAGAATACCGTACAACATTACACTATGAAAATAGCTAAAGTAGTGAAACGGGCTATCTCTATATCAGGTAATTTACGATTTTTTCTAACAGCGTATGCTGCAGAGTTTAGCTTTTTCGACAAGTTATCTTTATGTGGGCCCCACTGAAGCTTGGCATCCAAATTTAAGCCCAAGAATACAGTGCTATCTTCAGGATTCAATTCTTCGCCCTTTATCAACACATTTGTTTTCACCTACCTAACGTGAGGTAGCGTAAAGTTAATGCATTTGGTTTTTTTTTTCATTAAGAAGTAAATTATTAACATTGAACCAGTGAACTACTTTTGAGAGTGTACTGGGGGGCGGCCAGTAAGAATAATCCATGTATTATCTTTATTAAAGCACTTAAACCTTAATACCTATGTTAAATAAGTTCTTATAGATATTAAATAAGAATATTGATAATTATTTATCGTTCGATTTTTATCGAATAAGTAGTTTACATTTTTTAATAAAATGTCATCAGGTTTTTAGTTTTGTTTTGTTATTTCCTTTTACTTAAATCCGGTTGATAAGCTCGTCTACCTACCTATAGTAAAGAAATTTGTCTTTGTATAGTCGACCCCGATGTAGTTGCATTACCACTTTGAATGGTAGCGCAAATTAAGGCGGAGTACACCGCAGCGCAACGCATTGCAAAAATCCTTCTGTAACATCACTTTTCAAGTACATTTTTGTGAACCATCGCACATCACAGGCGGGCCGCATCGGGCCGCAGCGCAATGCACTGGTGTACCTTTCGGAAGGTGTATTTTTGCAGCCACTGTTAGACCAGGATCGCACGGACGTATCGTGCCGGGATTTTATCGCGTATTGAGAATCCAGCAGATTTTTCATCCCGGCGCGTCGAAAAAACACATTGTTCGATTTACAAGTCTCAGCTTTTAACTCGACGACGACGCCGATGACGATCGACATAACATAAAGGAACTCGACGACTCTCTCTACTCGTCCCGACTCGTCTTTAATGGTTGCTTTAACAAAGTATAAACACCGACAACCCGGTTTTCCTCGAAATAAGTAGTTGCAAGACTGCATTCGATGGAAGGGGAAAAAAAATCCACTTGAAACAAAATCACTTGCAAAAAAAAAAAAACGAAATAGTGCTAAGTTTTTATTCTTCCGTTTTTTAGCCATGGTAGGTAATCCACACCAATTGGTATACCACTAGGTACTTGTAATGAAATCATCAGTGATAGGAAGAATAATCGAGATTCAAAAAGTGGATTAAGTACGTATTAACGAGGATAATGCAAAAAGATGAGACCATTCTTGTAGGCATTCCTGCAGGCATACCCTAGCATTTTTTTGAACTAAACACTTCTTTAGGCGCGTTTGCCATTGTTTGAGAAGGGAATAGCCATCTTAAAACAATCGTCTTTTATGAAGTCGGTTAACAAGATGACTTCTTAAATGGGACCTGTTGGCAAACGAAAACGATGAAGACCACACACTCGCTGAGAGGACGAGTTCCTGCGTATAGCTGGATCACGCTAGATGGAGGAAGCGAAATACAGAGAAAGCAGGCACTCCCTAGAGGAGGCCTTCACGTCAAGGTTCTCAAATTTAAACAGACAGTTGATAACTTTTTCGAGATTACGATGTTGATTCCTCGGAGAAATTTGTTCAATTTGAGAGTTTGTACCACACACTTAAATATGACCTTTTTGATGACGGTCGACATGCTATATAACGGTCGAGTGTACTATAACTATTTTGACTGCAAATCTGTGTTGGTGTGCTCACCGCGAGTCCGTGACTAACCCGCTTCCGAATACCGACCCTGACCTCCGCTACGATTGAGTAAACTTGTACCCAACGGAACGCACAACGAATTCATTAAATAATTTATAGGTAGGTTCGACAAACTTCATCATTATTATAATATTGGTTATATTACATATGGACCAATAATGAAGATTGGATGTGATGACTCACGCTCACAATGGGCCTCCTTATAAGAAGGCTTAAAGTCACCGGGAGGGCAATGGAGAGGGCTATGATTCGAGTTACGTGATCGAATCAGGAATGAAGAGATCCGCAGGAGAACCAACGCAACCGACATAGCCCGAAGAGCACATTGCTTACAGAACAGATGGCCGATGGGGCCGAAAGGTTCTGGAGTGGCGACCGCGCACCGGAAGACGTTGAGTTGGAAGCCTCCCTCAAGGTGGACCGATGACCTTGTGAAGGCCGCAGGCATCCGCTGGATGCGGGAAGCACAAGACCGGTGGAAGTGGCGGTGTTTGGGGGAGGCCTATGTCCAGCAGTGGACGTCTTTCGGCTGAAATGATTAATGATGCTACTGACAGCTGTTTAACGCGGTCCGATCAGGTTCATTGGTCAAATATTCCAAAAGTTGTTGAGAATTTGTTTCGTGTATGTTTTCACATACTACTTAAGACTTTCAAGGGTTGTAATACAGATTATAACCGACTATACGACCGATTACGACCGATATAACTACAGAACGTGCACAGTTGCTTAAAGCAAGCTAGTGGATATGTCTGCAGGTTTTTCATTAGGAGTTCTCAGACCCAACCCGGAATCTGGAAGTGCCCGGTAGCAAAAACATGTTTTTAAAAAGTTGGTTGGAAAGGTTCTTGACCCAAGGGTATTAAATGTTTCTCGTGTAAAGTTCCTCATGCGAATTTGAATGACGTTATTTTGTCCCTAAAAAGTTGCCACACTTCTTTAAAAGCGGTCATTAAAATACCTGTTTTAGGGTTCCGGTGTAGCCACTCTTTTAGAGAGTTCTCTTTAAGAATTTTACTATATAAAGCCCAGATCCTCACTGGCAAGTTTTTCATCATTGGTGCCGATTCTTTTGTGTACACCTAAACTATAATAAGTGTATTGATATCTCTTACTGACAGACCGCGCAAGAAAAGGACAAGTGATGGTTTAAAACTGCTAAACGAAATTTCGTCTCGATTGCCTTAAATTTAGCATGAAGAATTTAGTTCGTCGTAGTTGCCTCAAAGAAAACCTTAGTGCAACTAAATTTGACAGCTCTTTTATTTATAAATTTTCTTGTTGTACGGTGAACCCGCACATTCATCATATTACTTGTTATAATTATGTAGGTTAGCAACCTCAGCGCTTCCATACGCGCAGTCGTTTACTGTAACTAGCAAGTAAAATAAATTTAGTGATATTACCACACTCAACACGGGCGGTTTTACTCATCATCCCCGGCTTCATCATTAATTCTAAGGTGTAAAGAAAGTCATCTTACATTTTTTTTGGTCCTTCGAGCCGGATTGGCTGGGATCACGCGAATAATCAGTCCATCGGGTATCTAGTACAAGGCGCGTGGGTTGTTCGGTATCGGAACCCTTCAGTGGCTGTACCCGTTGAGTACTTCGCGACAGTGCCGTAGACACACAGTCAATTCAGTGAACACTAAGTGGCTCTCTCGAAGACGTCGATCGAGATCAAGGAGTCACATCATCACACCTCTGCTGAGCACAGCATCGGAGCGCATCGCGCTTGGAAAGGTGGTTCAACTCATCGGTTTCCAAGTAAGATTGTTCCTTAATTTTATCACTATGGCTGCTTTAAGCTCTCGTCAAGTGGAGATATTGGAAAATATAAATAAAATAAAAATCAACTTCGGTAAGGATCCATTGTCGAGAAAGACTACGGATTATATACAACGGAGGATTGAGACGTTGGATAACCTCTGGGGTGAGTTCAACCAAAATCACGTCAAACTTTCCGAGTATCCAGACAGGGAACCCAAATATTTTGAGTCTAATTATTATCAACAGGGTAAGGACCTTTATCAGTATATCCGAAACATTCTATCTTCATTTGGTTCAGGAGAAAAGGGAACACAGTCGAACACTGAAGCCATGGAACTATTGGCTTTACAGACAACAAACTTTAGAGCATTCAACAGGTTAGTAAAGAGTATTAACGTGGACGTAATATCTGAAAGGTGGGAACTTGAAGACGAGCTTAGGGATATTCAGACCAAGTGGAATAGCATTGATTCATTACATCTGCGAATCGACCACATACTTCAAGGCGGAGATCTATCATACGAAGATGAATTTTGTAAGTATGAATCCATCTACAAAGACATCAAACGTTCGTTGAACAAGAAGATATCATCCATGGCACATGTTCAGAACGCGACCCCAAAAATAGAAATTCCTATTTTTACGGGAAAATACACGCAGTGGCCAACATTCTCTGACTTGTTCACTGAAGCCATCCACGATAACAGCTCAATCACCAAGGCTCAGAAGATGCAACACTTGAAAGGAAAGGTCAAGGGAGAGGCCGAGCGCCTTATTCAGCATCTACATATTTCTGCGGATAATTACGACACAGCCTGGGAAATTTTAACGCATAGATACAACAATACTCAGGTTCTCTTTACGAATCAAATAGAGATATTCCTGAATCAGCCTGTTATTCACAAACAGACGGCATATGACCTACAGCGGCTATATGACACCACCACAGAATGTATTCATGCAGTACACAACCTTGGGGTGAATACTAATACATGGGATCCGTTGCTAGTGCATCTTCTCAGTAAGAAGCTGGACCAGGAGACTTACAGAGATTACAAGGAGGCTCGCGAATCACCCAGGGAGCTACCAGCTCTGACTGAATTTATGGGATTCCTTGAAAACAAGTTTACAGCCCTGGAACCCATACATAGAAAAGAGAAGGAATCAAACGCATCGAAACCCTTTAAGCGGGGATCAGTACAACAGGGTAGCAAACCTGTGAGTTACGGAAATCAACACAGAAATCAATATCAAGTGGCCGCTACTCAAGGTCCAAACTGTCCTGTTTGCGATAAGCGACACTTTATATTTACCTGTAGGAAATTCTTGAAAATGACCCCGAGCGAACGATTAGCCTTGGTAACAAAATGTCAATTACACGCATTCTGCGATTCGTCAGACAAAGCTTACGCTTGCGTTATTTACTTGGTAACAAACAATCATAAGGGCGAATACACATCAAGAATCATCGCGGCAAAAACGAAGTTAGCACCAGTTGCGAAGAAAACAACATTACCGCGACTGGAACTCTGTGGAGCGCTACTTTTATCACAACTGGTGAAAAAGGTTACCGATTCCTTGGAAAACAAAGGAATGTCTCTTCACGCATGGACAGATTCCATGATAGTCCTAGGCTGGCTGCATGGGAATGTATCTAGATGGAAACCCTTTGTAGCTAACAGGGTGAAACAGATAACCAAAGTCATACCAGCAGAATTCTGGAATCACGTCGGCTCGGAAGAAAATGCAGCAGATTGCGCAACACGCGGAGTAACAGCTCGTCAATTGTTACATCATTCGTTGTGGTGGGAAGGGCCAGAATGGCTAAAAGGTTTGGATAAAAAAGATGCAATTAAGATGACATACCACGCCCCCACCATCGAAACAAAGACACTCGCTAGTGTGAACACAACTTTAGTAAAAAATAACTTAACATTTATAAGCGAATTACTGCAAAACCATAGTTCACTGACACGAATTGTACGAATTATATGCTGGGTATCACGTTTCATCATGCGAACTCGTGACAATCATATTTCAACACATGATTATTTTTTAGCGTCATCAGAAATAAATAACGCATATTATTTAATTATAAAAGAAGTGCAAGCTTTAGAATTCTATGAAGAATTGCAAGATATTCAACGTAAACAACAAGTAAGCTCTAAAAGCAAGATTTGCAGTTTACATCCATTTGTGGACCAAAACGGTCTATTGAGAGTTGGTGGTCGGCTACAACACGCCAGAATAAACATTTCGGCGAAACACCCTATCATACTACCAAGCCACAGCCGACTTACTGACCTGGTTATCAACCAGGCTCACCTTACAACTTTGCACGGTGGACCCCGTTTAACACTATCCTATATCAGGGATAAATACTGGGTTGTCAGCGGTATCAGGACTGTGAAACGACAGCTAAGACTGTGTGTGAAGTGCCGACGGTTTAGCAACGAAGTTAATCAGCAAATTATGGCAGACTTACCCCGAGCTAGAGTCACCCCGTCAAGACCATTTACACATACGGGAGTCGATTTTACAGGACATGTGGAAATGAAAGCCAATAAAGGCCGCGGGATAAAAACGGTGAAAGGATACGTGGCTGTCTTCGTGTGCTTATCAACGAAAGCAGCCCACCTGGAATTAGTTTCAGACTTGAGTACGGCTGCCTTTCTAGGTGCATTTCGTCGATTCTGCTCTCGTCGTGGATCTCCCGGTCACATGTATAGTGACAACGGTAGAAACTTTGTGGGTGCTGATCGACTCATGAAGAAAGAGTACAAGGAGATCATCCAGTGCCTGAATCCCGACTTCTTTAACAACATCAGCGAGATGAACATTCAGTGGCATTTTAATGCACCGGCATGGCCCAATGCAGGCGGACTTTGGGAAGCGGCAGTGAAGAGTCTAAAGTACCACTTGAAAAGAGTTATAGGAGATCAACGCCTTACCTACGAAGAGTTTTCTACTTTGCTTTGTCAAATAGAGGCGTGCCTTAATTCTAGACCACTATGTCAATTAACAGAGAACTCAGACGACGACTGCTTAACTCCTGGACATTTCCTGATAGGAGCACCTATCTTATCAAGGCCTCACACGGATCCAGAGTCTACGACATTACAGACTCGTTGGCAACTCGTCCAAGCTATAACGAAGAGTATCTGGAAGAAGTGGTCATCGGAGTATCTGCAACAATTGCAAACTAGAACTAAGTGGCGAACTGCAAAAGGTAATCTGGAGATCAACGATGTCGTCCTCATTCGTGAAGAAAACACGCCTCCGGGTAAATGGGCTATGGGTCGAGTACAGCTTCTGCACCCTGGGAAGGATGGACACGTCCGAGTTGTTACACTCAAGACACGCAGCAACACCATCCAGCGCCCAGTGAACAAGCTTGTATACTTGCCTGTAAATGAGGATGAAACCCCATCGAGACCCTTGAAACAGGATGTGAGTCAGCCTACTTCCTCATCGCCACCAGTTCAAGTTGAAAGTAAGAAACGCCCCCCGCGACCACGCAGGCAGGCAACGTTAAATACACTTTTCATGACGACATTATTAATGCTTTTGTTCATATCACCCAGTTTACAACAAAAACTGACGTCATACAATATAACCCCAATTACTACGGATCAAGGACTTTACTTTGACAAGGTGTCCGACCTGCAAGTTATCAAGGACGATTGGAAACTCATTGTATTTTATAATATGTCTACGTTCTATCGCGGAGTATCCGAGGTAAAGGGTTACATATCGCACTTGAAGCAAACAGCTGATCGCATGGGTTCACAATACGACAGTGTCATCGTACAACTAGAACACGAAGTAAAGGAAATCGAGCATTACCAAGCGCTTCTTGAGAATCCACATTCAAGAAGGCACAGACGTGGGTTAATCAACGGAGTGGGTTACTTGGCAAACACATTATTCGGAGTGCTAGACGAGAACTTCGCACAGCAGTATAAAACGGATATAGAAAAGGTAACTAACAACGAGAATCATCTTCGGAATTTACTCAAGAATCAAACTTTGGTCTTGGAATCAGAATACAACATTCTACGACGTAGCGAAGAGACTATGAACAAACAGTTCAATTTCATAAAACGTCATCTTCAAAACGTCACTGATGAGCTAAATAGGGTACGTCTGGACAACACGGATGGTCTATACATAACGTCATCCGCCTTAGCAGCAAGTATCATATTGTCAAATCTAATGCGTATTCAGCATACCCTAATCGACACCGTGACAGACATCAGCCACGGTCGTATCGACCCCTACCTGTTGACTCCTGAACAGCTGGCACGTCAAGTCGACATAATCTCCGGACAACTACAGGGAAACTTAATGACCCCTATAGAGTCATCGGATTTGTCAGACATGTATAAAATCATGAAGGCGTCAGCTACCTTATACAAAGGTTATCTCATTATAGAGATAAAAATACCGCTAGTGACTAACGATGTCTTTGAATTGGATAAAATCATTCCGATTCCCCAGAAGAGAGGGGTGAATCATTTCAGAATCATCCCTAGCTCGCCATACCTTGCCTACAACATACAGAAGGATACTGCACTTCTCCTGTCAGATAGTGATCTACAAGGATGCGTCCACGTCATAAACAACAACAAGTTGCTATGCTCTATTGATAAACCTATCTACAACCTGAAAATAAAACAATCATTGTGTGATATACATGCAGTAAGTGATATTAAGGGCACTTGTAAACAAGAAGTTTCCACGTGCCACCACTATTGGGTCAAGTTACATAACGTGAACTCTTGGTTTTACACCTGTTGTGAAACTTGCGAGCTCCGCATTTTTTGTATGACAGGAACAAAGACGACTGTAATACGAAACAGTGGAATCGTTAACATAGGTCAGGGATGCACATTGAAATCGGATGCGTACAGTATTCACGCACACAACAATTTCTTACATCATATGAATATGCAAGCAAAAGTCAATGTCCCAGAAGTATCTATTTTGAATTCGCTCATCAACACAACCTTGCCCAAAGAATTAGACGTTCCGGAGAACCACACTCATATTTGGAATCAGTTGAAAGACCAAATCAACAATATTAAGGAACAATCTTCTACGGAGCTAACTGTCCACGACATTCATCAATACTCTATAGGGTATGTCACTTTGGCCATGGTTATCATTCTTGGTGGCATATGCTTATACTTCGTGGTTAGAAAGAAGTATCATGCGGCACTGGATGAGCAGCAGCACGTTCGAGTGGCCGTGCCTACACCACGGGATGTGCCTACCCCGGGGGTGGAGGCGCGAATCGGCCCTGCAGGACGGGGATCTGAGTGCGTTAGTGAAACTCGTGCAGTGATTAGTGAATTTAGTGAAATTAGTCACGCGATAAGTGTCGATAAGGGGACCTCTCCAATGGACAACTCTCGGTCAGTGAAAGTAAACTTCGAACAAAAGTACGAACTTGATTAAAATGGAACTATTTAGGAATCTAAGAAAATGAAATGAAATCATCTTGTATCACTTCTCATCTAAATATTATATCATTTATACGTAACCCATCAGTTATGTCCTTTAGTTAAATTCCATCAATTAAGATTCACATCTTGTCATGTCTCTCTTTAGAGTTGGCAGTATGTACGGTGAACCCGCACATTCATCATATTACTTGTTATAATTATGTAGGTTAGCAACCTCAGCGCTTCCATACGCGCAGTCGTTTACTGTAACTAGCAAGTAAAATAAATTTAGTGATATTACCACACTCAACACGGGCGGTTTTACTCATCATCCCCGGCTTCATCATTAATTCTAAGGTGTAAAGAAAGTCATCTTACACTTGTTTCCATCTTTATTGAAGGTTACATTTTACGCAGTCGGGTTTTTGATTTTTCAATGTTGCTCTTGATTTTTTGTGAGAATCTTAATGACTTAGTTATTGAGCTAAATATTTTATTTTAATCGTAGGAAAATAATCAAAGTGATCTCTTTTAGGTATTTACCTAAATTAAATATTAAAGAATTTGTGGATTCTTCCGCGTGGATGTCGGAAAATATCCCAAGGGAACGGGAGAGTACAGAGATTAAAATTACACTATTTGTTAATCCAGGTTGTAAACTATATGTGTACCAAATTTCATCCAAATCCGTTCAGCCTTTTTTGCGCCATTCTGGAACATACATCCAAACAATCGGACAAGAATTTTACATTACTATTTTATTCAATGTAAGTATATAGAAGTAAGTAGGTAGGTAGGTAGTATATTTTTTTTGCCCCTATTGTATTTCTGAGTTTTGTTTCTTTTATTAACAGACATTTATAGAAATCTAGAAACAGTTAAGACCTGTCAAACCAGTTTACCTAAATTATAAACTTTATCGTCCTCCACTAAACTGCAATGAATAAAATCTGTGAATTTAGATGACATTGAAATTAAATTGCAGTTTTAAAAGTCAAGCGGACAATAACTGTAAATATATATAAAAGCGAAAGGTCACTCATTCATTCACATATTCATTCACTCACTAATTAAACACGAAATCTCAAAAACTACTGGACCTACGAACATGAAATTTGGTACAGAGGTACATTATGAGTAGCTGACGTCAGGTACGAAAGTATTTTAGGAAACTCCCCCCGTAAAGGGGTGAAATAGGGGGTGGCAGTTTGTATGAAAATGTTTATTCCTTGGGTTTTTTATCATTTTCATCATTGATGCGGACGGAGCCGCGGTCAGCAGCTATTAGCATAGGTAATATAAACGTGATTGATCTCCTTTACAGAAACATAAACCCGCTATCTCAAGAGCTGCTCGGAATTTACGAGTTCCCTTTTTTTGAGACACAGTTACATTCTAAGAAAAAGGGGTTTGTGGTTAAGTAATAACAGCCACACAGTTCAATAGATCAGTTTAAGCTACGCTTGCCGGGGTTGGTCCGTGGATGGGTGACCATTTTACATACCAAGACCCCTCCGTGCCTCGGAAAGCACGTGGTCCCGGCTGTCGTTCACGGATCTTTGACAGTCGTTACGGGTCGTCAGAAGCCCGAAAGTCTTAAAGTTTACCAAAGGGAATCGGTTCTACCCAGTACCTAACTGGGTTGTGAAAGCCAGATAGATCATGTGCAGAACATGTAGGTAGATTGATGTCTGAAATTGTCTTTTGAGGAAAGAACCACACAGATCGGTTGGGCCTGACCAGTCAATGCACGCATTTGTCAGTTATCGTGCAGCTCAACTCTAAACTTATGGAGCTCAACAACAATAATGTTTTTTTTTTTTTGGTTTGGAAATCCCCAAATAACTTCTCCCTCTCTGGCGGGACGGTAGACTTTTACTGACTAAAACCCACCGGTGTTCCTTCAGTTGCCTGTGTGCCAGGGGCCACATTATCTCTTTCGAACAACCCGCACCCCTGGCAGGCATTGGCCCTTGCGGACCCCACCAGTTAATGCTGACATCTCTCTGAGGCGCGCGTGGAACACGACGCGCCGTCGACCCAGGAGCTTGGTAGCATTGATACAGCGTCTCAAAAACGTCCGCATAAATAGGGCGAAATGTGCGCAGGTGTCAAATAGGTACCAGTCAGTCTTTTTGAACATTGCTTTAAACGCATGACTTAAAACCACCTTAAGTTATGCGTGTAAGGTTGAATTTGCAAAAAAATGTGTTTGTCATAAGCATAACTGTAACCACTGACGTATAATGAAGGACAGTTTTGAGTGTTACTTTTGTTCGAGACTGTTCAGCTTAAGTTTTTTGTAAGTATATCAATGTTGGTAGGTAACTGATTTGAAGGTGAGATTTTTTTTTTTTGGGTTTTGGCTTCGCACGGTTTGTGCATTTAGCCAATGTCACGTTTGGAACGTGAGAATTAAAATGTACTCTGTGGTGAGAATTTTTTTATAATGTCATCTTGGCAGCCAGACATCAAAGTCAGTGTCATTTTTCGTTTCTTTTTCCTTATCTCTGCTTTACCTGTTCTTTATATTGTTGAGTCGAAAACACCTAAGGTTATTTTTCCTTAAGGCACGGTAAGAAGCAAACTTTTAGGTATTTCAAAATCGCTCATCGCAGAAACAAATAAGGTTCAAAATAGCGATGCGTTGGATGTTAGTTGAATCGAATTTTATGCGCGCTATGTGCCCGGTTTGTATAAATGAAACCATGTTCACTAGCACTGTCGGTGTGTATTTCTTTTACCACACTACAACGGAGGAAATATTTAGAACACACAGTTGGCAAATATGGAATGTGAAACTTAAAGTAATTACACGGTTTATCTCAATTATGTTGTTAAGCTTTACATTCTGATTCAATACCCTAGTTTCACCAGTTGAAAAACTGATAGACGATCGTCTGGAAAAAAAAATAGTGGTGCCACCAAACTAAGAGTGGGAACCATAGACATTCGTTTTGTTCGCCACAGAATCACTACCAAAGAATGTTTTAGAACCACCGCTAGAAAAGCTTCTTTTAAATAAGAAAAAAAAACAACCCAAATTGGTTTACCCATTTAAAAGAGCTACGGTGCCACGTAGATCGCGCTGAGGACACGGTGGAGCGTACGGTGGAGGTCTGCCCGGATTGGGCGGAGTACCGCCGTGTCCTCGTGGACGCGATCGGTGGCGGATATCTCTCGCGTCCGGCCCTGGTCCAGGCCATGGTACGGAGCGAGAGTGCATGGGTAGCCGGCACCTCCTTCAGCGAAGCAATGGTGCTCGCAAAGAGGGAGGCGGCGCACGTGAGGGAGAGGCAGTACATGCGCCCCCACGGCCGTAGCCTTCGCAGGAGACGCCCTGGGCGTCGGGAAACCCAGGCTGATTCCCGGCCACCGTAAGCGCGGGCTTGCAGACGGTGAGTAATGGGTAGCTCGCTGTCCGGAAAGGACCAAGCCCGGGTCGACGGCGCGTTGTGTTCCACGCGCGCCTCAAAGAGATGTCAGCACCAGATGGTGGGGCCCGCAAGGGCCGATGCCTGCCAGGGGTGCGGGTTGTTCGATAGAGATACCGTGACTCCAGGCACACAGGCAACTGAGGGAACACGGGTGGGTTTTAGCCAGTAAAAGTCTAATACGCCCCCCTGCTCCACCTAGAGCGGGAGAAGTTATTTGATGATTTCACACCTTCCAAAAAAAAAGCTACGGTGCCACAGACAGACACACATCAGCGGTCAAACTTTTAACACCCCTCTTCTTGCGTCGGGGGTTACAAATACAAGGAATTCTGGTGATTTCATTAAATTAAAAAACAAGTTCTTTTGTAGGCACCATGTCTTTATTTGATTGAGTCTCTTTTTTACCATTACATTAAATATAAAAGTTTACGCTCAATTTTTTTTAAAATTTTTGAATGGGTTAGTTAGTAATATTTTTGCGGTTACAATGTTGGTCCCATGGAGAACCCTACACCCTAATTGCGTAACACACTAAAGGTGGGCTTACACGAGCAACTAAAATTGCTCCATCCTGGTCAATTCTTGTCTACTATGACGTCACGACTACATCCAGCAATTTAGAGCAATGGCAACATGTAGCATCCTGTTGCCAGAAATACGGCCACACAATATGGAGCAAGATGGAGCAAATTTAAAAACTAGACAATACGGCCTCCACCGCCGCCTCCGCCGGTGGCCGGTTCCTCTCGCAAAAAGGAGACGTAGTTATACGTACAAACGAGATAGAAAGAAAATTGACTAAAATTTCCAAACCGATTGGATTTTCGGCAACCCATACTGGCGACATTGAGAAATATGAAATTTATGGACCAATCGCGTTTTCGCATTTAATTGTTGTTACTCCAGATTGCTCCACTTAATTGATCCAGATCAATTACAATCACTCACTCACTAATCGCTCACTCACTAATCACTCAACTCATCAATGATCAATCACTTAATTGATCATTAGTGTTGCCGAGCAATAATTGCTTAAAAAGATTGTCCGTTTAAGAGCATCTTTATAATCAGAATCTGAATCATTTTGAATGACATTGCTTATACAATGCTTCATATGTTCAAAAAAATTGTCTGCCCAACAACGTACCTAAATAACGCAATAAATGTTGTTTTAAGTAACCTACTGTCAAAATAAATGCCATTTCTACCATGAGTGTGTTTTGCCATAACCCCGCTCTTCTGATGGACTTTCACATATAATATGACCACATAATTCTTTTAGGTACATATTGTATAGTGTAACATAATTGCCAGCTATGTGAACATAATTCAGCATTGCATAAATGTAAGCTATCATGCCCTATATTATTATTAATCATTTTAATTCAGAATTCATTAATAATTAGATACATTCCATAACTTGTTAGTAAAAAAATACTTAAAACTATGTTAGTAAAATAAATAACAGTTTAAAAACTTAAAAAACTTTTTGAGGTATTTTTATAATCAATTACAAGCACCCCACGCTTTTTAATAGAATTAAATTATTTTCTACTTTTTTACTTTGGATATTAAAGCGTGTTTTTATAGTTTTTAAAACTTTTATTTATTTGATATTTTTTAGTTCTGCTAACTACAAAAGCGTGATTTTTTTTGAGATTTTTAAATTGTCATCGGTCTTCGATAAGTCTACAAAGTTTAAATGAAATCTGACCATTTGAAGTGGGTCAAAATCAAGTCCAAATGAGTCGGTTACAAACAAACATACAAATATACAGGTGAAGCTAATAAAAGCGTGTTAATTATTGTAAAAATTTAGCTATTAAATTTAACATTATAAAAAATTGAGCTACTTAACAATTTATAGGGCACCACCCGAGCCTGGGCCCGGGGGCCCGGGCTACTTACTGTACACCAGGAGGCTTTTATTTTGGTAGTATGATTTGTTTACATTTTTATTTTTTGTGCTTGAGTTGTTTTCATTTTATTTGTTGGTATATTGGCATGGCTAGCTGACATAAGACAAATTATTTAAGTTCTGTGTATCGTAATGTTGATTACTGTGCCTATGTATGTATAGAATCAAGTCTATCCGACTAAACAGACAGCTGTGCTGCTGGGGAGTTTGTTGCGCCACTTCTTCCCAGCTAAAGCACTAGGAAGTGGCGAAGGGCGGGCGTTTCGGGATCTGTCTTATGTAATTTTGACATTCGAAAAGTGCTGATTCTCAGCCTAATTTGAAATAATGACTTCAGACTTTTTTGATTTTTTAATTAACGCAAGACTTATCATAAACCGGGAGTAGAATATTGAGTTAAAAGAACAAATAAAATGACCAAAACTTTTTTTATTGCTACTGGTATTATTAAGAAAATCGAATTGACCCTAGTATTACTTTATTAATTTAAAATTGAGTCTTATTGTCTTGAAATAACATTGATCGGTGGTAGGTATGGCAAAATACATAATTTTTGAAAACAAAACTTATATTGAAAGTTACTGAAGTCGATTCAGTAGGTAATTATGAACAAACTAATTTCAGGACTTGCGTTTATTCTGTTACACTTAGGGTTGCCAACAGTACTCTAAAATATAACAGTAATAGATTGCTCCAAAATACTCTTTTTCATAAACTGACTTTTTTGAGGCAAGTGATTTCGTTTTACTGCGGTTTTTCTATATTTTCCACTGCGAGACTTGACTAGTTGTCGTTCATGAATGTGAAATGGCGAGAAGAGAGCTTTATGAATATTGATTATATTGATCACAAGATCTAATACTCGTATTACCGTAGAATTAGGATGTTTGGAGTCCTATAATTCTTGTCATCATTATCATCATCATCAATTCAGCCGAAAGACGTCCACTGCTGGACATAGGCTTCCTGAAAGCTCCGCCACTTCGACCGGTTCTGTGCTTCCCGCATCCAGTGGACTCCTGCGGCCCTCACAAGGTCATCGGTCCACCTTGTGGGAGGCCTTCCAACTTTACGTCTTCCGGTACGCGGTCGCCACTCCAGAACCTTTCGGCCCCACCGGCCATCTGTTCTGCGAGCAATGTGTTGCCCACTGCCACTTAAATTTGGCAATTCTTCGGGCTATGTCGGTTACCTTTTTTCTCCCACGGATCTCTTCATTCCTGATTCGATCACGTAGGGAAACTCCAAGCATAGCCCTCTCCATTGCCCTTTGGGTGACTTTAAGCCTTCTTATGAGGCCCATTGTGAGCGACCACGTTTCGATTCCATACAATTACATTTCATTCCATACAATTCTTGTAAAATCAAAAAATAAAAAAAAAAACACTAAAAAGTGAAAAATAACTTTAATTTCCGAAGTCGGTGACTTTGGATATGTATTTTAATTTTTTGTCACCGCCTTCCGAAATTAAAGTTATTTTACACTTTTTAGTGTTTTTTTGGAAGTCGGTTGTTTATTTTTTTGAAAAAAGTTTTTTATTTTTCACTTTTTAGTGGTTCACATGTGCTTACCCCTTCACAGCGTACCGGCGTGATGTTATATTATTAACTGGTGTAAACAATTGACAGACATGAGATTTCAGCAATCCCAGTCCATTTGCTATCATTCATTGAGGAGTTCCGTTGCCTATCTCCGAAGTTCTTCATCAGATCTTCACCAAATTGAAATGGAACCACTCCGAGAAAGTACTCTTCCAAAAACTACACAAATTGCTTCAAGTGTGCCTATAAAATTTGAAGAGTTCTCTCTATTTCTCCAGAATCCCATCATCAGATCCTGACTTGATGATCATGGGACCACCTGGGAAGTATACCCTTTCAAACAAAAAATTTTTTATCCAAATCGGTCTAGCCATCTTCGAGTAATCGGGGAACATACAAAAAAAATAAAAAAAAAGGTTCCGACGAATTGAGAACCTCCTCCTTTTGAAAGTCGGTTAATAAAGTATGTTATTTTATTAGTTATGTACCGCAAAAAGTGCTAGAAAATAGATAAAGAGAAATCAATAAATGGTACTCCATTTTATTAATCTGTACTCTTTATTTACTCTCTCTGAAATCAGAAATACTCTATTTCTTCTAGAAAAAGTTGGCAACCCTAGTTACACCTTGTATAAAACAAGTTTAAGATACCAAATCAAAACACACTGGATGAGATGATATTTAGGTATGATAAAAATTTGCGATTCTATCTAAGTGACCGTCCAGTCATAATCTTTCGTAACAGTGTTCCTAATTGATTAGAAGCGATTACGTAGTTGTAATCATTAATTATTGGAAGGAAACAAACAAGTAATAACCAGTTAATTACACGTCATGTATCTATCATTGTACGAGGAAAATATGGCCGAGTCTCAACATCACTAAGGCCACTAAGATCTGCAGGCTTAGCACGAGGCACCGATAAACGGAACGGACAACGGAAGAATAGACATGACTATTACCTAACTAAATGATGTACAATAGGAGAAGATAGCTGTTTTTCTATTAATTATCACAGTTATGCGTTCTAAACGAATCATGATTTTGTAGATAACCGTATATACTTTGCGGTCGTCAAGTAGAAAGTTTGTTGTCAATGTGATTTTGACAGTTTGGAAAGAAATATTTTTCTGAAATAGTCTACATTTAAAAGGACGTAGACAAAGATTGTTAGAAACGAAAGACAAAATGACAGATTGTAGAAGGATATCTACGGTGCGATGTCAAAAATGGTGAAACGAAATGTGACTTTGTTTAGAAAAAAGCAGTCTATTCTTCGTAGAAATTTAAAGTGTCATGCTAAAGCCTGCAGAGGGGTAACTGCGTCACACACTAACAGTAAGAATGGCTTTAATTTTTCAAAGGAGGATTCTCAATTCAGCAGTTTTTTTTAAGGGGAAACTAGTCGCAGACTCGAACTCACTGGTGGGCCTGTCTAAAGGCTCCTACGCTCAGTTTTAGCCTTGCGGGTATGCTGCAGGTGTCGTTAGGCCGCCGGCTATTGTACAGAAAACGAGTATACCACCGTCCTTGTTGGCAGCATGCCCCCTGGCTGTCCCACTGGCATAGTGTGTTGGCGCCGTAAAAGGCACGATTTCTCACCACGCATATTGTCCGACAGAGGCAGTATCAGTGATGAGCAGTTAGACGCTAGTCTACACGCACAACGTTATTGAGTGAGATGCAGGATAATTTTTAGTAAAACAGGTGCGTAAAAATGAAGAAAAGTCCTTCGGAAAATCGAGTGTTATGAAAACACCACTGCATAAATCAATTACCAATAAAAATTATTGAACTTTTCGATAATCGGTTTTGGAGATTTTAAACTTCTTTCATTACTTAAACACGCCCAAACTTACGTTAAAATAGCTAGAAAAAATTTCGACTCGATTCACCTTAAGTATGTATTTTCCGCAATATCTCCGGAAATTGTGGATCGATTTCAAAAATTATTTTTTTAATTGATAGGGTATGCCTCAGGGGTGGTCCCATATAAGTCTTATTGACTTTGCTTTAGTAGTTTTAGCGTAAGCTTCGATAATACGTATTTATTCTACTTTATGTATCTTAACAATGTTATTACATCATGTCACCGTTTTTTATATAGAAAGTAGTGGTGGCACTTGGTAGTGACCAAGTGCCACCACTACTTTCTATATAAAACACATTTCACAAAATAACGGTGACCAGTGGGTCACCGTTATTTTTAACCCCCGACGAAAAAACGACGGGGTGTTATATTTGTAACGTGTGTGTTTGTGTGTGCGGGTGTGTGTGTGTGTGTGTGTGTCAAGATTCACTCGATTATGCCAAATATGGATAAAAATACTCCAGTCTGTGCTATATTTTGTGACATGACTCAGGCGTTTGATTATGTCCAACATGATATTTTACTAAAAAAAAACTTGATGCGTACGGTGTTAGAGGGAATGTTCTTGAACTTATAAAACCATATTATAAAAAAAAAAAAATTTGAACGACAGAAAACGAGTAACCCAAAATAAGTAGACTAAACACTAAAACCAAAAATGAAGAAAACATTATATTGGAGGAACGAACCGTTACCTACGGAGTTCCGCAAGGAAGTGTTTTAGGACCACCACTTTTTACAATTAACATAAATGATTTTCCAAAATCAATTGACCATCCTATGACCCTTTTCGCGGACGACAGTACTATAATCTATACCCTGTCATAATAAAGACCTCTATAAATATGACATTAATAATACATTGATCAATATTATACAATGGTAAGACAATAATGATTTAAAAATTAATTTAAGTAGGACAGTAATTATGCATTTTAGCCAGCGTATATTGCCATTTCCCAATCTTGACATAACATTTAATAATATATCAATTGACACGGTTAATACAACTAAGTTTCTGGGACTAATTATTGACCGACATTTAAATTGGAAGGATCACATTGACTCTCTTAGTAAAAGAATTAGTAGTACGTAGTCCCTATGCATTGTACTTGCTGTCACGAAAAGTGAATAGGGAGGCGTTATTAACAGCTTACTACGGTCTGACTGAATCCATTCTCAGATATGGTGTTATTTTTTGGGGTAAATCCACTAATAAAGAAGTAGCATTTAAAGCACAAACGACATCCCTTAGAGCAATGTTGCATTTGAAAACCACGGACAGTTGCAAACCCAATTTTATAATGCATAATTTTTTTACATTGCCATAATATATGCCTTATAGATTCTTGAAACCGTCATGTTTGTCAGGAACAATCCTGGATTATTTCCGCGCACAGCAGATCAATTTCCCAGGAACAGACGTGACCAAACTCAACCATGTGGACTCCCCTGTAGGACTGCACTTATGCGCAAAAGTGTTTTTCGTATGGCTCCAATTGTCTACAATAATTTGCCAAAAAGTTGGAAAAAGCTTAATAATGTACACTTGAAAAGAAAAGACATATTTAGTAAATAAGGCATACTATAACATTAACGAGATCCTAGAGGAAACATTTGTATTTTGATTAGATAGTCTTAATAATTTATTTTTGTTTTTGATGTTCTGTTTGACTTTTTTGTAACTTTTTTTTTTACAATGTTACTATTATTCTTTAAATATCTACTAAATTTATTGTTATTTTAAGAGAATATTTTAAATCATTTGGCAAACATGTCTGTGCTTGTTATTGTTGTTGTTACCATCTTGCATGCATGTCCTTAATTGTATGTATGACACATGTTTAAGCAAATAAATATTATCTTATCTTATCTTATCGGTGATGATGAAGACAGCTCTTTCCTATTATACTTTTTAGCACTCTCTGGTAATCTGTTTGATAAGGTACCTATATATCCCTTAACTTTTGTAATTCGGTGCTGTGACCAAAAATCACATTAGAATAGGTAATAATAGTGCTATGTAACGTTGACGATTTTAGTTTCTTTATAAGTCTACACTGCCCCACTGCTGAGCAAAGGCCTCGCCCAAATCCTTCATCTATGGTGTTACTTGTTATTTAATTCTTTGAATTATTTATAAATTATAACAATACTTATTAATCGAGATCTGAGATCTCGATTAATAAGACTTGTATTGTGGTTGGTTGTCTGTGTATCGATCGCTTTCGAATCTAAAGGCCTTTAAGTTCGTGTAGTACTTTTATAAAAGCAGTAAAATTTTGATTTATTCCTTGATATTACTCAGACTCCTACTGTATCTAAGACTTTGGCAAAAAAGACATGATTATTATAACAGCTTATTTTTTTTAAGTATTCGAAAAATTCGAATATTACCCGAAAAATTGTCGAATATTTGAATATGACAATTTCCGAATACTTACAATCCCTAGTAGGTAGATATCTTCTACCGCTTGATACGGAAACATTGTTAACAGGAATGATTCATAATAATCATAATTCTTAAGCATTACTTTTTTTCTTTGTACCTATCATTATAATTAATGGTAACAATGTTTTAATCGTACCCTAGAGGTATTTTATGACGGATACATTGAGTGGACCACGTTTGTAAGACGACTAAAATGTCACGGTGTATTTTTTCTTTTTAGAAAAGTTTCTAAAACATATTTTAATTTACACCCTAGCGTTTCCCCTTTAACATAACTCCGTGACGGAATTTGGGTTTTGTAATAATAATATTTTTGTCCGTTTGATCGAATTTTGTTCACGCCCATCTCAACGGAGATTAGCCAGATACGCAGAAGATATTAGATATAGTGTACAAGTGAGTGCGCAAACAAAGTAGCACTCTTGGTGATAAAGAAACTATTAGAGCACCTACCTACACCGCTGCCTATCACTCCATGAAATATAGGCGTAATGATAAATGATCGCGTGCCAATTTTTAGGGTTCCGCACCCAAAGGGTGGCAATCGTAGAAATATTGTTATATCTATGGTGACAATGGAACTCTGTAACACCTCAAAGAGATGTCAGCACCAACTGGTGGGGTCTGTAAGGGCCGATGCCTGCCAGGGGTGCGGGTTGTTCGAAAGAGATACCGCGGCCCCTGGCACACAAGCAACTGAAGGAACACGGGTGGGTTTTAGTCAGTACATGTCTGACACGCTCTCCTCCCAGAGCGGGAGAAGTAATTTAATTATTTCCCAACCAAAAAAAAAAACTCTATTACTAAACCTTTGCTGCCCGTCCGTCTGTATATCTGGGCTATATCTCATGAACCATAATCGGTAGACAGTTGAAATTTTCGCAGAATTTGTATTTCTATTGCCGAAAATTAAATGGGTTAGCTTCAAAATTAGAAGGTTTCCCCGTGTGTTGGGCAGAGGTGTACGTATAGACTTAGTACACTCATATTTCGCCAGTTATGTTAAAGTCCCATGTAATAAGGTGCGAGCTTATTGCCATCAACCGAGCACAAATCCAGACTCCGGGCTGCTACTGAGAAATTCCAGAAAGAAAAACGAAATAACATTTTGCCCAACCTGGGAATCGAACTCAGGATATCATGTTCAGTAGTAGCGCTTCCGATCACTAAACCAACGAGGCAGTAAATATATAGTGTTCAACAGCGTCGAGGTGTCAATTTCCAAATAGAGAAGCCGAAGCAAAGTCGACTGACTTATCAATAAAGAATACTTACTATAATTCTAAAATTAATGTAGGAATACAATAAAATTGAACAGCTAAAAACCAAACAGAATGTGCAATATTCGTTCATCTCGTTCTCGCTGACGCATTTTTCTTTAACTGTCTCTGTCATAACCCCGTTGTACAGCGGCTTGCTCTCGTCCATATCGAGCGATGCCACGTGACCTTAAGTGACATCATTACGGGATCGCTGTTGTATGAATTTTTAGTTCGCGATAATGACGTTTTGGCGCCGGGTTAATTTAGAACATTTTTTTTTTGTTGTAATACAAAGCTAAAAATAACCATTTTTGTTGTGTGAATGTTATAGTGGATTAAATACCCGTAGTGTAATTATATTTTTTGACAATAGTACGCACTATTGACGTACAATTTTTTAATAATGATAGAGTTGCCGATGCGAATCCTCGAAGGGAAGCCGGTAGGAATAATGTTAGATGGTGCTTTTGCTACTGGTGTTGAATGTTGTAGGGTGATACGGAACCCTTTTTGTGCAAAGCCGACTCGCACTTGGCCGGGTTTTTATTTTATTGAACTTAGTAAGTAGGCTAGGTATCTAGATATTTTTTTATATTGTCTCTAAGCCTAATTATGCAGATTAATTGTTATCATAATCCTTTAAATTTGTGTAAGTTGAATAAATTAATAATTTTTAAGTCCATGCTTAAAGATATGAATATAATATTAAATGTTATCTTTATTGCAGAAACATCGCGAATAATCATTTTATAACAACATATAGCATAACATCACGAATAGACTCCCTTTAGGATTAGGCAGAGGTACACTTAACACCTACTTGACACCTACATATTTTATAATCTGTAAATACTAATAAAAAAGCTAAGTAGGTAGTTTGACAACGCTAATCTCAGGAAATACCAGTCTGATTTGAAAAAATATTTTGACTATTTGATAGACGAATTTTTCAGGACGCTATAACTCTTAGGAACCGTGCAAAAGATCGGATTTATGATTGTTCAATTTAAGTTCAATTGGACGGTTTTCGCGATAACAGAGCTCCATGAAACCATTTGTCACAGAGAAAACAAAAATATTTCAAACTAGCTGATAAATATTTACTGCCCAACGAAGTGGGCACGGGGCCCACTTCGTTGGGCAGTAAACATTTTTATATCACTCAATTGATTAGGACACGGTCGCGGTTCCATACCTATGTCGTATTACATATCCCTTAACCATTTGTCCAAATTTTATGCAGTAAAAGGGAAGAGGTTTTTGATAACAATTCATAATTGTTGAAAATATGACCAAAAAACATGACCTAACGATTTTTTTTAAGATAGGTAAAAACTACTTTTTGTGACTTCAATATAAAAGTTAGACATATGCTGTCGCTGACCTTTTTTAGGCGTTATCAAGCTCAACAACTTTTCTATTGAACTCAATCGTCATCGTTATGGCAGCGTTCGTAAGGAACGTTTTCGTTCGACCGTTTTTTTATCCTACTTACTTCTTACCTCTTTATAAGTATTAAGTATACATAAATTATATAATAAAAAAATACAAATAAATTAGTATATATAAATAAAAACTTTTTTACAAAACAAAAAATACAAACTGCTTCCAAGTTCCGATTCCGAAATTTTGATCGGCTCATAGGAGTTGTAGTGGCCTCAATATTTTTTTCTAGAAAATCAGCCTGTATACTTTTTATACTTGTATATTTCTATATATTTTTTTCCATATATTTATATATTTTACCTGTTTATTTACCCACACTGTTTTTCTTTTTTACTGACAAAGAAAATATTTTCCTACGGTTCTGAGTTCCAAAGAAATCCATAAAATATAGTTTTGACATCATTCGGTACCGTAGCTGTTCATCAATTTCACTACCTATCTCTCATATTATTTAATTCTTTAAATTCATTTCGTACCCAAAAATGTGCCTCAAAGTGCATATCACAAATTTGACCTCTTTATAATATTAGTATAGATCAAACATAATATTTACGCTAAGTACTAAGGTACTCTACACGAAATGAGTCACTATCGAATAAGATTTCCACACAATCTCTTTCGGCATAGCCACACATTTTCCTGTTAACAAATCCTTACCCTAATACATAACAAAACCACTAAAACGCACTATAAAATAAACATTGAATAAAAAACAAGAACATCAAAATAAAACTGATAAAAACGCACCTCTTTTTTAAATCCAATAAAAATCAATATCCTTGCCGCACTTATTTTAAAAAAACTTTTTAACACTCGTTAGTCTATGGTAAAGATGGCGGACGCGTCCGTTTCGCGCCAATGGCTAAGACACACTGTTTTGTAGTTTACACCCGTGCTGTGTCAGAGAAACGTTTTCACTGAGTTGATTTCGCGCCTCAATTAAGATTAAACAAAGCGTTATATTTTATAACAACCTATATTCTGTACCTGCCTTTCGTAACGAACGACTGAAGGTTTTGTTACTTTTAACCTCTTTTTTGCGGAATTAACCGGGAAGGCATTATTTTTTATTTGCTTAATTAAAATGACGAGGTTAAAAATTGTAGCATAAGGATCATACGCAAAAGTACCCCGTGAAATATTCATCTTACGTTTCTTTGCAATTTCCAGGTTATCTAGTGGTCAGCGGGGTAATGGTGTAACACTAACATGAGGAATGGCTTTTATTTTGACAGTAAAACAACATTCATTTACGTTATTGAGCAGGTAATTTTTTGGAACAAATGAAGCTATGGATTAGCAATAACTTTCAAAATTATTCAGATTCTGATAAATAGTGTGTTACTCGATTATGATGCAGGTTGTAAGTATGTTGATTTAAATTTCGCGACCGTAACAAATATGGCTTTACAGAATTATAATAATTAAAATCATCAATGTAACCCTCTAAGTTCAATGAATCCCATTGAATGACTTTTTTACGAAATATCAAAACAAATCAAAAGTCATTTATTCAAACTAGGCTGACAGTCAGCACTTTTTGAACGTCAAAATTACACAAGACAGTCCCCCAAAAACGCCCGCCCTTCACCACTTCCTAGTGCTTTAGCTGGGAAGAAGAAGTGGCGCAACAAACTCCTTAGCAGCACAGCTGTCTGTTAAGTTGGAAGTACTTGATTCTATACAATAAAAGGCAACAAAATCCAACAATAATTTAATTTAAAAAAAAATCATAAAAAATAATGGTTTATACAGTCAAATAAAATAAACAACGATATGAAGCAACTCATTAGTCCAGCCCCTGGCGCTTTCCCCTTAAAAATACTTTTCGAATCGCTCCGATTTGACGACAGCTTCTTAGTAATATCTAGAGGATAACCCAGTTGCGTCCATAAATAAAAATAATAGGCTATAATTTTACTGTCACACTGCGGGAAAGAACCTCGTCAAATCTAATACGTACTGAGAATTAACGAACATTAATGATCGACGCTTGCTCACTGATGATTTAATCTAGGTTTTTTTAGACGTTTAATTGATACCTTAACCTCGAGTTATCCAAGATTTACTTTAAAATTACATTACCTATTAAATCATCAGCTTATAGCAGTCTACTGCTTGACATAGGCCTCTCCAATCGTCTGGTATTAAGCTCGATCCTCGGTCACACTCATCCAGATGCTACCAGAGTACCTACCACGCTGCAAAGACTAATTCGCTATACCTTGCCGACACGGTTGGCGCACTGATTAAGCGATTGACTGCTGCGCTGCGTGTCGCGGGTTCGATTCTCGCACGGAACAAATATTTGTATGACCTGTAAGTAGTTGTTCCGGGTCTGGCTGTTTGTGAACGTGAGTTTAAATGTTTGTAAACGCACCTACAATACAGGAGAAATTCCTAGTGTGGGGCAACATTTAAAAAAAAACCTCCAACCTCCATACCTAAAGCGTTATTATAGCTTAACAGACAGCTGTGCTGCTAGGGAGTTTGTTGCGCCACTTCTTCTCCCCACTGGGAAATGGTGAAGGGCGGGCGTTTTTGGGGGACTGTCTTATGTAAATTTGAAGATCAGTCTGTCTGACTGATTATTCTTGACTCTCGGCCTAGTTTGAATAAATGGCTTTTGATTTTGATTTAAAGTTCGTTTAGAAAACCAGACACTAATTAGACATTTTACTTAAGTCGTTGTGTTTGTTTTTCTAGTTTGGTCCTTAAACTGGTATTGATTGAGGCTTTCAAAGTATCTAAGGCCAATCAAATACATATCGATATTTGCATAGTTTTTCCCGACTACATAATGTTAGGGGGTTTTTTGAGGTTGGGAAATCATCAAATAACTTCTCCCGCTCTGGGTGGAGCAGGAGATCGTGTCAGACTTGTACTAAATAAAACCCACCCGTGTTCCCTCAGTTGCCTGTGTGCCAGGGGCAACGGTATCTCTTTCGGACAACTCGTACCCCTGGCAGGCATCTGCCCTTGCGGACCCCACCAGTTGGTGCTGACATCTTTTTGAGGCGCGCGTGGAACACCACGCGCCTTCGACCCGGGCTTGGTCCTTACCGGACAGCGAGCTACCCATTACTCGCCGTCCGTAAGGCCGCCCCTACGGTGTCCGGGAATCAGCCTGGGTTACCCGACGCCCAGGGTGTCTCCTGCGGAGGCTAGGGCCGTGAGGGTGCATATACTGCCTCTCCCTCACGTGCGCAGCCTCCCTCTTCGCGAGCATTACTGCTTCGCAAAAGGAGGTGACGGCTACCCATGCACTCTGGCTCCGTATCATGGCCTGACCAGAGCCGGACCCGAGAGATCGCCGCCGCCGACCGCCTCCACAAGAACACGCGGCTTCCAGTCTAAACGGATGCAGCTAATCACGATATGACGGATGCGGATAATACCTACGAGTATCACGGGGTGCTACTGATCTGACCACTAGTCACCACTACTACCCAGCCACTCAGACGTCGTTAGACTTTTCAGGATAAAGTCAGTATCATACCAATCCCTACTCTCTATCCCTACTTAATATAAAATGCAAAAGTAACTCATGTGTCTGTTACGCTTTCACGCCTAAACCGCTGAACCGATCGTCCTGAAATTTGGAAGAGATATAGCCTGGTATATGTAGAAGGACAAAGGTTACTTTTTACGCTATAACCGACATCCACGCGGGCGGAGCCACGGGCAAAAGCTAGTTGAAAATATAAGTTACTGCCGCATGAAATGTACCTATTCGACGAATGACGTATAATGATAACAATAAAATTCTCATTGCACACGTAATGGCATCTCTTCTCAACATGGTAACGCAACAATGATCTCTGTAATGTATTCAATTTAATAATAAAAACATTAAATATTCACAGCCACATTGTTTTACTAGTCTACTTGTCTTGTTTAGTAAACATATAAATGGAAAATGTAACACGTTACACGAATGAATAGAATAAGAAATGAGTACACAAGAGGAAGTCTGACAGTGGCACCGGTAACTGAAAAGTTGTGTGGAAATCGGTTGTCATGTTATGGGCATGTGATACGGAGGAATGAGGAAAATGTCGTGAGAAAAGTTTTGAGTATGAATGTCGATGGCTATAAGAGTAGGAGGAGACCAAACAAACGATGGATGGACTGTGTGAATGATGATATGGTTACAAAGTGTGTGACTACGGAGATGACGACTAATAGAGAAGTGGGGAAGTTAAAGACATGTTGCGCCGACCACAAATAAATTGGGACGAGGACACGAGAATGATGGTAAATCTGGAATACCGTGTACTTCAGCGGGGGTTATTACGTAACAGACTAACAGTAGCGATGGCTTTCATTTTCACGGTTCAACAACAATCATTTTAGTTATTTGTTTTATTTTGAGAGATGTACGTCCTCTTTTTATTAACACGCTTTTAATAGCTTCTGTTTGTAAGCATGTTTGTTTGTTTGTAACCGACTCCTTTGGACTTGATTTTGACCCACTACAAATTGTCAGATTTCATTTAAACTTTGTAGACTTATCGAGGACCGACGACAATTTAAAAAAATCTAAAAATCACGCTTTTGTTAGCAGAACTAAAAAAGAGAAAATAAATAAAACTTAGTTTAAAAATCTAAAAAACACGCTTTAAAAACCAAACTAAAAACGTAGAAAATAATTTAATTCTATTAAAAGCGTGGGGTGCTTTATATTAATTGATTATAAAAATACCTAAACAGCACCCCACGCTTTTTAATAGAATTAAATTATTTTCTACTTTTTTAGTTTGTTGTGTTTTTTAAAGCGTATTTTTTTCTCTTCCTGTCTCCTTCTTTGTGTTTTTGTAACTCTCTTAATGTATCTTCACTGTATTCTCTATGTAATCTGACGTGGAAACGTCGTGGATTGTACCCTCCCTCCAATCATTTTTAATTCTAAGATGTAATTTAGAATGTTTACAATTTATTGTTTGTTTTCCCTAACAAAATAGGGAAATAAATAAATCATTGCATGCAAAAATTCTTTTTTCACGGTCTACGTTGGCGGCCCTCCTCAAGTCAAACTCAAAAATCAAAATCAAAATATTTTATTTCACATAAACCTGCAAGGGCACTTATGAAACGTCAGAAGCTAGGTGCACGGTTCCAATTTGTCGCTTCCTATGGAGAAGAGCCGGCAAGAAACTCCACGGTTACTCTTTTAAAAATAATTGGCTTTTATAATGTTTTCAAATTACAGTGATATTAGGTATGGGAGGACAGTGCAGGCCTGTCAATAAGTACCAGGTACTTAGAGGAATGAAAATGAAGGAGGAAATTAAAATAAAGAATAGAAACTGTAGGCCTACAACGTTCTCTCATTCACAATATGTAAAAGAATCTACATAAGTAAAATCAACCTATTTAAACCAAGTGATATGATTTCCATGAGAATCACTAATAAATACTCGATATTACATGTGTTGTATAATGTCAAATAATGACGAGAATATGTCAGAAAGTGTAAAAAATAAAATTAATAAAATTAACATTGTAATTTGGAAGAAGTTAATAGACGCTCACATAGTTATGGTGCAAATGAGTTACCAGGGAAGCCACATGTGCAGAAGGAATTAACGCCAAACTTCCTTGTCTTCAACGTAGTCTTTTATCTTATAATATGCTTTTTTTATAAGGACACGTTTGATATGAGTTTTAAACTTTCCATCGCTAAGTTCTGTAACCGATTTTGGCAACTTGTTATAGAAGCGGATACTGTTTATTAGAAATGACTTGCTAGTTTTAGTTAATCTAAATTTTGGAATCACAATTTCATGTTTACTAACGCTTTATGCCTTCGAAGTACCAGGCCGTCATAACTTAGTAAGAGCAGTTGTGTCACATAGCAGCGATTTCTAGCTGACACAATATGTTAGGTGTGCTCCTACCGAGTTATGACATCCTGGTACTTCGAAAGCATAAAGCGTTTTCTAGCTGACACAGTACTATGTTAATAAGTGTGTGAGTGAGTGACAACGGCCATAATTCCAAAAGTATATATGACAATAAATAAATTAGCGGGGACAACGGGAAGTAATATTAATTATTTTATTAAATTCCCTTTATCCCCTTAACGGGGACAAGGTCTATGGGGACAACGGGAATACACGAATCAGACACATATGATAAAAAATACACACAGTTGGATTGCAAAACATGAGTCGTTACAGTTGTGTAAAATTGTAAATAATGACATTGATGCCATCTGCGTCAATATTTAATTACTTATTATTTATGTTACTCATGTTCATTTCATATTGGACAATGGCTAACATAGCTGGTCACAGACAAAGACTAAATATTACCTATTATGAAAAGAAAAAAGAGTAAATTAGACTTTATTGCACAAAAAACTTATGAGCAATGAATATGTATTTATTAGGTACTAGCTTTTGCTAGCGGCTTCGCCCGCGAAGGGGTCGGAATTTATGCCACGAGAACGTACTACCAGGATAAAAGTATCCAATGTTTTAATTCAGATTATAAACTACCAGCTTTTGCCAGCGGTTTCACCCGCGTGGAGGTCGGTGTATTATACATATAAACCTTCCTCTTGAATCACTCTATCTATTAAAAAAACCCGCATCAAAATCCGTTGCGTAGTTTTAAAGATTTAAGCATACATAGGGATATAGGGACAGAGAAAGTGACTTTGTTTTATACTATGTAGTAGTGATAACTGCGTGCCAAATTTCATCAGAAAGTTTATAAGCTAGATTAAGACATGAGGTTACTTGTTATACCGGTAGTATGCTCCCGTGGGTTAATTTCTAATGGCGTTTTTAACATATTTATTATTTTCGAAAAATTACTATTTTAAAAAGGTTTACGTTTACGGCTTTGTGGGGGGGTCATGACCCCTAGGACCACCCTTCCCCCCCACCTCAGACCGCGCCTGACTATCAAGGGGATTTAGAACAACCCTTCAAATATTTTAGCATGGGTTTTTTGTTTCGCAAGAAAACTCTTGGCAGGCGCGGGACTGTTAACACAAGTGCGGAATAAACGAAATAATTTATAATTACACGCATTCAAGCACTTTATTGACCACCCCCGTTAAGTAAGGGACCTCAGGGTTTCTACTCCCGATGTCTTAGAATTCGCGAAGAATCACAGTCACTCTCGCGAGCCAGCTGAAGAACAGGGTGCCGCTGCCGTTCAGAGTGCGCACCATACCGAAGCTAAACCTCGCTCCGCAAACAGTCAGTGAAGTGGACGTCGCGCACTGCAAACATCTGGACGACCTGAGGCAGCAGCTGATTTACGACACTGGTGCGCCAAAAATACTCATTGGTCAAGATAACTGGCACCTATTATTGGCCAGTGAGATCCGCAGAGGTCCGAAGAACCAACCTGTTGCGTCACTCACGACGATGGGATGGACTCTACACGACGCACACACCAGAATCTTGGGTCAGCAGGTGCATTACGTCAACCGACTCACCGCGGGCAATGAAGACATAATAGATGAACAGCTTCGTAAATTCTTCGCCTTGGAATCACTGGTAATAGGTATGCAATGCAGTGGTAATTACTATGATCCACTTTCCATTAGGTTGTCGGCACAGCTATGCCGCAGTCCCACAGACCGTTAGTTGACAGGCCGCGCCGAGCGTTAGTACGCCTGTCGAGGCCTGTCGCAGCCCGTGCCAAGATTTCCCACGGCCTGTTAACTGGCAGGCCACGCCAGGTGTTGCTAAGTCTGTCGCGGGTTGTCCCATTAAAACATAGTAAAAAGAAACGCGCCCGTACAGTCCGTATAGCGCCTCGTCTGCAAGACTTGTCGTTGGACGGACTGTAACTTAATCTATCTCAGTGAAAGTAGAAACCGGGCGCAAATGTCCCTGTAATGTATAGTAAGGACCTTGTGCCTGCGACTTCAACCGCGTGATTTTTTAACCGACTGCGCCAGAAGGAAGGTTATGTTTTTCGAGTGTATGCATGTATATTTCTTTGGCACGCTCTGTAGCCTAAACGGCTTGATCAATTTCAGCTTAAGAGGGATGTCTTTATTGTTAATTTTAAGAAGATGCCTCCGACTATATTAGATTTCTAATAGGTAGTATTCAGTCTAGGTAATAATCATCATTTTAAAACAAGTTTTTTGTTTTAACATACCTACATATCCAAAGTCACCGACTTCCGAAATTAAAGTTATTTTTCACTTTGGAGTGTTTTTTTGGAAGTCGGTTGTTTTTTTTTTTTGGAAAAAGTTTTTTTAATGTCACTAACTTGATAGCTTCTGCCCGCTGATCAGCAAATTGCAAAAAAACTGAATGCAGGAAATTTGATCCGTTCTGCCATCCCTTCTTCTACCAGCGCAACGTCATTTATCGTAATCTTTATAAAATACATCTTTTACATTTCTAATAATCTATCTATGACAAATAACATCAGTACCTACATACCATGCTTAGTTACAGATAAGCTATCGTTCAAGATAATAACTAATAAATTATATGTTAAACTGTGAATTGTTTTTCAATATGCAGTAGATATATTACAGCGGCGAGGTGTGATTTTTTCTAAGAAAGAAGCCGAAGCGAAGTTGGCTTTTAACTTACTGACTTATCAATAAAGAATACTTACTATTATTCTAAAATGAATATAGCATTGTAAAGAATTAAATAAAATGAAATTGAATAGCTGAAAACCAAATCAAATGTGCAATATTCCTCCATCTCGTTCTCGCTGACGCATTTTTCTATATCTGTGTCCGTCATAACCCGTTGTACAGCGGCTTTGAACATGTTTTTATTGTAATACGAAGCTAAAAATAGCCGTTTTTGTTGTTTGAATGTTGCCATGTTGCCACTATTGTTGTGCCATTTTTTAATAGCGATAGAGTTGCCGATGCGAATCCCCGAAGGGAAGCCGGTAGGAATCGTGTTGTATAGTGCTTTCGCCACTGGTATATTATGTTAGTAAGTAGGTACATCGCTTGTTATCTATGTCTCAGGCAAGGAGGGGATTGACTGATAGTGATAACTTGTTCCAAGACTGCCTCATTGGTCCAGTGGTCGCAAGCGCTACTGTTGTGCAAGTGGTCCTGGGTTCTATTCTCAGGTCATGCAAAGTGTTATTTGGTTTTTCTATCTAGGTCCCGGGTCGGTTGATGGCAATAGGCTCGCCCCCTATTAAACTGGCGAAATGTAGGTATACCGTACAACTATTTTCTTTACGTCACTCGCCAAACTTCGTGTTTCGTCAGTCGTCTGATTTCTATCAGATGCCTTTTGCACTTTTGCACCGGACGCTCACACTCGACTTGGAACTATAGAGAGTTGTTAGTACACTTTTAACTTAATGTAGTTTATTAAAAAAAAAAACTAAAAGAAAACATCTTTTTTAAAAACAAGTTTTTATTATTACTTGATAATAAAACGAACTAAAAAGTTAAAAATAATTTAATCTCAATTATTTCAATAAAAGCGTGTTACTTCTATTTCTAACCGTTAATATGTAACACGCTTTTATTTAAATAATTGAGATTAATACATTTTTTTTTTTTAATTTTACCCTTTTAGTATTTTTGATACGGGATTTACTATGGCGTAGTTCGTAGCAGCGTTTTTCCGTAATGCAACTTGTAATAATTCGTAGAACCCACACATATGTGTTATTTTGAGCAGTAAAGTGTTATGTGTCTAAGGTCACCTTCCAGCTCCAGCATCAGACCCTGGTTACCATATAGGATCAAAGTATTGGTCAATACGAATCACACGAGCCCAAACTCGATGGGGTTGTGTCGTTTTATTGCAGAGTTCCTATGGTCACCTTCCAGCGCCATCATCAGATCAGACCCTGGTAACCATCTAAAAACAAAGTACTAGTCAAGACGAATCAAACGAGCCGAAACTCGATGGGGTTGCGTCGTTACATTACAGAGTTCCTATGACCACCTTCCAGCTCCATCATCAGACCTTGGTTACCATTGAAAGACAAACTACTCGTCAAGATGTTTCAAACGAGCCCAAATTCGATGAGGTTGTGTCCTTTCATTGCGAAGTTCCTGTGGCCACCTTCCAGCTCCATCATCAGATCAGCACCATGTCTTCATAATATTGCATTGTCACGCGATTTACACATGTTTGCAAAATTTCAGCTCAGTTGGTAACCGGGAAGTGGATGAAATTTAATTTGCAAGATTTGATGACAAACATCGGGACAGGTGAAACTAAATAAAAGCTTGTAAAATGGGAGACAAGCTACTAAAGTCGCAGGCGTGCGATAATTCCCTAGGGACATTAAGAAAATTGAATACATTGATTGTTACCAAATTGAGTCATACAGGATAAGTTTTTATCCAGTGCGTAAACTGTAACCATGAATTCAGCATATCATTTTAGACGCCCCAGCGCAAAAAAATGTCGTCGGTAATACAAAAAAAAATCAGCTGTTCCATACATTTTGACCGCGTAGGTATTGCCCTTTCTATGAAACAGCAGATTTTTTTTTTTGTAAAACCGACTTAAAAATTCTGCTGAATTCATGGTTACAGTTTGCGCACTGGATAAAAACTTATCCTGTATGTACCTACCTATGATCCACAATAAAGATATTGAATTCAATTGAAAATAGTCGTACTGTACATCTCTGCCAAACCTTTCGGGGAAACAGAGCGTGATGTTATGTATGTAACTGCGAGAAGTCTTGAGGATTTGGGCAATGAAACCAAACTACTATCATACATAGTCAGCTACTTTCAGATCCGTTATGACCTCATCAACCACACATGGAGAGATATTTATTGTTACTGTAATTTAATTTAACCGCCTCTTTGGTCTAGTGACCTAAAACCCTGTCTCAAACCTAGAGGTCCCGGGTTAGCTTCCCAGCGGACGCAAAACTTTCTGCTCGGTTAGGTTGGTGGTAACGGACGTAATTAAATCACGGCGGGATTTTCAACTCTCGCTGTTCAACTGAACCTTAAGAATACAACAGAATGCAGCGCGAGTGAGTCTCAGCGCGTCTAAAAAACAATATGTTCGATTTCCAACACTCGGCGGTAAGCAGTGCTTTGAAGTACCAGCGCGCAAAATAATCCCGCCGCGATTTTATTACGTCCGTATGAATGTCGACTAAGTCCGCTTGGCTAGCTACTTATCTAAAGGTGCGCTTACAAGAGCTACTAAAATTGATCCATTCTTGTCCATTCCCGTCAACTATGTCATGACTACATCCAGCAATTTAGGGCAATGACAACATGTAGCAAGCTGTTGCCAGAGATACGGCCACACAATATCAGGCAATATGGAGCAAATTAAAAAACTAGGCAAAACGATCGCCCCGCCGCCGCCGCGGCCTCCACCGCCGGCCGGTTCCTCTCGCAAAAACGAGACGTAGGTAGTTATAGGTAGGTACAAACAAGATAGAAAGTAAATTGACTAAAACTTTCCAAACCGATTGAATATTCGGCAACTAATGAAATATATGGAGCAATCAGGAGCAATATTCCCGAAACATTTCCGCACTTTATTGTTGTTGCAATACCTACGCGACAACAATGGTAACAGCATTTTTCTGTTTCAGCAATTAAAGGTAAGATAGCCAATACCACTGTGATCACAGAAATCTTAATAATTATTATTAAGATTTCTGTGTCTGTGATTGAGGATTAGGAATGAAGCTCACTTCCACCACTTGCCTGGTCAACTCTTACCAACAGGTGAGCTTCACCGTTGTGGTAAAAAAAATTACCACCGATCACTTGCCATACAAACCAAGCCTGACAGTAGAGACTAGAATGACGTGTAGAAACTGACAGCGTCGAAGGGTTTCCGCAAGAAGCATACAGTTAAGGAGGCAACTCTAAATACTTAAGTGAAGACGACTGGGCTAAGCTCTCTTTCTAAATACATAAGAGAGAGTGAGAGCGTTAGCCCACAGGTCGTCTTCACTTTTTTATTTGGTGTGGCCACACACTTTTATCTATAAGCTTCTTGCTTGGGTGTCCGTGACTAGGGATTACAATCTCGTGTCGAGATTGGCAACTCGAGAACACGCGTGCTAAGTCTAGTGCTAGATTTTGTTTTCGAGACCGAGATTTACTTAGTCTTTTGTTTTTAAACTTTTGCTTTTTGTTTTTTTTATAACCCGTCGAAGGACACTGAACGAGACACATTCAAGTTTTTTTGTTATTACGTCTGAGGGAGTGTCCCGCAAAGTGTTAATAACATACATTAGCAAGATTAGGTACTTGCTAATCCTATCATCATGTGCCAAACTTTTTCTCAATTATATTGGGGTCAGCTTCCATTCTAACCGGATGCAGTTCAATACCAGAACTAACGACAGCCTATCTGACACTCCTTGGTAAGACTGGTTGTCAGAATATTGGGCTTCTAACTACCTACTCACAACGGATATTAAAGATTTACGAACGATCTGAGGCACGGACGGTTTATAATGGATGGTCACCCATCCACAGTCCGACCTCGGCAGACGTAGCTTAACCTTAGGAAAACAAGTGGGGCTGTTATTACTTTGCCACGATTCGGTATTCTTATTTATTTATACATGCTTTATTGTACACCAGAAAATACATGACAAAAAAAAATAACACATAAAACATACAATGGGCGGCATTATCGCTTTGTGAGATCTCTTCCAGGCAACCTTGGAATGGACAGTGATTGCGTTTTCAATATATGCTGTATAACAATTCATATATATGCTGTGTAGTAGATACTTTTATACATACATACTAATAGATAAGCAAAGACAATAAATGACGACTAGGTACAGATTATAACAGCTACAACAAAACCACGACAACAAGTAATGCTCTTTCACGAGTCTCTTGAATATATTATATAGGTAACGATTGCGCGCGTTTTATTTGAACTGGCAATGCATTCCTTAAACGAGTGGCCTGAACAGAAAAGGATTTGTCGAAGAAAGTTGTGGAATGCATTGGCATTTTCAGCTTTAAGTTGTCTGATGACCTCAACAATTTCGTGTAGGAGTCGCAAAGATACTGGAAACGTTTCTTAAGATAGAGAGGGGTGTAAGGGGAAAATAGCACATTATACAAAAGAAAAAGAATATGGGCATTCCGGCGAAGGCGAATTGGTAACCACTTGAGCTTCACACGAAATTCAGAAACATTGTCATATTTGCGCAAACCGAATATGAACCTTATACAGACATTTTGAAGCCACTCAAGTTTATCGAGTTAGTCTTGGGTAACGTCAAGATAGCTGGCATCAGCATAACCCGGGATGAGTAAAAGAAGTGATTGTGCAAGCGCAATCGCAATCTTGGTGGCAGTCGGCAGAAAATTACGCAGTCTTCTCAAAGATGCAGCATAGCTTGCGGCTAACTTCCTGTAGCTGGGCAGTCCAAGAGAAGTTCTTGTTAATGAAGATACCCAAGTTTTTGACTTTTTCGCAGAAGGAGATAATAGAGTTGTCAAAGGAAACTTGGGGAAGAGTCGTCCAGTCAATTCTTAGGACCGTCCTAGAACTGCCAACCACAAAAACCTGCGTGTTAATGGGGTTGACCATAAGTCCATACCTCTTGCTCCAGTCGCATGTCCGGGCTAGATCGCGATGAATCACCAATATAGCCTCGGACAGATTTCCAAGAGGAGCTCGATAGTTGACTTGCAAATCATCTGCATAAAGATGGTAGGAAGATATTAGTTCGTCGGAGATAGAGATAGTAAAAACTGCGAAAAGTAAAGGAGATAGAACGCTACCCTGTGGCACACCGGCGGAAGTATTACACCAGGAAGACAAAGTCTTTCCGATGCAAATACATTGCAGCCGACCGAACAGGTAACTACGAAACCAGTCAATTACCGATGGATATACATTAAGAGAGCATAGAATGCCAAGCAATACATCGAAATCAACAGTATTAAAAGCATTGCGAGGATCGCTGCTTATTGAGAGGATTGTAAGTGTAGTATAATCAGAGTTAATTGCGTATCACACTAACAGTCGAAATGTCTTTTATTTTGACAGTTCAAAACCTTCCTTGCGTTATTTACATACTACGGACTCATAATTGTATTCAGTAACTTGACAGTTGAAAGGTTACCAGATTATGACAAAAAAAAGATAGTGAGGTGAGGTAAGAATGATTGAAATTTAATGAACTTAAAATAATGTACAGTCATGAGCATTAATATGTATAAACATAGCCAAATTCAAAAGCGATTTTCTCTTAAATAACGTTTGTAACCTTGAAATAACTCAGGTATTTCATTGCAGTGAGGGTCCCAAAATACTATTTTCATGGAACACAAAATTACAATTCGTAAAAGAGGATAACATCACTTTTAAAAGTTGGTAAGCGTATACATATTAGTGCTCGTGACTGTACTTACATGAAAAAAAATATATTTTAAATTTAATAACTTGTCTTAAAACCATGATATGCACTATAAAAATAGTAGAATTTGTTATATATTTTTATATTCCACATGTTCCAAACGAATTTTGAAAGTTTTATAACGAAATTAAAATTAAACCATTTTTTATCATTCGTTCTTTACGTAAAATCGTGCACTACCCCAACACTATTAGTTTTAATATGGTAACATTATTTTTATTCGAATTGTCAAGTTAGTGAATACGATTATGAGTCCGAATATAGACAAAAATTTTCGGAAACATGAAACATAGAATCTTTCAGATTCTGATTGATAGTGCGCGAGTGTGATTGTGATTGGTAGTTGTTATAGTTGTGTGTGTTCTGGTTGATTACGCAGTTAGGATACATACATAAATACTCAGCCTATAACGTTCCCACTGCTAGCACACAGGCCTCCTCTGATGAGAGGGAGTGGGCCGTAATCCACCACGCGGGCCTAGTGCGGGTTTGTAGATGTCACATGTGTGGTGCCGGACGTAAAAGAATAGTACCATCCCATTTCTTCCCGTGGGAGGATAGAAGGCGACTAGAGAATGGGCAGCAGCGTTCTCTATGCATTTTACCACCATACTACGATCGCCAACCCGCCTGCCAAGCGTGGCGCTTATGGCAAAACCCCCCTTTTGGGGGAGGTCTATGTCCAGCAGTGGACGTCTTTCGGCTGAAATGATGATGATGATGATGACGTCTTCGAATATTTTGGTTCTAGGGCATACTGGTTTCCTCACGATGTTTTCCTTCACCGTTTTGAGCAGTGACGACGATCCCAGTTAAAACTGTTAATTTACGATAAAAGAAAAACCACTTTTATTCAATAAATGATTTTAATAACATAACATCTTTATGGAATGTATAGTGCTCACAGTACAGGACACGTTATTAACACGTAAAATAATTTTCAACATAATTCTCTATGATTTTAAATCCGCAATTATCTTAGTAATCATAAGATTGTTTCAATAATTAAATGCTAAAATAATTATATAGATATGCAATGTATTGCTTTTTAGAATTATTTCAAATGAAACGAGAGCAGAGATCTGTTAATCTTTTGTCATATTGAAAATGACAGGAGATTAAAATCATTTTTGCGGTATAACGAACGATTATTTTACGGCATAGCGTTTATAAAATGGCGTACACGCTTATTTCTTTGTAACATTTACATAGTATTTATGACACATTTTAACGACATTGCGTTTTATACACTGTCATGTCTTTCATGACAAAGCTACTTTTTGTTTTGTTTGTTCCCGCTAATTTTTCAGGTAAATATATTGTATATTGCGTTTAAGGAGTATTTAACCAAGGAAATTCTCTCCTGGTACGCTTACCTATGCTTTTTGGGCATTTTAAACAGCAGATAGATAGGCCCTTCTTAATTTGCCGTACTTCATTTCACTAAGTAAACTGGCATTGAATTTGATGCTGCACTGTTTTGCATTTTATTTTTGTTTTTGTTTCGTCATAATCGTGTTAATTAGATTAATATTCTTTAACACGTTTAGCTGCTAGTGAGACGAGGTTTAAACGGTTAATGATGTAAATTTAATTCCATTAAGCTGGCATTGGTTACATATTCGCAATAGTGATTAGACTTTTTCTTGCAATACATTTTACATGAAGTACACTGATATAATTTTCAACGAATTCGGTATATAACATTTTTAATAAATTGACGAATTAGATACAATTCTATATTTTGAATATATTTGGAATTCATTTATAAACTCGAATAATTTCAACTTGAGCACGTAATAAATATAATTTCACGTATATACAACACAACATACATAAATTTCTCTATTTTTTTAATTTTTTTAAATACATTAAGTACAACAAGGAGTAGTAATTAATAAATATCACACTACTACATTTTTAATAAGGAGTACGACAATTTTACATGAAGAAGAGAAAACTGATTAACGTACTGTCGTAAATGCATAACACATAAATAAATAAATAATAACGATTACATACAAAATACTGATTTATAAAATTTTCTAAATAAGTACTTAGTGCCTGCTTTGCGTAATAACGTACTATTTAAAATACTGCGATATTTCTATGATTTAAAATCTATTTTAACATAATACCAGCTGTCATTAATACAATTCTTTTTACTACAAACGATTAATATGATCCGTTCTTTTTATAATAGATCCGGGTACAACATCGAATAAATATAACGTGAAGCAGATGACATTTAGGAAGCTCACACACGAGCGACAGTCTTCTTATCGACGGCACTCGTTAACGACAGGCGGCGACGTTTGCTATTGTCATCGACTTGAAATGTCGTTCGTCCGTAAACTACTTTATTGGCCAACAACGATTCGGATACATTTTCAAGTAATTTTGTACAAAATATAGGTACAGATGATTTCTAGACGGCTTTGAATGACGTTATACTGGTCTCGCAGCCACTTTGAACATATACTGAAAGTGCGTAGTAAGATATTGATTGAAAGTTTCACGACAAAGACTAATATACATCTTAGCCCAAGTTCGCACTGCTTAACGCCGAGAGCTGAGAATCGAAGCGTTTTTTTGACGCTGCGGATGCCCTTTGTAGGATTTTCAATGGATTTTTGATGCTCGGCTCAATACCGAGACCTGAAAATCGATATTTTTACGCCCGTGGTGGGCTTACGTTTTGAATGTTATCGATTTATTTTTCCTGGTTTTTAATACCGGTAAACCAAACATCATGTTTTGCTGAAATGGCTAGCCTTAGGTCCCTTTACATTTCAACACCATCAACCAAGGTTTAACACAACATTTATATATTTCTCTTTTTTTAATACATTAAGCACAACAGCGAGTGGTCATTAATAAATATCACACTACTACATTTTTATAGGGAATACGACAAAATTTACTACGCAGTAATACTATCAGTATATGTTGAAACAGGCGTTTATAATAATAAATATAGTGTAGCTTCGTAAGCACCTAGCGCAATTGGTAACACTGTTTTATGTCTACGTTATTTATTTAATTATATTCTCTATTATTTATTGAGTCCTCATATTTTTAGGGAAATGTTGCAAAAGTATTTGCAAGTTAGTCATGTAGATTCTCAAATGTAGCAAAATGTGCTTATTATGGACACCTTGGAAGACCAAATCCCATAATTAAAAACGGTTAAAATCTAGTGGAATTCGACCTAGTCAGCGACCATCAATGTCAAAAACTTGTCCAAAATTAGGTATTTCTGACAGATTGAGACTGAGATCACACTGTGAACGTTCATAAAATTACGAGAATCGCCCTTCAGGTGTGTTTAATACTTTTGCAACTTTTTCATAATCAACTATAATTTTTCTATACAACAATACTCTAATAAACTTTATTAACTACAATAACATTAAATTAAATATAATGGAATGACACTAAACATTTGTCAATAAAGCTGCTGCAGAATTTTTTATTACAACATTTCATATTTTTTTGCATATACAGCGCTTCTTTTGGACAAATCGGCAATAATTCACCACAATTTTACCACATTTAATATATCAACATCGTTATATACATATAAGGAATCTATACACGACGAACACATAGTTTTAAGCATGCATAAGCATGAGTTACTTAAGTTTCAATTTCGGCAGTGCGAATTTCATTATACTATTCTAATATTTCGTTGGCAGCTTTGATGGTGTTTAAAAGCCAAACTTTGAAGTCACAATTATATATTTTTGACTTAACTTTATGCCAGTCATAACTGCATCATTTATAGTTTTAAGGTATTGTTTTTTTCATTCGTGTCTATAACCAGCTCAAAGCGATATCGATTATTACTAATTGGACAATAATTTTATAACCTCAAAAGTGATTACGACAATCACAATAAATTATGTATTAAACAACGATTAAGAACAACATCAAGCTTGTGGTTAAGTGACATTTAGATTGTTTAATACATGTTTCGAAATGATAGGAATATTTAAGTATTAACGGTGTTCGTTCGAATAATGATTTTGACAGTAAAATGCAAAGTTGATTGAGAATCAGAATCAAATGTGGAGTCCAACAGTGGTGAACAATTTGAACTAATCAGTATAAATTATAACAAAATTCAGTTATGTAATGTAAAAAAAATCTATAAACCTAAATTTAAAAGAAACTAACGAACTTCGTTGATTTAAAATTATTTTAGATAAGAATGGCTGAGATAGACTCTTAAGGAATGGTAAGAAATATTACGATCATTTGACTTGAAGAAGTTAGTCAATGGAAAGTTTTTTTAGGGTAAATATAGCCTAGTTACAAGGTAAAATTAGTGAGTAATCTTTAATATGCCATCATATAAAAGCTTAATCTGGCTTTAAATAAGAAAACTCATAATTCATTTAAATATTAGAATGACTAAAGAATCGTTGTTTATTTTCAATCTATTAAAAGGAAGACTTATTTTAGGAAGCTACTGATTAAAAACACATTTGGCAAACACAAGAAAAACTCTTAAGCACCATCACATTCTTGTTAGTGTTCTTAGAGAGCCATTTTCATATTAAGTTTTGATAAGAAGCTCGACATTAATTGCAGAAATAAGAATGTATGTGTTAGATGTTATCATGGTAAAACATACTATCTTCTGCCAGCGACTTCGTTCGCGTCAAATCACTTATTCCCCCGACCCAGCCCGTAGCACAGCATCCCCGGCCCGCGCTCTTACTTCGTTTTCACTAAGCTAGGCTCCTTATGGTCTAAGCATAATTTTAAATAGCCTATAGCCTTCCTTAAGAATTGGACTATAAAATGCAAAAGAATATATAAATTTGACCGGTAGTTCTAGAAGTTAGCGCGTTCAAACAAACCAACCAATAAATTTATTCGTGTAGATATTACAAGGAGAATGGCGATATAATCAAAACTACGCATATAACTAACATAGGAACTGAAAAGAACTAAGGAAGCTGCACAAGGTTGATTAAAGAAAAACATTTTGTGAGGTTAAGAAAAACACAAAAGTAAAGAGTTTCTCATATCTCAGCGCACAAAAACTCATCAAGTCGATAGAAATTAACTAAAGAGTTCCCTACTCTATTATGTACTATTTATATTATTTCTGCGGTTACTAATATCTCATTAAGCCGTAATGCACTACTAGTAATTCGTGATTTGGTCTAATTTTGAATACAATATCGTTACATTAATTTTCAGTTTGAACACCGATCGCTATACGACAAATGATTAGTTGTCGTATTTAGTACGACAAGATATGAATGATTGAATTTTCAATAGAATTGGCTGGTTTTTCATATTAATTATTTCTTGTAACGAATAAAATCAAAACAAAAGTTTGAAACATTTTGTCATACTGATCGGGTGTTCAAATATTTTTTTTTTTCATACATACAGAATAAATGCTTCATTAGAATTTTACAAATTAGATAAATATTAATTTGAGTTAGAATATTGAATCCCAGATCATAATTAGTTTTTTTTAAATTGATTTTGACAAAAAAATATTTTTATGAAAAAAAATTAAACCGCAAAAAATAAGAATCATTGTGATAAAAAGTTATTTATAGAAATCAAAGAAAAAAATATTTTCAAAGGAATATAAGTGTACATAGAGTATAATAATATGTTTTAACACCAATTAATTGTATATAATAATGGCACCATATTGAACGAATATTTCGTATGGCAATAAAAATGTAGGAACGAAAACAGTTGAGCTAATTGAAGTTTTACAAGTCAATCTATCCTTTACAAATGTTTATGCCCATTTAGATATTTTTAATTAGATGTTATGATCTTTAATATCAGTTTAGACACTTTAATCTTTGAAACATGGTAGGTAATACGAAAAAAAAGATCCGTATTTGAATTTTTTTTAAATCCAGAACTTTACGACACCGAAATGGACACAAACAAATTATACAAATTGTGAAACTAATAAAACCTATTCGTATGGTGTTTTAAATGTATTTAACTATTTCTTGCCGACCGATATTTCAACGATTAAAAATAATAACAACTTTTGTTTTAAACTTATAACCTTATTATTGTTATGGTATTCTCCGGTCTACTCGGTCTTTCCGTTTAGGAATTGAACTTTACAAACAAACTATTCTATTGTTTAAACATTATTTACCTTATTCGTTCTACGGTCTTCTAATATTATGTCTCTTCTTAGCTATGAACAAAATCTATAAAATAATAATCATCTTTCACACAAGGTTCTACTGCGGTCTTTTCATGGTCTACTCATTTTTCCCAGTAGACCATGATCCCAAATGTATAAATAAAATAATAACAACAATAGGCTTGTTTTTTTAACCTTGTCCCAACGGTATTTTCACTTGGTCTACTCGGTCTTCTTATATTTTGGTGAGTAGACCTTCCATTTCTAGCACTTCTGGTAACTCTACGGCTTCCAGACGTATGGATGACGGGTTGAAGGGGAATTGCACCGAGAATATCATTTTTGAGTCCATTAAAAGGTTTTGCTGAAACAAGACAAATGATCAAAGTGTTATTTTAAATTAAAACAGTTCTACCCCTGGTAGGAATGTTCTGATGGTGTTTAGCCTCCGAATATCGGAGCCCCGTTATAGGCTGAGCCATTCGAACGTCTCTTACACTTAAAACTACGAAAACCTCACTTACCGCTACGAAATATAGACTATATCAAAATACAACTGCCAACATGGACGTGCAGTTGACAATTATATTAGTTTTAATTAAGGGTAAGAGACAGGCAAGTCGATCCTAGTTTTGAGACTGACAAATCGAACTCAAAATAAGACTCATTTTGGTCTATTTTATAAAAAAAATGAGTTTGTATCAATGGATCCGGCGAAGGAGTCACTGTCGACGAGATTTCTAGTATTTTTTTTTTTTTTTGTATAGTGACTAGAAAGTCAAATAAATAGAGATACGTCTAATAAGTTTTGAGAATTTATTTATGCACAGACAGAAGATCTACTTGTCTGCAAATAGAACGACTAACATACTATTTAACTTTTATTTTCCTAATTTTAATTTAGTTTTTACCTTATAATCAATGCACTTCTGCCTGAAGGACAGGTTCAACCTAGTTCAGGCAAATAAGTAACTGTGCTCTATTTTAACTGTTAAGTTACTTTGTAAATGTGCCCCTTTTATTATTATAGTATTACCTGGATGACCGGACCGAGCTTTGCTCAGTATTTTTATTTGTTGGTTTGAAGTTTTCTAAAAATTAAACCTAGCTAGATCGATTTATCGCCCTCAAAACCCCCTGCATACTAAATTTCATGAAAATTGTTGGAATCGTTTCCGAGACTAAGATTGTATATACAGGATAATTTTTTATCCAGTGCGCAAACTGTAACCATGAATTCAGCATATCATTCTAGACCCTAACGCAGAAATTTTACGTCGGTAATACAAAAACCGCTGTTTCATAGAAAAGTGCAATACCTACACGGTCAAAATGTTTGGAACAGCTGATATTTTTCTAGCGCTAGGGGGTCTAGAATGATATGCTGAATTCATGGTTACAGTTTGCGCAATGGGTAAAAACTTATCCTGTAAACATATATACAAGAATTGCTCGTTTAAAGGTATCAGATAAAGGTATATGTTGCATAGTAGTGTATTATTTAGTGTGACTCACCGGTTCCTTGTCGGGGTTGGTACCAGCTTTCTCCAGCATCTTCTTCTGTATCTCGTGGATGAACTCACGAGTTACCTTCACTTCGTATTCTTCTGCTGGTGTGTACATATTCAGGATCTGGAGGGGGCAATAACACGAGCATAAAACATGGATTTACATTAAATCAATTTATTATTTACGAGTTCAGAAAATCATTTATAAACGTTAAGAGCGTTTATTCTGAAAGTTGGCAACGTAGCAAATAGCTGTCACCTATTTACCAGTTTTTATTAATTTGTTAATTAATATTACTGTATGGAAATATGAAATATTACTAACTAGTGACCTAAAATATGAATAATTATTTGCAATTATAACACTGATTTTGATGTTGTAACCGTTTTAGGTCTAAAAAGGGCACTTGGAAAGTTTCCAAGTTCTTTTTTTGCATCTAAAACTAAATATTTGGTGTTAAGATATTAATTATTGCATTTCATAATCTATCTTTAGGTCACTAGTTAGCGATATTTCATATTTCCATACAGTAATATTGCCAAATTAATGAAAACAGTGCAATATTTGACAGCTTTTTGCGACGTTGCCCATTTTCAGAATAAACGCTCTTAAAGCGTTTTTATTTTAGATTATATTTGGAAACCAATTAAATTATCGACATTAGAAATCTATTTGTTTGTCAGTAATTCAAGTAGAATTTCTGACAAACAAATAGATTTCTAATGTCGATACTGTCCGTTGACGGCAATCCTTGGCAATCCAAGACATTCAACAAATCTCTAGAAAATATGTGACGAAAACTCGCATTCAGAACCTCCTTTGGTTATTTGAAAGTTGTATTTAAACTACGCCACGTTTACGAAGTATCTACCTTAGGTATACGTTTCAAGGACGCTTACGGTAAATCAAAGCCATTTGCAAAGATTTCTATAAGTCCATGTACGTACGTACGGCCGTAATAAAATCGCAGCGGGATTCGCGCACTTTCGGATCTCTCCACGTCGTAAATTGACTTACGAGCTTGTATCAACTGCACGATTGCGTTACTAGACTAACTTTATTCCTACCTTGCACACTTGCATCGCGTTGAGGTTGGCACACATGTCCACGGTGCTCTGCACGTCTTGCATCGACTTGCGTGCTTGCAGTAACTGCACTGCTTGCGTTATCGGCTTTAGAACGCCTAGGATTTCTTCCACCTGCAGAAAACAAAGTCTTTGTAAATGAACATGAATAATTGAGGGTTGAAAATAATTTCTGTTGACTTGGTATTTTCGCCTTTTTATAAGCGTGATTTTTTTTAATAAGATGTATTTCTAATTAAAAAAGTACTTACGCTCTTTTGACCATACTCAGCGAGATGCTCCTTGATCCAGGTCTCGAGATGGCTGATGTTATACCGGATCTGCAGCCCCTTGGCCCAGCAACACAGGTCCTTGCGCAGGAGAAGCTGGTTCAAGCTGTACGCGCAGATGTAGTAGAAGAGCTGGAACGAGGAGGAAAAGATAGAATAATCAGCCTCAATCATCAGCATCCAAATTATTCAGATTCTGATTGATAGTGTGGGACTCAATTAGGATGCAGTGTAGATGTATGAACGGTATGGCACGCTCGTAGCATCATAGACTTTCATAAATCGCTTTCCATCAGGCGTCTGTGATCGAACTTAAGAGCACGCCCATTCAATAGTAATATAAAAAAAAACAACAAGAAAATAAATAATAGTTAAAATACAACTAAAAAAACACGCTTTAAAAACCAAACTAAAAAGTAGAAAACAATTTAATTCTATTAAAAAGCGTGGGGCGCTTTTTGAGGTATTTTTATAATCAATTAATATCAAGCACCCCACGCTTTTTGGTTGGTTTTTAAAGCGTGTTTTTTTTTAAACTATTATTTATTTTCTAATTTTTAGTTTTGCTAACTACAAAAGCGTGTTTTTTTTTAAACTATTATTTATTTTCTAATTTTTAGTTTTGCTAACTACAAAAGCGTGTTTTTTTCAATTTTTTTTTAAATTTTTGAATTGTAATAGGTCCTCGATAAGTCTACAAAGTTTAAATGAAATCTGACCGTTTAAAGTGGGTCAAAATAGCGTCCGAAGGAGTCGGTTACATACAAACAAACATACAAACATACAAGTGAAGCTAGTATAAAGCGTGTAATTAACGTAAACGAAGCCATGTATTCCTATTAGAAGGCTAAAGGGTACCCAAAAGGCAATGGACATGGCTATGCTTGGAGTTTCCCAACGTGATCGAATTAGGAATGAAGAGATCCGCAGGAGAACCAAGGCAACCGACATAACCCGAAGAATTGCTAAACATAAGTGGCATTGCTCGCAGAACTGATGGCCGATAGAGCCGGAAGGCTCTGGAGTGGCGACCGTGTACCGAAAGACGTCGAGTAGGAAGGTGTCCCACAAAGTGGACTGATGACTTTGTGAAGGCCGCAGGTATCCACTGGATGCGGGAAGCATAGAACTGGTAAAAGTGGCGGTGCTTGGGGAAGGCCTTTGTCCAGCAGTGGACGTCTTTCGGCTGAAATTATGATGATGATGATCAGCGGCGAGGTGTCAATTTTCTAAGAGAGAAGCCGAAGCGAAGTCGGGTTAAACTTACTGACTTATTAATTCAGAATACTTACTATCTTTCTAAGATTAATATAGGAAAGTAAATAATTAAATATAATAAAATTGAACAGCTGAAGCCCAAATAAAATTATGTATTTTTCTATGTCTGTCTCTGTCATAACTTGTTGTACAGCGGCTTGTTCTCGTCCATATCGAACGGTGCCACGTGACCTATAGTGACATCATTACGCAATCGCAGTTGTATGAATTTTTTGTTCGCGATTATGACGGTTTGGCGCTGGGTTAATTTAGAACATGATTTGTTTTTGTTGTAATACAAAAAGCTAAAAATAACTGTTTTTGTAGTTTGAATGGTATGGTGAATTAAATACCTGTAGTAACTATATTTTTTGACAATAGTAGCTACTATTGACGTGCCATTTTTAAATAGAGATAGGGTTGCTGATGCAAATACCCGAAGGGTAGAAATGGTGTTATATGGTGCTTTCGCCACTGATGATGATGACGAAACGAAGCAAAAGGAGCATGTAAGAATTGCAGCAGGTGGCGTTCTGTCGTTTCTGCGATGAGAAGAAGGCGACAGTTTATGGATGTATGTGTGTATTTACCTGCTTGAATATCATGAGCCGCAGCGGCTGGTCCACCGCGAAGGTGTGCAGATGGTCGTGCGTGGCCGTGAGCTCCAGCTTGAGGCGCTGCGGGCCGGCGCCGGCCTGCGCCGGGCGCGCGGCCGGCCCGGACAGGCCCGAGATCTCCTCGTGCTCCAGGATGGCCGGCACGATCAGGCGCTCCAGCTGCCGCTCCAGCAGGTGGATCAGACCTGCCCACGGAAGAGAGGCATACATTATCAAACTCAAACTCAAAGCATTTATTTCAAATAAACCAATTACAGGTACTTTTGAATTGTCAAGGTCGGTGAGTTAGAAAGATGAAGCTATTTGCCCATTCCAAAGCGTAGGTACCTATGGAGAAGAACGGGCAAGAAACTCCATGGACACTCTTTTAAAATCATTGTATTGTTACAAAAAGTTGATTACATCATTATGTTGAAATTATCAATGTGAGAACGATGTAAAAAGACGTGCACATTAAAGCGTCCGTAATTAAAACAAAAATAAAATAACAATTCAGAAATTAAAATAAGCCGTGGGAGCTAGGAGATGACCAGTCCCTACTGGCGGCGCCCGTTCACGAACATGACGTGTGGATCAGCACCATTCAGCTCAACCATTTTGAAGGGAACTTAATGATCCAACACACACGCCACCCACCAGCGAGACATTTGAGTGAGCATGACATACTCTCAGCTGCCAAGGCACATTCAAGTCAATGAAAGACGTACCCTGTAAATGGTAGCTTTATAGTAGGAACATAGTGCTCACACATATGTTATATATATAGTTATATATAAATAACATCACGCCTGTAATTTCCAAAGGGTTAGGCAGTACATCATCCACAAAAATTTACATAAGCGATGGACGAAGGTCAATGCTCGTAATCAGTCAGCGTTCCGTGTCGGACGGACGCGCGTATATCGCTCAGCTGTTTTTGAATTTCCAAAAATCGTAACGATTCAGTTATTTTGTTGCCTTAATGCACATGTCACAGTGTTATAGAAAGTGTTGAACCAAAGTTTCCTTGATGAAAAAAAAATATGTTTCTAATTTTTTCAGCTCATTTTTGACCCTGTCCATTGCTCAGAACGGAACACAGATGGTTCAACTTTCACATGTTGGACCTATGAACAGGCAATGCAAAGAACACAGAACCCGGTCGTTGTGACGATGTTAGCGAAGAGGCCTATGTCCAACAATGGACCCCTCGGCTGAATGATGATGAAGGGTTCCTTACCCTGGTATATCCAGACGGCGATGTCGCTGAGCACCTGGCGGTACTCAGACAGGTCGAAGATCCGCAGACACTGCTGGTTCTGACGAGGTGTGTTCGCTGATTGGTAGATCGTGTCGCCGCTGTATTGTCGGAGGTTGTTTAGGAGCCTGTAAAAAAGATTAAAACATTAATTTCAAAAAAGTACATTTTTTTTCTTGCATTTGCATGATAAAGACCGCAAAACAGGTAAAAAAAAGTATTGCCCATATATTTTATCTATTATTAGATACCGTTTCGTATCGTTTGGCACAAATAAAGAACTTACTAATTGTGTATTTTGACGCAGAAAAGGCGTTCCGTGGTTTCCTCATTTTTTGTGTTGACTATTTTTGGATGAAACCACCTCAATCTTCAAAAAGGAAGAGAGCTGACAATGTTTGATATTTCAGTATTTATCGGAATCTATCGTGGAAGTATGAAGACCGAAACACGTTTATTGAGTTTGAACATTAATTTAACGTCCAAATGGACTGTAATAAAATCGCGGCGGGCTTTTATGGCGCACTGGATTTTCAACTCTCGGCGTTGAACGGAGCATTGAGGTTCCAACAGAGTGCAGCGCGAGTGAGTCTCAGCGCGTAGAAAAAACGCAGTATACAGCAGTGCGCGAAAAAATCCCGCCGCGATTTTATTACGTCCGTGGGAACGTGGGTTAATAATAATAATAATAATAATAATCGTTTATTTTCGGAAATCAGGTTCCATTTTGTTAGTATTACAGTCTTAAATAAAATGTTAGTACGTAAAATATTAAACTAATCGGGCATGAACGGAGAACCACTCATCTCCTGTTGCAAAGAGAGTGCCACCCCATCCACGCCTGCAGCATTGGTGAATCCCACCGTTCAGACAAGGTCTTCAGGAGAACGTTAGAGGTGATCCGTATCCGACTCAACAATGAAGCGCAGCGCGTGCGAATGATCAAATCAAATCAAAAGTCATTTATTCAAACTAGGCTGAGAATCAGCACTTTTCGAATGTCAAAATTACATAAGACAGTCCCCCAAAACGCCCACCCTTCACCACTTCCTATTGCTTTAGCTGTGAAGAAGTGGCGCAACAAACTTCCCAGCAGCACAGCTGTCCGTTTAGTTAGATAGACTTGATTCTATACATAGGTAGGCAGAGTAATCAACATTACGAGACACAGAACTTAAAAAATTGTCTTAATGTCAGCTAGCCATGCCAATATACCAACAAATAAAATGAAAACTTAACTCGAGCACAAAAAAAAAAGTAAACAAAGCATACTACCAAAATAAAAGTCTCCTGGTATAAATGGCGTGATAGCTTACATAGGCAATGCTGGATTATGTTCACAAATGATAACCTAGGACCATCGACGTAAAATAAATAAACAGGTAGGTAATTATTAGCAAACAATAACAAAATCATGGTCAGCAAGACGAGCAGTCACCACAAGCAGCACCCGTTCACGAGCATAACGCAAAGATCAGCCATTACCCCCCTCGCCATATTTGAGGGAAAGAGGTAACCCGATCCCAACGCTACCGCAAGCAGTGACATCTACGGGAGCATGACGAAATGGAGTCCTCCTTAAGGAGGACGTTTGAAGGTGGGTGGACTTCCTATTATTTTAGAAACTAAAAGAACATTTAATGTCCTACTTACCTAAGCATATTGGCGAGCCACAGCGCGTTGTACTCGACGCTTTCCGCGCGTTTCTTCAGCGTTTTCTTGACGGCTGTCCGGACTGCTTTCATGAGTTGATGCATCTTAGGCTCATCGTCCACGTGGTCCATATGTCGCAGCATCATGAAGAGAATGTATGCGGGCAAACCGGGGAGGAGAGTTACTGCTGTTTTGGGCTTTAAGTCTGTGGGAGTAAGGTTTAATTTTGATTGTCAGATATTTCAATTAATGGTTACTGATATTTGAAGTTAAAAATAAACTTAGAATGGATAACGCTAAAATGGATAGTTGAGTAAGCTATGGGATTTTTATAGTTTTTTTTTTTATGTTGATGCATCTTAGGTTCATCATCTACACCACGTAGAAACTATGCGGATAGACCGGGGAGGAGTGTTACCGCAGTTTTGGGCTTTAATTCTGTGGGTGTAAGGTTGAATGTCGGTTGGTTTTTCTTTTTTTTTTTGGGTGGGAAATCATCAAATAACTTCTCCCGCTCTGAGTGGAGCAGAAGGTCGTGTCAGACTTTTACTGACTAAAACCCACCCGTGTTCCCTCAGTTTCCTGTGTGCCAGGGGCCGCGGTATCTCTTTCGAACGACCCTTGACATATAAAATAAACACACAGGTACACTTCTTTCTGCCTCACTTTTCGGGGATTACAAGCGTGATGTTGTGACGACATATTGTTTTTTAGTATCCTACACGGTCCCACTGCTGTGCAAAGGCGTCCCCTAAATCTCTCCAGGTATCCTTTTCCAGGGCCACCTCGATCCAATCCATGCAATACGCGTGTATCCTGCCCTTACTAACCTACGTTACTCAGACCTGAGGGGCAATTCTCGTAATTTTAAAAACGTTCACATCTGATCTCAAGTCTCAATCTGTCAAATACTGGATAAGTTTTTATCCGTTTTTATCCAGTGCGCAAATTGTAACCATGAATTCAGCATATCATTCTAGACACCCCAGCGCAGAAATTTTTCGTCGGTAATACAAACAACAAAACAACACTTGGACCGCGTAGGTATTGCACTTTTCTATGAAACAGCTGATTTTTTTGCTGTAAATTCGACGTAAAATTTCTGCGCTGGGGTGTCTAGAATGATATGCTGAATTCATGGTTACAGTTTGCGCACTGGATAAAAACTTATCCTATAAATCACGAGTTTCCATACATTTTTGACAGGTTTTTGAAATTTAATTGTCGCCGAGATGAGACTGCGACTAGATTTTGAACGTTTTTGATTACGAGAATAGGCCTTCTGGTCGCTCCCCAGTCGCAATAGTTTCGCCTTGGGGTTTGCCAAAGAGCAATGGGGCGCAGAATTTTAGGTGTTAAATGAACCGACAGAAACACCACACTGCAATCCAGAACGAGGATCCTAGACATAAGTAAAAAGGCTGCCAGGCTGAACATGGAATTGGGCAGGTCACGTCAGTCAATCAAAATCAAAATCAAAATATTTTATTTCACATAAACCTGCAAGGGCACTTATGAAACGTCAGAAGCTAGGTGCACGGTTCCAATTTGTCGCTTCCTATGGAGAAGAGCCGGCAAGAAACTCCACGGTTACTCTTTTAAAAATAATTGGGTTTTACAATGTTTTCAAATTACAGTGATAATAGGTATAGGAGGACAGTGCAGGCCTGTCAATAAGTACCAAGTACTTAGAGGAATGAAAATAAAGAATAGAAAATCGTCTATAAATCTAATCTGTAAGGCCTACAATGTTTTCCCATTCACAATATGTAAAAGAATCTACATTAGTAAGATCAACCTATTTAAACAAAGTGACATGATTTCCATGAGAATCACTAATAAATAGGTGCTATCTGAAGCGATGTATAATGTCAAAAATGACGAGAATATGTCAGAAAGTGTAAAAAATAAAATAATTAAAAATTAACATTGTAATTTGGAAGCAGTTAATAGACTCTCACAAAGTTATGCTGTTAATGAGGTACCAGGGAAGCCACATGTGCAGAAGGAATTAATGCCAAACTTCCCTGTCTTCAACGTAGTCTTTTATCTTATAATATGCTTTTTTGATAAGGACACGTTTGATGTGAGTTTTAAACTTTCCATCGCTAAGTTCTGTAACCGACTTTGGCAACTTGTTATAGAAGCGGATACTGTTTATTAGAAATGACTTGCTAGTTTTAGTTAATCTAAATTTTGGAATCACGATTTCATCTTTACTACGTGTATTTAGATTATGGAAGTCGCATCTTTTTTTGAAAAGACCTAAGTTTTTGCGAACATACAAGATATTTTCTAGGATATAAAGAGAAGGCAGAGTTAGTATATCAATTTCATTGAATTTGTTTCTAAGAGACTCGCGAGGCCCCATTTTATAGATAGCGCGGATTGCCCTCTTTTGTAAAATGAAAACTGAATCTACGTCAGCTGCCGATCCCCACAGCAGAACGCCATAAGACATAATACTGTGAAAATAAGCAAAGTATACTAACCTAGCTGTGGCTACATCAGTCAACTGCCTTATTTTTCTTACTGCGTAAGCAGCTGAACTTAATCTACTTGAGAGAGCTCTAATGTGGGCACCCCATTGCAATTTTGAATCTAAAGTAATTCCTAGAAATACAGTTTCCGAAATAGCATCTAGTTTCTTGCCATCAAGTTTTAAATTTAGCCCTACTTGGGGTACATTTGGTAATGAGAACTTAAGACATTTAGTTTTGTTCGCATTGAGTAAAAGATTATTAGCCGCAAACCATTTCGAGAGAACAGCTAGACTATCGTTGACATGTAAGACATCCGTATCTTTTCTATCTATTCTAAAAATAAGAGAGGTGTCATCAGCGAATAAAATTATATCCGAGAAGTTTGCCATTAGGTAAGGAAGGTCGTTAATATAAACTAGAAATAAAAAAGGGCCAAGAATTGAACCTTGAGGCACGCCCATCTTAACTAGAGACCCCGAGGACGTTGCCCCGTTAACATTTACTTTTTGCTGCCTGTTTGATAAATAGGAAAGTACAAGATCAGCAGCTCGTCCACGAATTCCGTAGTGGTGTAATTTACAGATGAGTGTGTTGTGGTCAACGCAGTCAAACGCTTTTGAGAGGTCACAGAAAATGCCAATTGCATCCTGGGACTTCTCCCAGGATTCCAAAATGTGACTGACGAGTTTTACTCCCGCGTCAGTCGTCGACCTACCTTTCGTGAAACCAAACTGTCGACTATGTAAAATCCCATTTGAGTTAAAATGTGACAACATCTGGTCTAGCATGACTTTTTCATAAATTTTGCTCATTGCTGGAAGCACAGATATAGGTCTATAATTTGAGGGATCACTCTTACTTACAGTCGCATGCACAGTGAGCGCTGAGCTACAGGCTCCACACGGTGGTGCCTGAGGGTGAACGGCACCGAAGAGGCTGGCATAGGAAGAGGTGGCGAGATGACGTAGCCGCATATTGTTACGCCATTATAAAAAAAAAACTCGATAATTCGTCATAACAACTTACCGGAGATAAGTTTCTTAATGATAAGTCCCTCGTCCTGTATCTTGTACTCGAACATGCCGAGGTACTCGCGCTCCTTCTTGCGCGTCACGGCCGCCATTTCTAGCGTCATTGACGCATTCGGCGGGGCTGTTGAGTCTGTGGAGATAAAGATAAAACATTAAATAACACATAACATGATACTTGTAATTAATTAATACGTAGAGACCTGTACCTGAGATGTATCAGTTTAACATCTACCAATGCGCACTGGCCCCGCGTGGTGGATTACGGCCCACTCCCTCTCACAGAGAGGAAGTCTGTGTCCCAGCAGTGGGAACATTATGCGATGATTAATTTTATGGATACCTGTAGTACGCTCAGATTTCGAAAGGCTGCTACAGGCGAAATGTGGGTGCAACATGGATTTAATCGTGGGTGTCGTTTTCATGGTTTTTGAGGGTGTTAATAAAGCCGATAGTGCTGTTATAATGTAAATCCAAGATGGCGGCTGAGAAAACATTCCGTTTTTTTTTCATCATGGAGTTTGTGTTGTGAGTATCGCGTAAGGACTTCATTCCTGACGGCGGTCCTCTACCGCACTCATTTTTTAAGCTTTAGAGGGAGTAGTGGTACCAGCCCCATTGCGACGGAAAAGCCTACCCTACTAATATTATAAACTAGCTGGTGCCCGCGACTTCGTCTGCGCAGGATTAGTACTACGAGTAGCTTATTTTTATTGTATTTATGGTTCACATTTTCGCGATAATGGCTTACACATAAAAGACAGATATATGCTGTCGACGGCTTTTTTGTAGGACTATTTATGGTAAAACATTTCCATAATATACGTGTAACTCTAACGGTTTTTGCAGCGCACGCCAGAATAGTTCGCAGATGGCAGATTTTTTTCCTACTTACTTAAAACTTATCGTTATATTTTGTACAATTCACACAATATCTTTAAAAATTATAGCCTATTTGTTATTCTGACATATAAGCTATATTATTGTAAAGTTTCATTAAAATCCATTAAGTAGTTTTTGCGCGAAAGAGTAACAAACATCCATACACCCATACATACATACTTTCGCGTTTATAATAGTATATGTAAGGATGTGAAACTTTGTATTTTTAGATGTTGTTGCTCAATCACACAAAAACGGCTGAACAGATTTGGATGAAATTTGGCAAACAGATAGTTTGTAACCTGGATTAACACACGGGATACTTTTTATCCCGATAGTACGTTCCCGCGGGATACATTTCGACCTCCAAGCGTACGAAGCCGCTGGCAAAAACTAGTAATTTTAATAAAACCTTTCCGTAGTTTAAGCATTTTAGAATTCTTCTTCCTTAGCGTATCAAGGGCTATCTTCATTCTAAATAGACTTAACCCAGCATTTGACTACGAGTTGGTATCTTCCGTAACGGTTTTTCAATTCATAACGTTAATTTAAGGGGAACCTAGTCGCGGGCTCGAACTCACTGATGGGCCTGGTTAAAAAGCACGCTATCTCACCAGGCATCGTGTCCGACAGAGGTAGTATCAGTAGTGAGCAGATAGAAGCTAGTCTACACGCACAACATTATTGAGTGAGATACACGATCATTAATAGTAAAAGAGGCGCGTAAAAAATTAAGAACAGTCCTTCGGAAGATCGGGTTTTATGAAAAAATCACTGCATAAATCAATGACCAATAAAGTTTATTGAATTTTTAGATATTTGAGTTTTGTCGGTAGCGACTTGGTTTTTCAGATTTTACACTTCTTTTATTACTTAAACACGCCCAAAGTTAGGTTAAATTAGCAAGAAAAACGAATCTTTGTTGGCTCCTAACTTTTTAATGGTTTTTTATTGTAGTATTCTGTTTCCGTACAGACAATATTAATAATGAGGCAAAACCATACTACGTTTAATTTTTGATGTACATTGTCGAACAGTGGAGTAATACACTCCCGAAGTTTGTATGGGAAAAATGTGGACTAGATTCACCTTAAGGTAAGTGTGTTTTTACCATTATTATCAAGTATATCGTTGACATCTTCGATGCCGACGTCCCTCAGCTTATTGACCAGCAGTCGTATTTGATTCTTGTACCGACGACAGCTTTCTGATAGTTTGTCCACGCGTTCCTGTTGAGAGAAATTAAAGTTTTAGTTATTCAAGTTAGCTGTTCATTATCTAAAGATCTGTCGAGTTATGTTGTTTTAAGACCAGCATTTTCAGCATGGGTCCTTGAAAGCGTCCAACGGCATCGCGAAAGACCCAAGCGTAGATGGCGGGACGAACTTGACGTTTACAGTATGACAATTTTTTTAATATCTCTCGGGAATCATCTCACGCCTGCGACTTTAGCAGCTTTCCTCCCTTTAAAAAAAAAACACGCTTCAAAAACCAAACTAAAAAGTAGAAAATAATTTAATTCTATTAAAAAGCGTGTGGTGCTTTTTGAGGTATTTTTATAATCAATTAATATCAAGCACCCCACGCTTTTTTTTAACTATTTTTTATATTCTATTTTTTAGTTCAGCTAACTACAAAAGCGTGTCTTTTTTTCTATTTTTTTTTAATTCATTGAATTGTCATCGGTCCTCGATAAGTCTACAAAGTTTAAATGAAATCTGACCGTTTAAAGTGAGTCAAAATCGCGCCCAAAGGAGTCGGTTACAAACATACAAACGCACATACATACAGGTGAAGCGAATATAAAGCGTGTAAAAATAAATTAAATTAAGTTAAAACAGTATTAACAACCCTATATACTTCCAATCGATTGAGAGCGTCCAGTCTCCACAAAGTGCAAAGGGCATAGAAATCCGTCAACCGACGAAACACGAAGTTTGCCGAGGGACATCTCAATAGTTGTACTGTACATGAGGGATGGGTCCATATTGGCCCAAAATCGAGTTGAGTGCAAAAAGGACCTTTGCCCCACAGTGGGCAAAAGCAATACCTTCGAAATGTTGCCACTACATAAAGAGTAAAATGTTTATTGAGGATGATATTCTCATAGCATGAATGTATGTCTATTTCCTTTCTCCTTTTTAACCGACTTCAAAAAAAGGAGGAGGTTCTCAATTCGTCTGTGTGTTTTTTTTTATGTTTGTTACCTCCGAACTTTCGACAGGGTGAACCGATTTTGATGATTATTTTTTTATTTGAAAGCTACTCCTTCACGTGTGGTCCCATTTCAATATAGATCCGATGATGCGTTTCGGAGACAGACAACGGAACTGTTCAAAATATAACAGTAAATCAACCGCGATTGTTGCTATCGCGTAAATATGCATTGTTTTGACACCAAGGATGAAGAAATTTCGAATTAGTGGGGTATGTACTATAATTGTGCACCTAGCTTCTGACGTTTCATAAGTGCCCTTGCAGGTTTATGTGAAATAAAATATTTTGATTGATTGATTGATTGAATTAAAAAAGTGAAAAATAAAAACTTTTACCAAAAAAAAAACAACCGACCTCCGAAAAAACACTACAAAGTGAAAAATAACTTTAATTTCGGAAGGCGGTGACAAAAACTTTAAATACATATCCAAAGTCACCGACTATATTTTTCACTTTGTAGTGTTTTTTCGGAAGTCGGTTGTTTTTTTTTAGTAAAAGTTTTTATATATATATTTTTCTATAAGTTCGCTGTACCAGTACAGTGTCCCAATAATTGTTTGATGCACCGGGCGACGTCATTACGTTAAAGCCGGCTGTCGCTGAAAACCAGCCCTGGGGCTCTGTCTTGCATAGGGTCGCAGCATAATGCTGAGCGATAGCCGTTTTGCGTGGATGTGACGCATGTTTTCCTCAACCTTTTCTTATTTTTGTGTGTTCCTGTTCTTTTTTGCGTCATGTTTACCGCGAATAAACATTAGTTTTTTCTTTCTTTCTTTCTTTCTTCTTTCTTACCTTGCGTTCTTGTGTTATTCACGAACTTTAGTCATTTAAACTTGATTCTTAGAGAATATACAAGCTGCGTGCTTGACAGATACTTTTTAAACTAAATAAAGAAACAAAAAGTATTTATTGTGACTCGCACATATCACAAAAAAATAAAAAATCGCAAACAACAAAAAAAACACAATACTTACACTTATCATCATCTGCCTAGCCTTTTCCCAACTATGTTAGGGTCGGTTTCCAGATCTGACCTCCACAACCCAGTTACTTGGTAATACGATACCCCTTGGTAAGACTGGTGGTACGACCCGTAACGACTGTCAAAGATCCACAAATGACACGGCTTATCGTGCTTTCCGAGGCACGGAGAGGTCTCGGTATGTAAATCTGGACCAACCAACCATCCACAGACCAACCGTGGCAAGCGCATCTTAACCAGACCGATCGACCCGTGCGGCTTACATTACTTAGCCACAAGCCCCTCAATACTTATACTTATTCAAATAAAAAAAACAAAAGGAAGTTAAAATATAAACAAAGTTCTGTGCTAGGCCAAAACGCCCCTATCCCAGCATGATGCTGCGACATTTAAAAATAAGTGTCCCGGTGTGGTGTCATGGACTGATACAGAAAAAAAATATCTGTTGTTTGGATGAAAACAATTAAATAGAAATAGTATTTACCTGTAACGCCAAGCTCTCAGCCGCCAGCCTGATGATCTCATTCTGCGCAAATTCTTGAGTCTTGTTTTTGGGTTCAGCGCTCAGGTCTGAACTGAGTAACCTACAACAATAAACTATGTTTCAGTATTCAATATAGTAAGATAGTTTTAAAATTAATATTATGGTAGGTAATTCAATCATTAACCAAGGGTCAAATTAAATTGAATGGCGATACTTCACAGAAATTATAAGATATTTTTTTTAACAATGTTACTACGTCATTGGGTCTATTCAGGGCGGACCGACGCCGGCCGCATGCGGTATTTACATCACCATCAAAATCGTTCGTTTCTATGTTTTATTAAAAGGAATATTTTACTTTTTTGTTTCATTATTATATCTATATGTTTTACAGTTCACTAGTTTCATTGAACCAAGGACACAGCAATAACATTGGTCCTTCGAGCCGGATTTTGATGGCGAAGTAAGTGACGTACGCAGTCGGCGTCGGTCCGCCCCGGATTAGCTCTCGCCGCGGTTGTGTTTTGATACCTGTCCAAAATACCCTATCCAATTATTTAGAGATTAGGGGTACCACTCATGTGTGTGAAATATCACCAGCTAATTGTATTTGTCCTTGTATAATATTTTGGAAGATAAGAATGACAAAGAAAATTGTCCATTTTAAGATGTAGTTTTCGATATAGAAGTGCGACTACTAATTATAAAATCATGTTAGTATGTTTTAAATATCTACAATATTATTGTTAGCTCTATATTACAGATGGGTATATAAGGTGTTAAAAAAATAATGTTCCGAATTTCGTGTACTTGATCGGTATCAAAAAACTAACATGCTTATAGCAAAAAAAAAAAATTGAGCGATTTTAATTTTAGGTAAGTTCGATAAATTTCCAGTCCAAAGTCTGAAAAATGTGATGGGAAAATTAGAATCAGCGTATTTGACAACGCGCTCGTCTCGCTCGCGCGGCTTTCTGTGCCTACACGGTGTAGGTACGGTGCGCATGTGCATATTTTAATAATTAGTACGTGGGGAAAATATTGCATATCTTTGAAACGGATTGTTGTGTATAAATATGTTTTTTGTGACATGTTTTGAATGTCATTTTAAACAACTCCTTAAATTTCTAAACATTAATTTTTTAACACTACATCAGTAATGATGGCACCTGTTTAAGAAAAAGATAGTAATATTTTTCTGATGCTTATCTTTTCAAATCACAACACCCTATTCTGTTTTTGTAGAATCTTCGTTCCATATAACACCTCCATTCATACAACACTACGCTTTTTGGTTCCCTTTTCTATTATTATAATAATATTTTCCTTCCTTAGAGGCAGTGGCGGATTTACACATTTGCCGCCAGTAGGCTATAAAATTTTTGCCGCCCCTACTAACTCTTTTGAATTGTAATATTGAAACGCTATTGGAATATTTAAAAAAATCTTATTCACAAATAATGTACTTGACACATGGTTTAGTAATTTTTCATATACAGACATTGGAATATTAGGTATACCTACTGTATGTATAGTAGGGACTGTAGGTAGGTACTAAAATATTGTAATTTTGTTAAATTTTGGAGACTTCTTTTCTCCGCCTATATAATAATGTTCTATTTTTTCCTTAAGGTAAATCTAGCCTACATTTTTCCCATACAAACTTCGGGAGTGTATTACTCCACTGTTCGACAATGTACATAAAAAATTAAACATGTTATGGTTTTGTCTCATTAGTAATATTGTCTGTATGGAAACAGAATACTAAAATAAAAAGCCATTAAAAAGTTAGGAGCCAACAAAGTTTCGTTTTTCTTGCTAATTTAACCTAACTTTGGGCGTGTTTAAGTAATAAAAGAAGTGTAAAATCTGAAAAACCAAGTCGCTACCGACAAAGCTCAAATATCGAAAAGTTCAATAAACTTTATTGGTCATTGATTTATGCCGTGGTTTTTTCATAAAACCCCACCTTCCGAAGGACTGTTCTTATTTTTTTAAGCGCCTGTTGTACTATAAATGATCCTGCATCTCGATCAATAATGTTGTGCGTGTAGACTAGCTTCTAACTGCTCATCACTGATACTACCTCTGCCGGACACGATGCCTGGTGAGACAGCGTGCTTTTTAGCCAGGCCCATCAGTGAGTTCGAGCCCGCGACTAGGGTCCTCTTAAGGAACAAAAATGAGCCAAATTTGCCGGCGCCCTAAAATGTGCCACCCTAGGCTGTGTCTACTCAGCTTGCTGGTAAATCCGCCACTGCTTAGGGGGCATACGCTAGGGTAGCCCGCCAAATTAAAATTTTCTAACGTTTTTTTTTTTTCAATTTGCAGGTCAAGTTGTGTGTTGATTTAAATAAGATTCGCGACCTTAAACAATATGGATTATTAGCCGATTCCTACAATATACGGACAGTTGTAGGTTAAAACTAAGACTCTTGTATCTATACCAAAAATGAAGCAAATGTCTCAGCTTTGCAGAGTAGACCCTCCCTTATAGAAGTACCTATCACAGCTAAAATTAGCTTACGAAACTATTTACATTTATTTGTAAATGGCCTCCTGTACCCTAATTGCGTAACTCACGATTAATCGTAATCTGTTTCGTTTTGAAACAGATTGTTAAACCATTGCTTCTTATGTTCGAAAAATGTGTCTGCTCAACAACGTAAATCACGCAATGAATATTGTTGAACTGTCAAAATGAAACAGATTATGATTGATCGTGAGTTACGCAATTAGGGTGCAGTTTCATATTGTTAAAAACATTGTTTATGTTAGCTGTAAGTTTCCCGAATAAAATAAAATAAAACATGCCCAATTTGGAAATAAAAAAATGCTACCATTGGTAAGCAAAACAGTCCGTTTTTTTTTATAGAAACCAAGCATAAATGAGTTTGGGGGTTTTTTTTTGTTTTTTGAGGGTGGGAACTCATCAATAACTTTTCCCGCTCTGGGTGGAGCGGGTGGACGTGTCAGACTTTTACTGACTAAAACCCGCCCGTGTTCCTTCAGTTGCCTGTGTGCCAGGGGCCGCGGTATCTTAACGGGTTGTGTTAATGATTTTAATGATTATAGTTCTGTAAAGTCATATTAGTTACAGTCGCGAATCTTATTGTGATCAACGTACAACGCTGCAAATTGCACCCTGGCGCTTCCCTCTTCATCCATGATTTTTAAGAAATACGTAATTTAAATCTTCAATATTTAGCCAAAACATAAAATAATAAAAAGACGACAGACAGACTTGGTCTCAAATTTACGATAGTTGCAAATGTGGAGCAATCGTCATGTGGAGCAATCGTCATGTCACTTTTATTTCCTTTTACATAAGGTTTGATTTACAATGACTCACGCGCGCTCGTGAAACGGACGGACGTAATAAAATCGCGGCGAGATTCTTTCGCGCTCTTATTAGCACTGCTTAGCGTCGAGAATTGAAAATCGAACAGTGTGTTTTTACGATGCGCTGAGACTGGCTCGCGCTGCACTGACTTGAATTCTCGATGCTCGTTCAAAATCCAGTGCACGATAAAATCCTGCCGCGATTTTATTGACAGTGCAAGGCACGTGCTTCCATTGGTAAGCCAATTATGGGATGCATGCTTCAGGCTAAGGAATCTGACGTATAAAAAAATGCATTTGCGCCGCATGCCTTACACTGTCTGGACCGTGGTCTGAACGCACCTTTATAAAGTAATTAATGAGGATGGAACAAAAATACAAGGTGGCGATTAGGTTACCACATTAATTAGTACTGCGGTTATCACAAGTTTGTTATCAGTTTGTTGAAATAATAAAAATCTGAATTCTTCAAACAAAATAAAAAAATATAATGAAATACACCACCCTAGATAAAGGCACTGGACACGCGCGGGGCAAAGGTATCAACAATTCAACACAAACTTTATGTTATTGTTACCAAATAATCACAAAATTAATTTTGATTTTTTTAAATACTAAAACGAAAATGTAGGCTAGAATGTTAATTGTTATTAATTATGTTTATTGTGTACCTATATTTAAATAAGTAATGTAGCATACGTGGTTTCCATCAACGTGGTAACCTATTCGCCACCCTGTAAAGATGAAAATGAAGTGCCAACTTAAATAACGAAAATACATTTATTTGAATGACATAAAATCAAAAATATAAAACTTAAACATATTGATATAAACGTCAAATTAACAACATATAAACTAAAAACAAATCATTTTGAATACTGTCAGTGTCAAATGCACGATGACTTGAGTGCAAGTACATGCAATATACTTCGTAGGGTAGTTATAACAATGTCTTCGGAATTCCACTTGAATATTTGTATAATCTTCGCCACTGAAATGTAGATTTTATAACTAAACTTCGATTCAGAACCTTAGGTAATTCTCAAGTTTAGGAAAACTTACTTTATGTCTTAAATGACAAAGTCTAAATTCGATCGGAACCAAAATTTATTTAGGACTTTTGATATGGTACTCAAAACTCAACTTAGGCTGCGTAACGCTAAAGTTAATAGTTGAGTAAGAGGCAATGAAAGTAAATTATTTAAGATTCTGCATTCAAGCATGGTTAATGGATAACTGATGGTCAGCAGCTGCGTTCGATTCCGAAATTATTCGCAAACTATTAAGTAACCATAACGATGATAAGAAAGGGATCGATCTATCATCACTGACAGGACTATTTTAGCCAATAAGCCTGATATTGTGGTGATAGATCGACGTGCAATGATAGCTGATTTCGCTGTCCCTCATGACGAGAATCTTGTGAAAGCTGAGAAAGATATAAAAATCAAGTATCTTGATTTAGCAATCCTAGATTGTCGACATGTGGGACGTGGACTCTGTAATCATTGAACCGATAATCGTGACATTAAATAGCCTAAGAGCGAATAGCCTCGACTAACACCTCAGGAGGCTCGATCAAGAGCTTCAGAAAGTAGTATTCCTGGACACGGCTCGCATTGTGAGGAGGTTCCTCTCTCAAGAGCCCTGACCACCGGCAGCTTGGACTCTGATCCTGATGCCGATGGGATTTTTTATATTTTTTAATTTTTTTTTTGTAAAAATGTTAAAAACGACAAAACAAGAAGTCATTCACGTAATTTAGTCTGTGCACATTAAAATACATTTAAATTAGATAAAACCAACCAATATTTATTTTTATTATCCTATACTCTGTAACATCTTACAATATGTTAAAAAAAAAACATTATTTACATAAAAAAATAAATAAGATTGTACTCACTTTTGATATTTCTCATTCTCTTCTCTTAGCTTCTCGATCTCCGATTTTGATTTGGATATGTGTTCTGAATAAAATTTCTTCTCTGCTATTAATTCTTCTTGTAGTTGCCTGTTAACAAAAAGAAGATATTGTCATGTCTGTACCTAATAATATAACTGCAGATCATTGAACATTTCTGCAGCATAAGAGTCAAATGGGTAGCTAAGCCGTTGCCCCGGCTGCCATTCGTGTGTCTTTGACAATCGTTACGAGTCGTAAGAAGTCCGAAAGTCTGACATCCAGTCTTACCAAGGGGTCTCGTGTCACCCAGTAACCGAGTTGTGAGAGGTCAGATAGGCAGTCGCTCATAGTAAAATCAAATGAGGAACCAAACGGAACAGAGACAAAGCTTCATACAACCGCGCGAATCGGTTGCATTACTACAAGCACGCGGGGCATGTGTGCGTGACCACTGGCCGCTTGTCGCGTACTCGGCGAGACTGGAAAAAACCGGTTTACTCTAGCACAGCCAGTTGACAATCTCAGGGTTAGTGCGACGCACGTTGTCTGTTTTATTAGTTGCAAGTTTGAATACTACAAAAACGTGAGTGGACCTTTTTTTTGTGAGCAAGGTCAGCTGTCAGATATCGGGGCGGGACTTGACGGCTATTTAACGTCAAAAGTCATCGTCCGGCCTACACCGGTTAAGAAGCTTTGCCTCTGTTCCGTTTGCACTTTTTGGCACTAATGATAAAGTGTATTTTCCAATGTTTCTTTCTAGTTTTTGTATCTTTCTGTCATTGTAACGTGACATAGTAAAAAAACTATCGGGGATTTTAGTGCCTAAAATAACCTACATTTTGAGACTCTTTTTGATTAATATTCCTTTTTTGTTCTTTAGACTATACTGTCCCACTGCTAGCCAAAGGCCTCCACCAAGTCCTTCCAGGAACTCCGACCGCGCCACTTCGAACCAGCCATCGCAGTATAGTATAGTATCCGTCCATCATCAGACACCCATTGTATAGAGCCTGTTGCCCAGCGGTCATCCTGCATGCGGCTGATATGACCCGCCTTAAAATTTAATTAAGATTACCTGTTAATTCCCTTCTGAGCTTCATAAGCCGTCGCCAATTCTCCATCCTCGTTGATAATGTCGACGTCCGACCCGTAGTTTGATGTGGCGAGCGACTTTAAGTTCACCGTCTGTTGGAATAGAGTTCAACGTTGAGTAAAAGTTTATAGGAAATTTTGGATTAGTAGGTTATTTAGTACAGGGGACTACTTTGAGTGTAATGCTTGTTTGTAAATGGTGTGATAATAATTATTGTAATTATTTTGTAAATTATGTTCATTTTGGACTATTGCGGTCTTATTACAAAACAAGATATTATATCTTTGGGCCCAGGTTTAAATATCATAGCACCACTGTACGACATCGACATTATTCTTGAGACAAAAACACATTTTAAACCCAAGTTGGAGTTGTTAATTTTGTAATCAGAACTTTATTATTGTCGGAATAAACTCCGAAATACAAAAACCGGCTCAAATTTTTCAGAAGAAGTTGTCAACTTTGTATTTAGAACTTTATCTCAGTCGGAATAAGGTCCGAAATACAAAAACTGGCTGAAAAGTTTCAGCTTGGACCAAACTCAGAACTTGTTTTGTAGTGAGACGGTGGTGGTTTTGATTAATAACAAAACTAGATTATATTTTTAGGGGTTCTAATCTAAAATCATAGGGTAAATGGATTTTCATTAATGTTGAAAACATGACGTGTTAATAGCCCACTATCTACATAAGTAAAAATCAAAATTATGTACCATGCAATGGCAGCAACAGAAAGCATGGAAAAATAGAATAAATTATATAAAAAATAAAATAAATTGTATAAAAACAAAATACAAATTATCTACTCTCATATCGTATCATTCGAATTGTAAACTTAAAACGAATTATAAACGAGATTATATTCACATACTTTATAAACACAATACAGAAATTAAAAAATACAATCATATTATAACACTTTTTCTGTCACAAAATTATAATTTTTTTAAATTTTTTCAACAATTCAAATATCACCATGGAGTTTCCATCAATTATTTTTTTTAGTAATGGCACTCATATTTATGCAGGGCGTGCCATTTTTATAGCATTACAAAACTATTTCTTACCCTTTTAACTATTTTATTTCATAGTTTCACCCAATGTATGAGAGTAGATAAAGTAGTGTATGAAACTGCACATAAACTGGTTTTCTCTTCATTATGCAACAGATTCGTAAACATCTATTACAGTAAACCGGGGTTACTTCGATTCGCGAGATGACTTTGATCAAAACTTCTATTTCATGTAAAATCGCCAATTGCGTAAAACAAAACGCAATATGGTACTTTTTTTAGGCTAGCAACGCTGAAGATCTGTCAAATCCTTTCGTGAGGACACGCTCGGAATTCAACTAGCAATTTTTATTTAAAAAAAATGCTGTTGGCAGATTTTTTTTTTTTTATTGTATTGGCATTATAATTGGGGTTACTTTGTAACTACGCAATAAAATAGGGGGTATCAAAGTAACCTTACATGCTACGTATAACTTTGATCGGTCACTTTTAATTTATTTTCTCAAAATAAAGCAATATTTTTTCACGTATTATAACAGGAATCGACAGTTATAAAAATACCGATTATTGGAAATTTTTTGTATTTTTTTATAACCACAAATTTAAGAGATATGAACCTTCAAAGTTCAATATTGATTAAAGTAACCCCGGTTTACGATATTAAATATGATTTCGTAAAAATTGTCGGGCTATTAAACAAAATTTAGTATTTTCAGGATATATAACGACCCACTTTTTGTGAAACAAATCCCTCTTTGAACAAAAAATGGTTAAACAATTAAAAACAATGGTTATCTCAAAACATCTAATGCAAGCATTTGATTATAAAAACATTGATGACTACATTCATATCTATTACTCACAACGTTTTTCAGAGCTTGGAACCACGGTTTCTGCGTTGCAATAAAAAAACATATTTATTTTAGCGCTAAAAAGATAAAAGACTACCTAGATCGGTATACGTTTATTGTTTGTCAAATCGTTGAGTTCCTCATGTTCCGAGTTGAACTACACGATTACTGATAAATGCGTGCACTGATTGGACAGGTCCACTCAATCTGTGTGGTTCTTTCCTCAAAAGACCATTTCACATGGTCTTCACATGATCTGACCAAAATTACGTCTGGACTTTAAAAGAGACTGTGACCTCGTGAGTTTGTTTCGGCCTTTCTTCTCAGAGTAGTCAGATAGGAAACGCCGACCACACTTAGTTTAAAAATATAACTGACGTGTAAGTGTTTGTACAAACCTACGTACAGAAATAAAATCATTTATCACTATCATTTATCATACAGGATGAACGAAAGGCAATTGCATGTAGCTGAGATGAGAATGTTAAGAGGGATGTGTGTATGTACATTGATGAATAGAATAAGAAATGAGTACATAAGAGGAAGTCTGAAAGTGCCATCGATAACTGAAAAGTTGTGTGGAAATCGGTTGTCATTGTTTGAGAATGTGATACGGAGGAATGAGGAAAACATCGTGAAGAAAGTTTTGAGTATTAACGTCGATGGCTATAAGAGTAGAGGGAGACCAAAGAAACGATGGATGTAGTGTGTGAATGATGATATGGTTAGAAAGGGTGTGACTACGGAGATGACGACTAATAGAAGTGTGGGAGAAAAAGACAAGAGAGAGAGGAGAAGGATGATAACGATTTATCACACAGGGTGGCAAGGCCACCGATCCGCAACCTGTTACCATGGAATCAGTACATAAACTTAAAATAACCGACGAAAAATGTCAACGCAGGCCGCGTTGACATTTTTCGTCAATTATTTAAGTAGAAATAGCTGATCCATACATTATGACCAGATTTTAGGTATTGCACTATTGTAGGAAACAGCAAATTTTTGCGCTTTTTCTGCACTTCACAAGGTCAATCAATTTCCAATCTGCCTTACCTAGCTTTGTCCCAACTACGTTTTTTTTTAAAGGGTGGGAAATCATCAAATAACTTCTCCCGCTCTGGGTGGAGCAGGAGGGCGTGTCAGACTTTTACTGACTAAAACCCACCCGTGTTCCCTCAGTCGCCTGTGTGCCAGGGGCCGCGGTATCTCTTTCGAACCCGCACCCCTGGCAGAACTATGTTGAGGTCGGCGTCCAGTTTAACTGGATCCAGCTAAATACCAGTTTTTTACATGGAGCGAGTCTATCTGTCCTCCACAGACCAGTCACTGCGTAGTACGTTACACCTGGTAAGACTGGTTGTCAGACTTTCGGGCTTCTGACGACCCGTAACTACTGTCAAAGAACCACGAATGACAGCCGGGACCAACGGGTAACGGGTTTCGCTACATAAAGGTGGTCACCCATCCACGGACCGACCGCGGCAAGCGTAGCTTAACCTGATCGATCGAACCGTGCGGCCTTTATTACGCGCTTTAGAAGGTATGCTACTTAAATCTATTAATCCGAAACTGTTCATACATATCAGTTCATCATAACCATTACCCAGTTAGGGTTATGGAGGTCAGATAGGCAGTCATTCATCGTCATCATTTCAGCCGAAAGACGTCCACTGCTGGACATAGGCCTCCCCCAAAAGGGGGGTTTTGCCATAATCGCCACGCTTGGCAGGCGGGTTGGCGATCGCAGTATGGTTGTAAAATGCATAGAGAACGCTGCTGCCCATTCTCTAGTAAGTCCCTTAGTCGCCTTCTACGACACCCACGGGAAGAAATGGGATGGCGCTATTCTTTTACGTCCGGCACCACAGGGTACCTATCAGTTAGTATATTATTATTTGACACACAGGCATTCACAATGACGTAATAAAATCGCGGTGGGATTTTTCCGCGTACTGGATTTCCAACTCTCGGTGTTGAACCGATCATTAAGAATTCAACAGAGTGCATTTCAGCGAGTCGAAAATCGATCAGCGTGATTATTTACTGTTCGATTTCTAACTCTCGACGCTAAGCATTCACGTTGCAGTATTGGTATAAAGCTGATTTACATTCGTCAACTGATACGTCAGGTCTAGTTGAATAGCAGCTTCAGGCACTATAGGTACTTCTACTTATAATTGTATTCAGTAACTTGAAGTTGAAGGGTTACCAGATTATGACAAAAAAAAGATAGTGAGGTATTGTACAAGAATGAACGAAATTGAATGAACTTGAAACAATGTACTTACATGCAACTTTAAAAAATAATAATAACTTGTCTTATGCACACAACAATATGCACTACTAAAATTTTTAGAGTTTCTTATGTATTTTGTTTATCTGTAGTAAGGTAATATATTTAGTTTCTTTCTATTGGAAGATATAAAAAAAAAATTAATAACATTATTCTTATATTCCACATTTTACAAATGATTTTTAATTTTTTTTAACGAATAATAAAAATGGTTTAATTTAAATTCAAACTATGTTTATCATGCGGTCTTTACACAAAATCGTTCACTACCTCAACATTATTAGTTTTAGTATGGTAACATTATTTTTCTTTGAACTGTCAAATTACTGAATACAATTAAGAGTCGAACTACAGTTGTTTGGCATTTTTGCTGAACTAAGCCTTTTTAGCGCAGCCGTGAGGCACGCTATAATGCTTGTTTCTGACATCGCATTTAACATTTTTTAATGTTTTTTTTGCTATTGCTGTATATTGTGCTTTTTTTAGTCTGTGCTAAATAAGTGTGTTTTCTTTCTTTCTGTCAGTGATCAACTCCATGTTACATGCGAAAACATAACTAGAGAAACGTAGGTATATTATATACTTCGGACGACCTCTGTCTACTCCTTAGCGTAATACAAGCGTGAAGTTATGTCAGTAAATTTACGACAAACGAACCTTACCTGCATCTCTTTTTGACAATAGTAGTAATTACTTCTATGTACTGGCTGGTCCATGTACAGTTGCTTTGACACTCTCACTCCGGTCAACGGTAATGCCATTTTGACACTTTTTAGCACTTGCTTGGTAGTTTAAATAAAACTTATGGCTTGTGACATCACCTCTGGATATGTTACAATAAAGTTTTTTGCCACATCTTTACATGGTATAAAACAAAGTCGCTTTTCGTGTCTGTACGCTCAGATCTTTTAAACTACGCATCGGGATCTAATGCGGTTTTTATCAAGAGATAGAGTGGTTCAAGAAGCAGGTTTATAATTGTGTATAATACACCGACCTCCACGCGGGCGAAGTCACTGGCAAAAGCCAGTATTTTATATATTATTTCTTTTCCATTTTTAATTTATCCGATAGAAAGTGACTTTCCCATGACTGGTCAGTCATCATCTGCGTAGCCTTTTCGCAACTATGTTGGGGTCGGCTTCCAGTCTTATCGGATGCAGCTGAATACCAGTATTTTACATGGAGCGACTGGTTATCGGACCTTCACAATCCAGTTACTGGGTAATACGGTACAGTCCCTTGGTGAGACTGGTCACGACTGTCAAAGATCCACGAATGTCAGCCGGGACCAACGGCTTAACGTGCTTTCCGAGTTACGGAGGGTCTTGGTATGTAAAGTTGGTCACCCATCCACGGACCAACCGCGGCAAGTGTAGCTTAACCTGATCGATGGACTCGTGCAGCTGTTGTTACTTAGCCACTAGCCTCTTCTGACTATTCTGTCAAACATGCCCTGAATTTACACTTTAGTAAATTTTTGATAACTTAACAATGTGTCGCACATTTCACTTTTTGAAAAATCACTATTGTTTTTTTTAAATCTCGTTGTCATCACTTATCGAGTTTTTTACGTTAGTGTGTTTCCTTAGGTATATGTTTTTATTGGTAAACAAATACAAAACACAGTTGCACATCAAGTATAATTTGTTACAATCAGAATATTCGTTATAGTCTTCATAACACAAAATGTCGTCAAAACGAATCGTTTTTTAATTATTGTGATATCTTTTAGTAAACATGAAATAATGACATTATTTCAAAATAAACACACGAGCTTTGTATTTCCGCTTGTTACAAAGAATTGTGTCAGTTTTGATCCACAACAAATACATGATGTTACGAATAGAAAAAATATTTGGGTTTCATACTAGTTTTGTTGTGCGGTTGTGTCTGTTCATTCACAATCTAAACTTACCAATAGTATATCATGTGGTCTACAATATGCAAGATCTTTGTTTGTTTATTCTATATCTAAAAAGAGGAATTGGTTAAGGGCTGAAAGCTAGAATTGTAGAATCGACGAAAGACAATTAACGTTGCGTTTTCTCGATTGTTTTTCAAAAGCGATATGTCACCGTAAAATTTTAAATACCGTTAAATTATATGTCGCGCGAGATTATAAACTGTCGATAAATTGTGCTCTGCACCATACTGCTTACCGACCGAATAGGTTAGGTTAGGTTAGAATTGCGACCAACCGCGCGCGAGCCGAGCTCGCGAAGCGAGCGGTGCCACTGCAGCGGCCGACGAGCGCTACTTCCAAGTTAGTGGCAGTTACTCGATTATTTAGTAATAGCGCAAGTTGCTATCCGTCTTGATACCAGTTCACAATTTGACGGTATCACTTCGATAGATTATAGTCTACCGAAAAATAATGCGCTAAATTGTAAGCGGTATGTTACGGTTCACAATCTTTCAACAGTTTACAATCTCGCGAGATAGATTATAATCTAACGGTATTTACAATTTTACGATGACAGATACAAAGGAGAACCTTCTTTTAACGTTCCTTTTGCGCTGAAATTATTGGTAGGTAACCAAAAAATATTTTTCGTACGCGGTCAAAATGTATCAAAGAGCTATTATTTTTTTTCGCAACTCACAAAAAAATTCTACGGCCCGTTTGTTGAATTTTTTTGGAGGTTATAAAAAATATATCTTTCAGAATCTTGAACTGAATCCCATGGATTAACAGGTTGCACGTCGATGTACCTGTCACCCGTGCACACTAACACTTTATCTGACCTCAGAATCGAACCCAAGTTCTCATGTTCAGCAGTCGCATTTGAGACCACTAAAGCAATGACGCTATCCAAACATATATATAATTATGAATCCAAAAAAAAATCGTTCATTGGATAAAATGTTCTCGAGCTGTGTGCACCAACGGACAAAGAGACGATGTGCTATTTGCTATAGATATTTCTGTGACATTAGCAAACAGCTCAGTTATTTTTATCACTCCTTATCACAGATATGAGAGTGACAGCCTAAATACTTTTAAGATAAGTACGTCCAATGTGACGTATGTATACATAGCCTGTGTTTTGTCAATACACTAATAGAACGAAGTGGAATTTTGTTTGAATGGTATTGTGAATGAAAAAGGACCAAAACCTGCTTGAAAACAATCAAGTTTACTTTAGGCGAGATCGCGGTCGGGCAAAGATAATTGTAGATGGCGTGATCATAGCTAGGTCCTTACGTCATACAATGAATTTGACATTTTGTTCATTCATTCCATTTCGTGTTTCCTGTTCATTCATGACATGAGTTAGGTTTTATTTTAATATTTATTTATTATTTATATTTTCGGCAATTCCAGTATTTTAAAACAAGTGTTTATCATGAAAAATGTCAGAATTTATAAACTTACATTATTTTCTCTTATTTAACAACTTTATTCAAAATGATTCCGGCGTAAACTCGATCGCTGGGTTATTTTATAAATATCTCTAGGAATGGCTAAAAGCCATAATAATCTAATTTCAAGAAATGTTGGACTTCAATTTCAGAGTATTTCGGAATAAAAAAATGCGTCATTTTCGCTAAAATAATACCACCTCACGGCTTGTATTATTAGCTTATATTGAGGACTAGCGACGACAGCGCCATTTTGACAGTTGCCTTCCACATTGTCAGCTTAGCGCCTAATAGCATAGAAGGCGACTCTATTACTATAGTAAATTCAGATACGCGCCTTTTCTAGTAAAAACCCATTACCAATTTGCCTGGCACGAGAATCCAACTCATATCCTCACGCTCAGCAGTCGTGGTTGCGACAGCTACGCCAACGCGGCCGTCAATACTATTATGATGGCTTATGAACATACCTAAAGTCCCCGTCACGAGGAGCTTCTCGTAAAATCTCTCTAGAAATTTTGTAAATAAAGAACTTCTGCCAAGTTACGCAGCGACAATTCAATTAACAACAAATAATCCCAAATTCAATCAACTAAAAGTAACATACGTGTAATACGAAACTTACGACCGATTTCACTTGGTCGGGTTATGTTTTAGCGATATAAAGCGCTGTCGTCTAATGTTTCGTGGTACTGGAATGCCCCGTACACATGGACCGTAAACATTTGAACCCCTGAATGTGTGTTTACAAAATTTATAGCTTTTCGTGACGGGGTTTTACATAATCAGCCTATAATGTTCCCATAGGTGGGACACAGGCCTCCACTCTTCGAGAGAAGGTGGGCTCTAATCTACCACGCGTGCCCAGTGCAGGTTGGTAGAAGTCACGTCTTCAAATATTTGGTTCTAGGACATGCCGGTTTCCTAACGATAGTTTCCTTCACGGTTTTGATAGCAGTGATGATGAAATTAAACACACAAAGTAAGCCTGCCTGTTTTTGAACCTACAACCATGACTCGTAAGTCGGGGCTAATACCACTGCTCTCACTGTCTCTAATTCATAGACAAACACCCAGTTGCACAAAAAATCATAAACAAACACCCAGTTGCACAAAGATTCATAGACAAACACCCAGTTGCACAAAGATTCATAGACAAACACCCAGTTGCACAAAGATTCATAGACAAACACCCAGTTGCGCAAAGATTCATAGACTAACACCCAGTTGCACAAAGATTCATAGACAAACACCCAGTTGCACAAAGATTCATAGACAAACACCCAGCTGCACAAAGATACATAGACAAACACCCAGTTGCACAAAGATTCATAGACAAACACCCAATTGCACAAAGATTCATAGACAAACACCCAGTTGCACAAAGACAAACATTAATGCCACATAACATAATGGATCACTGACGCTAATGATTTCATTAATTTAATGATGTCGCACAAAATAACTTCAAGACGCTAATGGTGCTTGCTTTGTGTAACAAAAACTGTGACAGATTGCCTCGTTTGACACTTCATTATTTTAAATTATAGAACCATTAAAATCTAATCTAATGTTGCTTTCTGCGACAAGTTAATGGAAGCTGAGTATTTAACAACGACTTTAAAAGGTAAAGTTTGTTTCTGCAACTGGCTGCTAAGATGTTTAAATTCTTTAGTTTTGGATCTAAATTAATAAAGGTTTTGTATTTTTTTTTTTCGGAAAAAAGACACCCACTTTGCGCTTGTTATGTTTTCTCTTATAATAGGACAGATAGCGAGCCCATTACTATTATAAATTCAGGTTTTCCTTACAACAATTTATCGACACGAAGATCCAATTCGGGTCACACGGGACCCCCCCCCCCCCCCCCCCATCAGCTGTCGTGTCTGCAACCACTAGAGCATCAAGTCAAATAGGATAAATAAAACGAATTTACAAAATACCTGGTTAGTCAGGACACTCTTCAATTGCACGCACTCGTCTCTTCTTCTGTCTAGTTCTTTCTGCATCACGTTCATTTGTTCTAGAAGATAAAGGGATATATATTTAAAATAGCATAGCGATCAAAATCAAACTACTTGCTTTTCCCAACTAACTTGGGGTCAGCTTCCAGTCTAACCGGATACAGCTGAATACCAGTATTTTCCATGGAGCAACTGCCTATCTTCTAATAAGGCCCATTGTGATGGGTCAATGGGCCTTATTAGAAGGCTTAAAGTCACTTGGAGTTTCCCCAATTGATCGAATCAGGAATGAAGAGATCCGCAAGAGAACCAAGGTAACTGGCATACCCCGAAGAATTGCCAAACTTAAGTGGCAGTGGGCAGGGCACATTGCTCGCAGAACAGATGGCCGATGGGGCCGAAAGTAGGGTTGGAAGGCCTCCCACAAGGTGGACCAATGACCTTGTGAGAGCTGCAGAAATCCGCTGGATGCGGGAAGCACAGAACCGGTCGAAGTGGCGGAGCTTGGGGGAGGACTATGTCCAGCAGTGGACGTCTTTGGGCTGAAATGATGATGATGATGACTGCCTATCTGACCTCCTCAATCCCGTAACTAGGTAATACGATATTGGTTTACTGTTTGGTAAGACTAATACTACGTTACGGGTCGTCAGAAGTTCGAAAGTTCGACAACTTTCGGACTTCTGACGTGACCCGTAACGACTATCATGCACTAATCGAAGCATGGCACTAAACGTAAAAAGAAAAGTTGTATGGGTTCTTGACCTCGATCGAGCCTGATGGAAAGTGATGAATGAGGTCTATGATGGAACGAGCGTGCCCAGAAAATGTCTGTTTACTCTTGTTTTGAAGGCAGGCGGGTCAAATTTGGAAGAGAACACAGACGCTGGTAGAGAGTGCCACAGTTGGACTAAGTAAAATACAGAATTCTCTGCTGGAATAGGTTTCTGCACGTGCACGGCATAGGTATTTCTATAGATTCTGATCTAAATGTTTTCACATGTTGCCTTTGTGTTATATAAAAATAAACATTTAAACGACATTGAAGTATTGCCATTGAGATACATAAAACCATTGCTATTGATATGCAAAGTCTCCAAACAAAAGAAACACTCAAAACTGTCTCTAATTATACGTCAGTGGTTATAGTTATGATAAAACACATTTTTTTGCAAATTCAACCTTACACGCATGACTTAAAGTGGTTTGTACAAAGCAATGTCCAAAAAGCCTGACTGAAAGATGACTGACGATACTATTTGACACCTGCGCACATTGCGCCCTATTTATGCGGAAGTTTTTGAGACGCTGATTATGTATCTTGGGTTTTTTGTATATCAATGAGTTTTGCCAATTAATTTTAAAAAGCCCTGTATATTATTTTCTTAAACATGTTTGGGATTTCAATCATTAATTTGACAACCTTCTTCTAGGTCAATTTAGAATGTGGTTAAAACGCTAGGGCCGTGGGGTCCAAGTGCGACTCTTCACGTGATCAGAGGGCTGGCCTATTTTTAGGTCAAAGAATCAGCATTGCCATCCAACGTGGCAACGCCGTCAGACTTTTGGCCAGTATTCCCACTGACAGCGATGCTGACGAATTCTTTGGATTCACAAAGAGCTCTTCCCCTTTTTTACTTTATATCATCATCATTTCAGCTGAAAACGTCCACTGCTGGACATAGGCCTCCCCCAAAAAGGAGGGGGGGGGGGGGGGTAGCCATAATCGCCACGCTGCGGGCGGGTTGCCGATCGCAGTATGGTGGTAAAATGCATAGAGAACGCTGCTTCTCATTCTCTAGTAAGTCCCTTAGTCGCCTTCTACGACACCCGCGGGAAGAAATGGGATGGTGCAATTTTTTTACGTCCGGCACCACGCGGGACTTCATATACTTGTACATTATATATTTTACTGTTGTTTGTGTATTGTATTACGGAAGTATTTAGGAATACAAACCAATAACAAAATTGAAAATTGTCATGAGATTTTCTCGATTATTATAATCTTACCTATAACTTCCTTGGAGACCAGCATGGTGTCCCCAGCAGCTCGCAGCCTGTCCAGGTGTTCTCGTAACTTCTTGTTCTCAATTTCCAGCTCCTCTAGTTTGTAGCGATCTATGTTCGGGTTTGTGGGTGGCGATGAGTGGCGGTCTGGTGGAGAAAAGAACAAAATTCGTGATTCACAGTAGGAGTGAGACGTATTTATCGTAACAGCTAAATATAACAGGTATCTGATGATGACAGACTGTAACTGTGACAGACAAACTGAAATAACAGCTACTGTTCCTCGAAATAATAAAATCCCTTACACACGACAGTCACAAGCTTTTTTCTATTCATGCTTATGACAGTCACCTTAGTTAGAATGAGTTAAAAACTGTAATGGGCCTACCACACGCTCAAGCTTCACCAGTTTTGCCTGCGCAGGCCAGTTTGTACACGGAACACCGTGCGTGTGCACGGTGTTCCGTGTACAAACTGGCTAGACTGTGATACCCTGGTACATCGTCATCGTCACAAGCTTTTTCCTTTTCTCGCATAGGTGTTGCACCTTAGTTAGAAAGAGAAGTGCCTACTTTGTGTACATGGAACAGGAACAGATATGCGATTTTACTTGTTACAACCCACGCCTATTCCCACATATGAAATAACACCCTGTTATTCTGTAACAGGTTTTTGGAACTGTTATTTACGTGGAACAGGAATGGGCGGAACAGATATGGGATTATAGCTGTTCCAACCCACTCCTAATTCACAAATAGCATAATGCGGGAATTATGTCCAGCTGTGGACTACGATAGGCTCAGTTAATAATCCGGGCGAGAGCAGTGGTGGCCCAGTGGTAACGGCCGCGTCTTACGAGTTGTAGGTCGTAGCTTCGTACCCAGGCAGGCGCTTTACTTTGTGTAAATAGGGTTTTACACCCATTTTTTAAAAGTGTCTTACTTGATTCTAAAATGTTCATAAAGCACTATTAAAAAAATCTTGGATCGATTAGTGCCATAAAAATGCATTAAAATTTTACATTTTCATATTTCGCGCGTAATTTGACGAAAACGCTGGACGTACTGGACGCCAAAAATAACGATCAATAAGGTATTACACTAATTTTTGAAAAGCGTCCTAACTAGATTGTAGAGTGCTAATAAACCACTAAAAAACAAAACATTTTTATATAATCGATTAGTGCCGTAAAAATGCATTTAAATTTAACATTTTCAAATTTCGCGGGTAATTTGACGAAAACTCCGGACGCAGTAGACGCCATATTGCTCTGTGGGTATGACGTCTGTTTTCTGTATAAACAAATGCGTTGATGTTTTGTATGATAATTGTTTATAATTTAAAAAAATGAGTTATTCTACTTAACGTTGGTTTGCTGTTGCTGAATGTAAGATATTATTTCAATAAAAATTACTATGGTTACGAAAATAATAAAAGTACAAAGATGTTCAGTTCATTAGTTAAACAGCGGTATGACGTAATAAAATGGCGGCTACAATTTCATGGTGTTCAAAAACAGATAAAAAAAACTGAAATCTTTGAATTGAATTTTAAAATTTATATTGTTATTTCATGAACTAAAACCAATATTTTCAGACTGGTTTTTGCCTAAGCTATCTCAATAATATATTTTTAGATTTTTTCTCATATATAGTAAAATGCCCTATTATTTAATCTGCTCATAACGGTCAAGGAAAACATCGTAAGGAAACCTAGACTGATGGTTAATATAAAGCTGTTCCATACATTTTGACCGGCGTACGTATTGTACTTTTGTGGGAAACAGCTGTTTTTATTTTCTTAATAATCGACGCAAATTTCATCGCAGGGGGGTTCAGAATTATGTAGCTACTGATCCACGGTAGCAGGTCCTGCGTCGACGCCCTTCCCAATGTCATCATCATCTGCCTAGCCATTTCCCAACTAACTTGGGGTCAGCTTCCAGTCTAACCGGATACAGCTGAATACCAGTATTTTACATGGAGCAACTGCCTATCTTCTAATAAAGCCCATTGTGATGGCCAATTGGCCTTATTAGAAGGCTTAAAGTCACTTGGAGTTTCCCTACTTGATCGAATCAGGAATGAAGAGATCCGCAGGAGAACCAAGGTAACTGACATAGCCCGAAGAATTGCCCAACTAAAGTGGCAGTGGGCAGGGCACATTGCTCGCAGAACAGATGGCCGATAGGGCCGGAAGGTTCTGAGTGACGACCGCGTAACACGACACCCCGTAAGACTGGTTGTCAGAGTTTTGGGCTTCTGAAGACACATAACGACTGTCGAAGATCCACTAATGACAGCCGGGACCAACGGCTTAACGTCTTTCCCAATGTATAATTTGTAAAAAAAAAAAACGGACTATATTCATGGATCCCCCTTGGTGCTTAACAGATAACAATGATTAAAATTCTCTATAATCTGGATGAGCTCTCTTATCAGTAAATCATGTTAATGGTTCGTTGCACTTTGGCATGATATATTTTGACAACAGATTAAATTAGATTGGACTCGGAACGAAATGCCATAAGGGCATATTTATTATACACCGTGTCATTTTAGTCGTCTTACAACGGCAGCCCACTTCATGTATCCAATGACTACTAATCATTTATTTAAAAAAAAAATAGATTTTTGAATATTTGCATAAATAAAAAAAATATGTCATTCACTAAGACGCATGACGTAGTTTGAAACACCCTGTTATGGAGATGGAATTAATGATGGAATGTAATGGTAGGTAGGTAGATATCTTCTACCGTTTGATACGTAAACATTATTGACAGGGAGGGTTTCATAATTCTAAAGCATTATTTATTTTTCTTTGTACCTATTATCTTAATTAATGGTAACAATGTTTTAATTGCACGTAGAGGTATTTTATGACGGATACATTACAAAGTATCCGTCATAAAATACCTCTCGATTACAAAGGTGGTCCACTCAGGACCACCTTTGTAAGACGACTAAAATATCACGGTGTATATATATCGGTTTATTCTCTGCTGTTCGAGATAAGCGTATCGATGGCGAAAAAGTTCAAACAACTTTGGCCCAACATTCAGCTGCGCGAACTCCGCTCACTGACGCAGTCATAAGATCATCAAATACACAGGGGACAGGACATACGACGCTGAATGGAAATTGGGCTATTGTCTGTGGGCAGGTGCCGCATACCACTTGAGATCTGAGCTATCCATGACCCCCGTCTGTGGAGATTGTCTTTGCTCCGGTCGACTTGGGTTCGAAGTGTATTTAAAGATTTCCAAGTCGGCTACGGTAACGCGTGATTCGGATATATTTACTTCGTGTTTCGAAAGGCCTCAATAGTAACGTTCAAGTCTTTAATTTATTTATTTCATATTTGTTTTAATATCAACTACTACAAATCATCATCATCTGCCTAGCCTTTTCCCAGCTATGTTGGGGTCGGCTTCCAGTCTAACCGGATGCAGCTGAATACCAGTACTTTACATGGAGCGACTGCCTATCTGACCTCCACAACCCAGTAACTGGGTAACACGATACCCCTTGGTAAGACTGGCTGTCAGACTTTTGGTCGTCTTGACGACCCGTAACGACGAATATCAACTACTACAAATGAAGTCAGATTTTAATAATTTTTATATTACTAAGTCTCCGCTGGCTGTCCGTCCATCCCGTCTATCAGCAGGTATCTCATGAACAATAATAAGTAAATAGTTTAAAATGTTTACAGAGTGTGTATTTCTATTGCCGCTATAATAACAAATAATAAAAATAAAATTTTAAAAAACAACAGCGAAGGGGTTTCTCTAACAAGCTACGTGTATTTTTTTAAATATGTATTGTTAAATATTCTACGGTGGCACGGAGCCCTTCGTATGCGAGTATACGATTCAATTTAACTAGACTATAAACTAGAATATCATTAATTTATTTATTAAAACTTTATACACAAGTAAACAATACTTAACAAAAGTGGACTATATTATTATCAGTTATACTCACAATTTGAAAAATATCACTTCACAAATAAGCTTAGGTAACAGAAACCATTATAAGAAGAGAAAATAAGATATATCTTACTCATTATCCTCTCTTCAAGGTCAGTAGATCTCTTCTGTGTCCTCGACAGTTCGCTCTGAAGAGCTGATATCCTGTTCCTCATGCGGAGTACCAGACCTGCATCTGCCACCTATAAATACAAAGAAACTTTAAACACTATACTAGTCTTTAAATAAACTATGTGAACATCGAGACGATTCAGCTGTTAGACCAAACAAATATAGTGCCAAGACTAAAACGAACAAAACCTTTTGAGTTAGTGTAGTGTAAAAAGTGTAGAAATAATAATGAGAATGCCACACAAAATAACACATGAACAAAGTGTTTTTAATTTCATCATATCAGACTCTAAAAAAGTGGAACGGACTTGTGTAAAGTACAAAGGACACTATTCTATGTTTTAAAATAATCATCAGGTATAAAATTAAGTTAGATTAAAATTCCTATTTAGTCTTATAGACTAGATTGTAATGGGGAACCTAGTCACGAGCTCGAACTCACTGGTGGGCCTGGCTAAAAAGCACGCTGTCTCACCAGGAATCGTGTCCGACAGAGGTAGTATCAGTGATGAGCAGTTAGACGCTAGTTTAGACGCACAACATTATTGTGTGAGATGCAGTATCATTTATAGTACAACAGGCGCGTAAAAAATTAAGAACAGTCCATCGGAAGATCGGGTTTTATGAAAAAACGACTGCATAAATCAATGACCGATAAAGTTTATTGAACTTTTCGATATTTGAGCTTTGTCGGTACCGACTTGGTTTTTCAGATTTTACACTTCTTTTATTACTTAAACACGCCCAAAGTTAGGTTAAATTAGCAAGAAAAACGAATCTTTGTTGGCTCCTAACTTTTTAATGGCTTTTTATTTTAGTATTCTGTTTCCGTACAGACAATATTAATAATGAGACGCAACCATACCATGTTTAATTTTTGATGTACATTGTCGAACAGTGGAGTAATACACTCCGGAAGTTTGTATGGGAAAAATGTGGACTAGGTTCACCTTAAGAACCGGGTTCTTTTTAATAAATGATAAAAAGGTAGGCCGAAGTAAAGAAAACCTGCTCAGGTGGAGATTGACTGATTCACAGATGACTCCGCCCTGGAGTGTACATGGGCATACACAAACAATGGGGCATTTAATATCGTGTTCAGCGTGTCTTGTTGTCTGCATGCTACAGGATCTGATGGACGCTGCTGAAAGCGCCAAGCTCGTAGCCAAATTCTGGGCTGACTGTATTTAGATTACTATCGACACGCAATGAAGAAGAAGAATACTATTTAGTACTGGGACTGGGTGGGTTTGTTTTTGTTTTTTTTGGATGGGAAATCATCAAATAACTTCTCCCGCTCTGGGTGGAGGGGGAGGGCGTGACAGACTATTACTGACTAAAACCCACCCGTGTTCCCTCAGTTGCCTGTGTCGGGGGCCACGGTATCTCTTTCGAACAACCCGCACCCCTGGCAGGAGACTGGGTGGATCACGTCAGCGGAATGCTCAGATTGGACGGCGCCACCGAGGCTCGGGAAGAGGTGGCGAGACGATCTAGACGTCTATTGCAAGGTTTGGATTGAGGTGGCTCTAGAAAAGGATGCCTGGAACGATTTGGGGGCGACGTTTGCTCAGCAGTGGCACAGTGTGGGCTAATTGAGAAGAAGGGACTATTTGCGTTTTTTTTTAAACTTTGTCCTAGGAATTTCTCCTGTATCGCGAGTGCGTTTACAAACATTTAAACTCACATACACAAACAGCCAGACCCAGAACAACTACTTGTAGGTCATACAAATATTTGTTCCGTGCGGAAATCAAACGCGCGACACGCAGCGCAGCAGTCAATCGCTCAACCACTACGCTAACCGTGCCGTCAAAGGGTTTCAAAGAGGAATATTTAGAAAGAGCTAAAGTTACGAGTTACCAAAAGATTAGGCAGCAATGTTCGTCTTTGCGATGATATTAAAAAGATAGCTGGAACAAACTGGATCGAAACAGCCCAGTCTAGAGAAGACTGGATATCTTTGGAGGAGGCCTTCATCTGTAGACGGGTTCTTGCAGGATAAATTTATAATATAGTGTTGCGCGCCACAATTAATGTCTGGTACATGGTAACATTCGTTACCACTAGCGCCATCTAGTATCGAGTAGCAGAATTATTAGAGTCAAGATCTGTCTAGAAATTTCGATGCTACTTTCGACATCTGATCAGTCGGGGCCGGTATGTACTCGAACATTCTAGATGCTTCTACAGTAGAAGGTTCGGGAACTATCCGGAGGCCCTATAAATGGCCGGAACGAATCGCGATCCGATAAGTATTGGACAAGCGATACAGACGAGAACATCGAAAGCGATCTTCAAGTGTGACTTACAATGATCAGCAGTGTAATTGTGTTTTGTAATTAGGTTGTTTAATTAAAGTGTCATTTTTGGTAATTTATTTTGACAGTTTTTAATTATCACGAACCCCAAGCTCGTAACAAATTATAACAACAATACTTAGAAATTAAATAATACAAACTCAATTTACCATAGCTTAGATTATAAATACTAACATTAAGTAGTTTTATTTTATTTTTAACTGTGTAAAGTAAGTTAAGGGTGGCAAGAAACATAAGGCTTTTTATTTATTTATTGGTCTTTGCAAGTACTAAGGTAAAGAATAAAACAACACAAAAGTGTAAACATACGCTATAAAGAGCTAGTTCAGATTCCTGGCTGAGAATTTAATGATAATTAGAAAAAATCAGACGTCGAGTTTAGAGCATTTATCGAAAGATAGAAAAGTACAACATTTAACCAATTAATAAAGTTCATCATCAGAGTTCAATTAGCCTTCCATCTTGCGCTACATGCTCTGCCACCTGTGCTCTTGATGCCCTTAAGTCTATGTAAATTTTAGATGCTGATGACCATAAGTCTGTATCAATTTTAGGTCATAGTGACCATAAGTCTGCGTCAATTTTAGGTCATAGTGACCATAAGTCTGCGTCAATTTTACGTCATAGTGATCATACGTCTGCGAAGTTTTAGGTTATCGTGATCATACAACTGCGTAAATTTTAGGTCAAATTGGCCATACGTCTGCGTCAATTTTAGGTCATTGTGACCATAAGTCTGTGTCAATTTTAGATCATGGTGACCATAAGTCTGCGTCACTTTTAGGTCATGGTGTGGTGATCATGACTTATGGCTAAGTGTGTGTCGATTCTGGGTCATGATGACCATAACTCTGTGAATTTTAGGTCATGATGACCTAAGTCAGTGTGAATTTTGGGTCAAACATATTTGCATTTTTTGCTACAAAATAGATACTCTATTAGAATATAGTTAATTCATCAATAGACTGAACCTGATGACTTACCGGTTGCGTTGGTCCATTGTGTGACCCCGCCGACCAGTTAACAGCCTCAAGCGCCGGTCGAGTACTCTCTACAGATCTGACTGAACCGTAACCATAGTCCTAGGAAAAGAAAATAATATATTAAAGAATAGCAATAATACAATATATTCACAATACCTCGTTAAGGATAAGTCAAAATAAATACATAATTCTTAAGTCCTTTTGATGTTATCTTTCATAATGAAAAGACTTAATAACATAAAACTTAACAGTATTTAAATGGTAAACAGGAAACTGCAATTGTTTTACTTATACATTACGGCGGGTGATGTTGGTATTAACAAAATGGTTGACCTGCAGTGTTATTATGTAAAAAGCTCACCGTGCTAACTTGGGTGAAGTGAGTTTAAGGTGAATCTTGTCGACGTCTTTGCCATACAAACTTCGGGAGTGAATTACTCCACTGTTCGACAATATACATCAAAAATTAAACACGTGATAGTTTCGTCTCATTATTAAAATTGTAAAGGTGGCTGGGACAGACTGGATGCGGAAGGCGGAGGACAGAGTGTTGTGGCGCTGCCTGGGAGAGGCCTATGTCCAGCAGTGGACTGCGATAGGCTGAGTTGATTGATTAATATTGTCTGTACGGAAACAGAATACTAAAATAAAAAGTCATTAAAAACTTAGGAGCAAACAAAGATTCGTTTTTCTTGCAAATTTAACCTAACTTTGGTCGTGTTTAAGTAATAAAAGAAGTGTAAAATCTCCAAAACTAAGTCGGTCCCAACAAAGCTCAAATATCGAAAAGTTCAATAAACTTTATTGGTCATTGATTTATGTAGTGGTTTTTTCATAAAACCCGATCTTCCGAAGGTCTTTTCTTAATTTTTTACGCGCCTGTTTTACTATAACTGGTCCTGCATCTCACTCAATAACGTTGTGCGTGTAGACTAGCGTCTAACTGCTCATCGTGGGTACTACCTCTATCGGACACGATGCCTGGTAACACACCGTGCGTTTTAGCCAGGTATACCAGTGAGATCGAGCCCGTGACTAGATTCCCCTTAAAGTGATCTGTCATTGGTCTCAATCCCCAGTGTCAGATGGAATGACAGCTCACTTCACCTAAGTTCTCACAGTGACATTTTAACAAAATATATCGGCTGGATGGTGCTAATTCACGTGTCATTTACGTGAAATGGCAACTTCGGACTTGAGACTGACCATGCCACTTGACTTGACCATGCCCTTACTACCACGGCTTAATTTTAATCTTATATTTGGAATTGTATTCATTTTTTTTAAATTGCTCTGACGTATAAAAGCAATAGGGATATCTATCCAGAATTTTGTAACATCTTGATTAAAAAGAGTTTCCTTGGAGTATCTTGCCCGTTCTTCTCCATAGAGATCTACGTTTTGGAATGGGCAGCTAGCTTCAACTTTCTGACTAACTGAGCGACTTTTTGAAAATTCAAAAGTGCATGTAGTTGGTTTATTTGAAATAAATGCTTTGACTCTTGAGTTTTTTTTTTTTTTTGAGTTTGTTACTTAATTCAACTAATAAAAACGTCTAACATGATATATCTTGATCAGGCCTCCAAACCAGCTGTAGCTTTAGACAAAAAATATAATGTTTGTAAATAACTTACATCTTCAACAGTAGTTTCTTGTTGTGACTTGTCGCTGGCATCTGATAATGATCTCCTGTGCTCCTTAGGTGCTGGTTTACTGTAAAAAAAAAATACCAAACGTTAAATATAGTTCAGTGGTCGGTCTATAATTTAGGCACCAAACAATCGTATAGGGCGAGGGGCCATATTCTCTGAGAAGTATAACAATCATTAGATTTAAAAAATTACTGGCTTGAAGAAACATGTCCATGTAAACAAATAAAATAAAACATCTTTATTCGTTAGTACTTTAGTTTTACTCGGTTGGTGATTAGTTGACATTTACTTTTTATCACTACCTTCCTATTTAAATTTTTACGTAGTTATTGTTTTATGTAAATTTAGTTTCTCAGTAAATGAGTGATTGTTAATTAATGAGGAATAATAAAGTACCATGATTTTTTTTTTTTGTTATGTGTAGTTTTGCAAAAAATGTACCTCTGTAAAGAGTCGATCCTCTCCTGCAACTCATATTGCGCTGATAATAACTTCTGTCGGCTCTGTCTCTCTGCTTCTAACTCTGCGTTTAACGCCTTCTTCTCTTGTTCGTGTTGTTTGTCGCGCTCTGTGGAAGAAATACAAGAATAAAAAAATATTCAGGTGATGTTAAAAGTGGGAATTGGCGGCATCCGTAAATCAAGACAGCGAAATCACTGAGAAAGACAATGTTGTCAATAGCGATAATTCTGTTGTGCACCAACTTAACTTTATTTAGGCTATTGCTTTATTTTTAATTCTAATGAAACAACAAAGAAAAAAGGGGCCCGAGTGCACGTCTCCTTTTTAAGGAAATTTCTCGCCGGCTGGTCGACACTTCACGTGACCAGAGGGCTGGGTCATTCTTTGGCCAAAGAATTAGCATTGCCATTCAACGTGGCAATGCTGCCAGTCTTCTGGGCACGTTTCCTGATGACAGCGATGCGGACGAATACTTTGACGCCTAAGTCTCCTTGTGTTTTTGTATTTATTTGTTTAGTTAGTTAGTTTAAAGCCCTATTTTATATGATAAAAATATATATTTTTAGCTCATAAAATATTACAAAGAAACAAATAAATAAGAGTTGTAAAATTTAGTTGAACGAATATTTTCTTCGGCATAACTACGACGAACTAATATCATCATGCTTAAAATCACGCCAAATTCAAAGCAATCGAAACGTAATTTATTTGAAAGTTCTAAAGCTTCACTTGTCTTTTTCTTTCATGGTCTCTCAGCAAAATAGCCTTATTTTTAAGCCCCGATGGAAAAACTGAATTTGACTTTGCATCGTAGCTCTCAAATGGCTGAATATTTTTTTTTTGTCTTTTATTTACGGCGATGAACAAAAATGTCGGCACTAGTATGCACCCATAATTGGTGTTTGGGTTTTGGGACTAAAACTTAAGATACGTAAAATATTGTAGTTATAAATAACTCTGAACGCGTGTCTATGGATTTTTTTTTTTGTATTAATATATCGTTAATATACACCGTGACATTTTAGTCGTCTTACAACGGCAGCCCACTTCATGTATCCAATGACTACTAAACATTTATTTAAAAAAAAAATGATATTCTTGAATATTTGCATAATTCAAAAAAAATATAATTCACTAAGACGCATGACGTAGTTTGAATCACCCTCTTATGGAGATGGAATTAATGATGGAATGTAATGGTAGGTATGTAGATATCTTCTACCGTTTGATACGTAAACATTATTAACAGGGAGGGTGTTTCATAATTCTAAAGCATTATCTATTTTTCTTTGTACCTTTTATCTTAATTAATGGTAACAATGTTTTAATCGCGCCTACAGGTATTTTATGACGGATACATTGAGTGGACCACCTTTGTAAGACGACTAAAATGTCACGGTGTATAACAACTTTTTGTTACATCGCGGTGAAAGTTTGTAACAAAAAAAGAAACAGGAAACTCGCATTTTAAAAGTACCTTTCCATAACTGCGCTCGACTTTTGAACTCCTGCGACCATTCCACCAGAGTACCGCCATAACTGTTGCTATTGTCATAGTGCTTGCTTGGCACGTCACGTATCACTTCTGACACCAGCATATTGTCGCAATTATTGTCATTACATTGCTAACTCTTAATTTGTTATTTGTTGGTCACTCTTCGGTGTAAGTGACCAAATTTAAAACTAGTTATGTGATATGCATTCTATGTACTTATAAGTACCTGTTACGGCAACAAAAAAGGATACGTTTTGTGAATAAGTTTCCGAAGAAAGCGTTAACAAACAAATACCTTACATGTTCGGAAAACTAACCAAGTATACTTAATTATATTTATATGGGACCATCTCTGTCAACTAACAATGCATACTATCGCCACACAGAATATACTAATTCGGTTCCTTCCAAAACCAAATACTCCAGTTGCACATGACTACAGACATACACTCGAGCATTCTTCGCATGGGGATACACAGAAACGAAAGAACGCCATCTGATACGATCCTTGCATACTCTCTTCTAGTTGTTTCTAAGAAAAATAACGATCAATAAGGTATTACACAAATTTTTGAAAAGTATCCTACTTAGATTGTAGAGTGCTAATAAACCACAAAAAAACAAAATATTTTTATATAATCGATTAGTGCCGTAAAAATGCATTTAAATTTAACATTTTCAAATTTCACGGGTAATTTGACGAAAACGCCGGACGCAGTGGACGCCATATTAGTCTGTGGGTATGACGCCAGTTTGCTATATAAACAAATGCGCTCATGTTTTATAGGACAATTGTTTATAATTTAAAATATGAGTTATTTTTCTACTTATCATTGGTTTGCTGTTCTTGAATGCAAAATATCTTTTAAATAAAAATTACTTGAGTTACGAAAATAATAACAGTACAAAGTTGCTCAGTTGACATGCCCGTATGACGTAATAAAATGGCGGCTACTATTTCATGGTGTTCAAAAACAGATTTAAAAAAATCTGAAATCTTTGAATTGAATTTTAAAATTTATTTTGTTATTACATGAACTAAAACTAACATTTTCCGACTGTATTTTGCCTAAGCTATCTCAATAATATATTTTTAGATTTTTCTCATATAAAGTTAAATACCCTATTGTGCCATCCCACTCATACATACAGGTAATAGGTAATATCGGCTGGTGTCCGCAACTCCAATCGATTATTCGATCCACCCCAGCTCTTCAAGGAAGGCCAGCAACGCTTTGGTGTTACTGACGATCTCACGGAGTCATACATACAGAATAAACTGCTTTATTATTTTGTTAGATTCGGTTAAAATAACACACAGTAACATATTAACTTCCGTAAGATCAAAACTATACAAAGTAAGCTTTTTTGAAGGTCAAAAATTACAGAAGCATCGCCCTTTACTAAGCTGGGATGAAGTAGTGTAAACAACTCCCTAGCAACTACATAATATCATAACATGGCGACACGCACACACACACACATCCCCAAAAAAGTACTTGAATATTACACAGAATGCATATTTTTCGTTACATTATAATAGCCCACAAATAAATCACTTTATTTCACTTTTATTTCACACGGATATGACACACGTAGGTAGACGTTTTTGTGCGAACACCAAAAATTTTGCCAACACGGCTGTACTGAAATCGATATAACATGGAAGTAATTAATATTTTCGTTATCAATAATTATTATCACTGTGTTATCTAACATAATGTTTGGTTTTATCAATACATTTATCTAAGGCATTAAAGGATCGTAAATAAGTGTTTTGGAACATTTTCGAGGATATTTGTATCCTGTTTTCAAAGTTAAATGTATTGATATTTTTCTGGAATTTTATTTTGTCCCGTGACTCTCTAATATGGGATAAACACATTTTTTGTCGATATAATTCGACTTTTCTTTTTTAAATATAGGTAATTGAAAGACTTTTAGAAATGTCAGAAAATTCTTGATGTTTTTGTTTTGTTATTTTCTTTTATGTAGTACTAGCTTTTGCCAGCGGCTTCGCCCGCGTGGAGGTCGGTGTATTATACATAAAAACCTTCCTCTTGAATCACTCTATCTATTAAAAAAACCCGCATCAAAATCCGATGCGGAGTTTTAAAGATTTAAGCATACATAGGGATATAGGGACAGAGAAAGCGACTTTGTTTTATACTATGTAGTGATGCTAGCGCTATGGTTAAGTAATCGATTTTCACTGTTAACGTTCTTTATATCAATTTAATCAATACTTTAAAATCTTAGTCGGACAAAAGCGCGTCATAGTCATTATCATCAAAACATTAACGATAAATTTTAGTTACATGGAGATACACTTTAATACAAGCATAATTAGATCAAGGGTAAAATAACTATGTTATTGGAAATTTGCTGTTTTTTAAGACTTGATTAGAAAGTTCATCATCTCACACTCACACCGCACCATAACGTAACATACATACCTTGCTTTTTTTATATTTCTATACAGGGTAAGTTTTTATCCAGTGCGTAAACTGTAACCATGAATTCAGCATATCATTCTAGACCGCCCAGCGCAGAACTTTTACGTCAGTTCTAGAAAAAAAAAATCAGCTGTTTCATAGAAAAGTGTAATACCTACGCGGTAAAAATATATGGAACAGCTGATTTTTTCTTTGTATCACCGACGAAAAATTTCTGCGCTGGAGGTTCTAGAATGATATGCTGGATTCATGGTTACAGTTTGCGCACTGGACAAAAAATAATCCTGTATTTACATGTTTACGATCTTTATTTTAGCTAAACTGTACTCGTGACGTTTAAGGGGAATCTAGTCGCGGGCTCGAACTCACAGGTGGGCCTGGTTAAAAATTACGCTGTCTCACCAGGCATCGTGTCCGACAGAGGTCGTATCAGTAATGAGCAGTTAGACATTAGTTAGACCCGCACAACGTTATTGAGTAAGATGCAGGACCATTTATAGTAAAACAGGCGCGTTAAAAATTAGGAAAAGTCCTTCGGAAGAGCGGGTTTTATGAAAAAACCCCTGCATAAATCAATTACCAATAAAATTTATTGAACTTATCAATATTTGAACTTTGTCGGTACCGACTTGGTTTCGGAGATTTTACACTTATTTTATTACTTAAACACGCCCAAAGTTAGGTTAAATCAGCAAGAAAAACGAATCTTTGTAGGCTCTCCTAACTTTTGAATGGCTTTTTGTTTTAGTATTCTGTTTCCGTACAGACAATATCAATAATGAGACAAAACCATACCATGTTTAACTTTTGATGTACATTGGCGAACAGTGGAGTAAAACAGTCCCGAAGTTTGTATGGAAAAAAGTGGACTAGATTCACCTTAAAAGTCAGCACTAAATCTTATGTATTGTGAATGGAACAAAATGCTCTTTCCATATGACAAACAGTTTTTATGGTGGAGACCCCGCCTTTTGTATTTTTCAGTTTTTATTTGAAAAAAAAAAACAGATAAGCATTTTAAACTCACCTTCAATAGCCAAATCATAATGCTCCTTCACACTCTTCAATTCATTCTCCAGTTTCTCACTCTCTCCCTCCCACGTGACTCTGTCCTTCTTATACTGCTCTTCTATCGCCTTCTTCTCTTGTATCAGTTGTTTGTTGCTGTCCTTTTCTTTCGCTAGCTCTTCTTGGAGGGAGGTTATTAGTTCGCTCTTGCTGGATATGTCCACTCGGAGTGTTTTTGCTTCTATTTCTATGAGTTTTAGGAGTTCTAGTTTTGCTCTGTTGAAGAGAAGATTTATGATTTTAGAATATGGTTCAGTTATTGTGTGAAAGACAAACTTGTTTTTTTTTTTCATTTTTGAATTTATGACTGTTGTAACGAGTTTTTGTTTATGCTTTTATGATAAGCGTGGCAGGGCCATCTTTTCGATTGCGATTCTGAACACCCCTGAGAGATTATTCGCGGGATAATAACAAAAAGTTGCGTTATTGCCACAGTTTTATATGAAAACGCACTTGTTTTTTTTTTTAATAACCTACTAAAAATTTCTAGGTTTTAATTTGCGCGTCCATGTCCCAGACACACTGTACTATCATAAATATTTGTCTGTTTTTTCGACCTAATCCTAGATTGAATACTTTCCTTTTAAAATAAGTCAATCATGTATAATAAGAAAACCGTCTGCTTGAAATGAAAACCTTTTTTTTTTGTTTGAGAAATCCTCAAATGACTTCTCCCGCTCTGGACGGAGCGGGAGGGCATGTCAGACTTTTACCGACTAAAACCCACCCGTGTTCCTTCAGTTGCCTGTGCCGGGGCCACGGTAATTCTTTCGAATAAATCCGTGACCCTGGCTGTGAAAAAACCCCTCGATTTGTTCTTCAAACCTACTGCGTATCATTATCATCATCATCATCTCAGCAGAAAGTCGTCCACTGCTGGACATAGGCCTCCCCCAAGCTCCGCCACTTCGACCGGTTCTGTGCTTCCCGCGTCCAGCGGACTCCTGCGGCCTTATCATCGGCAAACCGAAGTTGAGTGATGTGCTCGCCATTGATGTTGATGTCAGCCCCATTCCAATCCAGAACCTTGAAAGACATCCTCCAGTGCAGCGGTGAAGAATTTAGCGAGCGAGAGATAACGTCTCCCTGTCTAACACCTCGCTGCAGAGGGATAGGTTTCGAGGTCTGGTCCTCGAGTAGGACTGATATAGTGGCGTTTTCGTACAGACACTTCAACAACTCGATTTACCTATAGTCGATCTGGCACCGTTGGAGGGACTGCAGTACATACAGCCCATGTCTCGATCGAATCGAAGGCTTTTTTTCGTAAACCACAAACGCTAAACAAAGAGGCAGAGGCTCTTCGGTCTTCTGTATAGCCTGCCGCAGCATGTATGTGGTCTACAGTGCTAAAGCCTTTACGGAACCCGGCTTGTTCGGGAGGCTGCAAGTCGTCAAACCTACGCGCTAGACGGTTCGTGATGACTCTGGAAAACAGCTTGTGGACATGGCTCAGAAGTGAGATGGATCTATAATTCTTAAGAAGGCCATTGTCACCCTTCTAAAAAAAGTACCATGATACCTCTGTTCCATGCCTGTGCCGTTTTGCCCTCGAGTATGACGGAATCAAACAGCTTCTGGAGGGCCTTAAGAACGGGTTTTGCGCCGGCCTTTAGGAGTTCGGCCGTGATTCCGTCATCACCCGCGGCCGCGGTCATCATCGGCGTTGTTTTTGAGCTGCTTCAGAGCCATTCTAATCTTGTACAAGCTGACGTCCGGGATGTCTTCAGTATATCGTCGGGTCAATCTAGCTCTTGTGTCGTTTGCCAGATTCCGAACGGGGTTTCTTGTTGACGTGTATAACTGCCCATAGAACCTCTCAGTCTCTCTCAACAGCTCAGGCTTGGTGGATACGATCCTGCCTTCATCGGTCTGCAGTTTCGTAAGCTGGCTCTACCCAATAGACAGATCCCTAGCAAAGACCTTGGAGCCTATATTCCGCTTTATCGCGTCTTTAATACGTTCTATACTAAAGCGGCGGAGGTCGCTTTTCAAATACTTAGAGATGTCTATTAAGCTGCCGGTACTCGAGAGCATCGCCTGAAAACTGCAGGATCATCTCCCTTTCTTCATGAGCTGCAAAATAGGATCAGAGAGCCTCTTATTTTTATTGATACGACGGGTCTTGAAAAACTTAGACCCGACCGTATGGACAGTTTCCACGAACCCATCGTTAAAATGAGTCCACAGAATCCATCGTCCCTAAACACTCGAAATGATTCTGAAGTTCGAGTTGAAAGCTCTCGGGGGTTTGGACTTGGATCAGTGCTGGACGGGGGGTTGACTTCATCAGCCGAGATCTTTCCAGCTTGATATTGAGATTCAATGTGCCTCTTACCAAACGGTGATCACTTCCAGTTTTCACTGCGTTGATCACAGAGACATCATTGAATACGTGCTTCTTCGTCGACATAATAAAGTCAATCTCATTTTTGGTTGCACCATCAGAGCTCTGCCAGGTCCACATCCTGTGCTCCCATTTTTTTAAGAAGGAGTTCATCATAAAGAGGACTTCCTTTTCCATAAAATTAGCCAGTAGGTGACCCCGGTGGTTCCTACGTCCAACTCCAAATTGCCCCACTCGCAACTCATCTTCGCTTCGTTTGCCCAGTTTCGCATTGAAGTCCTCCATGACAACGGTGAAGTGAGTTTTGGAACCATGCATGGCTCTGGAAATATCCTCATACATGGTCTCCACTTCATCGTCGGGGTGTGACGAGGTCGAGGCGTAAACCTGTATGACCTTCAGCGAATATCTTGCGGATATTCTGAGTATAAGGAACGCCACCCTGGTCGACACACTCTCGATCTTCACCACGTTGCTCACAGGGGACTTTTGGACGATAAACCCGATACTTGGGACTGCCAGTCGCCCTCCTGGAAATAGAGCAAGTTAACGTATTTGAGGACTATCGAGTCCTCCTTCTCTCGTTGGACTTTGGATAACCCTACTATATCCCATCGTAACCTGCTCAATTTTTCGTCGAGTTCGACGATCTTCTCGACAGTCCGGAGTATACGCGTGTTGTATGTTGCCAGGTCCAGTTCTCGGTGATTGTGGTAGCGGGATCTCTTCCGGGGATTGTTCGCACCCCTTGCCTCACCGTGGTCTTACCGTAGCCAAGGGTAGGCGGGCACGTGGGGGCCGTTTAATGTTGGTGTTTGTCATTTTTGGGGGGATTTGCCATAATCGCCACGCTTGGCAGGCAGGTTGGCGATCGCAGTATGGTTTCAAAAATGTATAGAGAACGCTGCTGCCGATTCGCTAATAGTTCCCTTAGTCGCCTCCTACGACACCCACGGGAAGAAAGGGGGTGGTGTTCGTCTTTTAGTCCGACACCACACGGAACGACGGATACTGCGTATGTGTCCATTTAAATCAGAAAAAAATGACCAACACGTACTTCAAATCCACAATCTGCGCCAACAGCGGCTCAATTCCCTTATTCTTCGCCATGGCATCGCCCAACCTCTGTTGTAGACTAATAATCTTGTTCTCCAGTCCTTTATTGAGCGACTTCACATGATCCAGACTGCGTGCTTCTATGCGCAGGCGCTTGTATTGGCGGCGGGCGAGGAAGCGGCGGATCTGTGTGAAGGAAAAACATTTTAACAGATTTTTTTTTCGATGGGAAAGTAAAGGAGAATAGTTCAATGAACTGCAAATCAGTGATAAAAATTTGACATTGACAGGGCCTTTATTTCGTACTAGCAAGGATGGTGTTCGTAGAGCAAGTTTCACCACTAATATGTTGTTGACAGTACACCTACTCGCTCGCCAGTAATGATTTTGAGTCCTATGTAACATTTAGGGATATTCTGAAAATCCTACCCTAAGGGTGGGAAAATAGTGGCGCCTGTTCACTCACAGATTTTAATGCTGAGTTGTGTATTACAAAAAGCAATAAAAAATTAAGCATGTAGTAATTAGTAGATTATAGCCACAAAAAATCATCAAATAAAAACTTTTAAACAAAAAAATAAAGCGGCGGCGACGCGACGCGACACACCTCTTCGCCGGAAAATGCCGAGCGTTCACGAAGTTAATGTCAGCTAGACCGCAACCCGAACGCGTACACACACGAGGGCACACGTCGTTGCGTGCGGAGAGCGCTTTTTTTGGAATGTTAATGTTAATAGCTGGAGATTTCACGTTGCATTGTTAATTTGATTATATCTTTAAATTTAAGGTAATTTAGTGAACTTTGTTCATTGATTGTTCGGCGCCGACTCAAAATTACTTAGGTATACTCAGGCGCGGTCGCAGCGAAAAGCTTTGGGGTGGGGTCACAGACAAAGACTACCTACATATTAATAAGAAAATGTATTATATTTTCGAAAAATACGTTTACGGCTTTGGGGGGGGGGGGGGGGGGGGTGATGACCCCTAGACCCCCTCTCGGACCGCGCCTGGGTAAACTTACATTAGTTTAAGAACTTAGTTATTAAGGTTTAACAAAAAAGGTTCATTATTTTTTGCTTTTCAGTTTTTTGGCGGTCTAATTTTTTTGTTCAAAAGTTTTTATTGGATTTAAGATATTTCACACGATGTTTTCCTTCACCGTTTTAAGAGCAGTAGTGATGAAATTATGTACACAAAGTGAACCGTCTGCCTGGGCTCATTACCACTGGGCCACACTGCTCATTCCATTCTTCATTCTTCTTTTTGCTAGATACTAAAGCCTGATTGATTATAATTTATACTTTTAATATACTTACAGTAGCTTGTGCAATAACAATCTGTCTCCTCAGCCTCTTGGCACGTTTGCGCGAAAGATAGCCACGCGCGTAGCGTTGTATTGTGACGACCTGAGAATCAAATACAATTTTAAAGTAAATATTTTTCTGTATTTCTGAAGATATTTTTCCATTACCTTTTTCTTATATTCTGTCACTATGTCAAAATCATTTTCCGTGTGGTGCCGGACGTAAAAGAATAGCACCATCCAATTTCTTCCCGTGGGTGTCGTAGAAGGCGACTAAGGGACTTACTAGAGAATGGGCAGGCAGCGTTCTCTATGCATTTGACCACCATACTGCGATCGCCAACCCGCCTGCCAAGCGTGGCGATTATAGCAAATCCCCGCCTTTTGCGGGAGGCTTATGTCCAGCAGTGGACGTCTTTCGGCTGATATGATGATGATGATGTCAAAATCAATCTCCCTAGCCTTTTCCAAAGTATGTTGGAGTCGATGACAGACCGACTGCCTTTCTGACCTCCACAACCCAGTTACTGGGTAGTACGATACCCCTTTGTGAGACTGGTTATCAGACTTTCGGGCTTCTGACGACCTGTGAAAAAGCGTGGGGGGCGTATAACTCACCGCTTTGACCTTCCTCCGATCTCTGTACAGGTTCCTAGCCAAGTAACCCCTAGCGTGGGCCTGTAACCCGATTGCTAGGCGACGTAGCCTCTGGTACTTGAGTCTTGCTAGCCAGCCGCGGACGTTGCGTTGGATTTTGATGGCAGCGCGTTTGCGACGGATTTCTTGGGCTCGTCTGTTGAGAGAAGAGGTGGTTAAGAAAGTATTTAAATTGAGTATTTGCTCGCTATGTTAGAATAGTGAACCCAAAGATGGAAACTGAGTACAGCTGTCTATACAAGGTGTAAGGGAGACGCTTCCGCAGCCAGAACGTAGGTTATATGCAACCTAAATGCAAACGGATACCAATAACCTTTCGCCATAAATTGGTTATTTTGCATCAATTTAAAACGTTTGACGCTTCTGTAATGGTTCTACTTATTTTATTTTGTCGGCGCTGTACAAAGAATGCCAAAACCTAAAGTGGTTTTAATTTTTGAATACATTGCTTGCTAGAGTTGTAAAAAAAATGTTTTAAATGTGTTTAATCTCAAATAATGGTTCATTTAAATGTTCTCAGAGCACAGTATACAAAAAATGCAAAATAAAATTGGTAACAATTGTAAAAAAAAAAAATTGATAGTACTGTATCGAAAATCTGTAGCCCTATCAACTGTTTTCGTTTTCGTGTAAGCGTTTCCCTTACAACCTGTAGATTTCCCGTGTTCCCTCAGTTACCTGTGTGCCAGGGGCGACGGTATCTCTTTCGAACAACCCGCACCCCTGGCAGGCATCGGCCGTTGCAGATGTCAGCACCAACTGAAGGGGCCTCCCTTCAGTTGGTGCTGACATCTCTTTGAGGCGCGCGTGGAACACAACGCGCCGTCGACCCGGGCCTGGTCCTTACCGGACAGCGAGCTACCCATTATTCGCCGTCCACAAGCCCGCGCCTACGGTGGCCGGGAATCAATCTGGGATTCCCGACGCCCAAGGCAGTAGTGGTTCAGTGGTCTCGACTTACGAGTTGTAGGTCTTAGGTTCGAACCCAGGCAGGTGCTTTACTTGTATGTAAATAATTTTATCACCACTGCTTTCAAAACGGTGAAGGAGAACACTGTGAGGATACCGGCATGTCCTAAATCAAAATTTCGAAAACATGTGACATCTACCAACCCGCCCTGGGCCCGCGTGGTGCATTATGGCCCACTACCTCTCACAGAGAGAAGGCCTGGTCGAAAAATTTCTACGCTAGGGCTTCATTTGCTGAATTCATTGTTACAGTTTGGCTCTCCTTGTCAGCGTGTATTTTTTATTAATCTCTACCAATATTATAAATGCGAAAGTAACTCTGTCTTTCTGTTACGCTTTCACGCCTAAACCGCCGAACCGATCGCCATGAAATTTGGCAGAGATATAGCCTGGGATATAGAGAAGGACATAGGACATACTTTTTTACGCGATAACCGACATACACGCGGGCGGAGCCGCGGGTAAAAGCTAGTACAAGAATTAAAACGGTATATGACGTGGTCTCACCTCCTTGCCAGATACCCCCTGGCGCGCGCCTGCAGCGCCCGTAGCGCAGACATGATCCTCAGGTACTTGCGGCGCGCGATGAACCGACGTACACAACTCTGCACGCGCACGCAGTAGTCGCGTTGTATATCGGCGCGGATCTTTTCTAAATACGCCACCTGGGAAAGAGAAAAAAGTTTTAAGAAGTTGTTTATTGCTTAGCCTTAAGGCTAGGTTTTTCAGGCTTTCAGGCAACGCTACCTCCGCCTCCCCCAAATGCAGCGCGACGTATTTATTTACGATGAACTATCAACCATTTAGCGGAAAATCCATGAAACAGTATAACTTACTACCTGGCTGTTCCAACTTGCACACTCCAAGTCACCTATTCCTCGGACATTAACCGCTGTTAACGCTCTCCTGAACTCGAATACAGATCTCGATATGTTTGCGAATGAATGGAAGATGATTCTGTCGGAATGTTTGAATTTTTGTGAGAAGAATGCATGACTGTTAAATATATTGTAATGTGTATATTGATATGTTTAAATAGTGTAATTGGCTTCGGCCGTTCTATTTGAAATAAATAAATAACAAATTGCAGTTGATCAACTGAATTAGTTTTGCTTAGGGTCAATTTTTTTTTCCATAGTTTTAGGTACATTTTATGGTAGAACTAAAATTATTACTTAAAATGCCCTGTGTAGGCACCTAAGGTACCTATTGGGCGTTTTCAAATTATCAGATATATCGACACCAACCCGATACCGATATGTCGAATCGGTATACCCATACCGATTCGATATCGATATCATTATTATCAGCCCGATGATATTGGTGAATATCGATGACCATCGCGATTCGCCAAACGACCACAGTACAGCTTACTGTACGTGGACAAAAGTTGTGCTTATCACGAACATCTACGACGAGACGAACGAGGCATGCCTTGATGAAATGGAGAGGTGCATCGGTGTGAGACCGATCAAAATGATAACAATTAAAGGTAACCTACAATTATTTATCCTTGACAGTGCCCACTTATACGATGAAATCGCCACGCTTTTGAAAACAACATACCATGCGTATTTCGGTGCCTACAGCATGAAGCCTCAGGAATAAAAAATGACCCCAGGAGGTTAGTACAATGTAAGAAATGTTTTCTCTTCACGCATGCGACATCGGCGTGTCTCGGTTCGGAAAAGAAACACCCGACCTCCACAATTCAAAACGAAGAAGGCGTAGATATCGAAATATGCACAGCATGCAAAAAACCGGACCATATATATGGCCAAGCAAGCCAAATGCGAGAAGTTCCAGAAGGAAGTGGACCGTCAACGGTACAACACGAAGAAAAGGAAAAAAGAGAAGCAGCTGAACGCAGAAACGCAACACTAAGGTACCGCCGGCAAAACGTCTTGTACGTGAACATAACCTCAACTTCTCAATTTCCACTGTTGTCCAAACAGGCGGCGCAATCATAATCACAACCACAGCACTAGCCTCCAATGCAACTAAATGAACACACACACCAAACAAAGAAAACAGCATAGAGCCTCCAGGACAAGAGCTACAAACAACTATGAAACAAATATTACACCAGCTACAGCTACAACACGAAATCCTCAAAATAAATCTCAACAAATAATCCCAGAAATCAATTTAGACAAGTTGCGCATCTTCTTTGCACTTCTTGGCTTACCGTGGCCTTGATCGCTACCGTAGCCAAGGGTAGTTGGGCCGCCGGGCACTAGAGGCCATTTATTTTTGATGGTTGTCATTTTGGGGGGGGGGGGGTGCCATAATCGTCACGCTTGGCAGGCGGGTTGGCGATCGCAATATGGCGGTCAAATGCATAGAGAACGCTGCTGCCCTTTCTCTAGTAAGCCCTTAGTCGCCTTCTACGACACCCACGGGAAAAAATTTGATGGTGCTATTCTTTTACGTCCGGCACCACACGGAACACGTACTAATAAACTTATATTATTATTATTATTGTGCGTTATCTATCAACTTTTTTAAAACTTTTTTCTAGTGATTTTGTGTATGAAAATTAATCGACTATCTTTCTTTACAGTTTTAAATAATGTTTTGGGAATGTAATAGAACCTTCTATCGTCTAGCATAAGCAGATTTGGAATCAAATAAACACCCTGTACGGATAATGCTACGTACGCTGCTACGTATGCTGGTATTGTGCGTTATCAACTTTTCACCTGTGTGAAAAAATGCTGTTAACTTAAAATTGGCGAATGTGTAGCGTAGTCCGGGACTATGACCAACATAATATAGCTTTCGCCCGCGTGGAGGTCGGAAATTATCCCGCGGGAACGTATTGCCGGTATAAAATATATCCTAGGTATCCAGGTTATAAACTATCTATGTGCAAAATAACACATATCAAACAGAAGCTGTTGGTGTGCCTTGATAAATAAATAAAAAGTTGAATATGAAATACCTTCATAACGTCAGGCCTGTATTTCGCGAAAGGGTGGGCAGTTCACCTGTGTTTATTTCAATAGCACGCGCAGCATCACCACCAAATAAACCAAAGACAAAATGGCAGAACAATATAAAATGTACTCTGTGTGGCAGAATTATTGTAGATTTCGACGGAGCGATGTCACAAATTAACGAAAGAAACAAAGTAATGTCACTCTGTGAGGGAAGTAAGTAGGTTCGCTTAGGCACAGTAGAAATATGGTCAGTATGGAAACCAGGTCTATTTGTTGATAGTGGTGGCCGCCGGTGATCGAAATTCGACCATATTCGATGCTTCCGGCAACAAATGTCGTAAACGCCATTTTGGCGAAAATGAGTTAAGAATGCAGCCCTACTTAATTTTTGGCGCTGCGTCGATCTAAAAATGTGAAAAAAATATTCGCCTAAAAAAAATACTTTTACACCCAAAATTTTTACTAGTATAATCAAGATTTTTTAGAAAAGAGGGTATGTATAACTCATATTGCTTAGAACCGAATAACCGTGCAGGTCGTATAATACAACGTACAAACAGCTGTCGGTCGTAAAAACATGAATACATAATTAATTGTAATTACACCCCACAATCATTTTTAAAACGTAAGCTCTGCTGAGAAACAATTGTCGTAATGTCACTTGGTCTTGGAGAATTGGACCTTAAAGAATATTAATTGGAGAAACATTAGAGTAGCAACTTTCAGAAAGACCAATTTAAACCAAATAGAACTCAAGTATTCAATGAAAGAAGATACAATTACACATCGAATCAAGTTGTTCAAAGATGTCAAGCGTAAAAGAAAGGGAAAAGGGAAGAATAAATCAAAAGAAAATACAGAAGAAATGTTAAAATTACAATATAATCGAGTAAAGCAGTTGACTCCAAAACAGCTATATACGGATAAACTACCAATTACCGCAGCTAAATACAAAGATCTGCAACGATTGTGTGATCAGGGGACAATACACAAACGGTTTCATGCCGAATACAAACAGCTTCCTTGTCAGTCTCATAATGTCATTGATACTCTTCCTGAGACTGACGAGGAAGATGAAATTTCTGATTGATTATCTTCTATCAGAAAATCAGGTCTTCAAATTTCTGGTTAATAATCTTCTATCCAATGACAGAAGATTATTAATCAGAAATTTGAAGACCTGATTTTCTATAACTCGTCGTCGTATTATGTTTTGCATCTACTTTTTTATTATCTTGTCGATAACACTTTCCCATTTTCACCAACGACACTAAAAGTTAGGTAGACCATAGTACAGAAGCTTTCCGAACAAACAAGATCTAGAAAGATGAACTACCTAAATTTTTAAGGGCGTTGGTGAAAATGGGCATTGTTTATTAAAATTATTAGAGCAGTAAGCTTGGTAGAATGTTTACTTATATTTTTTTGTAATTCATTATCAATACGTTTTAAAAAAATGTCGTGATTATAAAATCTTCTTGAAATCAATGAAACAAAATGATTACTTAACATTTTGAATTATGTCTGGCTGGTTAGGTACGCCGTTGGAGGTAGAACACTATAGGCATCTTGTAACAAACGCTTGATTAAATTATACGGGACGATGCCTATAATATACTTACTTAAGTGTATTTTTATACCTTTAGGACCTGCCAGGTCCTAAAGGTATAAAAATTTCGAGCCGCGACACAAACAATGATGATGAATGATGATTGATGTACAAGATCCTCTAATGGAAATTTAAGTGATTGGTTTGGACATTTTTTTACTTTGAATTTGTATTAGTGCCTTGCTTAACCATTATTTTGATTAAACGATGACGGTCAATGAATAAAAAACCTTTTTTAATTATGTCAATTTGTGTTTTATTTTATTGTTTTTATTACAAGTAATGAAAACTCAACTTACAGTCTTAAATTCATTGATTTGCTTCAGATATTTCCATGTTTGTTACATACCATCGCATCAGATCGTGGTGTTTACACTCATTTTTATTTCAGTATATGGTTTTTAAAACCAAACCCAGAACTATTGTATTTAAAAACTGGTGCATACTTCTAACTTCCGTTAGACAAATCGTTCTCCATTGATTTGTTGGTCGTAAATACCAACTTCTTGAATTTTCAGGGGTGTATGTCCAAGCTAACTTTTAAAATAAGGCTTTGACATAAATAGCAATAATATATTATGAAACACCATCGTATTTTACGTATTTCTTGTATAGAACACAATTTTACAACTTTTAAAGTTAAAAAGATATAAGCCAAAAACGAAATTATTTTTTGTTTTTCGTTGATTACCAAAAGTGCTATTTTGGTGTTTACGACCTTTGTTGTCGGAAGCATCGATAATTCATTTCAAACGAAATATATTTTTAATGCATTATCATATAAAAATATTAGCTTTCAGCATTCCTTTCTGCATTTGAACTTTAACTGTGCGAAATTTCGTACTACATAGCGTTATTTTCGTAAAAAGGGGTAAAAAGTTTTTCCTTCACGTATTAATATATAGATATTTACCTACGCTCCATCGGTTGTCACTCTTAGTGTTTGTAAAATTGAAAAGTGTTTTATTAAAACAAAATTCTTTATCGCGGCTTGCGGTAGTAGTTGCCTGGTAGAAATCGTCACGTGAAACAGCGTTCAAACATGTTATGCCCCCTCCACGCGTCTTTCCTCTTTGGTAAATTCAAGACAGTAGCTGTATTAAATGATACGCGAGAAGGAACTTTGTTCCTGACGGTGTCTCTCAACGGACTGCACGTTTTTTCAACAGAAATTCTTTTTATTTTATAATTATATAATTATCCGGTCATATTGTGCGTCGTCCGGTGAGTACGATACAAGGCTTGCTTGAAGGTCGTTATATCCGAATTTTACTGTTTTTATTCTATCTATACAACAGCATTTAATTACAAAATACGCAATACGCACGTGGCATTTTTTTTAACATTGTGGGCGGTCCGTGGCGCAAACGATACACATATAACGCACCCACTCGTCTAGACCCCGACATTAGCTTAGCGAGTCTGGTAGATGTGCGCACCTGCGTGACGGTGCAGTTTCGAAAGTTTGTTCGTAGTTTCTATACTGTACATATTTATACTGTGGTTTAAGTTTCTGCTCTATTCTCCGCAGACGACAGATAGAATTAGAATTGGTCATGCCATATAATGGGTAATATGTTAACTATGTTATAATAATTTCTTGGCACTGTTATTTACTTAGCAAGTGAAGGTATATGAATTTGTGTATCATAATCGTTTTAATACGAATGAAAAAAAAAACAACCTTCTTCCAAAAAAACACTACGAAGTGAAAAATAACTTAAATTTCGAAAGTCGGTGGCAAAAAAACGAAAATACAAAACCAAAGACACCGACTTCCGGAATTAAAATTATTATTTTTTCGAAGTCCGTTGTTTATTTAACCGACTTCAAAAAGAAGGAGGTTATCAATTCGACATGTTTATTAAAAAAAAAATGTATGTTCGGGCATTACTCCATCATATACACCGTGACATTTTAGTCGTCTTACAACGGAAGCCCACTTCATGTATCCAATGACTACCAATCATTAATAATAAAAAAAAAATATTTTTGAATATTTGCATAATTTAAAAAATTAAAATATAATTCACTAAGATGCATGACGTTGTTTAAAACATCCTGTTATGGAGATGGAATTAATGATGGATTGTAATGGTAGGTAGGTAGATATCTTCTATCGTTTGATACGTAAACATTTTTACCAGGGAGGGTGTTTCATAATTCTAAAGCATTATTTATTTTTCTTTGTACCTATTATCTTAATTAATGGTAACAATGTTTTAATTGCGCCTAGAGGTATTTTATGACGGATACATTGAGTGGACCACCTTTGTAAGACGACTAAAATGTCACGGTGTATAGACCGATTTGCAAAATTCTTTGTTCGAAAGGGGTTTATTCCGAAATGGTCCCATAAAAATTTCATATAGATCTGATGATGCGTTTCTGAGACAGGCAACAGAACTTTTCAAAAAATGACAGCAAACAAACCGCGATGGCTGCTATCGCATAAATATGCATTGTTTTGACCCCAAGGATTATGAAATTTAGAATTGTGTGGGGTGTCACCGCCTTCCGGAATTAAAGTTATTTTTCACTTTGTAGTGTTGTTTTGGAAGTCGGTTGTTTTTTTTTTTGTTTTTTTTTTATAAATAAACATTTTGTTCCTGTTACCTGTCCAGCTCTGAAGAATATCTTGGTGGCTCCGAACTGGTACTTGTCGGGGTCTTTGACGTGTCGCGCCAGTATCCGGCCACAGGTAGCCTTTATGTTGCCGCGATCTATCTCCTTGTATAGGCATAGGAGACGGTACCTGGAGAAAAAAATGGATATTACATAGGTGAAGGTCATTTCATTTTTCTTTCTTTATTTTAATTTCTGTTGGCAGTTTGCGTACTTTATGCGGCCTACCCAAAAGTCCTTTGACATTGTTCGTCGAGCCGTTGATCAGACCACGATTAGTTCCGGATTTTTATATATTCACTTTGATAAATTTTATTTATACAGTGACATGAATATTTACTTTGTTAAGTATTATATTGTTATAATGATTGTGAATGTGAAGACTATGTGGGTGATTTTTTTTCTCATTTAGTTAGGCCAAACTGCCAGACCATGATTAATCATGGTCTGGCAGTTTGAGTACTTTATGCGGCCTACCCAAATGTCCATTCTTGGTATTGTTCGTCGAGCTCCTCAAGTTCTGAGTTGAGCTACACGATAACTGACAAATGCTTGCACTGACTGGACTGTACCACTCGAATCTGTAATTCTTTCCTCAAAAGTCCGTTACAGGTACCTACTCATCTACAATGTCGTCACATGATCAGACGAAGATTATGTCTGGACTTTAAAAGAGACTTCGAGTTTTTTTTGCGATTTTAGGCAGATAGGAAATGTCGACTCCTTTTTTTATTTTTTTAGAATATGACGAGTAAAAGTGATTGTGTTATCCCATTCACAAAATAAACAATTTTGTTTCACTTCATTTCACGAACATATATTAAGTTTAAGTTTTAATTTTCAATTTATTTTCATAATCAACAGGTCTTTTCAAAAAAGTTTTAGAGGCCTTCTTTTAGGTATGGAAATACCTGTAACAGTAGACCTCCCTCTTCCATATTTATGCGTACAACATACAAAGCCTGTTAATACTAGAAATTTAACAAAGTATAAAAATACTAATAATTAGGTACTGCAATTCGTAATCTGAGATAATTTATTCTTCATCCGCAATAACTCAATTGTTTTTTAATGGTGAGGGCGTTTTGTTACAAAAATGTACTAAACAGGTAAACATTTTGATGTAGAAGAATTTGGGTCCTGTCAAACCACTTGCTTGATATGAACTTGATATTCCTTCCCTTCATTTCTTCTCCAAAGGGTTAAGCAGAGGTGAATAGTACAAATACAGGCTTCGAAATCGAATCCAAGACGCCATGGTCAGTAGTCACTCTTACGACGCACTTATTTGAAAGATTCAGCTATATTTTTTTTCTTTTTTGCTGAATTGCCTGCTCTCAATGCTGCTCTGTCAATCACACTTGACAGAAAGCGATGGAGGACGTCTAAATAGAACGAGCTTTCCCAGAAGATGCCTGTTCCCTCTTGCTTTGAAGGCAAGCAGGTTTAAGTGATTGAAAATGTTTTTCATCCAAAGATGACTAACAGATACAAAGTATCTGTTAGTCATCTTTAACATAAAGATGTTAAACCGTTGAAGACAGAAATATAAACAAATAATAAACGACAAAGTTAGAGCCATTCCATACCTAAAGAAGAAATCTTGGTAAAGCCATCTTGATGGGAATCCAGCGGCTGATATCCGGATGGTCTCCAAAACACCACATGCCCTGTAAAAAATAAAAAAAATAAGTAAACTTTGAAGACTTTATTGTAGTTTTGTGTCCTTTTGTGTGGATGTGATGCATGTTTTCCCCCAACTTGTTCGTTTGTGTTCATTCTCTACGTCATGTTTGCCGCAAATAAACGTAGTTCTTTCTGTCTTTTCTTTCTAGGCAGCTTTGAACATTTTGTGCACTTTTAATTAAGCGCAGTTTTTGCGCAAATGCCACAGTACAAGTCACCTGTGCAAAAGGGTACAAATTAACTATGCAGTGACTTAATTGCCATTGTAGTAGTCATAAATGGTAATTTTTTAAATAAAATGTTTTTTTTTTTACTTCAATGGGGAAGCTCTTGGCCTTCATACAGCTAATATTGCCGTAATAAAAATACGTAAGTAGCTAATATTGCCCAGCTGGCTAATATTTGCTAAGTCACTAAATGTCAAATGGGTCACTGTGGTAATATGGTCAGTTTTGCCGTAAGGTCACTGTAGTAATATGGTCAGTTGTGTCGCAAGGTCACTGTAGTAATATGGTCAGTTTTGTCGTAAGGTCACTGTAGTAATATGGTCAGTTTTGTCGTAAAGTCACTGTAGTAATATGGTCAGTTTTGTCGTAAGGTCACTGTAGTAATATGGTCAGTTTTGTCGTAAGGTCACTGTAGTAATATGGTCAGTTTTGTCGTATAGTCACTGTAGTAATATAGTCAGTTTTGTCGTATAGTCACTTTAGTAATACGGTAAATGTTGTTCTTTGTTAATTTAATATTTTTTTAATAATGATTATTTATTTAATCAAATAATAATGACAGACAGGTAGGTGTTGGAACCAGCACCCTTACTAAGTTGCATAATAACTTGTATTAAGGGCAGTGGTATATACAGCCCATACATATTTTAATTTCACAAAATAATTGCCGGCAGAACAAGTGCTTTTTTAAATAAAGTTAATGTACAACCATAATTGCAGAATTCGAAATTACCAATGATTATTTATTTATTTGAAATTTGTATAATGCGTGTGTGCGTGCGTGCGTGCGTGCTTGAGTGCGTGCGTGCTTGCGTGCGTGCGTGCGTGCATGCATGCGTGCGTGCGTGCATGCATGCGTGCGTGCGTGCGTGTGTTTGTGAGTGTGTGTAATGGTGAATCCTTTAGGGTGGGTTATAATCAGAGAAAAGCAGGCGTTTTGTATATAATCTTAGTCATATCATTACGGTGGTATCACCTGAGCTGATTGACGGCTCTGGCACTGTCAAACATGAAGGGTTCCTTGGTATCATTCGGCTTGATGCAGCGCACGTAGTGAGGAGTTGTAGCTGACAGTGTGGACATCAATGCTGACAGTGACTGACGGAACTGGGAACCAACTGTGTGTTTCTGGCCGGAAATGCGGCGGGGGGGTTGCTGTGGACAAAAAGTTGGTGTATATCTACACTAATATTATAATGAGGAAAGATTTGATCGAAGGATCGACGATTAGATTTTATTTAAACTGTTTGGGGGAAGACGTGCCTCTAACTCCGCCCTGGGTATAAGCTAGTAGCTAACTCACCGTGAGGCTGCCGATGGGCATGGAGGGCGTGGTCCTCCTCTTGGAGGGCGGCGGGAGGGTGGCCGACGCAGACACCTCCACCGTTCTGTCCGCGAAGATGGTGTGGATCAGTCGACAGCTACTCGCGGTCTTGATGCATTCCAGCTGTTCTTCAGACACTGTATCTCTGTTCTTCTCAAGGAAGCCTCCAGATTGGTATTCTACGTTGTCCGCAAAATGCTTGATTATGAAGGCTGTGAAAGAAAGGAGGGTAAGATAAAACTGTGTGGTGGATTGATGTGGAGTTGGCATGTTTGATCACATCAAAGATTTAAAAAAAGATTGAAGCGAATTCAAGAAGAATAAAACATTGTTTTATAATAAGTGGAAGATAGCGAGTTGATACATTTCATCAATTTATTATTATTATTATATTATTTTAAATTAATTTTAAATTTCAACTTCATAAAAAAAATTACATTGAAATAAAAACAGTTCTGAGAAAGGATTGTGATGGAGGACATGCATTTTTTTTTGGGTGGGTAATCATCTAATAACTTCTCCCGCTCTGGGTGGAGCAGGAGGGTGTGTCAGACTCTAACTGACTAAAACCCACCCGTGTTCCCTCAGTTGCCTGTGTGCCAGGGGCCGCGGTATCTCTTTCGAACAACCCGCACTCCTGGCAGACATCGGCCCTTGCGACCCCACCAGTTGGCACTGACATCTCTTTGAGGCGCGCGTGGAACACAACGCGCCGTCGACCCGGAGGACAAGCATCTATTTTGTTTTTTTTTTAATTTACGGATTCTTATACGTACATAGGTGTGCGTAGAATTTTTTTTAGAGAGAGAAGCGTGTTTTGCCTCACACGGGTCAATGGTTTTAATTATTTTGTTACTTTAAAATGTGCTTTTTTCCTGTTTTTATATCCTGTGCGTGTTGTTATTTGGTCTTTTCTTTACTCACCTTGGTTCCCGAACCTCGGCTTCATAAAGTGATGATAGCTGGCACACGATTGGTGTAACTTGGCCACAAACCCGGCGTCGCTACCGCCGGGAACTCGGCATTGTTCGTCTAGGAGCGCCAGCACTCCTAAGCGGTCTTCGATCAGGTCAATGCAAGGCTGGTTGTCGTAGAATTCTATCATCTCCCAGGAAATTTCTTCCTGTTAACAAAAAGCAAGATAATATTAATATTTACGATGAGACACATAATATCATGTCCTGCGTCAACTGCACGTTACTGGAACAGCCGATATGTTTTGTAAAATTGTCACCGTGAAAACTTAGGTGAAGTGAGCTTGAAGTGAGTTGTCAATAATGTTAATCCTTAGCATCAGCTGACGTATTCTGTACAAATCTCACCGTGAAAATTTTGGTGAAATGAGCTTATAGTGAACTATGATCCTACCTAACGTTAGGGAATTTAGGGATTCACAGCTCGCTTCAAACTCACATCACCTAAGTATTCGTGGTGAGATTTCTACAGAATAGCTCTACTGGTGGTCCGTCGATGGGTGACTTTACATACAAAGACCCCTCCGTGCCTCGGAAACCACGTTAAGCCGTTGGTCCCGCCCGTCATTAGTGGATCTTTGACAGTCGTTACGGGTCGTCAGAAGCCCAAAAATGAGAGAACCAGTCTTACCAAGAGGTATAGTATTACTTAAGAACTGGGTTGTGATTGTGAGATAGGCAGTCGCTTCGTGCAAAATACTGGTATTCTACTGCAACGGTCAGACTGGAAGCCAACCCCAACACTGTTGGGGACAGGCTAGGCAGATGATGAGATGATGATTGCACCACCCTTATTTAGAAAAACATTTTCAACATTATAGTGTCGAAATATGGCTACCTTAATATATTCATCCTGCTCTAACTTGAAGACGTGTGAGTTGAACTGTTGCTGAAGCTTCTCGTTCGCGTAGTTTATACAGAACTGTTCAAACGAGTTGATCTCAAAGGTTTCGAAGCCGTAAATGTCGAGGACACCTGGGGACAAAGGTCAAACAATAAGTACTAAAATCAGGTTCCCTTTTTGAACTTACCGTTGCACATATTCGGTACACGTCACCGACTTCCAAAATTAAAGTAATTTTTCACTTTGTAGTGTTTTTGTACGGAAGTCGGTTGTTTTCTTTTTTGGAAGTGTTTTTTTGTATGAAATCAAAATCAAAAGTCATTTATTCAAATTAGGCTGAGAATCAGCACTTTTTGAATGTCAAAATTAAATAAGACAGTACCCCGGCACGCCCGCCCTTCACCACTTCCTAGTGCTTTAGCTGTGAAGAAGAAGTGGCGCAACAAACTCCCCAGCAGCACAGCTGTCTGTTTAGTTAGATAGACTTGATTCTATACATACATAGGCAGAGTAATCAACATTACGAGACACAGAACTTAAAAATTTGTCATATGTCAGCTAGCCATGCCAATATACCAACAAATAAAATGAAAACTTGAATGAATGTTCCGCGGTAAATTCGGCAATTGCGGATCGATTTAAAAAAATATATAGGTAGGGTATGCCTCAGGGGTGGTTCCGTATAAATTGTATTAAAAAGTAGAAAATAATTTAATTCTATTAAAAAGGAATCCACTGAATGTGGGAAGCACAAGTCTGGTCGAGGAGTCTGAGGGAGGTCTATGTCCAGCAGTGGACGTCTTTCGGCTGAAATTATGAACATCACGCTAGGACCCTTAGGAGCCTAGCAAACCAAAAAGGTGCGAACGAAAGCTGAAAGAAAACGAAGTAACAGCGACGAAAAAAAGAATTTGCTGTTCCATACATTTTGACCGCGTAGGTATTGCACTTTTCTATGAAACAACTGATTTTTTTTTTGCATAACCGACGAAAAATTTCTACGCTAAGGGGTCTAGAATGATGTGCTGAATTCATGCTTACAGTTTGCGTACTGGTTAAAAATGTACCCTGTATTAAACTCACCAATAAAGTGTTTCTTAGCATGACCGGTGTCCAGCGCCCTGTTGACGGCGTGTACTAGCCACGCGAACAGCTCGCCGTACATTCTCTTAGCGAGCGCGTCGCGGGCGAATGACGCTCTTTGGACGTCCATGCGGGATACTATGACCTAAAGAAAATAAATTATATGTAGCTTGAGTTGCTACTTTGACCTGGAGCTTCGTTTCACTCCGAATGACGTCGAAGTGCACGAAGTACGCGCTTGAGTAAATACTAAACAAAAACACGTTTTATATATTTAGCTTGTTGGGAGTTTACGAGGTACACGCCTGAGTAAATACTAAACAAAAATAAACTTTTAAAAATGATTTTCATTCATGAAAATACTCGTAAATATGTAATCTAAGGAACCAGAATAACTGATACGGTTTTAGGGGTTTTACGAAAGCATAAAAAATACTGGTGATGTGAAACCAAATTTTTCTGATGCCGGGTGTGATACAAGGATTTTTTATTTAGTACAGGCACCAATTTTACACATTTTTCCTGTAATTTTCAACTCTGACTTGGAAGATTGTTTTTGTGAACTCGTATTTTATATACAGGGTGTAAGGGAAACACTTCCGAAAACGAAGACAGGTGATAGGGCTACTGATTCTCGATACAATACCATAAAAAAATCTAGATATTTATATTTCACGATTTCACTTACCTTACATACCCTTAGGATTAAAACGATAAAAAAATTGCTAAGGAATATTTTTTTTATGTAACCCATTTTTCGGTATTTACTTTATCGTACAAAAATGTTTCGATTCAAGGAATACTCGAGTGCCTTCTTTGGTATTTTCAGCAAGTTTCTCAGCTGATGAAAACTCTTCTGGTCTTTTAAAAGATTTAATATCATGAGTTTATAGTGAAAATAATCACTATCACTATAAACAAAGTCCGCCGCCGCGTCTCTCTGTCTGTCTTTTGCGCGATAAACTCAAAAAGTACTGAACGGATTTTCATGCCGTTTTCAGCAATAGACAAGAGTAATTCATGAGGAATGTTAAAGTTTAAAATTTGTTAAGGTTTTTTTTAAATTGGCTAACGCTGGCGAAGCCAGTAACATAAATAACAATGTCCCTCTCACCGCTCTGGTTTCATAAAATCTTCTTTCTTTGTCCAGGCCGTGATTCTTTGGAATGCGCTCCCTCTGAATATCAGGATGGCAACCAGTCGGTTTTCGTTTAAAGTGAAGGGTCGTGAGCATATTCGTGAGAAGTTGGCAGAATCATTGTTTCTCAAGACAAAGTTCATCTTCGTTATATACATATATGTACGTATCTATGTATTTATGTTACACCTGCCATGTTTTGTCTCTGCATCACCTTAGGTTGACTGGTAGAAAATGCCTCAGGCATTAAGTCCGCCTTTATACAGTATTTTATATGCATTAAGTTTTAATAAATAAATAAAATAACATAACATCACGCCTGTAATCCCCGATAGGTTGGGTGGAGCTGTACCTACTCCCGCATTTCGACAGTTGAAGTCTCAATAGGCAATAGGTGCCATCAACTTAGCATAAATCCAGACCCCTGACTCTTAAAAATAATAAAACATAAATAATAATTACCTCATGTGCGGACGCTATTCTTCGGTGTGTGAGCCATCGAGACAGCTCAGCTTTAGAGATGCCGAGTAGCGAACACACGACGGCAAGATGTTTGTCATTCGACTGCAAAAGAAGATTCACTATGTACATATTATTTTAGCAAGATGTGAATTATTTTCGAAAAAAATAGGCCATAAACAAAAACATTCTAAACAGAATGAGTTTTCTAGATATTGGTCTTCGGGAGAACAATGAAAAATAACGGAGACATGAGCACAATTGCATAAACTAAAACTTTATTATTCGGCTAGACTCATCCTTCAACTGCTAGATTCAGGCATCCCCAAAGCATTGCCATCGTGACAGTTCCTAAGCTTGTCTATTTAAATGATTGCCGTGACTTCAAGCAGGTCGTCAGACCTAATCCGGATCAGATCTCAAGTGGTATGCGGCACCCGCCCACAGGCAATGGCCCACCTTCCATCCTGCACCGCATGTCCTGTCCCCTGTGTATTTAATGATCTTTGTATTTATCTTGTATTTTAATTGTTAAAATTTATTTTTTTACATTGTTCTCACATACAGAAGCAACAAGAATCATGTTCCCAAGATTTTGTAATATTCAACTTGATTTTAAAAGAGTGTCCGTGGAGTTTCTTGCCCGTTCTTCTCCATAGAGATCTACGTTTTGGAATGGGCAACTAGCTTCAACTTTCCAACTGATCGACTTTCTGACAATTCAAAAGTGCCTGTAAATGGTTTAATTGAAATAAATGCTTTGTGTTTGTCTTATGACTGCGTCAGTGAGCGGAGTTCATACAGCTGAATTTTGGGCCAAAGATTTTTGAACTTTTAGCCATCGAGATTCTTGTTAAGAAGTCAGACCTCTCGAGAATTATTCCGACCTAGTTACCCACGCTGAGGTTTTAAATAATAATACTGAACATCAGTGGCGGAGCTACAATTTTTATTAGAGGGAAGCCGAAGAAAGAATTGTTCAGTTCTCATAAACTATAGATAACATCAATTATAATTATTTTTAGAAGAGTAACCGTGGAGTTTCTTGCCGGCTCTTCTCCATAGGAAGCGACAAATTGGAACCGTGCACCTAGCTTTTAACGTTTCATAAGTGCCCTTGCAGGTTTATGTGAAATAAAATATTTTGATTTGATTTGATTTGATCAAAGTTCAGTAATTCCTTTAATTTTTCTAAATTTAACGGCAGCTATGGTTGGAATTCTTGGTTTAGACATACAAAAAAATGGCATTATTGTAATGTTTTGTAATGTTATATGATGTTATAAGCTAGTATGAAATATCTGTAATGTGAATTGATACACACACATTTGTTACATATTGTTGTGACACTAAGAAGAGTGTTTCTTCCAAAGGGAAGCCGATAGGAATCGGGTTGTATGGAGCCTGCGCCCCTGCTGAACATAGCTAGTATAAGCAGCCTATATTGTTCCCACTGCTGGGACACAGGCCTCCTCTCTGTGAGAGGGAGTGGGCAGTAATCCACCACGCCGGCCCAGTGCGTGTTGGTAGATGTCACATGTCTTCGAATTTTTGGTTCTAGGACATGCCGGTTTCCTCACGATGTTTTCCTTCACCGTTTGAGAGCAGTGGTGATAAAATAATTTACACAAAGTAAAGCGCCTGCCGGGGTTCGAACTTACGACCTACAACTAGTAGGTCGAGGCCGTTACCACTGGGCCACCACTGCTCTCGTACAGTCGAGTTCATTAATATATTGGCCATTTCCAGGCTTCAAAAATATATATAAACGTCAAAAAACTTCATAATATTGTGACAACTAATCATTAAATTGTGGTCAAGATTTAGATTAATTAATATGTGACTACTTTTTCTCATATTTTTCATATTATTGCCTAATGCACAGCATATATTATTGAATCGTTCAAATGAGGACATATTTTTGGTCTATAACTTCTATATGAAATGAAATGAAATGAAATGTTTATTTATGTAAGTAGATCTTAAAAGACACTTTTACACGTCAATATTTTGTTGGTCAATTTTTTTTTTTATCAATCAATATTTTATAGAATTTATTGCGCTGTCCAAAGCTCACAATATTTTGAATCCTTGACAGTGCCAATATATTAAAGGGAACCTAGTCGCGGGCTCGAACTCACTGATGGGCCCGGCTAAAAAGCATGCAGTCTCACCAGGCATCGTGTCCGACAGAGGTAGTATCAGTGATGAGCAGTTAGAAGCTAGTCTACACGCACAACGTTATTGAGTGAGATGCAGGATCATTTATACAACAGGCGCGTAAAAAATTAAAAACAGTCCTTCGGAAGATCAGGTTTTATGAAAAAACTTCTGCATAAATCAATGACCAATAAAGTTTACTGAACTTTTCGATATTTGAGGTTTATCGGTATCGACTTCGTTTTCGAGATTTTACAATTCTTTTATTACTTAAACACGTCCAAAGTTAGGTTAAATTAGCAAGAAAAACGAATCTTTGTTGGCTCATAACTTTTTAATGTCTTTTTATTTTAGTATTCTGTTTCCGTACAGACAATATTAATAATGAGACAAAACCATAACATGTTTAATTTTAGATGTACATTGTCGAACAGTGGAGTAATACACTCCCGAAGTTTGTATGGAAAAAATATCGACTAGATTCACCTTAATGAACTCGACTGTACTAAATAGTACAGTCGAGTAGGAGGAGGAGGGAGGAGTACATACTGCTATTGTACTGAACAGTGCAACTTATTTTAGACTAAATCAATGTTACTCACACTAATATAAGCGCCGTCATCACTGTCATCATCTCCCGGCGCCTCAGGGTCGCACGCGCTCAGCTCCACGTTGCCGAGATGCAGGATAGTGGCCAGAATCGTGAACATGTCCCGCTGCTCTGTTTCTGATACTCCTGGGAAGATCAAGATTAATTATTGCCAGGAAGTCTTCAGATGAACAATTAATCTGTGAGGATTTGCAAGGACGCTGACTGAGGTCGACGCAAACAGGTGGACGGTATAGAAAATCAATAGACATGAGATTGTTTTTCATTTATTTGCTACAGAGCATGCTTCGAGGGTCATCGGAAGCCCGAAAATCTGACAACCAGTCTTACCGAAGGGTATCGTATTACCCAGTAACTTGGTTCTGAAGGTCAGATAGGCAGTCGGTCTATGTAAAATACTACATCTGGTTTGACTGGAAGCCGACCCCAACATAGTTGGGAAAAGGCTAAACAGATTATGATGATGTTAAGGAAGATGCTAAAAGGTAAACCGCGCAATTCAATATTTATTACGTTTTGAGCAAATGAGAAAATTTTAATCAAAATCAAAAGTCATTTATTCAAACTAGGCACTAAGACAGTCCCCCAAAACACCCGCCCTTCACCACTTCCTAGTGCTTTAGCTGGGAAGAAGAAGTGGCGCAACAAACTGTCCAGCAGCACAGCTGTCTGTTAAGTTGGAAGAACTTGATTCTTGAATTGCGCTGGCAACCCTGGTCCCACTAACGGACCCAGTTTTTTTATGTAGGCTTTCAACAAACGGGTGTTCGTCTCCTATTTAAATACACATTTCGGAGCAACCTGAACAGAAACGGATTTTTTTTTCTAAATCACGCTATCTCACAACATAACAACAAATAAAGTCGTTGTCTGTGTGACTGCTTGCTTTGTTCTTCTAAACTACACAAAGGATTTTGATACGGTTCCCACCATCTTTTAGATATAGAGAATTCATCCCAGAAGATTTATGTGTTTATACATTAATACATATTTAACATAGATATAGTACAGAAATCACATATCGCTACATCAGCAACCATGCGGGGCAGGAGCTGCTCATTAGTCCTATTTTTAAACTGAATTAAACTTTTTAACCAACTTCAAAAAGAAGGAGGTTTTCAATTCAACATGTTTATAATTTTTTTTTAATGTATGTTCAGGTATAACTTCGTCATATATAGACGGATTTGCAAAATTCCGAAATAGTCCCATCCCAGGGTTTCGGACACAGACAACGGAACTCTTCAAAAAATTACAGCAAATCAATCGCGATTGTTGCTATCGCATAAATATGCATTGTTTTAACCCCAAGGATAATGAAATTTCGAATTAGTATGGGTTCGGTACTATAACTAAAAAGTGACACATAAAAACTTTTTCCACAAAAAAAAAAAAACCTACTTCCGGAAAAACACTACAAAGTGAAAAATAACTTTAATTTCGGAAGTCGGTGACTTTGGATATGTATTAAAAATTTTTGTCACCGCCTTCCGAAATTAAAGTAATTCTTCACTTTGTATTGTTTTTACGGAAGTCGGTTGTTTTTTTTGCTCTTCGAAACCCCTGTGCTTTGGAGACCTGACACGAAAACAGTATATCATCATCACCATCGTTTCAGCCAGATATCACCTACGGTTGGTGCCTCCACTATCTTCCGCCACACTTCCTGGTGCCGTAAGAATCTAGTACTTACCTAATGTGGTGAGGGCACTTCTCGTCTCATTAAAAGTCTTGAGGTCATCAACACCGTCTATATTTGGACTGCCGCCTTGGTTCAAATAGTGGAACGATTCTTGATGATCTGTAACATAACAATACGAATGTATGGTTTCATTGTTTCAAGCTAAGATTTTTTTTCGTTACTTGGTGAGTGTAAAAGGGCTAAGTAATAATAGCTATACGGGTCGATCGATCGGTTGGTTCGTGGATGCGACCAATAGAAAATGGCGCTTAGAGCACGCATCACATTAGCGCCCCTTCGTAAATTATCTTCTCGGTCTACACTGACCAAAGCTAGGTCGCATAACCTTTCTTGAACAATTATAGCCTTTAATAACGAAAGTATTCATTTCAACTTGCTAAAAATTGCTTGCAATGCTGCAATTTGAAGAGATTTTGAATAAAAATAGGCGGATTTGGAAACACGCTTTCATCCGCGTACTGCACAATATATTCACGCGAGCTCTTCAGATTTCTTAGTTAAAAGTACGATAGGTACAGTATGAAATAGTTTATTATTGTTTTTTTATTATTATTTAATAATTGGCGACTTTTGCGCCCCCCCTTCGATAGACGCCCAGGGCTCTTGCCCTGCCTACCCGACCCTAGTTTCACTACAGCCAAGACCTTTCCTAGTCTCGGAAAGCACGTTAAGCCGTTGGTCCCGGCTGTCATTCGTAAATCTTTGATAATCGGTCCGAGTAGTCAGATGCCCGAAAGTCTGACAACCAGTCTTTCTAAGGGGTATCATGTTACCCAGTAACTGGGTTTGTGGAAGGCAGATAGGCAGTCACTAAAAGCGTAAAGCATACGGTTTACCCTTTAAGGGGTTCCATTCAGGTATTACGTAAGCACTACAGGGGGCGGGGGGTATTTGTTTTGCTTATTTTTGATGTCATGGGGTATGGGGAGTCTGGAGGGTGATTACGTCAGCAGTATTTTTTTTTTTTACTTTTTTGCACTTTCTATAAAATTTAGTCGATTTTGGTTTGAATACTTATGACAACCCTACTTGTCTATGAATGGCTCTAAGAAAACGATGTCGAAATTCCAAAATCACACAAAAGTGAGCAGACACACAACACTGAGCAGCAAACATCTAATGTCATCGAAGACTTAGTCATGGATTCGTGTCATGGACTGAAGACTGTTAATTTGAATTATTATACCAAAATTTGAAAAGAAGTTTGTTTTGTTCGTTAATATATAAAGATTATAATAACTGAATACTATCTCAATACAATTTGCTTATATAAATATGATATGCGTTAAAATCCTTTATTCGAAACCTATTCCTTATTTCTAGACTTATAGTTATAAGTCTTTATTGATTCATTAGCAGCAGTTGCTGCTAATGAATCAATAAATAAACCAGAACACATTAAAAAATGCGTGTAGGCACCAATGTTTACGTGAGCAAATTAAGAGCTTTGCTTAATTTTGCTGACGAGGGGGAGGAGGGGGTTAATAATTGCAAAAAATCTGCTTACTTAATACTTGGATGGCCTTACCTGTAGTAACTAATTGTAAGTACAAACGGGGTATTATAAGTTTGACGCGTGTGTGTGTGCCTGCGTGTGCATGTGTGTGTGTGTGTCTGCGTGTGCGTGTGAGTGTGTGTGCGTGTGTGTGTGGGGGACGGACGTCAGGGGATGGCTAATGAAATAGTAGGCCTCCTCTTTTGGCGTTTTCATTGACCGTCCTCCGACTTTTTTAAATTTTTAATTTAATTTTTAATACAGGCTGGTACTGTTGATAACATTTTTGAAAAAAATAACACCCAACCTAGTTGTAACTCAGGCATTTGCCTGGAAGCAGCACATAACTGGTAGAACACGTGGTAATTCCTCTCGCCCGCACTCTGGTAGACTACGCGTGACTTCTCCAGCAGATAGGTGCGCATGCTGGCGCCGGATATCCGGTACACGTTGTCGAAATGAATCTCTATGAACTTGCCGAAACGGGACGAGTTGTCGTTACGGGTTGTTTTTGCATTGCCTATTGCCTGCGGAAGAAAAAACAGAGTTGGTAAGAACACGGTAAAAATATGGCGGGATGAGCTGGGAAAAACACACGATCAGTGGTCCTCTTTAGCCCTGGATTGAAAGAGCTGAAAATCATGGGGAGAGGTATTTGCCCAGCAGTGGGCTAATGCAGGCCAACAGTAACAGTAAGCCCACGTTCGCATTGACGTCAGACGTAGCAATATCGCAGTTGGATTTTATCGCGCACTGAATTTTCAACTCTCGGTATTGAGCCGATGGTTGAATATCTAAAGGTGCTCTTACACGGGTAATTTTTTTAACAATTATTGCTCGCCAACACTAAAGGATCAATCTGGATCAATTGAATGAAGCAATCTGGAACAATTGCGGATATGTTTCGGGATAACTACGTCTACATATAATTAAGTCTCGTTTTTGCGAGAGGAACCGGCCGGCAGCGGGGGGGGGGGGGGCGCGAATTGCCGTATCTCTGGCAACAGGTTGCTACATGTTGTCATTGCCCTAAACTGCTGGATGTAGTCGTGACGTCATAGTGGACGAGAATTGACCAGGATGGAGCAATTTTAGTTGCTCGTGTAAGCGCACCTTAGCAGAGTGCATCCCTGAAAAACGCGTCGAAAAACACTGTTGCATTTTCAACTCTCGGCAACTAGCAGAGCGTCGAAAATCTAGTGCGCGATAAAATCCCATGGTTTATAACGGGGCCTAACAGTTTTGAGTTTTGAGGAACGGCTTAATTATGGGAAAGAACCTAAATATAACCCTCCTTTATAGTATAAAGCAACACAAAATAATACAAAGCATCATAGTTTGTTGAGTTGGATCTTATCTCTTACCCACGAGGGTCCAACTTCATCAACTGAAGCGCTGCTGAAGAACTGTATTTATTAAGCTATAAGTGGCCAAAGTAAAAGTGTCTTACCTCCATGATAGGACTGGAAGTAAGCACCTTCCTCTCGACCTGTGATTCGCTAGCTTTGCCACCAACTGCCGCGAAGTAACGTATCGTGTACTTAGCTAATACTGTCTTACCACCGCTCACTATAGGGACCGGAGTCTGAATGATATCTTACCTCCATGATAGGACTGGAAACTAGCACCTTCTTCTCGACCTGCGTCTCTCTGGCGTTGCCACCCACTGCTGGGAAGTAACGTATCGCGTACTTAGCCGATACTGTCTTACCACCGCTCACTATAGGGACAGGAGTCTGAATGATATCTTACCTCCATGATAGGACTGGAAACTAGCACCTTCCTCTCGACCTGTGTCTCGCTAGCGTTGCCACTAACTGCCGCGAAGTAGCGCATCGCGTACTTAGCCGATACCGTCTTACCACCGCTCACTATCGGGACAGGAGTCTGAATGATATCTTACCTCCATGATAGGACTGGAAACTAGCACCTTCCTCTCGACCTGTGTCTCGCTAGCGTTGCCACTAACTGCCGCGAAGTAGCGCATCGCGTACTTAGCCGATACCTTCTTACCACCGCTCACTATCGGGACAGGAGTCTGAATGATATCTTACCTCCATGATAGAACTGGAAGCTAGCACCTTCCTCTCGACCTGTGATTCGTTAGCGTTGCTACCAACTGCCGCAAAGTAACGCATCGCATACTTAGCTGATACTGTCTTACCACCGCTCAATATAGGGACAGGAGTCTGAATGATATCTTACCTCCATGATGGGACTCGAAGCCAGCATTTTAATCTCGACCTGTGTCTCGCTATCGTTGCCACTAACTGCCGCGAAGTAACGCATCGCGTACTTAGCCGGTACTGTCTTACGACCGCTCACTATCGGGACAGGAGTGTCAATGATATCTTACCTCCATGATAGGACTGGAAGCTAGCACCTTCCTCTCGACCTGTGATTCGCTAGCGTTGCCACCCACTACCGCGAAGTAACGCATCGCGTACTTAGCCGATACTGTCTTACCACCGCTCACTATAGGGACAGGAGTCTGAATGATATCTTACCTCCATGATAGGACTGGAAACTAGCACCTTCCTGTCGACCTGTGATTCGCTAGCGTTGCCACCAACTGCCGCGAAGTAACGTATCGTGTACTTAACTAATACTGTCTTACCACCGCTCACTATAGGGACTGGAGTCTGAATGATATCTTACCTCCATGATAGGACAGGAAACTAGCACCTCCCTGTCGACCTGTGTCTCGCTAGCGTTACCATTAACTGCCGCGAAATAGCGCATCGCGTACTTAGCCGATACCGTCCTACCACCGCTCACTATCGGGACAGGAGTCTGAATGATATCTTACCTCCATGATAGGACTGGAAGCTAGCACCTTCCTCTCGACCTGTGTCTCGCTAGCGTTGCCACCAACTGCCGCGAAGTAACGCATCGCGTACTTAGCTGATACTGTTTTTCCGGCGCCGGATTCACCGCTCACTATAAATCAAATAAGTTGTTTTTCTATTCATCATCATTATTACAGCAAAAAGACGTCCACTGCTGGACATAGGCCTTCCCCATGCTCCACCACTTCGACCGGTTCTATGTCCAGCAGATTCAAGGTCATCGATCCATCTTGTAGGAAGCTTGCTAACTATACGTCTTCCTGTACACGGTCGCCTCTCCAGAACCTTTCGGCCTCATCTGTTCTGCGAGCAATGTGCCTGCCCATTACTGAAGAAGTCATTCAATACCTATCATAAGTGTTACGGCTGCGGATAATATTTTAACCAACATTATGTACAAACGCCAGCACATCAAGCTACCCCAATCTGTCAAATTTCTTTAATAGATTTTCAACTTTACTACAAAACGTTAAGGTTCATGTTCAATTGGGGAAACTTGACAGTTTGTGATAGCTTGATGTACATGACCTGGAAATTGCAAAAAAAAAACGTAAGAATTTTTTATTTCGCGGATTTACCCTGGCCAGGCCTGTTTCCACATAAAAGTATGAACAAAACTCACCAATAATACTCTGATCTCTCCTCTCCCTCTCTAGCTTGGTGTAGGCCTCCTCTGACACGGCGAATATGTGCGGATCTAAATCCCCCATCGCTTGACCGCGGTACGCCATTATTGTTTCATCACCTGGTAAAGTAAATTATGTATTATTATTTAACGATACGGACGAAATTTTTGATGCCTTCTGATTATTTTCTTTTTATCCAGGATAAGTTTTTAAGTTTTTAACCACCAGCGCAAACTGTAACCATGAATTCAGCATATCATTCTAGACCAGCGCCGAAATTTTTCGTCGGTTACACAAAAAAAACCAGCTGTTCCATACATTTTGACCGCGTAGGTATTGAACTTTTCTATGAAACAGCTGATTTTTTTTTGTCCAGAATGATATGCTGAATTCATGGATACAGTTTGCGCACTGGGTAAAAACTCATCCTGTATAATTGTATATATTATTATTATTTTAAGAACGGCAGTTTTTCAATTATGTAAATATCTATTAAAAAAATAAACTATTATTAATATAATAATCAATCTGCCTGAAAGAATTGAATCATTAATGCGTGAACTCACATTTTGAGCATCATTTTTAGTAACAAAATGGATCATGTTTTCTGAATAAATAATTATTATGATAAAATCTGCAAGAAGCTGACTGATCTTCTTGGTATGAAATCTGTAGACACCTCATGCAATAGTGCAACAGTTGTAAAAGTAGGAGTAGCTTTCATTTACACAGTTCAGCACAATTCATTGCGCTATTTACATTTCCAAGCAGACATTTTTTTCAAATCCATTTTTTTCTTCGAAGGCAGACGACGGGTTAAATGTGGAAGGGAACACAGACGCTGGCAGAGAGTTCCACACTCTGGTTGTGCGCATGATAATTTTTAAAACAAGCATTTAAAAGTCTTAACATAAAAAGCACTAAAGACTTATGGGGATTTCCGTTAAGGTTCTTGAAGATATCATTGACACAATTGTCCCTGTCCATAACAGGCATATTTAGTCAATGTTTAGACACCGGTGCGTTTCCTGACTTAATGAAACACAGTAATCTAGTACCAGACCCATATCTATGATTCCAGCATTGAGCAAAATTTAGGAAAAAATCATGGTAGACCATTTTCTATTCTTTATTTTCATTCCTCTAAGTACCTGATACTAATTGACAGGCCTGCACTGTCCTCCCACACCTATTATCACTGTAATTTGAAAACATTGTAAAAGCTAATTATTTTTAAAAGAGTAACCGTGGAGTTTCTTGCCGGCTCTTCTCCATAGGAAGCGACAAATTGGAACCGTGCACCTAGCTTCTGACGTTTCATAAGTGCCCTTGCAGGTTTATGTGAAATAAAATATTTTGATTTTGATTTTTGATGAATTGTGGAGTCGAAGCACTGAGTATGACTAGTCAGGATATCAACCATGCTTTCTCCAAACATACCGTAAATAGGCAAATCGTAGTAAGGGTTGATGGCAACTAGCACGATGCCGCAGTATGTGTAGATGGCGTTGCGGTCGCAAAATCTGTGGAAAAAACGACATTTTTACTTAATTTATAGGGTTCATTAATAAACTACCTACAATGAATTCAGAACATCATTCTGATCACTACTTGAAATTTTTCGTAGCTAGGCACTGAGTAATCTGTATTTAGAAGAATTAGTAAAATTATTTTTGCTATTCTTGAGGCAGGCTATAGGCCATTAAGCATTAGGCATTTTTAGGAGGATGATATCTGGGATATCGTCGAATAACTTCTCCCGCTCTGGGCGGAGCGGTAGGGCGTGTCAGACTTTTACTGACTAGAACCCACCCGTGTTCCTTCAGTTGCCTGTGTGCCAGGGGCCACGGTATCTCTTTCCAACACACCGCCTTTGTACCTATTTTGTGTGCGAGAAGTTAACATAAATGAATAAATAATAAGCTATTTGGCATCACGCTAGGACCCTTAGGAGCCGAGTAAAAGAAAAAAGAGTCAGAAAGATCTCGAAGCGAAAACAAATTAATACCGCAGGCACGCGATGTGATGCAACAGGGTGGGTCGGGGAAAAATAAATTTGACGCGGACGAAGTCAGGAGAAGAAGCTAGTATTCGAATAAAATACCTTTCAGTGTAAACAGGGATTCAGATTCAGGTTATTTATTTGTAAACATAGGTACTCACACACTTGTGTATCTGTAAGATACACAAGTGTGTGAGATGTTAGTTTTGTTAGATCTTTGCCATTTGGCGTACAAATGTTAGTATCAATGTCAATTATAAATTTTATAATTATAGAAAGGGCTAGTGTTGGATAAATTCATATGAAATATGCCCCTGACAATTAGTAAAATTTTAAATAAAAACTACAATGTCAAAAAAGTACGAAATTAATAAAATATTTAACAGATGTCAAAAATTAAAAAAAAAATTAAGATAAAACAGAAATGTCAAAAAAAATTGATTTAATGTCAATCAAATTAATACAGGAGTGTCAAACAATGCATACTGTAGGAGGAATTAAAGAACTGTCATCTAAATAGTCTTTTATTGTCGTTTCCGAGGACGGTTTTTTTTTTTTTTGGGTGGGAAATCATCAAATAACTTCTCCCGCTCTGGGTGGAGCAGGAGGGCGTGACAGACTTTTACTGACTATACGTGACACCTCGCAGCGAAACACGACGCCGTCAACTTTACGTGTTTAGTTATAGTTTTAAGCTGGTTTTTTAATATGTATTAGTATGTCATTATTGTTTCAGATTATTTTGTGTATTTTATATACGGGCCTTAGTTGCCTGATAATAAAATGATTATGATTGAGTAGTATCCTACACATTAATAAGTTCGTATCAAAAAAAATTAATGAGAAACAATTTTGAACTCTATACCTAAGCAACTAAGATTGATTATGTGTTTTAGACTGTACATTTGTAAGCGATTTTTTATTCTTTATTTTAATTCCTCTAAGTACCTGGTACTTGTTGACAGGCCTACACTGTCCTCGCATCCCTATAAACACTGTAATTTGAAACCATTGTAAAAGCTTATATTTTTTTAAAGAGTCTCCGTGAGTTTCCTGCCGGCTCTTCTCCATGGGGAACGAGCAATTGGAACCGTGCACCTAGCTTCTGACGTTTCATAAGTGCCCATGTATGTGAAATAAATTATATTGATATGAATAAAATTCTGAACGCGAACGAAATCGCGGGCAGAAGCATGTCTAAACAGGCCTCAAACCTTCATATCTGTTTAAAACCCTGCACATTAATAAGGACGTATCACAAAGTACAAATAACAAACAATTTTGAACTCTGTACCTAAGCAACTAAGATTGATTATATGTTTCAGTGATTCATATATATATATAAGCTAACAATGCCATACATTCAGTGTTTGGACAAGTGGCACATACTTAGAGATTATTAACATTACATAGTTTCTAAATTTGTGTGAAATTCTTGTCCAGTTATTCACAAATGGTTTTTAAAAGCCGAAAAAATATGATGTATTATGTTTTGTAGTTTGAAACTTTGACAGTCGTTACGGGTCGTCAGAAACCCGAAAGTCGGACAACCAGTTTTACCAAGGGTTATCGTGTTAGCCAGTACCTGGGTTGTGAAGGTCAGATAGGCAGTCACTCCACGTGAAGTACTAGTATTCAGCTGCATTCGGTTAGACTGGGAGCCGACCCCAACATAGTTGGGAAAAAGCTAGGCAGATCATGATGATGTGGTGAAGTTTTCCTGGGTTGTGGAGGTCACATAGCGCTCGCTCCAAGAAAAAAACATTTTCCGAAAAAAAACAACCGACTTCCGAAAAAACACTACAAAGTGAAAAATAACTTTAATTTCGGAAGGCGGTGACAAAAAATTTAAATACATATCCAAAGTCACCGCCTTCCGAAATTAAAGTTATTTTTCACTTTGTAGTGTTTTGTCGGAAGTCGGTTGTTTTTTTTTGGAAAATGTTTTTTTGAACAAACGAACAAACAATGCATATCTATGCAATAGCAGCAATCGCGGTTTATTTACTGTTATTTTTTCAAGAGTTCCGTTGTCTGTCTCCGAAACGCATCATCGGATCTATATGAAATTGAAATGGGACCACACGGGAAGCACCAGCTTTCGAATAAAAAAAGAATCATCAAAATCGGTTCATTTTTTTTAAATTTAGTCGAAAGTTACGAGGTAACAAACATTAAAAAAAAAAAAAAATATACAGTCGAATTGAGATCCTCCTCCTTTTTTTGAAGTCGGTTAAAAATACATGTAACTAATGAATACACTAAATATTATTTTATATAATTATAGTCATTACAATCATTAATACAACTCTTTTAGTTCATGTAATAAAATGGAATGACTATTTCATGAAAAAATCACTCAATCGGTCCCTATAAACAAAAACGAATCGTTTTGCTTACTAATGCTAGCAGTTTATATTATATTTATATTACACGCTTTATATTAGCTTCACCTGTATGTTTGTTTGTACCCGACTCCTTTGGACTTGATTTTGACCCACTTCAGACGGTCAGATTTCATTTGAACTTTGTAGACTTATCGAGGATCGATGACAATTCGATCGCGGTTTGTTTGCTGTCATTTTTTTAAGAGTTCTGTTGTCTCTCTCCGAAACGCATCATCAGATCTATATGAAATTTAAATGGGACCATTTCGGAATACATAACTTCGCAAATTCGTCTTTAAATGACGGAGTTATGCCCGAACATACTTAAAAAAATATATAAACATGTCGAATTGGCAACCTCCTTCTTTTTGCAGTCTGTTAAAAACAGAAAACGAATGCCAAAAAGGCTTCACTACGGGCTCAGCATAATGTCAGATGTGAACACGGGATGCACCATCTGACACTGATTGTCAGCTGCAGCCCACTGCAGAGAGGAGCCCTGTGTCCCAGCCGTGGGAACAAATATAGGCTGATTATGAATATGCCTAAGTCCCCAAACAAATCCTACATTCCTATACTCAGAGCACAGATTTCATATACAATAACTATTGTATGACTGTACCAATACAAACGTTATCAATTGTTATCTGTGACATGATTCATGATTTCGTCATCACCGTATAGTACATAGTACGGAAACGAATGGTTTATCATTAAACTGAACACGAGCTGAGCTGAATTATCCTGAACTCAGAACAGGAAATCCCCTTTTGTGGGGGCGAATTATTTTTAACACGCTTTTATTAGCTTGGTATGCATCTATTTACTAAAAACACGCTTTTGTAGTTAGCCGAACCAAAAAATAGAATATAAATAATAGTTTAAAAAAATTAAAAACACACTTTAAAAACCAAAAACTGTGGGGTTCTTTTTGAGGTATTTTCATAATCAATTAATACAAAGCGCCCCACGCTTTTTGACATGAAAATTATGTCATTGATTAATCACTTTATCCAATTTTTTGATTTTTTTAAATTATTTTCTACTTTTTTAGTTTGGTTTTTAAGCGTGTTTTTTTTAAATTAATTAATTACCAACAAATCAATGCGATATTTTAGTCTTCCATTGACTTTCAAAATGTTATTAATCCTATTTAAAAAATAAAACAATACGTGAAGAATTGCTTTAAGGGTACACGGCATGACGAGCGCCGGCATGGCGAAAAAGCACGCTGTCTCACCAGCCATCGTGTCCGACAGAGATAGTATCAGTGATGAGCATTTAGGCGCTAATCGACACGCACAACATTATTGAGTGAGATGCACGATCACTAAAAGTAAAACAGGCGCGTAAAAATTGAAGAAAAGACCTTTGGACAATCGAATTTATGAAAGAACCACTGCATAAATCAACTACCACTAAAGTTAATTGAACTTTTCGATATTTGAGCTTTGTCGGTACTGACTGACTTTGCTTTTGGAAATTTTACACTTCTTTTATGACATAAATACGCCCAAACTTGCGGTCAAATTAGCAAGAAAAACGATTTTTTTTTGGCTTATAACTTTTTAATGGCTTTTTATTTTTCTTTTCTGTTTCCTTATTAAAAAAAATATAATAAGACAAAACGATATCATGTCAAACAGTGGAGTAATACAATCCCGAAGTTTGCATGGATAAAATGTCGACTAGATGCACCTTAATGTCGGAACTTCCGACATTTTCCGACTTCCGACTCGGAAGTCGGTGGCAAAAACCGAAACAATGAGACATCGTTGTTGTTGCACACGAGTCAATTGACAATATTGTAAAACTTTTTCTACCTGAATACGGGGCTTTTAGCTACTTTGTATGTGTCTATTTTATGTATCTGTTTTTATTCTATTTTTTGTAATGTGCGTTTTGTTTGTGCATAATTAACATCTTTTCTTTTTCTTTTCTTAAAATTCAATGAGACCGCCTTCCGAATCAAGGTTCCCGCAAACAGGCGCGACGTGACAGCAAGAGGAAGACGCAGCACTACTTGAAACATTTCTGTGATAGTGCAAGTGGTAGATTGAAGTCCCAGCAGTGGGAACATTATAGGTGGATTATGTTTGTACTACCGAGCATGAGGTCCTCCGATTCCCAGCAGAAGCCAGTCCTCAAATAAAATACCTCACATTGTAATCAGGGGAAAAACCCATATCTCTCCACAGAGGCAACTGAGGGAACACGGGTGGGTTTTAGTCAGTAACAGTCTGACACGCCCTCCCGCTCCGCAAGTTATTTGCTGATATCCCATCCTCAAAAAAAAAAACAGGAACCCATATCTCTCTAAAATAATATCTACAACTAAGATCGATTATGTGTTTCAATGATACATATAGGTATGTATAAGCTAACAAGGTCGGGCAAAGTGGTATCGGGTTTTTCTATCAGGAATTTCTCAATAGCGGCCCGGGGTCTGGTTTTGTGCCCGGTTTGACGGCCAATAGGCTCGCCCCCTATTACATGGGGCTTAAACATTACTGGCGAAATGTGTTTGTACTTACTATAGCTACACCTCTGCACAAGCCTTCGGGGAAACAAGGCGTAATGTTATGTTATGTTATGTGTAGAGATCGGAATTTTTGGTTATAAAAGTATGGAAGCGGCTTTTAAAAACATATTTTGATGCCAGGAACACCGGGAACAGTCAGGTGTATAGTATAGAAGCGACTTCTAAATTATAAGCATTGCAAAACTATTCAGATACGATTATTTATTTAGAACTAATGTTTAAGCCCCGATGCAAATATATGTATGTAGGGTGCGGAGGGGGTGTGTTAGTAAAATAAATAATAGTTTAAAAAATTAAAAAACACGCTTGAAAAACCAAACTAAAAAATTAGAAAATAATTTAATTCTATTAAAAAGCGTGGGGTGGTTTGGTTTTTAAAGCGTGTTTTTTAGTTTTTTAAACTATTATTTATTTCCTATTTTTTAGTTCTGCTTGCTTGAAAAGCGTGATTTTTGTTGTTTTTATTTTTAATTTTTGAATTGTCATCGGTCCTCGATAAGTCTACACAGTTTCAATGAAATCTGACCGTTTGAAGTGGGTCAAAATAGCGTCCAAAGGAGTCGCTTACATACAAACATACAAACAAACAAACATACAAGTGAAGCTAATTAAATTAAGATTATTTCGATACAAAAGCGCATTCCATATTAAAAACATCGCAATTTTAGGTAAATATACATCCGAATATCCGATCTCTAATCATGTGTTATAATATCATCATCATTTTAGCCGAAAGACGTCCACTGCTAGACATATGCCTCCCCCAGGCTCCTCCACTTCGACCAGTCTTGTGCTTCCCACATCCAGCGGATTCCCGCGGCCTTCAAAAGGTCATCGGTCCACGTTGTGGGAAGCCTTCCCATTCTACGTCTTCTGGTACGTGGCCGCCACTCCAGGGGGGCTAGTCTCTAACTCCGTCAACGAAAATACGGGCCCGTCCAAAATAGTTCGAACCTTCAAAATTACACCTAGAGCTGATTTATTAACTTTTTTTGACGGATACAACCATACAGGGAGTAGGGAGAACTGCCAAATCATGTAGTAATTCATTCTTAGTTTGGGCCCCAAACTAATCACAGGTCCGTAAGTGATACGGAGTAGGAAACGCCCGTAACTTCGACCGAGATAACGGATTTCATGGTTAGAGAGTAGCCCCCAGAAACTTTCGGCCCCATCGGTTATCTGTTCTGCGAGCAATGTGCCCTGCCCGCTGCCACTTAAGCCCGGGTCGACGGCGCGTTGTTTTCCACGCGAGCCTCAAAGAGATGTCAGCACCGACTGGTGGGGCCCGCAAGGGCCGATGCCTGCCAGGGGTGCGGGTTGTTCGAAAGAGATACCGCGGCCCCTGGCACACAGGCAACTGAGGGAACACGGGTGGGTTTTAGTCAGTAAAAGTCTGACACGCCCTCCCGTTCCACCCAGAGCGGCAGAAGTTATTTGATGATTTCCCACCCCAAAAAAAAAAATCTAGCTATTTAAGTACTGACCTAACTCTAAGGTTATGTAGCACGGCTGGTTCGTGCAGATATGAAAGGGACGTGAGGTCGTTCTGCCCGATGAGTAGCGAAGGGTTCCGAAGAGGAGGCATCTTACTCTCATCCTTTATCTGTTGAGAAATAAGAAGGTTACATTAGAGGGTAGGCGGGCAGAGGTGGCCTAGAGGGCCCAGTGCGAGTTGGTAGATGTCACATGTCCTCGAATTTTTGGCTCTAGGACATGCCGGTTTACTCACGATGTTTGTCTTCACCGTTTTGCTCTCAAAACGGTACAACAGTGATGTCTCCACAGTCTCAACAATGGTGATGAAATCTATACAAATTTTATAAAGAGGTAAAGTTTGTGAGTTTGTGAGTTTCTGAGGTTGTAGGGGTAATCTCTGGATCTACTGAACCGATTTTGAAAATCCTTTTACCAATAGAAAGCCACGTTATTTGTGAGTATCATAGGCTATATATTAATCTGAAAAATTAAAAGACTTTTTCGTGGTAGTCGTATTTGCAAAGTAAGTCGGAGAAAAAACGGTCGAACGATAAAAAATAGGGAACCCACCCGATCGAAACCGGGACGGGCAGCCAGTAATTTACACAAAGTAAAGCGCCTGTCTAGGAACGAACCTACGACCTACAACTCGTATGTCGCGGCCGTTACCACTGAGCCACTACAGCTGCACTGAGCAGTTAAGGAAGTATAAGGGCTGAAACTGCGTTAAGCGGGCGCCCGCGACGGGCATCCGTCGCGTGTCTACGCGCGTGGTCACGCGGATAGGCTCCGTGGGAACGCGACGGTACGTCGCGTGTACCCGTCGCGGAGTCTGGATTATTTTATTTAAGCAGTGTCGCTAGTTCAATTTTAACGGTGTGCATGCACAGTCGTGTCGATGGAGAACTAAATATATGATTACATAGCTAAACGACACCTAGCAAAAAAAAAAGCCAGTAACCCCGTTTATTCGTATCGCTGGCGGGCACGGCGCGTGCACCCGCGCGGGCGTCCGTCGCACGGAGGCGGAACACGTAGCGCGGCCGCGGAGCCTGCCTCCCCGGGACGGCTAGATGCTAGGTTATGCTAGGCTAGATGGTTAGAACTTTATCAAAAACTACCCAGGCAAAGTTGATAAAATTGATATGGGACCAACCCAGAGGCATACACTATTATCTTCTATACATATAAATAAAATTGGAGTGTCTGTTTGTAATAATATATTAAAATAACCGCTATTTACTAAATGCGTATGGAATGTATACACGGTACATAAACCAAAATAACATTTTGTCCAATTTTTGTCTGTGTCTGTTTGTCGGTACAAACAGACACAGACAAAAATTGGACAAAATCCGGAAATTAGCCGGTGCTAATTTCTGAAAGTGCTGGACTGATTTTGACGGGTTTCACTGGCAGTTAGCTGATGTAATAAGGAATAACTTAGGTTACTTTTATTTTAGAAATTTTATTTATTTTTATTTTTTATTTTCTTAAATTCCACGTGGACGAAGTCGTGGGCACAGCTAGTTCAAAAAGTTTTTCGAAATCGATTCACAATTGCCGAATAAATCGTGGCACCTACTCCTTTTTAAATCGGTTAAAACGGAATTTGATCTATTGTTTGACTAACAAAGAGAATTTTATCCAAAAAATTAATTGAAAAAAAAACGATGTCACTGAATGACATGACTTATCAAAACATGTCATTTGTCAACTTTTGAATTTTCGTTTCAACGTGACAACATTTTACAATCATATTGGAATGTGAATTCCTTCTCTGAATACGAAGAATACCTGTGGAATTATGCGTCCCCCTGCTTGTCCCATCTGGCAGCAGAATTCGATTAACGCAGATAATTGGTTGATTTTCTTTTGATGAAACCTGTTTTAATCGTGATTGGTTCGCGGGTTACTGTCAATTTTAATATTTTGACGTAGACTTGTGACGTAGACTGCGTTGTCTAAAGGTTAGCAAACACGACTTTTGAACGGATCCTGAGTTCGACGCCCCCTGCACCCTAATTGCGCAATAGACTTTCAAGCAAAATCTGAATCATTTTGAAGGATAATAGCTAATCCATCGCTTCATGTGTTCGTAAAATTTGTCTGCTCAACAAGGTACCTGGAGTTTTTGGCGGGATCGCGTTGGAACAAGTCGCACTACTTTTTATTTTCATGAAATTTAGTGAAATAGCGAATAAAATTGTATAATTTTGGTAGTGAATTATTCAATTTGATTACGTGTGAGTACATAAGTGTAGTGAAGGTGAAAAATAAGTGACTAAAGTGGAATTTTCGTGTTCCCCCCAAAAACTCCTTAAAGGTTGTTTATCGCTGTACAATAACTTTGACTTGACTGACTAAAGACGACTATGACTGTTTTGTAACATCGTGCCCGATATCGGGCCATTTACTTGATCGAAAAGAAAATTACTTGACACTGGCTAAATGCAAAAACCGTGCCAAGCCAAAACCCCAAAAAAAAAAGAAAAGTACCTAAATAAAGCAATGAATGTTTTTGAACTATCGAATTAAAGCCATTGCTACTGTTAGTTACGCAAGTACCTTGGGCAAATCGTCCAGTGTTATCGGGTTTTTAGTTCAGGAATTTCTCAGTTGCAGTCTGGACTCTGGAGGCTTGTGTCCCAGCAGTGGGATAATTATAGACTGCTTATGCTAGCTATGTTCAGCAGGGGCGCAGCCTCCATACAACCCGATTTCTATCGGCTTCCCTTTGGAAGAAACACTCTTCTTAGTGTCTACTGTTGCCAAACAATATATAACGCATGTGTGTGTATCAAATCACATTACAGATTCTTCTTATTTTTTTAAATTTATTAGACCAAAAAAAAAATATATACACAAATGTTACACAATTTGTCTTTGCTACATAAATTTATACTTAAGAGTAAATCAGTTACAATTGTGTCTAGTTGTTAGCATCTGCTGCCGAACTAGGTTTATAGCAATCAGCAAGCAGTGCCTAGAGCCCTCGGACTGGGTATGCAATCTTAGATGATGTTTTAAGATATTTCATACTAGCTTAAAACAACATTTAAGATTACAAAACATTACAATAATGCCATGTTTTTGTATGTCTAAACCAAGAATTCTGACCATAGCTGCCGTTACATTTAGAAAAGTAAACGAATTACTGAACTTTGATGGTATCTAGAATTTATGAGAACTGAACAATTTTTTCTTCGGCTTCCCTCGGATAAAAATTTTAGCTTCGCCACTGATAGGATTACGATTATGCCTTACCCATGACTTACGTGGGTTCAAACCCAAACAGGTACTTTACTGTGTGTAAATTGTTTAATCAGCACAACTCTCAAAACGGTGAAGAATTCCATCGTGAGGAAACCAGCATGTCCTAGAACAGGGATGGCAAACCGATGGCACGCGTGCCTTTGGTGGTACGCGACAAAATAGGTTGGGCACGTCATCAATTGAGGAATTCAGGTAGGTACAGATCTCAATGGCAGAGACAGAATCTGAACGCTATATGTACTTACATCTACCTGTGCCTGCAACTCGTAATCTAGGTACCATTAAAGACTCGCTCAGAAACCGATGGTTAAATTAAAAGTAACAAAATATGAACCTGATATAACATATTTAACATCTGCTTAGGGGTTATACTAATTTGTTTTTTTTTTTATAAATAAGTACCTACCTCAATTAAGAGATACAGGATAAGTTTTGTATCCAGTGCGCAAATTGTAACCATGAATGCAGCATATCATTCTAGAACACCTAGCGCAGAAATTTTACGAAGGTTTTACAAAAAAAATCAGCTGTTTCATAGAAAAGTGCAATACCTACGCGGTTAAAATGTATGGAACAGCTGATTTTTTTTGGATAACCGACGAAAAATTTCTACGCTTGCGCACTGGATAAAAACTAACCCTGTATAACGAGTAGGTATTATTTCAAAACATTATTTTTTCGTGTCGTTGCTAAGTGAAGTTTAAATTTTGGCACATCATGACCACATTATATAATTATTTGGAAAAAAATGGCATATCGTTGCACAGAGGTTCGCCACCCCTGTCCTAGAACCATAAAAAAAATGCGACATTTGCCAACACGCACCGGGCCCGCGAGGTGGATTACGGCCCACTCCCTCTCACCGAGAGGAGGCCTGTGCAGCAGTGGGAACATGATAGGCTTATTATGTAGTTCCAGTGGCCTAACAAGGGTCGGGCAGGCAGGGCAAGAGCCCTGGGCGCCTATCGAAGGGGGGCGCAAAAAGTCGCCAATTATTAAATAAAAACATCTTCATTTCATACTGTTACCTATATCTAAGAAATCTGAAGAGCTACTTAAATATATTGTGCAGTACAAGGATCATCTTAAAATTGCAGCATTGCAAGCGATGTTTTAGCAAGTTCAAAATAATACCTTCATTATTGAAGGCTATAATTGGTCAAGAAAGGCGACCTAGCTATGCTCACTATTGACCGAGAAGATAATTTGCGCCATTTTCTATTGGTACGGCCCTGTGCAGTTCAATTACTGGTGAGATGTGAGTCTAGCTTACCAGTTTTGCCTATCCCGTCGATATACATAGGCGATATGTATTAGTTTGCTCTAACGACACATAAATAATTATTTTCACAGCATACTGACCTTAATCTGGCGAAGCTCTCCGGATTGGTCTATCTTGGCGATGAGAACGCCAGACCGGTAGTCTGACGTCACCGTGGCGCTCTCCCATACCTTCTCTGGATGCTCCACCCATATTCGGGCGCCCTGGAACAAAGAAAACATGGGTTTAGATATAATGAAAATACGTGTATGGTAAAAAGCAGGTGTAAGTAGAACTGCCTTAGAGGGATATAATTAAAGTGACTAATTATAAATAATTGTGAATATTCTTCAGAAACAACCGGCGTGCGTGATGATCAGAGGCGTTAGTGAGAGTTTCATTTAACCATCTCGATCAAACGCTTCGAGCGCGTTTGGCGCTCCGATTGGCCCTGAATTGTTGACGGACCAATCAGAGCGCCGAACGCGCTCGATGCGTTCGATCGAAATGGTTAAATGAAACTCTCACTAGGACCACAGAGGCCTTAGTGCGAATTTCATTTAACCATCTCGATCAAAGCCTTTGAGCGCATTTGGCGCTCCGATTGGCCCTGAAATGGTGACGGACCAATCGGAGCGCCGAACGCGCTCGATGCGATAGATCGAAATGGTTAAAAGAAACTCCTGCCAGGGGTGCGGGTTGTTCAGAAGAGATACCGTCGCCCCTGGCACACAGGACTTTTACTGACTAAAACCCACCCGTATTACCTACACGGGTGGGTTTTAGTCAGTAAAAGTTTGACATGCCGTCCTACTCCACCTAGAACGGGAGAAGTTATTTGATGATGTCCCACCCTCAAAAAAAGACACTAGAGCCACAGATGTCTGAACGTAAACGAGACTAAAGGAGTATGTAAGAATTGTAGCAGCTGGCGACCTATAGTTTTTGGCTACCCCCAAGTGAAGGCGTGAGTTTATGTATGTGTATCTTAACCAAAACACCTTAAAACTACATATTGCTAAGATATTAAGAATTATAAGGAAAACAGACCTGTAGCGACCCTAGCGATGCGATTGCTGAATTGCATTTTTGATATTGTACAGGAGCGCCCGCGCCGGGTTCGTCGCCAGTCGCTTACATACCATCGCCCTGCCACGTCCTAATTTAATGTATTAATTTATTATAACCGAGTTATTGTGAATCTTTAATAGGTATTTAACAAATTCAGTATATAAACTAAATTCGCATATCAATTACCTGGTCCCTAATAATAACACGCACAATTAGGGTTGCCAACATTTCTGCGACGAAATATAGTATTTTTCGAAATAAGCTATAAAAAACACACACTTCAAAAAAATATAGTACTTATATATATTACGTAAAAAGCAAGAAAATAGACAAATATGTATTTGTTACTTATTCATCTTACAAAAACATTTTTTTTTTACTTCTTGCATTTTTGGACTATTCTTTGTCTAAAATAGAAGTAATAAATTCATTTTTTTATGTAAATAAAAAGCTCAGCTTTTATTAATGAGATACCTACTACTTCTGTTTCTTTTATCTCGCCATTTCGAATTCATAACCGAAAATAACGTTTCCGTGGCAAAAATAAAGAGCAAATATTATTAAATTTGACATTAATGAAAATTTTAGAACGTATTATGACAGATGAGTTCTTCGGATACATGCTATGGCATCAGCATCAGTCAAAAGTTAGTATAAAGGCGCGTTCATGTATCTTTATTTCTTTTATTAGTTTTTGGTGTTGAAAATATAGTATTTTTGCATACTATATTTTTTCAACACTACGCAGACCCGAAATATAGTACAATACTATATAATATAGTACGGTGGGCAATCCTACGCACAAAGGACCAAATAAATGATGGATAAATTTATTGTGTGAATGATGATCACCCTTCCTACCCCATTCCCAACCATGTTGGGGTCGGTTTCCAGCCCGGATGCAGCTCAATACCAATGTTTTACATGAATCGACTGTTTACATACCAAGACCCCTGAGTCCCTTTTTTTTTTTTTTTTTTTTTTTTTGGCTTCACACGGTTTGTGCATTTAGCCAGTGTCAAGTAATTCCTGAGTCCCTTGGAAAGCACGTTTAACCGTTGGTCCCGGCTGTCATTCGTAGATCTTTGACAGTCGTTACGGGTCGTCAAAAGCCCGAAACTATGACAACCAGCCTTACAAAGAGGTATCTTGTTACCCGGATAAACAACGGGTAACGGAAAGGGCACGGTTTCTTGGGATGATATCAAACGATATTGGAAGAGTTTTTTAATCCTATCTCTACATGTTCGGAAGTTATGAGAATTTTTATTATATAGATACCAGAAACCTAACTTTTCAAATTGAAATAAAAACATCACTCGAAAGAGATTTATCGTGATATTGGCAAGTAACGTGGAAATTTATTGACATAAGTAGTGCAGTGACACGTTTGTTATGATTTGAATTTAAGAAACATGAAACCGAAAATTTCGTTTCAGATGAAACTATGTATAGTGATTCTATACCAGCTATTATCTTTAGTGCTTAAGGGTAGCAATAGGGTTTCTGTTACACCCTATATAGGCAGTTGTTCTATGTAAAATACTGGTATTCAGCTGCATCTGGTTAGACTGGAAGCCGACCCCAACACAGTTGGGAAAAGGCTAGATAGATTGATTGACTTTTCTGCTAATAATAAATGCAATTCCATGCTATTTTTATTATTATTATACTAGCTGACCCGACAGACATTGTCTTGTCTTAACTATGAATATTGAATTCACATTGGTATAATATTATATGACTTCAGTTTTCTGAAGTCTGAGTCCTGAGTCGAGTTCTGAGTCGTTATGTTTTCTTTAATTTTCTAATGTCACGCACAACTTCGAAGCCAAAACCAAAAAAAAAAAAAAAAAATTTCTTTTTTTTTCTTTCATAAGATCCTTCTGACAATAACACAACAAAAAAAAATTAGAAAAATTGGTACAGCCGTTCACGTGTGATGCCGTGACAAGGGTTTTTTTTTTAAATGGCATCTCGTAGTTGACCTTGAGAGGCCGTGACTACTCAACTGGACTTTCTTGTGGTAAGTAAACTTAAAGCATCCATCCAGCCCGGGCGTACTAAGGGAAATAGGGATTCATTTTTATAGATGTGCTAGTTGGCATTTTACGTAGAATACAGCAGAAACCAAAATCATAATACATACTCACTGATTCACTTTATTTAAATTTTCATTTGTTTTTGTACGAAAAACAAAACGCTTATTAAATTGATGACCTTCAGTTTTTAAGAATGACGACTAAAAAGTTGAATGCATAAGCAAATGCATCAAATGTATGATCTTTAGGTATTTGTGAAGATATGCATGACATCATTAGAATCAAGCATTCTTCAAGTTTGTGTTTTAGAGCAAATAGAACTATAAGGAAGTGTAGATAAGAGTGCAGTTCGAATAATTTGACATGTTTAACTAAAAGTCAATATCTTTTTCAAGTATGTGTAAGGATTCTTCCTATTACTTGGTATCCAATACAAACAAGTAAACATTGGATTTAAATCAAATTCAATGAAGGAATTATACGTAAAAAAAATAAGTATCAGAAAAATAAATTTAAAAAGTTTTTAGGTGCTTACTCAAAAAAATATATCTACTTACTTATTAAAGGAATTGCATAATAATACCTTCAGGGGCTCATGGTTAAATAATAACAGAAGCACGTGTCGATCGAAAGTCAAGCTATACTTCGGTAATGTTGTGGATGGGTGGGATCTATTACATAGATTTACAAGATCCCTCCTTGCCTCGGAAAGCACGTTAAACAGTTGGGCCCGGCTGTCAGTTGTCGATCTTTGACAGGTGTTATAGGTAGTCAGATGCCCAAAAGTCAGGCAAGTCTTACCGAGAGGTTTTATGTAACCCAGTAACTGGGTTGTGGAGGTCAGATAGCCTCGCTCCACAGAAAATACTAGTATTCAGCAGCATCCAGATAGACGGAAAGCTGTTCCCAACCTGTTGCGAAAGGCTAGGAAGATTGATTGCATAATAATATATTCCAATCTGATTTAATAACCCTCTAATGATTGTATTTTAATTAAGAAAAAAAAACAACACTCATCACAATTAGCTTAATATTATGAATGACCTAAAAACCAAATCCAACATATTGCATAAGATATTTAAGATTTTATTGGGTTATGTGGAATTAAATAAGATTTCCTACTAGAACAGGGATGGCGATGGCACGCCCTTGGTGGGATGCGGCACAATAATTGGGGCATGGCTGCAATTGAGGAATTTCAGGACATCAGTCACAGTAACAAACAGAAAACTTAAATTAATGTAGGAAGTTAATTTAAAGAAATAATGTTAAGTGTTTCTAGACGGAGTGATTGATAAGTTTATGAACGAAAGATTGAGTGAAAGTGTATGAGAGAGTGAAGTGTGAACGGATTAAAGGAGGAATTAAAAAAAAATTAGATATGAAGATGGATGTTGTAAGAGCGAGCTAATTAAAGTGAAAATTATAAATAAAAGAAGTAACAAAAAACAAGAAACAATTATTTCATTTAGACCTTTTCCTACATTTATATTAATTTAATGTTAAAAACAGTTTTAAATAAGACAACAAATTAGTGAGAATTCTGCTGTTGCAAACATGATGACTGTAGGGACCTAAATCCTGAAAATATACCGTGCTGATATTACTTTGTTACATGTCACCAAAGAGACATGTGCCATTAGTTTGCGATCCCTGCTTTACACCCTGGGATATCAGACCAGCTACAACCTCCTTGTGTGGTATACCTATAAAATTTTGAATCTGGCATAAGCATTCTTAAAAAGGTAATTCATGCATTTACTGTAACAGTCAACAACAAGAGATTAATAATAAAACCTACCTTAGTTATGTGTACATAATCAAGAAATTTATTTTGTATTATATTGGTTAAAAAACGTGCTATTTTAAATTGTGTTCAATGTTATGCAAACATATATACTGCATGTTAAAACATTTAGACATGTTTTTACTCCATAAGTGTTTTATAATATTATAATCGGTTTTCTCCGAAGCTGAAAAAGTAATTTATTACAGATCCAATACCCTGTTAGGAAGGACATGACCAAGCAGGTCTTGAATTATTTGCAATAGATAAAACTGCTTGCTTGACAAACTAAAGAAAAATATGTCACCAATAAACAAATACCGCAATTAAAAGACATATTTTTGCCATCAAGATAACAATATGCATTGAGACAGGTGATAAGGTAATTTAATAACATATTTGAAGATAACAATCATTTCAAAACTTTAACAATTTGTTAATGTTATGATTATGTAGTTCATACAGAATGAGTGCTCAAATACTGTGTAATTGCGGTTTATAAATAATTCATGAGTTTGAATAAACCACTTATCTAGATAGCAAAAGTGATTATGTTAATTTATTATACAGTCCCAACAAGATTATTACTAGAAGTGGAAACCGTATTGATTTCCGATAAATCGGCAAAAAGTAATTCTGGAAAGCTGAATGAAAGAATGGCCAGTGTTATTGTTTTTGAAAATGGAACAGTTGGGCGAATTGTAGCGAAGTGACGACTGACGTCATCCCGGAACTTGCTATATTCCTTGACACGCCAAATATTTATAAATGATGCAAAAATTAGCGATCGCTTAGTAAACGAATTGGAATGACGTCCTCTTCAATAAATTGAGTGAAGAAGGTCAATCATAAACACTCCCTATTCTGATAGTAATTAATCAAAATAATTCCTCGGCAAACTAATTAACCAGAATACGGAGTAAATGCGCGCAAGGGAGGTGAAAAGTTTAATTAACTTTGCATTCTAAATTCGAAATGGATCTACCACAAAAACACAAAATACAATCAAATACATTTCACTTAAAATTTTACCTTCGTGTATAGCTCCTTCGTAGTCATGTTGATATTTTATAAAATCCTTGATTAATTGAATGAATAATTTATATTATCTCACTATTTCACCACGAGTTCAGAACTTAAATAATCCATTTTAGTAAAGTAAGGTAGATTCGAAATACGATTTTCCCGAATGCGAAACGTCACTGCAATGTTATTGACATTTTATTTTCAGTGTTATCAGTTTTTTAACAAAATCACAACAAAATTATGCACAAAACTGTTTTGATTTCTCACTGTGGTGATTATGTGATTATTTCATGATTTCTACCAGGAAGTAATTCTTATTGGAATTTATACGACAAAAACGTTTGACAACAATACAATACAAATCGAAAGTTACGCTTATCTATAGAGTTCCCACGGTCGGGGCTGCCATGATAAAATAAGTGTATTTAGGGCAAATTTACGCTTCATTACACGTTCGCTTTTGAAGTAAATCGATCGCTTTTTTTATTAATTTTGCTTTTGGAGTTTGGGGAAAACTCAACTCAAAGTTAGGGATATTTTTAAGATTCTTTCAAACAGTGTAGCAATGTTTTACAAGTTCTTGGATGGAGTATTCTCTGTCCTTGTAGCACAAAACGAATTTTTATGCTGCAGTGTGGTAAGCTTTTTTAACCGACTTCTAAAAAAGAAGGAGGCTCATTGGTTTATTTTTTATTTATATATTGTATCATCTGTAGATACCGTTCCAGTCATCAACTCGTGAATAATGCCAGCTTCGCCATACAGACATTAAAATCTTCACGATAAACACAAAATCAGGTAGTGCCGTGCTCTAAGGTGGTCAAGTAGCTACGGTCAGCAAAAATGATATTAATGCGTAAGCAGTGAACTTTACTTCTGCAGCTGCTACGTATTTGAAATCCATATTGTAGGTATCTTTGACAAGACTGCTATACCTACATGTTTTTAATTCATTAATATTTTCTAAGTGAGGTATGCAAAAAAGTCAGATATAAAAGTCAGGTAAATTTTGAAGTCAATTTGGTTCTTCGACGCCATATTTAAATTTGTTATTGGATTTAGATTAAAAAAATATTGTGTTATTTTTTTTATCCAATATGTATAAGTAGTTATTTAGCGGCTGAGGGGCTTTTGGCTCACGTATAATAGCCGCACAGTTACGCTTGCCGCGGTAGTTCCGTGGATGGGTGACTATCTTTACAAACCAAGACCCTTTCGTGCCTCGGAGAATACGCCGATGGCCTCGGCTGTCATGCGTGGATATTAAGCATTCGTTACGGTAGTCAGAAGCCTGACATTCTGCCACCCAGTATTACAAAGGGGCATAAGGGGCACCGAAATACTGGGTTGAGGATAGAGATAGGCAGTCGTTCCATGTATAATACTGGTATTCAGCTGATTTTGGTTAGACTGGAAACCGACTTGGCAGATGATATTGTGTATAGTTATAGTTGTTAAGCCTTTAAATGAGAGAATTTTTAACCCTCGTTAACACAGTTCAAAAGGTACCTGCATACCTAACGTTTTTGTTGAATGTACTCTAATTATCACTATGACCATTTCAGACACCAATCTACATCGTCTTTACAGGATCTGCCCAAAATTATGTCTGGACTTTAAAAAAAAAAAAAAATGAAAAAGTGTTTATTCACAGAAATTTGTTCATTGCAGGTTACATTTACCTCTGCCAAACTGCATAGCAGTTTGTTGGCAGACGTAGCTCCATTTTTATACAAACTTTTAATTATTAACATTAAACAATTTTTATAACGTACTTTTTCACCTACTTATAACTACTCTTGCATTCCTTTTTAAAACAAACTTACTTAATTATTCTCTACAGTTAGGCTTTCACAAAATATATTAAAGAGATATTTATGAATTTTATTTTTAAAGGAGGTTTTTGTGATACAATCGTTTATATCGACTGGAAGATTATTGAAAATAGTTGGGACTAAAACATTTCTACACCTTCGGCCATAATAGTTATTACATGTGGGCACTTCAAAACTTCTCATCTTATTGTTCCTTTGAGATCTTGTGCGTATAATATTGTTTTTAAATTCATTGCTGCAGTACTGTTCTAAAGCCACTGACAACACTACCCTCTGATGAACAGGCAGCATTTTACATGAGTTTTTTTTTTGCCTTTTCTCACAGTAGTCAGATAGGAAACGCCGACCTCGTATAGTTTTTGGAATATGATTGACGTGTAACAGCATTTGTAAAATTCTACTAACAAAAATAAAATCATATATGTTATTATTGCGATAATAACCAAACCACCCCATGGATAAAGTAACTGGGATATAAAGTTATTTTATTTTTAAGCCATAGCTGTAGGCAGCAAGAATGCCAATTATCAAGGTTAAATTTTATGAGGATGGGCACGACCATAGTTCTGCCTATCCCCATAACATAAAACCTAAATATTTTTTCCTATTCTGAAGTAAGGTTGAGGGGAGACAGAGGATAGTTTTACTTTATCGAGGTAAATAAAATTATTATGTAATTTTAAAGCATTTATTTTCTACGTTTTGAGTCATAATTTCCCAGCCTTTATGATAGATAAATTAAAAACATTATTAGAACACTAATTTTAAATATAAAGTGGCAGAAGCATCAGTGTTGCAATGCTTGATACAAAAAATCCCTATAAATTAAATTATTCTACCGCAGTCCAAAATCCAAATGCTATTGTCGTTACATTTTTGTCTTAAATATTAGTTGTTCACTTGTTTTCTTGAGAAGGGAACCACGCCTGACACGCCTCTGTCGCGATCTCGCATAATGCGGTGAAGGTCTTGCCGCGCTGGTCGTATTCTGTGAAAAAGAAAATAAAGTCATTTATTCATTTGTTTAACATAGGTGATGAAGTCATTGATCATGAAGAATCATTTATTCATTTGTTTAACATAGGTAAAGAACGTCCGATATTTGAAACCAATCAAATATAACAGAGAGTTGATTGGCTTATCCTGAAATCCTGGATACGATGAACGGTGGTTAAGAAAGTGTGAAACTTCAAATCCTTCCATCGCTATTTTACTTTAACTCAGTAATCAAACAGATATACTTTTTAAAGCAGCTAATGAGCTATATTAGCCCAAATAGGCTATTGTTATATGGTATCATTTTGATAAACACGTAATCAATATTTGAAAAACATAACTGTGTGTTCAGGTGATGGTGTATTGTGGACTTGTGCCTACAGTCAGATGCACAATCCTGTATCACCCACGACACGTTGAATGAACCCTAATTTAGGGCGAATTCCACCAATGAATCTGAACGCGGTCAAAACGTCTAAGCCACGTTCAAGAACTGTGAGTGTCAGTATTCCACAGCAATGATGCCACTGGCAGCTCTTGAACGCGGTTTCGATGTGCTAACCGTTGTTCAGATTCATTGGTGTAATTCGCCCTTTGCCACTTCCTTCTCAAGAGCGGCGTTAGATTAGAACACGTCGTATTTCTGGGGGTTCGTTATGCTCGTTTTCACTAAGTCTAAGCCACACGTTTAAAAAGTGTGCTGTTGGATTTTTAACTTCCGGCGCTGATAGGTAATCCACCAAAGTCCTTAAATTCTGGCATTCCTAGCATAAGTGAAAACGGGAATTATGCATTTAAACACACACACACACACACACACACACACTTCTACTTACCGGTAGGTCCCCTCTTGCCAAACATGATGCCGTTCATGGGCGCGTTCTTATAGTTAGCTTCGCTGACTTCAGCTAAGGAGAGGAGCACTGCCACCAAGCAGACGACACCAATGGTGAAACGCATCATGTCTCCGGACATCTGAAAGACGAATAAGAAGTAAATTAATACGTGTTTGCACTGCAAGCAATCAAAATTTTATCACATATTTAAGTTAAAATCGAAAAAAATAAAAGAAATAATTTTATTAAAAACACCGTGCTCTTCAGTTTTGTCTTTCTTGTGAGCACAATATAGTATACAACTAAATGTAATGAATTATTAATTGCTATGTAAAATCAAATGCCGTGCAATGTAGGTATAAACCTACAGCATCAAATGAAACAAAATAATCTATGACAACTGAAAAATGAATAAATACTTTCTCTGAGGCCCATTATGTACTGCAGTAATTTTCAATGCAAGATAGCCATTGGTATGGACTTAGGCTTAACAAATTTTAATGATGATTTTACTTAGCAAGAAACGACTGTGATGATGCAAAAGCGCACAATAGCCAAATATACCTTGTATTGAGCGAAGTATTTCTTGTTGGTAACACTAAAGTGGTTGGATGTCAACTGATGCTGTGTGACGATTTTCCCACCAATTTATACTCTGAAATCGAAAGATGGCGGCTGTCCACCCACTTATTGGATTACTGGGATGCTGACCACAATATTGACTGAGATTCCCGAGTATTCTCAAAGGATTATAACTTCGTTAGTGCATAAGATTAGTAGGTAGTTGGAATAGAGTGAAGATGGCGGCCATCTTGGATTCGTTTTATACATTGCTGAGGGGTAGGTAGGTAGATAACTTTAATGAATCAACGTTTTACATGGGATACAATTAACCTATGTTTTGGTTTGATTTTATCGTTTTGTTTAACGTTTTACATGTTTACTGGTTGCCCTTCGATATAACGGGCTACAATTTACTAGTTGCTATCCGACATTTGTCAACTAGACGAACTAATCAACCTTTTTTCTTCTTTTGCCTTTATGGCAACTGCACGTTTAGCACGAGAACCGTAGAGAAGCGTTTTGTGGACGAAAGAGTAGACAAAAATGACGTTTCCGTTTTTTTTTAGTGTATGGCATCTCGCAGTTGACCTTGAGAGGCCGTGACTGCTGACCGGAATTTCCTGTGGATCTAGCTTTTAGTTTTTAGGCTAAAAGCGTCCAGCCAGGAGCTTACAAAATACTACACTTAAAAACTACAGCAACCGCTCGCTGAGGGCACCCCCTGCGGGGTTCGGGCCTCGGCTCAAGGCGTCACTATTTTCGGGAGGACAGCAAGTGGGGACAGGCTGGATCACAATTTCATTATTATTATAAATCGGGGATTTTAACTCTACTTCCTCAGCTTCAGCGCGGGCTGGCACTTCTACGAGCAAGGGACGGTTGGGGGGGGCATCGTTTACTCGGGGTCTTCGCGGGGCGCGAGGACCTCGGCGGCGAGGTCGGAAGGACGGTCTGTTTTTGTGTGCTGTGCTGGTGGCCCTACTGCTTTCTTGAAGGAAAGTGAGGCCGACGGATCCTACTGATCCTACTGGGGACGTAACTAGCGGCCTTCGCAATCAGTGGATTGCGGTGTTGCGCGGCGGTATCGAAGATACGCTTTGAATTGCGATTCAGAAATTGGGCTATTGTGGGGATTTCGGAGATCGAGATGGAGGATCTCGTTTCTGACGTACCATGGCGAGCCTGTAGCTTGGCGAAGGAAACGGTTTTCGAGGGTTTGCATCCTATGGATTTATCGGGGCTTTGTGTGTGCAAAGACTGCACTAGCATAGGTCATGGTTGGCCTAATGCACGCCGTGTATATTTGCAACTTGCACTTGAGTGACAACTTGCTGCGTGCATTTAGAACAGAATGCAACCTTCCTAGAGAGAAGGCGGCGCGTTAGCGCGCCTTCTTGATGTGCTCAGAGAAGAAGAGATGCTGATCCATTATCACTCCTAGATATTTAGCTTGCTTCTCCCAAGGGATAGGCATGCCAAACATGGAGATGGGCCGGGGGGGGGGGTCAGGTCTGTGTCGCGGTTTCGAAAAGAGAACCGCTTGACTTTTATCCGGATTTACTTCAATCCTCCATTTTCTAAACCACGCGCCAAGAACATTGACTGCGGTCTGGAGCCTGGAGGCTATCGCGTCCTGAGTTTTCCCAAAGTAGTAAATGGCTGTCATCTGCGAACAGTGCCAACTTTGCTAGTCTACGTTTTGGGATATCGCTAGTGAATAGCGTGAATATGAGAGGGGACAGCACGGCACCCTGAGGGACGCCGCACAGTGGTCCGGATTTTGAAAATGGTGGACTTAGAACCCAAAGTCAATATTTCGCGCTAGAAAAATTCATACGGACAGATAAATGAACGTTCATCAACGTTTGTTCTAGCGGTTTTTAAGAAATTGTTTACTTCAGCGAAAAAAAAAATATTGAAAAAAAAATGTATGGAGCAAAACTGAAATATTATTTTTTCTCGAAATGTTCAAAAGTGTTAGCAATGAAACCTTTTTTATGTTATTGAATTACAATTATTGGATAATTCTACAAAGAATTTTTTAGCCTTGGCCGAAATAAGCATCGGAACTTTCAATGTTTTTATTGTAAATATTTGTGACAATTAATGGTTTTTATTCATTTATAGTCACTTAATATACATTTTCAATATCATAAACATTAAAATTCATTATTTCTTGACTTTAAATGATTTTGAAAAATAGATGCAATTTAATTTCATATTTTACTTCTTAGTGGCTAGCGCTGTTACTCAAAGCGCAGTTAGTGACCGAATGACGCATTGCCTGCTAATTTTCCCCTCCCATTCCCCAATATTGCTATCTCTTACATTTTCTACTATTGCTGTCTCTTTCATTCTCTACTGCTTTCTCTTTTTCTCGTTAAGACCCTTGCTAGTTGCGCGCTTATGAATCAAATAAAACAGCGTGTCATTAGACATTCAACCCTTGAAGAGTCAACATACCTGGAAATTTTAACTTGAATAAAACTACCTACTTAATCATGGCTGGATTTGGTACTTACCTGGACATTTACGTGTTTCTACGAAAAGAGGACCTCAAGGACTACAAACGACTGCATCCAGCAATTTTGGACTACATTTTGCTTGAAATTTCCTGAAAAAGATTCTCAAAAAATATTGAGTTTTGCAAGATCTCTCACTGTAAACTTAAATCGACGATGGACCGAAGCACACAGGGTGCAAAAAACATTCATGAAAAAGCATATGGGCTGGTTAGAAACAAGAGTTAGGTGGCCTGAATGTGAATCTGTGAATCTTTCCGAAATTTTTGAAGGGACCGAAAATTATGATCGTCGTTCCACAGAAGAAGAAGCAGCTGTTCTACCTTTTCCATCTACTTCGAAGGTGACTATTGACATGGGCACTTCTACAGACATCGTATCAAGGAAACCATTTGAAGACTTGGGAAACGAGCTGAAGAAAAGGCGATCGGGTACATTACTCCACTATCCAGTTGAGGAACTAACTTTTGCTTTTGTTACATAGCTGAAGTCTAATGGAAAAGACGATCTTGCTCGCATCATCGATCATCTTATGAAGAAACCTAAAAAGGTTGAAGATGTCGAAACATTTTTATTTATGAACGAAAAAAAGGAGACTGCAGGAAGATCAAGTTTTGGCCCTTACTGCTTCATTGGATCTGTCAAAGTGGAAGTACCTCACTTTAAGGTCTGCATTGTCACAACAGTTGAAGCTTCCATCTTACCACAAGTTGTTAGAAGCTAAGAAAAGGTGTTATCCAGATGCCAGAGATATTATAATACCAGAAGATGGAGTGAAGGTGAAAATACAAGCACTTTTAAATGTCACAACTCGAAGGATTCTGCAAGTCGTTGGCAATGATTTAAATGTTTCCAGTGGAAACTTGAAGCTGACCAGCAAATGGGGATTCGATGGTTCATCAGCACAGAGCAACAACAAGCAAAGAAGTGAAATGGCAGAATTCGACGACTCCTCTGTGTTCATGACGAGCCTCATTCCTCTGAAGCTAGAGGCCGGAAGTGTTGTTATTTGGAATAATCCAAAGCCGTCTTCAACATTTTATTGCAGACCTATTAAATTTCAGTTTGCAAAGGAAACGACTGACTTAGTTAAGCAAGAACAAGCGGCAATGAAGGAAGAAATACGAAATTTTACTATTTCAAGTTGGGGAAACTTGGAAGTTACTCATGAGCTGCACATGACAATGATTGATGGGAAAGTGACTACAATAATTACAAATACTCCATCTGCAGCTACTTGCAATGTTTGTCTTGCAAAACCAAGCGAGATGAATAATCTTTCTCAAATGTTTTCAAGACCTGTGCAGGAAGATGTATATCAATATGGATTGTCAACACTTCATATAATGTGGATTCGAAGCATGGAGTGTCTTTTACACATTTCGTATAATTTAGATTTCGAAATGTGGAGTGCACGAGGTGAAAACAAGAACCTTAAAAAGTTTCGGAAGGACATGGTGCAATCGGAATTCGAACAACAGATGGGACTTTTGATTGATGTTGTGAAGCAGGGCTTTGGCACTACAAATGATGGGAACACGGCCAGAAGATTTTTTCGGGAATACGAAAAGACATCTCAAATAACGAAGATTGATGCTGATTTGATAAAACGCATTGTAACATATTGCAAGTGTTATCTTCTGGACAGGCTGTCAATATCGATGGATTACAAGTAGACTGCTGAGCTCTTTGTACATCACTACCCCTGGTACAACATGCCTCCCAGCGTACACAAAATGCTGATACATGGCGCTGACATATGCAAACATTTCTCTTGCCTTCCTATCAGAATTTTGTCAGAAGAAGCAGCAGAAGCAAAAAATAAGGACTTCCGAAATATCAGAGAGCGCCACACGAGGAAAACAAAACAGGAAGATTGCAAAATAATGAAGACATTTTGCACAATTTTTTGATATCTTCAGATCCTTATATATCTCATTTGAAACCTAAATACACCCATTTTAAATCATCAAGTATGTTTCCAGAAGCTTTGCAGTTATTAATAACGGAAGAAGTAATAGAAGTTGAAGAAGAAGAAGAAATAGAAGTTGATGAAGAAGCTCCACTAAATGTGCCAGATCCTTTGGAATGATTTTTAAGTTTTCTTATATTAATCTATTAGTTTGTATTATTTTTAACCGACTTCCAAAAGGAGGAGGTTCTCAATTCGTCGGAACCTTTTTTTTTTTTTTTATGTATGTTCCCCGATTACTCGAAGATGGCTGAACCGATTTGGATAAATTTTTTTTGTTTGAAAGGGTATACTTCCCAGGTAGTCCCATGATCATCAAGTTAGGATCTGATGATGGGATCCTGGAGAAATAGAGAGAACTCTTCAAATTTTATAGGCACACTTGAAGCAATTTGTGTAGTTTTTGGAAGAGTACTTTTCTCGGAGTGGTTCCATTTCAATTTGGTGAAGATCTGATGAAGAACTTCGGAGATAGGCAACGGAACTCCTCAATAAATGATAGCAAATGGACAGGGATTGCTGAAATCTCATGTCTGTCAATTGTTTACACCAGTTAATAACATAACATCACGCCGGTACGCTGTGAAGGGGTAAGCACATGAGAACCACTAAAAAGCGAAAAATAAAAAACTTTTTTCAAAAAAATAAACAACCGACTTCCAAAAAAACACTAAAAAGTGAAAAATTACTTTAATTTCGGAAGGCGGTGACAAAAAATTAAAATAAATATCCAAAGTCACCGACTTCCGAAATTAAAGTAATTTTTCACTTTTTAGTGTTTTTTTGGAAGTCGGTTGTTTATTTTTTTGAAAAAAGTTTTTTTGTATGTTCAATATACATGTATAATTTTATTATTCTTGTTTTCGTGTACTATTTTTTTATTTATTTATTAGATTCAATTCAAAATGTAAACCACCTTCGATTATTATGTTGTACTTTAAAATAAAAATAAGCAAGAAACAATTTTCAATAATTATGTTATCTTGTAATTTGATGTCTGTGTTGGTATAAACAATTTTATCTTAGTATTATACTTTCCCAAAACTACGTAACAGACCAAAAAAGTAGTGTTTTAATGTATTTTTTTCAAATTAAATATTTATGTTAAACTGCGCATAAACGCCAAAGCTGCAAGTGCATGCAAAAGATTTGTTTGTGAAAATAACAAATAAATGTAACACAATAATTTACAAAAGGTTTTATTGCTAACACTTTTGAAAATTTTGAGAAAAAAATATTTCAGTTTTGCTCCATACATTTTTTTTAAATATTTTTTGCGAAAGTAAACAATTTCTTAAAAACCGCTAGAACAAACATTGATGAACGTTGACTTATCTGTCCGCATGAATTTTTCAGCGCGAAATATTGACTTTGGGTTCTAAGTCAACCATATTCAAAATCCGGACCACTGTGCGCCGGCGCGTATGGGGTGGGGGGACGAGATCGCTCCCTCGATGCGATAGCGAAAGGAGCGATTTAACAAGAGGTCTCGTAAGATGAGCACGAGAGTATTTCCGAGAGTATTCAGTAAACTGATGGGGCGGTAGCTCGTGGGCTCGGTCTTGGGCTTGCCAAGTTTGGGGATGCCGATGACCGTGGCTTGCTTCCATGCTTGCGGAAAGATGTTATTGCTCAAGGCACCATTGAAGATGGTGGTCAAAAGCATGATCAGGTGAGCGGGCAGCATCTGGAGCACCCTATTGGTGATACCGTCAGCGCCGGGGGCCTTGCGGGGTTTCAGACCTTTGATAATCTCGTGAACTTCGTCCGGGGTGACGAGAGGTAATGGATCATCAGGGTCTCCAACGGGCGGGAGACGTTTCCGTGTAGATATTGACAGTTTTGTACCGAGAAATGTAGACAAGCGATTACTATTTTACGGTAGAGTAGAAATAGAAAGCGTCATGCTAAGCCTGCTGAGCCGATGGCGACTATTCTGCCAGTGTCATAGTGACGGCAACAACTAGCCTACGTTGAGCAAACAGTTTTTTCGAAAACACCAAGCAATGGATTGATTGGCAATATCCACGGAGTACCTAATGAAAGAAGGCAATATCCTTCAAAACTATTAATATTCTGATTGATAGTGTGTTAAGGACGCATTTACGAATTAACGCGCTTCCATTCTAGGTATTGAGTCTTACTACTACACGTGCACGGCTCACACACACAGCGATTTGCGCGAAGCGTCGAAATTATGAGTAAACTGTCACGGCTTGATACTTGAGCTTACTTTTATTAAATTTTTAGCCATGTATTTTTTTATGCTTACGTTGTTTTTTTTTTTCAAAAAGTTTGTAACGGTTTGTGTTCATAAAAGTAAATAAATTACCATTTATTTTATTTTATTGTACACTGATTGGTTGGTAGGCAAGTACTTGCCATAGTACCTATGTATTTACAATTTGCGCGACAAGCTGTTTGAAAACTATTAATTAAATACATAAGCTTATGTTGTTTTATTTATTATTTCATAATTATAATTTTGCTATGGTAGCAAATACAAGTGGGTTCTCGAAAACAAAAAAGCAAAGAAAGAAGAAAGAAAAGGCGTTTATTTGTCATACACACTGTGCTAATAAACTTATACTTTATTCATTGTTTCAAAAATCTTAAAAAAAAATAGTTTTGCACGCCAACAAAAACAATGCAATGGTTATTGTTGGACTATCGAATTGGAATGGATTACGTGCGTGCGTGCGTGTTACGCATTTAGGAAGTCGGGTTTTTTTTTTTTTTTTTTTGTGGTTGGGAAATCATCAAATGACTTCTCCCGCTCTGGGTAGAGCAGGAGGGCGTGTCAAACTTTTACTGACTAAAACCCACCCATGTTCTCTCAGCTGCCCGTGTGCTAGGGGCCGCGGTATCTCTTTCGAACAACCCGCACCCCTGGCAGGCATCGGCCCTTGCGAGCCCCACCAGCTGCTGCTGTTGGAAGGAAGAAGGAAGCCGGGTTAGGAGCAAGTAAATGATAAAAATAAATAAAACTAAAGAAAAGTTTTTTATCAATTCTTAGTTTTAATAATATTACTAGGACAATGTGAAGAATGTTCCCGTAGTTCCATATTTCTTTTGAATTCTGGATCGATCAATTTTGGAAGGTTCTTCTCTTCTGCGTTAATTCTACAGGCAGGAAGATACTTACGAGATTTTTTACCAAACGTCTTAGGCTTTGGCATCTAAAACAATAATTGCGTTGTAAGAGGTATTTAAACTAAAAACATTCTTATCAGGTAGCTTTTTTAGTTTATTAATTCCGGTAGCAGTCATTAAAGTACACCATCGTCCGGACGTAAGATCTCAACGTAACTAACAAAACGAGCCCAAACTCGGCAGACCGTTTTTTTTTTATTACGGGGGAAATCCTCATGTATGTCCTCTGCCCCGGGGAGGGCGGAGGGGTCTTACTGAGTAAAACCACTCCGGTGTTCCATATCACACTTGCACCGGCGATCACGGGAACTAGTGTGACTTCGCGATCCCCGGCTACTGCTTCTCCTTAACACAGGTTTTCATAACTCATTTTTGTATTGAAAGAAAAAGACAAAAAAACAGACAGAAAGAAAAAGGCCGTCATATTACAGCGGCCGTAATATTACAACGGCCACCATACTACTGCGGCCTTTATATTACTGTGGCCGTCATATTACTGCGGCCGCCATATTACTGCGGCCGCCATATTACTGCGGCCGTTATATTACTGCGGCCGAAATATTGTTGCTGCACTGCCGTTTTTGAACGTCAAAATACATAAGACAGTCCCCCAAAACGCTCACCACTTCCTGCTTTAGGTGGGAAAAATAAGTTGAGTAGCAGCACAGCTGTCTCTTTAGTCTGATAGACTTGTTATGAAAGTAATAAACATTACGAGACACAGAGCAGTAATTAAATAATTCGTTTTTGCCCGTCCAAAACAGTTAGTTAGTTAATTGGCTGTAGGATTCACTAAGAAATTTCGAACTACTTACGGACGGGTATCGCTAAGAGGGAGGCGGCGCACGTGAGGGAGGGGTAGTATATGCGCCCTCACGGCCCTAGCCTCCGCAGGAGACGCCCTGGGCGTCGGGAATCCCAGGCTTATTAACGGCTACCGTAGGCGCGCGCTTGCGGACGGCGAGTAAAGGGTAACTCGCTGTCCGGTAAGGACCAAGCCCGGGTCGACGGCGCGTTGTGTTCCACGCGCGCCTCAAAGCACCAGCACCAACTAATTATTACTTTTAGCCTATACTGTCCTATTGCAAAGGCCTCCCAGGTCCAAGTCCTTCCAGGAACTCTTTTCCCGCTCCACCTCGAACCAGCCCTTGCGGTCATCATCATCATCATTTCAGCCGAAAGACGTCCACTGCTGGACACAGGCCTCCCCCAGGCTCGTCTACTTCGATCGGTCTTGTGCTTCCCACATCCAGCGGATTCCCGCCGCCTTCCCACTCTACGTCTTCCGGTACGCAGTCGCCACTCCAGAACCTTTCGGCCTCATCGGCCATCTGTTTTGCGAGCAATGTGCCCTGCCCACTGCCACTTATGTTTGGCAATTCTTCTGGCTATGGCGGTTGCCTTGGTTCTCCTGCGGATCTCTTCATTCCTGATTCGATCACGTAGGCAAATATACGCCTCCAAAATTCAAAATAAAAGTTGTTTTAACCTCATTTCAGATCCACAATGAGCCAAGTACGGCTTACAATCTTTCCATAACTGTGCATTGAAAAGGACAGGAAAGTAAATTTTGGTAATGTGATCGAATATTTTGGCAAAATAAAATCACGTTAGCATGTTTAGTATTTTTTTGTTGTTTGATTTTGGGGGTACTCAATAGAAATCCCACCATCGCCTTTTTACTACCGGACTACCAGACGCACTGCAGGGTACCATCTGCACTTGGTTGATATCCCGACCAGACGTACTCCTACTCAGCGCTACTCCTCCACATTTATCATGCGCACAGCCAAAGTGTGGAACTCTCTGCCTGCGTTTGGATACCCTTCCACATTTAACCCGTCTATCTTCAAAACAAGAGTGACAGACATTTTCTGGGCACGCTCGATCCATCATAGACCTCATCAATCGCTTTCCATCAGGCGTGATCGAAGTCAAGAGCTGGCCCATTTAGAAATAAATAAATAATAAATAAAAATAAACCGCCCCGGCTGCCAACACTGGCAACCCATGCAACCCTGCCACTGCTGTATAGCACAATCTGAATAATTTTGCACCTATCTATTGCTTCATATTGTCAAAAAGAATTGTCTCTTCAACAACGTAATTAACGTTGTTGACCTGTCAAATTGGAAGCCATTTCCACTGTTAGTGTATTACACAATTAACCCTATGCCTTAAATGAAAAAGCAGTTATTACTAGAGATCGGATGTTCGGAAGCATATTCCCCTAAAGTTGAGAGGTTGGCTAAAATGGAATGCGCTTTTGTGCCGATTTTTTTTAAATGTAATGTAAAAAAAAATGTTTTTACTAACACACACCACCCCTACTCTTACAGACTTACACCCTAGGTACATAGGTATAATAATAATCATTTTATTATCAGGCAACTAAGGCCAATACATAAATACACTAAACTATATTAGGTACATTAATATGTCACCATTTTTGTCCTGTAGAGCAAAAGCCTCTTCTCGAACAGAGAAGAGACCAGTTTTAATAAAACTTCACTATCACTACATATTATAAAACAAAGTCGCCCGCCGTTGGTGTCTGTCTGGTCGCGATAAACTCAAAAACTACTGAACGAATTTTCATGCGGGTTTCACCAATAGATATAATAATAATAAGCATTTTATTATCAGGCAACTAAGGCCCATACATAAAATACACAAAATAATCTTAAACAATAATGACAAACTAATACATATTAAAAACCAGCTTAAAACTATAACTAAACACGTAAAGTTGACGGCGTCGTGTTTCGCTGCGAGGTGTCCTCGGAAACGTCGATATACGACACCTTTCGGCCAAAAGTCCTCTTTCAAGCAGTACTGTAGATGGTGGTGGTGGTGGTGATGGTGGTATAGGTATCAAATTTCCATCGGGGTTAATTTTTTTATAAATATGCGTCTGAATAGTTATACAATCCTAATCATTCAGAAGTCACTTCCATACTATACAACTGACTATTTATGCATTCCCGGTGTTGCTGGCATTCCAGGATTTTTGTACAAAAAAATATTTTAAGAAGCCGCTTCCATATTTTCGTAACTAAAAATTAACTGTAGGTAAGTAAATATGCATCCGATTATCCGATCCCTAGTCATGAGTCATGACCCGCGAGTGGGTAATATTTTGTTTATAACACATTTGCTCGTAAAGGGTCTCTTATTACACCAATTTCAATATCGTAATGTAGGTCATTACGCACTTGTGCGTTATTGTAATGTAAAACGCACGGCTTATCAAGATGCTCCGTCTAAAACGAACGGTACATTTTTAAATCTTAGCAAATAGTTTTTATGTCAGAAAAGTGGTCAACATTTTATGAGATAAAATATAAAAAAATAAACATTTAATTCGTTAATTTAATAATTAGTTTGGACAATAACAACCATTTATCTATAACAAAAACAAAAACATATTAATTTACTTTATTAGTTATACTGGCTGTTTTTGTGCCTTTGCCTTAAAAAAAAGCGTTGATGCGCGCGCATCGCTAATTTGTGAACAAGTAATAATCAATTTTACAAATTGTTCAAATTTATCTAACTGCTTTAACAAGCGATTAAAGATTTACTCGTTTAAGAAAGTCCGACTTTTATTTATTTCCTCGCAAATATGTTATAAAACATCGTATGACATACGTGCGGTTTCAAAATTACAGCCTCGGCTTGCTTGTAGCTCTCGCCTACGGCTCGGGCTAGCAATATCGCCTCGGCTGTAATTTTCAACTTACCGCACTTATATCATAATGTACTATTATAACACATTTACTCGTAAAGGGTCTCTTATTACACCAATTTCAATATCGTAATGTACGTCATTACGCACTTTTGCGTTATTGTAATGTAAAACGCACGGTTTATCAAGATGCTCCGTCTAAAACGAACGGTGCTTTTTTTAATCTTAGCAAAGAGTTTTTATGTCAGAAAAGTGGTCAACATTTTATGAATAAAATAACTTTGAGAGATAAAATATAAAAAATAAACATTTAATTCTTTAATTTAATTAGTTTGGACAATAAATTACAACCATTTATCTGTAACAAAAACAAACAAATATTAATTTACTTTATTAGTTATACTGGCTGTTTTTGTGCCTTTGCCTTAAAAAAAAGCGCTGATGCGCGCGCATCGCTAATTTGTGAACAAGTAATAATCAATTTTATAAATTGTTCAAATTTTTCTAACTGCTTTAACAAGCGATTAAAGATTTACTCGTTTAAGAAAGTCCGACTTTTATTTATTTCCTCGCAAATATGTTATAAAACATCGTATGACATACGTGCGGTTTCAAAATTACAGCCTCGGCTTGCTTGTAGCTCTCGCCTACGGCTCGGGCTAGCAATATCGCCTCGGCTGTAATTTTCAACTTACCGCACTTATATCATAATGTACTATTATAACACATTTGCTCGTAAAGGGTCTCTTATTACACCAATTTCAATATCGTAATGTACGTCATTACGCACTTGTGCGTTATTGTAATGTAAAACGCACGGTTTACCAAGATGCTCCGTCTAAAACGAACGGTGCTTTTTTAAATCTTAGCAAAGAGTTTTTATGTCAGAAAAGTGGTCAACATTTTATGAATAAAATTAACTTTGAGAGATAAAATATAAAAAATAAACATTTAATTCTTTAATTTAATTAGTTTGGACAATAAATTACAACCATTTATCTGTAACAAAAACAAAAAAATATTAATTTACTTTATTAGTTATACTGGCTGTTTTTGTGCCTTTGCCTTAAAAAAAAAGCGCTGATGCGCGCGCATCGCTCGCTAATTTGTGAACAAGTAATAATCAATTTTACAAATTGTTCAAATTTTTCTAACTGCTTTAACAAGTGATTAAAGATTTACTCGTTTAAGAAAGTTCGACTTTTATTTATTTCCTCGCAAATATGTAATAAAACGTCGTATGACATACGTGCGCTTTGAAAATTACCGCACTTATATCATAATGTACTATTAATTTACGTGTAAATTAGCTTTTTGTAAGACAAATATTATCAACGAAGCTTTGCGAATCGAAACAAAACAGGCGCTTAGATTGTCAATCAAGTCTTCCATGGATAAATGGGTTATTGCTGTCAGTCACACAGTAACTTAATCGCAAATAACGAAGAAAAAATATTAAACCCATATTTTTCTAATACGATTTCCTTTTCATTATATTCGCAATAACTTCGTCCGGACACAAAATTGCAGTAGATTGGTTGGAAACTTAATTATGGGGGTAGTTATGGTATAAAAGGGGGTGGACACTGGGTTGATGCATCAGTTGGTCTTCAACTCTTCAGTCGTCAGGAAGTCTCCAGTTTGTTATCAAGTAAGTTTTAGTTTAGATCGTTTGCTTTAAAAAAAATTAAGAAAAAGCAACTATAACTCTTGACTTAACTCTTTTTTTACTGTCATGTAGACAAAAAAAAAACGGTCGACCGTCATTTTGTCGACAGCTGTCACTTTTAATCCAGCTTAATAAAAATCAGAGTTATACGTATACCACTAAGTTAGAATATCCAAAGTTTAATTACTTATGCTACGTTTAACTTCTTAAAATCTTATGGAAATGCTGACCAAGGGTCAAGCCATGGTCATAGTCCCAGTGATAAAATGGATGGAGCTTCATCCAGTTAGGACAAAAAGCCCCATTCCGTTTTCGTAATCTAGCGGCTTCAGATTGCCCCAGAATGCATTTCGGGACCGTCCACCTTCCTTCCTTCCGTACGCGTCATGGATGTAGTTGGAGAATAATTTCAGTGTCATAATCACAATAATGGTTTCGTGTGGTTTCGGAAGTTAAAGAAAAGCACCATCCCATTTCTTCCCGTGGGTGTCGTAGAAGGCGACTAAGGGACTCAGTAGAGAATGGGCAGCAGCGTTCTCTATGCATTTTACAACCATACTGCGATCGCCAACCCGCCTGCAAGCGTAGCGATTATGGCAAAAACTATTGGGGGAGGTCCAGCAGTGGACGTCTTTCGGCTGAAATGATGATTATTACGATGAATATAATAATAAATATAACCGTTTATTTGCTTAGAAACTAATCCGTAAAATAAAGGTGTCCCATCAATAATTTTCGATAGCTCAGCTTCATCATCGTCTTGCTTGACATAGGACGTCCAAAACAATCATAGTCAATAGAACAGCGTGTGCATTAGCAATCAGTGGCGAGGTGTCATTTTTTCTAAGAGAGAAGCCGAAGCGAAGTTGGCTTTAACTTATTGACTTATCAATAAAGAACAGCTGAAAACCAAATAAAATGTGCAATATTCCTCCATCTCGTTCTCGCTGACGCATTTTTTATGTCTGTCCCTGCAGCCCCGGATCTACGATTTTTCGAACCGGGGCAGAAACGTGATAGTGGCGCCCCTCTCTCCAACGTTTGAGATAAATTAACTAGGTGTGGGCCTATGTGGCGCCTTTTTCTTACAAGTCGACGGTGAGCCAACCAGGCTTCCGTATGCTAGGCGCTTTGTGGTGCAAGATTTTTATTTTTAATCACACAATATTATGATTTCGGCGCCCCTTGAAACTACCGCCCGGGGAGGGTGCCCCGGTTTGCTAATAGATTTTTGATAATGGAAGCCACTATTGACTTGCCTTTTTTGAATAGCTATAGAGTTGCCGATGCGAATCTCCAAAGGGAAACCGGTAGGAATCGTGTTATATGGTGCTTTCGCCACTGTTAGCAATGCCTTTCACAACCACAGATACAGAACATTCTTTACGACATTTACGTTGTCCAGCAGACGAATATTGGAAACATATGGAGCAATGGATGCAATTTCTTCAAAATTTGTAGGGTTGTGATTGAAAATATGTTACGCAATTAAGCCCGACTTAAGCTAGTTGCTTCGAAAATTTGTAATCAGTTCTTCTTTTTCAGATCATCACAAAGATGCGTTTCGTCATAGCTTTGTGCTTCTTCGCCATCGTCATGTGCATCCACAACGCTGAGGCTACATACAGGAAGCCCCCTTTCAACGGTTCTATCTTCGGCAAGCGAGGTGTCGTTGGTAAGTTATCGTCATTTTCTATAATATTAAGATTATGTACTGGCTACCGAAATACCTTAGACTTTCGGGCTTCTGACGACCCGTAACGACTTTCAAAGATCCACGAATGACAGCAAGGACCAACGAGTTAAGGGGAATCCAGTAGCGGACTCGAACTCACTGATGGGCCTGGCTAAACAGCACGCTGTCTCACCAGGCATCGTGTCCGACAGGGGTATTATCAGTGATGAGCAGTTAGAAGCCAGTCTACGCGCATAACGTTATTGAGTGAGATGCAGGATCATTTATAGTACAACAGGCGCGTAAAAAATTAAGAACAGTCCTTCGGAAGATCAGGTTTTATGAAAAAACCACTGCATAAATCAGTGACCAAAAAAGTTGAACTTTTCGATAATTGAGCTTTGTCGGTACCGACTTGGTTTTGGAGATTTTACACTTCTTTTTTTACTTAAACACACCCAAAGTTAGGTTAAATTAGCAAGAAAAACGAATCTTTGTCGGCTCATGAGTTCATGACTTTTAATGCCTTTTTATTTTAGTATTCTGTTTCCGTACAGACAATATTAATAATGAGACAAAACCATACCATGTTTAATTTTTGATGTACAGACGCCAGGACAATTGTTAAACTGACATGTTTAATAATGCATAACTCTGAACGGACTAAGATTTGGAACTTGGTGCCATAGTAACTTTTGTTCAGCTCCAAAATACCTATCCAATGATGTATTACACCTAGCTATTGAAGGGTGGGACCAGAGTTCAAACAAATCCTGGCATCGTCCTTTAAACTCCTCCGTCCACGTAATTTTCGTAAAACGGGTACAAAGTTTTTGCTTCACTTATTAATATTTAAATAGATTAATATTATTTCTTTGTTTCAGAATATGACACAACAGGTAGAGCAGTATCGGCTCTGTGTGAAATTGCCGCCGAAACCTGTCAGGCGTGGTACCAAACTTTAGAAAATAAGTAAAATAGGTCTCATTTTGCCCTGGAACTTCATTGAAAAACGCAGCCTTTTGTGATGTGATAATAATGTCCTAATATTAAATTATTTAGTCAAAAACTTATGTAATCGTAAATAAATAATGTGTCATCTTTGACTGGGCTTGTTTCCTTATTATTCTTAGAACTCTCCAAAAATAATGAGGCCCTTGAACAAAGACCTAATGGTGCGTACAGTTGACATGTGTTATCAATATAAACGCGCCATAAGCCTGACAATATTCACAGAGCACGTAGCAACTAGGCACTCAACAACTCAGTTAAACTTGGTTGGCTGGAACACTATTAATTGCTTGGGGACATTGAGATTTCATCGTGTATGTACACGGATTACTGCTAATGGTCTCCCTAAACTAACAGCCGCTAGTGGACACTTAATAGGCAAAGGTCCCAAACTTTAGTAAACTGTGTGTAGGAATATCTAGTGGTTAAACCTATATGCTTCCGATATCGATAGGTACTTCAAGAGTTCATTTCCATTGATAACCAAAGGTTATCTGCACCTTTTTTACATACCGACTGTATCTGGTTTATACTTACTTACTTACTGGAATTGCATTTTTGATTAGCTTGTTTGAAAACATTATACAATAATGTTCTAAGTTCTGGGCCGACTCAATAAAGATTGCTATTGCCACGCTAAGAGTATGAAGAAAATATGTGCCAGTTGATGAAAATTTTGGAGCGGCCATTCAATAAAATAAAACGCAACACGATAATATTTTTCAGTGCGTCTTCGTGAAACGGAATGTTACAATTCAGTGCGTTCTAAATTACAACACGTTATGAAATGACGTAGAAGAATCTGCTCAATAAACGTCAAATTATTGGATCATTTCATTGGATAATAAATACTCGGTCTCCTTTGTACCAATAACAAAATTCGAATAAGAACCACGTTTCCAAGACGAAAACAAATCTTAATCTGTCTAATGGCTGCTAGTGCTAGACTTTTGCGATTTACGTGTGTGGCAAATTTAATTTTCATTGTTATTAAATCAATTAATGAAGATTTCCATGTGTGTTGACTGAATATCTAACGTGAGATTTTTACCAAAGTATTCGAAGACAATTCGTCTACGACAGAAATTGACGTCTAAATCCGAAGTCCATTTCGAGGTAAATCTAAGATTATTTTACTTATTTATTTCGCGTATTTTAACACAAATTCCGAGTTTTTCCGGCGTGTTCATGGAACAGAGATGTTGCCGGTGTCTTTATTTATAAGTTTGACCTCTTATTACGTGATAATCGTCATGTTTTAAGTGTTTTTAAGTGCGTTTACTTAAAAGGTGTGATAATCAGTTTTTTTGTCAACAACTAGCAGTAATGTAATTGACAAGCTGGGTGATTATCTAAAATATACTAGAACTGTCGTTAGGTAATTAGTGTAGTTAATTTTGTAGTGACTGAAATTTCAACATATTTAAACGACAACATTTTTATCAGAAGTTTTAAATGTTACTATCTTGATCTGTCGTGATTATGTACTACGCAAATAAGTATTATGCACTCTAATTAATTATTGTCTACAATGCGTTGTACTAGTAATACTTAATACATTATCTTGTTTGTTAAATCATAAATAGAATTAATGAGTAAAAATTAAGCATACATTTTTATCTTGCCGAGTCTTGTAGGAACTTATAAAGGATTTTTTATGCTGCATAATAATTAATTGTTTTTGCCTAGGAGGCATAGATAAAACTTTCATCAACCATTATCTATGATGATTTAACTTTTTGATATTATCTTCGGACATTGTCTTGTCATATTTTAATACAAATGTTTAATATTAATACTTTTGATATTATGGCCAATAATTCACACATTTTACTGCCATAGGTACCATATAACCCGTCGCGCGTCTAATTAGCAGACACAATAGAAATTTTATTGTTATCGGAACACATGGTGTGCACTTGATGTGCAAAGAGTAATAATTAACACCAGCTCTTTGCCATCTTTCAAGGACAAACTTTGTTTACGTTACCTGTTGCTGGGCAGAAGTAACCTTGTATTCTGCCACAACACATTGTTTTCCAAAGAAAGAACTAAAGCTAAACTAAAGTTGTTTAGCAATATTTCTAAACAAAACCACTAGAAAATTAAACATTGATTGAGATTGCGCTGAACTATATTACAAAATAAAATAAATAAAAAATATTTAAATGAATCATATTATCCATCAATTCATTAAATAAACACTCACTTAAAAAGCTTAAAACATATTGGGACTTTGGAACGAAAAAAAAAAATGTTTGTTACGATTATTGTTTTTAACCAGTTCTTGTTTTGTTATGTGTTAAATTCAGTTCAAATGCAGTGTGTGTTATGAATAGTGTTGTTCTTTGTTTATTTTCAGCGATTACTGAAGAATACAAGTTTGGAGACAAGAGAAATTATGGCATTTTAACAGAATACAAGAAAAACAACTTTTATAACTCTAAAAACTGACAATACTGAAAATGGCATAAAAACTTAATGGATTTCTATAGAAAAGTACAACACCCAGCTATGTCAGCGAAAACAGAACCACCATTTAAAAAAGCCAGGTTACGATCCACAGATAGCTTTATTGAAAACCTCATGTCTTCCAAAGAGAACATTCAAGCCATTGTCGCAGATGAATTTATCAATCCAATAGCATTCACTAAAGTTTACGTTGGTCAGGTGAAAAATGTAAAGGAATTATCAAAGATCATTACAATTTTGAATGAAAAAATACCTCTCAAAGAACTACATCATTTAAAAAGAGCTCGGAAAAAGGAGGTCTTATTGTGCCCAGTACAGTATTTGAACTCTATAACCCAGGAATCAATCCAGGAGTACGTTGAAGAGAGAGTTGATGAGCTTAAAGACTCTTTTGAGTATTTTAAAGTAATGGATTTGCCGTCACTCCCTCCTAAGTTAAAAAAGCAACATATAGAATACGGCAGAGTCTGGTCCTGTAATTTCCATCCTAATGAGTACTTAGAAAAATTATGTGGCACTGAATTCTTTGCAGAAGCAGAACTTTTGGAACATCGCTGCTACATGGGCATTGTATTTGAAGTTGCAAGATATTATTTGAGTGAAACAAACAGCCATGTGGAACTTTCAGATATTTTACTAGGTGGCAGAAATGCAACTGTTGTGGTGGATCCATTAATCAGTTCAATTGTAGCCATATCTTTTGATAACAGACAACCTCATCCTGTACAGCATTCAGCAATGCTAGCCATAGACAATGTAGCAAAAACTCAAAATGGTGGAGCGTGGAACTCCGCGGGCACCGAAGACCCGTCATTGCCTGGAATAGACAAAAATCTGTTTCTGTATTTAAAAAATAAATTCCCGAATGTCAAATTTGGCGCCAGAAATTACGTCACGAAGGAGGTTTTGGACGAAAACAGAATGAATGCTTCCGATAGCCCTTATTTATGTACTGGGTATTATATTTATATGATGAGGGAGCCTTGTATTATGTGTTCAATGGGTTTAGTGCACGCCCGGGCTAACCGAGTGTTTTTCTGCTTTGAGAACATACACGAAGGAGGTCTTAGTTCGAGAACGAAATTACATTGTGTGCCATCATTGAACCATCATTTTGAAGTGTTTACTGACTTTGTAAAGGTTGTTTGAGGTCTACTTGTATATTAAATTGTGAATTGATTTATTCCGATCAATAAAAATTATATTATGACAAAAACTTTTTTTAAAACTACTTTCAGCTAGGGAAATTACGTTATCACTATACTAGCTTTTGCCCGCGGCTCCGCCCGCATGGATGTCGGTTATCGCGGAAAAATAGCCAAATATATCTCTGCCAAATTTCATGACGATCGGTTCAGCGGTTTAGGCGTGAAAGCGAAACAGACAGAGATATTAAAGCAGGGTAGTAGGGATTAAACGTTACTATTACCAAGGTAAATTAGGGCAGTTGTTATAATAACATCGGCCCTCATTGAAGATAGATACCTACGCTTTGGAATGGGCAACTAGCTACATCTTTCTAACTCACCGACCTTGACAATTCAAAAGTGTCTGTAATTTGTTTACTTATTTGAAATAAATGCTTTGAGTTTGAGGCGTAGGTAATAGGTTAAACGGGCTGTTGTCCGCAACTCCACGTCAAAGCGCGTATTTTGCGTACTGGTGGGAGAATCAGTTATTCGATCCTCCCCAGCTCCTCGAGAAAGGCCAGCAACGCCTTGGTGTTGCTGACAATCTTCCGTAGGGTACCTGGGTTACCGAAGTACTTTGCCCTGTAATTAGCGACCACCGGATAGTTAAACAGCACATGAGCCGCTGTTTCGTCGTCCTCCATGCAGGCCCTGCACAGCGGACTGTCTGTTACTCCTATGACAAAGAGACGTTTGTTAAATGAACCTTGGCCAGTTACAACTGCTGTAATTGTACGCAGCTGTGGTTTATTTAAACGGAGAACCTGTTTCGTGAGGCGGGCATCGAACGCAGGAAGTGCTTCCTTAGCCTCCCTGCACTCACTCAGGTTCAACCATATTTTGTGATGTTGATCCCTGGTTCGTTTCTTTACCAGAGTACGCAGATATTCGAAGGGGAGTGGCGCAATGGGTTCTGGTCCCACTGGTGCCATGCTCGACCCCTTCCTGGCAAGTTCATCGGCTGCATCGTTGCCTAGCGATCCGCTGTGTCCTTTGATCCACTGAATGGTAATTTTATTGAGGCTACCTACCTTGTTGAGGCGCTGGTGGCACTCGTATATCAAGCCAGAGTCAACTGTGTGACTGTTCAGCGCTTGCAGAACAGCAATGTTGTCTGAGAGTATGCGAATCGAGTGGTCTTTAACTTCCCTGGCCATGAAAGCAGACGCGGCAAGGGAGATTCCCATGTTTTCGGTCTGGAACACTATGTTATGGACTCCTAGTGGTGTAGCTATGTGGATGTTGAAGTCCTCCGAGAAGAGTGCCACTACCTGTTTTTGATCTGTCCGTGAAGATACGCAACTCTGCGGGGCGCAAGCCTTCGCATCATCGATCCTCGTGCAGTTGGATTCTGTATTTTTGATCGAAGAAAAATTGTTTCGGCACCCGGTCATTTATTGCCTTCGTAATGGGGAACTCACTGTTGAGTTCCTTAAACAGCGCGGTGTGTTGTGTGTCTCTCTTACTCCAGAGATTTATAGCCTTTAGACGCGCCGCCGCCATCGTCGCTCCTGCTGTATGAGCAGGTGGAGCGGCGGTAGCCCCAGCATGGTTTCGATCGCTGCAGTCGGAATAGTCCTCATGAAGCCTAGTCTTTCCATGCGCCGTAGTTTGTTGGCATTTAAAGAAAAAACTAACTGTGAATGTGAGTACTATGCAGGCTAGATTGAACACATGACTTTATAACTCGTCTGGTGGTTTTGAGCATTTTGTAAATGGCCTACGCAAATGTCCTGCAAATCTGGTAGCGTCTTGTGACGGATCGTTGAGCTCCCTAAAATAGGGTTGAGCTACACGGTGACTGCTACATACATGCCGTCTGTTGAGACAGGTCAGCTCAAAGCTGCAATGGCTCTTTCTTCAAAAGGCCTTTCCAGACATTGCCCTGCATTGTTAGACTCACATAAAATTCAAATAATATAGTGTTTGGACTTTAAAAGAGACCATGACCTCAGAGTTTGTTTCGGCTTTTCTTCTCAGGGAACAGTCAGCTAGGAAATGCCGGCGCTATCTAGTTTTTAAAATATTGACCAACAAAATATTGACGTGTAAAAGTGTCTTAAGATCTACTTACATAAATAAACATTTCATTTCATTTCGGCCGATGCCTGCCTGGGGTGCGGATTGTTCGAAAGAGATACCGCGGCCCCTGGCACACAGGCCGCTGACGGAACACGGGTGGGTTTTAGTCAGTAAAAGTCTGACACGCGCTCCCGCTCCGCCCAGATCGGGAGAAGTTATTTGATGATTTCCCATGCTAGAAAAAAATAAAAATAAAGCCGTTGGTCTTGGCTGTTATTCGTGGATCTTTGAGGATAGTCGTTACGGGTAGTCAGAAGTCCGAACCTGACAACCAGTCTTACCAAGGGGTATCGTATTACCGTAGTAGTTACTGGGTTGTGGAGGTCAGATAGGCAACTGCTCAACATAAATTACTGATATTCAACTGCACCCGGTTAGACTGTAAGCCGACCCCGATGATGAGTCTGTGACATTTTGACACTTGAGATCAAAATATACCTAGTGAGTACAAAATATACAGGGTGTTTTGAAGCTGGGTGCAAAGCATTAAGGGGAGATAGTTGACACCATTTGGAGCAGCATGAGCATAATCAGCCTATAAATGTTTCCACTGCTGGGACACAGGCGTCCTGTCTTCGAGAGAGAGTGGGCTATAATCTATCATGCGGGCCCAGTGCGGGTGGTGCCATTTTGAGCAATTTAAAAAAGTTTTGAATATTTAAGGCAATATTTTTATTTTTTATTTACATAAAAAACGCAGTTTTTTTTCTTTAATTTAAAAGTATTCTAGGTTTACGTAAGAAAAACATTTACATAAGTACTAACTTTAGATGGGGTACTGCTGGCAATTATCAGTCAGAAAACGGATTAAAAAAGAAAAAAAAAATAGCTGTAAAAAAGTAAAGTAGTAGGTAGGTATGTTTACCTACCTACTACATATTTCCATTTGGGTTCGTCCACTCTAGAAACGGTAGGTACTTACCTTCCTAAGTCAAGGCTAGTCAATTCCAATGGCCAATAATGGGTTGTCCTTGAGGTCAAGCAAAAATCATTGTACACACCAACATTATGTAGCGACATAATGGCGATAATGGCGTAGACTCGCTATACGCGACTCGGGGTGTCTACTTCAATGATTAAATGGTGTGGAACTGTAAATGTGTAAACATTTTACTAGAAAAGGCATATCAATGAATTTTGTAGCTGTTTAAAAGAGTGGACGAAACATGGACACTCACGGTACGGCTGGTCCATCAATTCAAAGTCGCTCAGCGAGCTATGGAACGAGCTATGCTCGGAGTATCACTGTAAGATAGAATCTGGAATGAGGTGATCCGGCAGAGAACCAAAGTTGTCAACATAGCTCACAGAATTAGCAAGCTGAAGTGGCCATGGGCCGGCCACATTAACTGTAGAACCGATGACCGTTGAGGTAGACGTGTTCTTGAGTGGAGACCGCGAATCCGCAAACGTAGGGTAGGACGCCCTCAGGCTAGATGGAGTGACGATCTTCGCAGTGTGACTGGTAGCAACTGGATAAGTGTTGCCGAGAATCGAGCTGAATGGCGTACAATTGGAGAGGCCTATGTCCAGCAGTGGACTGCTCTAGGCTGATGATGTTGATTGATGATATTAAAAGAGTATAGAAATTGAAATTACGTTTACAGTCAAGATAGGTTACATTCGTCACGTCAGTGGCCCTAGTGAGCTCGTTCGGCGCTTCGATTGGTCCGTCACCAATTCAGGGCCGATCGGAGCGCCAAACGTGCTCGATGCGTTTGATCGAGATGGTAAAGTGAAACACACTAAGGTCTCAGAACACACGCTCGTAACCTATATTTGTCAATGACAAAAACAGTCACCGTAGCCGAAATCGGCGTGGGATTCATTCATTCATAGAAATTGAAATCAATGTTCACATTACCCTTGTTTACTCAGTGACCTGGAAAAGATGTCCTTCTCCAGGTCACTGGAGCCTATGTAGGCTTCTTTTCATCCTAAACCGCATACGATAATATGTCAAATTTATTTGATAGTTTTTTAACTGTATAACAAAGAATAAGGTTCATATTGGATTGGGAAATTTTAACAGCTTGGGATAGTTTGTGTTGCGTGCTGGCGTCTGTACTATCGGGATAAAATGTATCCTTTGTATTAAATCCAAGTTATAAAAGATCCGTGTAGTGTCGGACGTAAAATAATAGCACCATCGCATTTCTTCCCGTGGGTGTCGTAGAAGGCGACTAAAGGACTTAGTAGAGAATGGGCAGCAGCGTTCTCTAGGCATTTTAACACTATACTGCGATCGCCAACCCGGCTGGCGTGACGTGGCGTTAATGGCAGAACCCAGGGGGGTTCTGCCATAAACGCCATTTGGGGGACGCCTATGTCCAGCAGTGGACGTCTTGCGGCTGAGATGATGATGATGATAAACAAAAACATCGTGAGGAAACCGACATGTACTAGAACGAAAAATTCGAAGACATGTGATATCGACATGCGAAGAGCATTAGCAGTGAGATGTAATATGTTAATTCGAAGATTCTCACGCTGCTCGGGGGCGGTTAAAATAACACTTTTAAGTTGCTGTAAACTGTTTATCGTAATTTTACAAATCAGGTATGGTTGGTAGCGTTCTGATCGTCCGCTGGTATAGGCTATGTGAATATGGCGCCCTCTAGAGGACATACAGACATGTTTTTTTTAATAATGCTGTTTTGGTTTCAAATGAAGGGTTTAAATAAATATGTATAGGTACATGTTTAGTTAGCTAACCGTTAGTGTTGGTTTTATTATAATGCAAGGATCCACTGTTCCTCAATCCTCTGTTGATGACAAGTCATCGTCTTGGAATTTCGAGTACCTTTTGAAAGCAATATTCTGTTCCTACTGTTGGAAGACAGGCTTACTCCTTCTGAGAAGGAGTGGGCCGTTATCCACCATGCGGACCCAATGTGGGTTCTTTTAAAAGGATTTCCCGTAAATTGGATTTAAGCTAAGATTTTTATGACTAGTATTGTTGTGGTTGAAAGACTGTTAGAGGACCCCCAAATCTAATTCTTCCTGCACGGGCATCCAGTCCAAAGAAGTAGTAAATTGGATAGTGCTGGTAACTTGGTGTTTGGCATGGGATACGTTTATTTTAAGCTTCTGCCAGCGGTTTCGCCCCCGTGGTTGTAGGAAATTATCCCACAGGAACGTGCTACGGTACAAAAAGTATCCTATGTGTTAAACCAGGTTATAAACTATCTGTGTACTAAATTTCAGACAAATCCGTTCAGCCGTTTTTGTGTGATTGAGAAAGAAAAATCCAGACACCAAAACATGCAAACTATCACATTTATTAGTAGGATTATAGTAGGGTTATTTATTCTTCACAATTTCCAATTGTCTGTGCCCTGTGCTCAATCTATTTTCTAATATTGACAGGTTTTTTTTTTTGCAAAATGCAGTAGAATTTATGCTTACATATTGCATTTTCTAAAAGAGAACTTTCGTTTTTCTCAACTGTCCAACATTGAGCTACCTTATCCTATCAAACCAATCACAGGCTTTCAGTCAATTTAAACGTTTTAATTTAAACTGGATCTACCAAATAAAATGATGGACTACTTGTGCCCATTGAATATGTTCCCAATTGTGATCCCCCCTCACAGTACCGACGACCGTCCACTGCAATCCAGACACTTGCCGGATTTGTACGCAACTCATGCGCATGCATTTTGGAGTAGAGATTTTTTTTGTGAAAAAAGTTCTTTGTTTAAAAGTTGGTCGGTTAGAGGGGTAAAAATGGCCGTTTTTCTCCGCGTCGTTCCCGGGGATGACGGTTTTTGGTAAGTTTTTTTTTAAGTTTTTGCGTGGATTTGTTTGGAGACCATAAATTCCGATAAGTTAGCCATTAAATATGTTGCATCTACCATGTTTTGTCTCTGCATTGCTGCTAACGTAGAGAGTGCACAATTGAATACTTACCAAAATTTTTAAAAGATATCTTGCGTTTCTCCCGGTAACATTCTTATGTTATGTGTAGTTTAAATAATGGATCAAGATAGTTGCTTAGCTAATTAATTAAACACCGATTGATAGTCGGTATTGCAGACATAAGAATAATGCAATTTCAGTTTTTTTTACAAACAATATTTTACTTAATTTTAACGGTAGCCTGGCGAGAAGAAAGTGATAAAATCAACGTAGAAAAATATCAAATAAGTAGTACCTACCTACACGTATAAAAAAATGCCTGAAAATATCATCCAGAAAAAAACCGTATCCAGAAGACACTGGTTCATACTGAATTCTGTAACAATAAATCTTGCTTACAAGTACCTTAAACGGACCGTCTTCCGCACATGTAGACCATGTATCTTATTACGTCTGAATAAGAAACATTTTTAGTTGCCATTCGTTAAATTACAAGTGCGGTCTTCCCTTCACGTGGACAATAAATGAATGTGTAATGTTAGAGGCATGATGTTATTTGAAAATGTGACAGTGAAAACACTGGCCGGTTAGCTAAAAAAGAAAATGGCGGAAAATTGCTGTCAATTTTCAAAATGACGCAACAAATTCTTAGGCTTACTGCTTTCGCTTGGCCAATGAAAATACTGGGCGGTTTAAAGAAAAAAGAAAGAAAATCGTCACAGAGTAGGTACATTATGAAAATCATGCTCGATAGCTGTCCGCGTTGACGCGATTTTTAAATTTACTTCTCTCGTTTGGGCGGCACGAATTAAACGGGCGGTTAAAAAACAAATGGCGCTTGATAGCTGTCAATTTTGGCGCCATTTTCACAATGAAGCTATCATATATTGAGGGTTTATTCTCTCGTCGCATGAACTGATAGGTACGGGACGGTTTAAAAAGAAAATGGCGCTTGTAATAACTGTCACTTTTGGCGCCATTTCCACAATGACGCAATCTAGTACTGGGGCTTTTTCTATCGTTTAGACGGACTTTAAAGAGTGGAAGGCCATCGACGGACAACCTGTTACTTACCATGTATACAGTACATAATTATGGACACTGCGTTGAAATTTATCGTAATTAGCTGTTCCATACATTTAGACCGCGTAGGCTTTGCACTTTTGTAAGAAAAAGCAGATTTTATAGGGCATTGTTTTTGGGGGTTTTAATATAAAGTAAATTCTCAGTCTCACCCCGGTGTCTGAACTTGTGCCCGATTGATGGCAATACCTTTCCCCCTATTTCGTGGGACTTACAACATAACTGGAGAAAGATGGCTATACCAAACATAGACTTACAACTAAGCATGATATAAACGGATTTAAAAGCCACTTTACATCACAATATGATCGATCACGCGTCAAGAGACACTGCTGTGTATCACGTTGCATTATAGTCTTGGCTATTTTCTAGTCACAGAGCTACTTTACAAACTAGATTAATCCTAATATGATAGGCAATGCTTCAAGGCCCATTTATGAACGGTAGAGCTTACTTTTGACGTGACAACGCCTCACTTTGTTGGCGAGTATGGTTATAAAAATTTGCTATAGTTACGGTCATCTTCTATGGTCACAATGCTGGGCAAAGGCCTGTTTTCTTGTCTAGAACTAATGTCGCAACAACCGTTGCCACCATTAAACGAGCAACCCAAAAGTCTAGCATATAAAGTTAATTTTTGGTTATGAAAGTATGGAAGCGGCTTTTAAAAACATATTTTGATGCCAGGAACACCGGGAATGCATAACTAGTCAGGTGTATAGTATGGAAGCGACTTCTAAATTATTAACATTGCAAAACTATTCAGATACATATTTATTTAGAATTAATGTATAAGCCCCGATGCAAATATATTAGTAATATGTAGGGTGTAAGGGAGGGGGTGGTGTGTGTTAGTAAAAAACAGATTATATCGATACAAAAGCGCATTCCATATTAGCCAACATCGCAACTTTAAGTAAATATGCATCCGTATATCCGATCTCTAGTGATAAGCATATAATGTTTCCACTGCTGGGACACAGGCATCCTCTCTTCGAAAGGGAGTGGGTAGTAATCCACCACGCGGGCCCAGTGCGGTTTGGTAGATGTCACATGTCTTCGAATTTTTTGGTTGTAGGACATGCCGGTTTCCGCACGATGGTTTTCTTCACTGTTATTAGAGCAATGGTGATGAAATTATTCACACAAAGTAAATTACTAAATATAAATAAAAGTAAATTACTAAATAATAATTAGTAAATTTACTGACTAAAACCGACCTGTGTTCCCTCAGTTGCCTGTGTGCCAGGGGCCGCGGTATCTCTTTCGAACAACCCGCATCCCTGGCAGGCATCGGTCTTTGCGGACCCCACCAGTTGGTGCTGACATCTCTTTAAGGCGCGCGTGGAACACAACGCGCCGTCGACCTGGGCTTGGTCCTTACCGGACAGCGAGCTACCCATTACTCGCCGTCCGCAAGCCCACGTTCTGGCTCCTCTAACGGCGCAATAGCCACGGCCACGAGCCCGTAATTTCTTGTCGTTCTTGTGAAAACTAGATTGAACTTGTAATAATAGATAGCTGCGGAGCTCAAGGGTAATTAGGGGGATCCTGTTTGTTCATGCTATCAGCTAAGGCGTAAGAACTGTATCTATTTCTTAATAAACTAACCTACCACATTCGTTTCAGCTTCCACGTGGAAGCACTACGACTAATAATACGATAGATACTTAAATTGACGTGTGGCTAAGTCAGTGGAATTTATTTTGTATAAAACATATTGCGTGCTATGAAGACCTTTATCAAAGATACATAGAATAAGGAGTGTAACCTAAGCAACCACAACATAGCTCATCTAGAAATTCATTAGATTCCGCTCAAGTGCTTTCCTAACATAAGTAATAATAATCGCACGTTTCGACATACATAGATACATACCAAGACCCCTCCTTGCCTCGGGAAGCACGTTAAGCCGTTGGTGCTGGCAGTCATTCGTCGATCTTCGACAGTCGTTACGAGTCGTCAGACGACCGAAACTATGGCAACCAGATTTACCAAGGGGTTATCATCTCAGGCGAAAACCGGTTTGGCACGCTTGGCAGGCGGGTTGGCGATCGCAGTATGGTGGTAAAATGCATAGAGAACGCTGCTGCCCATTCTCTAGTACCTAAGTCCCTCAGTCGCCTTCTACGACACCCTCGAGAAGAACAGGGATGGCGCTATTCTTTACGTCCAGCACTACACGGAATAATGGGTATCGTATTACCCAGTAACTGGGTTGTGGAGGTCAGATAGGAAGTCGCTCCATTTAAAGGCAGATAATTATGATTTTAGAGTGCCCTGCAATATGAAATAGTCATGCATGATAGTTTTCTTTACCTCAAAGATGGTCATTGCCAGGCGTTCCTGCATTCAACTCTGGCCAAACTGAAGCGGGTGATCGAGATGCAGGATGCCACTGCGAGTGATTATGGGCTCAATCTGCTCAAGCGAATTTTGTTCAGCATCTGATGATAGTGATCATGTTTGGTTCTAAGAAAACATTGTTTTTTTTGTGTACGTCAAGTCTAAATACCCAATTTCTTCCATTACAGATAAACCAGAACCACTTTGCTGACTTCAACACTGCTTGCAGAAGATAAAAAGAGACAGACATACAGAAGGTCACGTGCCAGAGCGAGGTAGCAACAATTCCTCCGCTCCGTGGTAACATAGAATATTAATGGAAATTATTGGTATCGGCTATATTGCACGTGTAATGAAGATCAATCTTGCTGTCTTCAAGACATTATACTGACTTTTGGAGATAGTTTTGAAGAACGGCCATTCGTTGTTAATGGTAAGTGGCTGTGTTTAACTAAATACTGATTATAGCCTCCGACTAAAACGACGCGGAGAATTTTGATTGCGTGATGCAGGATTCCGTGACGTTAGTCGTATTTGACATCTGCGACTTGTAGTTTTTATGAAGCGAGATAGATGTCGCTACTCACTTTAAGTTTTCCATACAATAACTTTTTGGGACAGAGGCACAAAGTATAAATAATTCCTCCATTAAAAAGGACGGATCCTCAGACAATAGAGGAGTGTATAATATCGATTACTCGATGTAGGATTCCGTGACGTTAGTTGTAGATATATGCCATTCGCAACTTGTACAGTGTTACAAGGATCCTTTGGCCCTTGAAGACCATTGACAGGGGGGTGTAGCGGCATCTGCATCGCAACATGTGAACTACGCATTAAGGCTTCTTCAAACAGGCGCGACGCGACACTTGTAGAACAATTTCCATGAAGTTTTCATAGAAATTGTTCTACGAGTGTCGCGACGCGACCGTCGCGTCGCGCTAGTCTGCACGAGCCTTTACACTGACGGAAAAATCCTGTATCGCGCAAGCAGAGTTTGCCGCGTAAGGGTCAGCGCACACCAAGAGCAGAGCAGAGCATAGCATTTTCTGAGACTACTGAAAAATTAATCTTATGACAATTCCATACATTGCTAAATTAAATACACGCCCAAACTTGATGCTCGACCATGCTCGAGCTTGCAAGATGCGTTTTCAAGTATGCGTTTTACATGCGCGAGCGCGCTCGAACCGCCGCGCGCCGCCCGCGCTCAGTATGCGTCAGCGAGATTAACTGCTGGACGTGTGTTTATTACCTTCGGCGCGGCCAGCGTCATTTAGAAATCATGTTCCTCTTCCTCTGCCAAAAAGGCAATAATTATTAAATCCCAATCAACCATATTGAACACGTCTGCCAACGTCCGATTTTAACATCAAACTGGTCATGCACGCCCGCCTGGCAACTCAGAGCATTATCAACGGAGCTTGCTCACGGAGGGGCGAGCATGCCGCCTGCATGGTCGAGCAGTCAACATTTTGCTTGACCATACGCGAGCATTTTGCAGTTCGGTGTGCGCTGACCCTAACTAGTATAAACTTACACAACGTACCGACATCAATCGTCGAGTAGTTGCCCACCAGACATAACACCTATCTGGTGGGAGGATCTTGCCTTTTCTATAGAGGATAAGTGTACTATATACATCCTGTTCTTATTCCTCTATAAGGGTTGGTATAACATTGTGAAATGAGTACGGCGACGTTAGTACTGATTTTGCCCACGCGCCAAAACATCCTTATGTACAGCTATAGTTCAATGGTTGGTTACATAGTTTCCACGAATCGAGATAAATGTCGCTACAAACTTTTTACCGACAAAGTTTGCAGAGTAAGCAAACTGAAGTGGCAGTGGGCTGGCCATGTTTGTCGAAGGACCGATGGCCGGTGGGACGCCCCACAGCTAGAAGTACCGACCTAAAGAATGTGTGTGGGGCAAACTGGATGAGGAAGGCGGAAGGCAGGGTGTTGTGACGGAGCCTGGGAGAGGCCAATGTTCAGCAATGGACAGCCATAAGCCACAAAATAGAGAGTACAGAAGTCAATCACATGTATATACATCACTTTTTATACCTACGCTCGGCGGTCGCGCTAGGGTTGTTAACTTTGGCTTATGCCCAAAAAGCTATCGTGGTCGTGGCACTCGTATCTAGGTGTTTGTTTTATTGTTAAGAATGAAACAGGAAGATAGGAAATATAAACTAATGTTATCTAAAATATTTTTATTTTAATGTCACGATCGCCGAGCAGTTCAATCTTAATTATTTATAATGAGGAAGATGAGCGTATTTTTCTAGTTTATAGGTACTCCAATAATATAATTGTAAAAATATTACAAGGCCGCAAAGTCATGTTCGCTTACCTACAACTAACTATGATGTGTTACGTTAAAACGAACCATCGAAACACAAGCAAATACCTAGGTAGGTACTTAACTCTCTGAAACAACTGGTAGCTTATAAAACGACAATTCACAGTTTAGTGTTGAATTTAAACAACCGTCCACTGAATAGTTATAATAACTTTATTTTTGTTGCTCCATTTTTGCACTTCACAGACGCGTGTCTCAGGGGATGGCACTCGCGCTCGCACTGGTCCCAACCCGTCCGAGATATCGTGTCCGTGAGCGGTGTCTATGTGTGTGTGCTCGAGCGCACTTTGTATGTAGATTGACTTCTGTACTCTCTGTATTTTGTGCATAAGCCGAGTTGATTGATTGACAAACCTTAAAAAAATATTTTTTTACGTTATACGGTTTTAATGAAAATAATGGTGTAGATAATGTACTAAAAGCTAAAAATGAATTTGGTAGGTCCTAAGTACCACTTATCACACCACTTTCCCCATCAAACAGGGCATTGATCAGACAAAAAAATAAAATCGTGGGGCGCGTGAAATTTCTATCAACAGTCAACCGTTCATATGCTATTTACATATTTATACTCAGGTTACGCTACGCGCCCGAGTGTTTTTTTATAGTGTACAGTATTTTTATAGTCAAGCCCTTTCATTTGATTCCCATATACCAAATATCAGATCAATCTGCCAACAGGAAGGGGGTAAAACTTCAAGAAATAAATTTGACCCAAAAAAACAAACGGCAAGCTAAATAAAACCGTTTAAAAAGCTGTTATTTTTCCTCCAGAAATAAAATGGTTCCATAATACCTGCTATATTTACCATTCTGTACCCGGGTGCGGGTTGTTCGAAAGAGATACCGCGGCCCCTGGCACACAGGCAACTGAGGGATCACGGGTGGCAGTGGCGGTACCTTCGTAGAAGCCGAAAAGCCCAGCTTGCCCTAATAAAATTGTTATTATTATATTTAGTTAGCTTCGGTTTTCTAACCAAAATTATGATAATGGTGTTAGTAATACTAACAAACATGAGAACATGAGGCAATCCCTTAGCTGTTTTTTAATAGTAAAAAATCTGTATGCTTGCCTTGATTTTGACGCCTAGGCACGCCACCGACGGGTGGGTTTTAGTCAGTAAAAGTCTGACACGCCCTCCCGCTCCACCCCGAGCGGTAGAAGTTATTTGATGATTTCCCACCCATTTCAAAAAAACCATTCTGTACCCGCATCTATCTACAAATGATGAGAGAGTCATTTATACTAAACTTCTAATTCGTACTGATCTCGACGAGCGATAAATAGTTACTGATTAATCTAGTAGGACACACAGACAAACATGATGGTCGGAAACTTCCATCGTTTGTCATCTTCGCAATATGCGGTTGTATTAATTAGACGAATGATTTTTACAGCTGTTATTGTGTTAATTTAGGCCTCTTGCCTATAATGTCTGAAACAGTATTTTGAGACACCTGTAGCATGAATACAGGATAACCATAAATAAAGCATATCATTCTAGACCCCCCAGCGCAGAAATGTATTGGTCGCCGCGTAGGTATCGCACTTATCCTGTGTAAATAATACAGTTATATCTGTAGGTACTAGCTTGCGCCTGCGGCTTCGCAGCGTGGCATGTCGATAAAAAGTAATCTATGTCTTTCCTTCCACATGGGCTCAAAGTATCCCTACACCAAAAAAGAAATCATACAAGTCCCCACCGATGGTGAAGTAATGATTTCACTTCACCATCAAAAGGTCTTTTTAAAAATTTCATGCTCTAGAGCCTTATCCTGTGCGTTGTGGGTATTTGCGCGCAGCTTTTTGTGCGTTGTTTTTGTTTTATTTTTTACAGAATTAAGAAATTGGTTGTTGTATGAGTGCTTTTATTTTTTTAATTCTCTTAATGAGTTCTTTCATAAAAATTCTTGTAAATTTTATACCTACTTATGACCTTGCATCAAACAAAGTATAGACACTGATTTATTGTTATTTAAAGTTTGAAATGATTTGTATTGTGTCCATTCATTATTTGAATCGTTTGTATTATTAATTTTAGATTGTATTTGCATGCCGCTGTGTCGGCGAAACTTGATGAACCAAATATTTAAAGAATATCCTATAGATACCGTATTTCTGGCAAATAAAGACATTCATTCATTCATCCATTCAAAAAAGTAAAAAATAATATAAATTGGCAGGTCAATTTTTGAAAAAAAAAAAAAGCTCAATCACTAGCACGCTATTTTAAAAAAGCCTGTGAGTGGCATCTAAGACTTGTATGCCGTAACGACATCATGAGACTCATCATCATCAGTCTAGCTTTTTCCCAACTATGTTGGATTCGCCTTCCAGTCTTATCGGATGTAGCCCAGGCGCGGTCGCAGCCAAAGCCTGGGGATAAAAAAAATTACTATTTTAAGCTTTACGTTTACGGCTTGAGGGGGTCATGACCCTTAGGACCGCCCCCCCCTCGGACCGCCCCCCCCTCGGACCGCACCTGGATGTAGCTGATTACCAGCATTTTGCATACAGCGACTGCCTATCTGATCAGAACCAGTCAAGACAAGGGGTGTCTTGACTGGTTGTCACACTTTCGTGCTTCTGACGACCTGTAACGACTGCCAAAGATCCACGACTGGCAGTCGGGACCAACGGCTTAGCGTTGCTTTCCGAAGCACGGAGGCTCTTCGTATGTAAAGATGGTCACCTATCCACGGACCAACCGCGTCATGCGTAGCGTAACCTGATCAATCGACATAGCCACAAGCCCACATTGAATATCAGACAAAATACCCCTGACCTCTTAGTTACCTAGCCAAACCCAGGTACAACCTTCCACCATTGACCAGCCTTACCCATCTTTGTCCATTGAACCATTGACCATTGAACATCATGCCCTTGGACCGTATCATGATGTCACCAGCTCGTGAATACAGAACACGTGTCGTTAAATTGGCTACAGATCTTTATCTGTGTAATGTAAATAGATTGAATGAGTTTGTGTGAGTGAATGAGTGACTGGTGATTGCTTAGTAGCGAATAGACATACATAAAAACAACGACAACAACAACAACCGACTACCGGAAAAACACTAAAAAGTGAAAAATAACGAGTGTGTTTTTCCGGAAGTCGGTTGTTCTTCTACCCTACACCAATTCGAAATTTCATCATCCTCGGGGTCAAAACAATGCATATTTATGCGATAGCAGCAATCGCGGTTGATTTGCTGTCATTTTTTGAAGAGTTCCGTTGTCTGTCTCCGAAATGCATCATCAGATCTATATAAAATTTAAATGGGACCATTTCGGCATAAACCCCTTTCGAACAAAAAAAGAATTTTGCAAATCCGTCTATACATATATGACAGAGTTATGCCCCAATAATAATATATAAACATGTCGAAAAGATAACCTCCTTCTTTTTGAAGTAGTCCTTCTTCTAATGGTGCCCCCATTGGAAGAACGGGCACAAACTTCAGAACGTCACCTGCTACGATCCTGATCTAGTTCTTTGGCCTGGTTTAGGTCCATACATCTGGTCAGTCAGACACGCACTGTTGTGTAGTAAAGAGGTCAGGAGGAGAAAAATCAGGTCGATAGAAGGTTAGGGTAAGGTTGCCGCAGTCGGGTCGTGGATGGTTGACCATCCATTAAAAATTGGATTGGCTGTTGGCCCCACTGACGTTCGTAGATCTTTGACAGTCTTTACAGGTAATCAAAAGCCCCAAAGTCTGAAAACCAGTCTTACTAAGAAAACGTAGGGCCCCATTTTGTTTTGCCGCCCAAGCCCCCGACAGGCTTACTCCGCCACTGATCGGAACATGTTCTGACTGGACTCCGACTATGTGACCCCCTCAGACTCGAAAGCTGGATCCTCCCTTGCACAAAGTCCAAAGTTGTGCGAAATCCGTTCAACCATATTTCCATGCTTTAAAATTCGCAACACTCCGCGAGTACACTTTAAATTTTAATTGTGTTCAATAAGTATCAATTAAAATGATTGTGTACACGATGTGCGCTTCTTTATTACTACTGATTGTATTTAATTGTCTGGCTGGCCTCTTTGGCTTGGTGGCTTGAAGATTTTTGGATTAGCAAAAAACTTTTTTGGAGGTTAATTAGGGAGTTTGTGGGGGCGTGGAGTCGTTTGCTCTTCATTTTTAACTGACGAAAAAACGGAGGAGGTTCTCAAGTCGACGCGTATATATTTTTTTTATGTATGACCACGCATAACTTTTTAAAGAGTAGTCCGATTTTGATAATTCTTTTTTATTGGAAAGGGTTTACTCCGAAGTTGGTCCCATATAAATTTGGAAAAAAAAAGTCCAACCCTAAGGGAAGGAAAACAGGGGATGATTGATTGTTCATCCACAGATTTTAATGCCGCGTTGTGTAGTACAAAAAGTAATCAAAAATTAAGCATGTAGTAATTAGTAGATTATAGCCACAATAAATTATAAAATAGAAACTTTTCAAAAAAAAAAAAAATTAAACCGCCGAAAAAACTGAAAAGCAAAAAATACTTTACAGTTTTTTCGGCGGTTAAATTTTTTTGTTAAAAAGTTTTTAGTGTTCCGTACCTCAGTCGGCAAAAACGGAACCCTTATAGCATCAATTTGTTGTCCGTCTGTCAAGACCCTTTTTCTTAGAAACACGTGGAGGTATCAAGCTGAAATTAATATCAAATACTCAGGTCTGCTATCCCTTAGAGCAGAGAAAAAAATCAAACTTCTAAGTCAACGCAATCTAAAGATAAGGCCGATTATGCTCCGTTTATGGCGCATATTTTGACGCTCACAAGGGAATCAAAACCTATAGGGGACTTCCCGTTGACCTAGAATCATGAATATTGGCACGAAGCAAGGTCTCACAGTACAAGTAAACGAAGAAGTCCGAACATAGGTCATTTGAAGCTATATCATATTTATAAAAAAACACTAAAAAGTGAAAAATAACTTTAATTTCGGAAGTCGGTGACTTAGGATATGTATTTTAATTTTTGGTCACCGCCTTCCGAAATTAAAGTTATTTTTCACTTTTTAGTGTTTTTTTGGAAGTCGGTTGTTTACTTTTTTGAAAAAAGTTTTTTATTTTTCACTTTTTAGTGGTTCACATGTGCTTACCCCTTCACAGCGTACCGGCGTGATGTTATGTTATTAACTGGTGTAAACAATTGACAGACATGAGATTTCAGCAATCCCTGTCCATTTGCTATCATTTATTGAGGAGTTCCGTTGCCTATCTCCGAAGTTCTTCATCAGTTCTTCACCAAATTGAAATGGAACCACTCCGAGAAAGTATTCTTCCAAAAACTACACAAATTGCTTCAAGTGTGCCTATAAAATTTGAAGAGTTCTCTCTATTTCTCAAACAAAAAAAATTTATCCAAATCGGTCCAGCCATCTTCGAGTAATCGGGGAACATACATAAAAAAAAAAAAAAGTTCCGACGAATTGAGAACCTCCTCCTTTTGGAAGTCGGTTAAAAAATGCGATTACAAACTTACATTTACAGTTATAAAATTTACTGTTTCGACGGAATATCGGGTTTCGCAACGGGGCATATTAAATAATTATGCGAAGAAGAACTCGCTTGTTTGCAAAAAATGTACGGATGCTGTCAAATTCTTAGTACAATGGCAGCAGCGACATCTTACGCGAGCAAGTGGCAGTTTTTATCGCCATTGATTTAAATGGGCGACTACTGAGATGACGGCCAATAGAGAAGTGCCGAAGAAGACGACACGACCGACCACAAATAAATTTGGATAATTGGGATTATAGAGCGTCAATGATGATTTATGAATGACTAGCTTTTACCAGAGGCTTCGCCCGCGTGGAGTCGTAAATCATCCCAAGGGAACGTACTACCGGGATAAAAAGTGTCCTATATGTTAATCTAGGTTATAAACTATTTCTATCTGTGTGCCAAATTTCATTCAAATCTGTTCTGCCGTTTTTGTGTGATTGAGTAACAAACATCCAAACATCCACATTTATAATATTAGTAGAAATATCTGGATGACCGAGCTTAGCACCGGTTTTTTTTTTTGTTTGACGTTTTCTAAATATGAAACCTAGCTAGATCGATTTATCGCCCCCGAAAACCCCTGCATATTAAATTTCATGAAAATCGTTGGAGCCGTTTTCGACATTCAGATTATATAAATACAAGAATTGCTCGTTTAAAGGTATTAGATAATACACAAGTTTTCAATGTCGTCATTTGTCAATTTATATTGCACGTAGTACAGTTCTGCTTCGTTGGTCTAGTGGTCGCAAACGGTACTGCTGAGCATGATGTCCTGGATCCGATTCCCAGGTCGGGCAAAGTGTCATTGTGTTGTGTTGTGTTGGAATATGGATTCTGGATTTCTGCCATAGACTCCCTATTACGTACACGGGACTTAAGTACATGAAGTATGGTACACCTCTGCTCTACCGGTCGGGGAAACAAGGCGTGATGGTATGTATGTAGTGCAGTTCTAAAGTCTAGCTTTTCCAATAAATTACTTAGTGGTAAATGGTAGCAATTGGATTGTTTATTTCTCCTGCACTGCGGCCGCCATCTTGGATTTAATATGTCTGTTGTTATTGGCTGTTTTTGGCGGGACAATGACTTGGAGAGATTTATTTGATTTTAGACCAGTCTAGGTCTTGCCCGCGACTTCGTCTGCGTTTACCGGGATAAGAAGTATCCTATGTGTTAATCCAGGTTATAAACTATCAGTGTGCCAAATCGTTTCAGCCGTTTTTGCGTGATTTAGTAAAAAGATCCTAAAATACAAACTTTCACCTATGTATTATTAATAGGCTTGTGGTTAAAATTGAAAATGGACTGTCTGACAGTCCCTTTTGACGAAGTCCCTCCTATCGTTATGATTCGGTATAGACAAATGTAGCATACATGCGTGAGCGCACTGGTGTATTCTATTTTATAAGCTTCATTTTTCCTGCCCAACTCTTTCCTTTTGCTGGGGAAAATCTATATATCTATATACTAATAATAAAGCTGAAGAGTTTGTTTGTTTGTTTGCTTGAACGTGCTAATCTCAGGAAATTCTGGTCCGATTTGAAAAATTATTTCAGTGTTAGATAGCCCACTTATCGAGGAAGGCTATAGGCTATATAACATTACGCTAAGACCCTTATGAGCTGAGCAAAGATAAAAAAGTCACGAATACGAAGTACTCGCACGGGCAGGCGAGGCGAGCGACGGGGTGAGTCGGGGCGCAAGAAATTTGACGCGAACGAAGTCGCGGGCAGAAGCTAGTATTCCCTATATTGTACTCTCTACTTATTGCCCCTTTTCAGGCTATCTCTTAGAGAAAAACCTATTTTAAAATGCAATATCTAGATCGCCAAATTGCAAGCGAAATTGGTATATATGAAAGTGACAGGTTCAAAGTTGACGAGGGTCACATAAACTGTCCCTTCCATTTCGACACGCTGACAGCAATCAAACGGCAATTTTAAAAGAGCAGTGTGTGGAACCCTCTCTACACTGAACAGTACCCATCATCGTCTTGACCCGATGATTGTATGACCCTGCGCCAGCCAAGTGGACCCAATTCAAGACATCCACACGACGTTCGCGTTCTACTCCGCGATTGGCCAGAGAATTAATGACAATATTGCGTACTTATTCGTTTGACCGTCTACGTACGTACCGTCAATTTAGCAATAGACGCTCAGACTCTTGACGTCCGCGCGCACCGGCTGCCCGCGTTAATTTGATTTGAATTTCGAAAAAAAAAATACGAACGGATATCCGCTGGTTTAGCGCGTGATTTGAATTTAAAGATTACGAATTGTCTTTTTATTGGATTTAAAATGGTGGACTGACATGATATTTTTGAAAGACGGGGACGGCCGAGGAGACAGATTGTACATGTGTTTCGCCAATATGGCTTTGTAATATAATTTGTGACGAGTAATTTCGGACCCCCTTTGAATGTTATTTTTCTTTCTGTGTTGTTAAGGACTCGAGTAAAGGTGAGAACATATGGATTGCTTACGTGGAATATTTCTAGTGTGACACAGGTTTTTTTTTCTTGGAGGTATTTCTTTTATGTACTGTCGTACTATCATTTTTCATGATTTTTAAACATCTGCTTTTCATTCTTAACCGAGATTACAACAAACAGCAACCAAAAAATCTTTTTTCTCACAAGCTTTTCATTAATATATCATTGATAAAAGTTGAAAAAATGGCCGCTTGCGCAAGCGCCGCTTTATGAAATATAACTGAAATAATCAATGGCAAGTGGCAGTACCACTTAGACCGTTCATTGCAATTGCTTTTATGATTGTGGACCCATGTACCTGATGGAAAATGCACATCAGCAGATTGATGTACAAATATGTATCAATATCCACCAAGACCCGGAAAGCATGTCACGCCGTTGGTCCCGGCTGTCATTTGTGGATCTTTGACAGTCGTTACGGCTCGTCAGAAGCCCGAAAGTCTGCCAACCAGCCAAGAGGTATCGTATAACCCACTAACTGTGTTATGGAGATCAGATAGGTAGTCGCTCCATGTACTGTAAAATACTGGTATTCGGCTGTATCCGCTGAGACTGGAAGACGACCCCAGCATAGATGGGAAATAGCTAGGCAGATGACGATAATCCACTCAAGTAGTAGGTAGTACCAAATAGACTGTGAAAGAATTCATCGGCCGTGACAGGGATTTATTGATTCGATTTCCGCTGAGGAACCAGACTTGCAGTGGCGAATGCATCATATAACACGATTCCTACCGGCTTCCCTTCGGTGATTCGCATCTCTACCGCTTTTGAAAAATAGCACGTGAATAGTGTCGTCAATAGCCGATTTTTTGAAATCCGCTTTGCTTCGGCTTCTCTCTTAGAAAAAATTACACCTCGCCGCTGCAGACTTGTGGTGGCCCAGTGGTAACGGGTGCGACTTACTTTGTGTAGATAATATCATCCTACCACTGCTCTTAAAAGCAAACAGGCATGTCCTAGAACCATACATTTGAAGACACGTGACATCTACCAACCCGCTTTGGGCCCGCGTGGTGGATTACGGCTCACTCACAGAAAGGGGAACTGTGCCCTACCTGTGGGAACGTTATAGACTGATTATGGAAGAAAGAAACGATGGATGGACTGTGTGAAAAAGATATGGCTAGACAGTGGGAGACTATCGAGATGACGACTAATAGTAGTAGAAAAAATATGGATGAAAGGGACATGTTGCTCCGACCACAAATAAATTGGGATAAGGCAAAAGATAATGGTGAACTACGCTGAAAAACACCCCTTTTAACGTTAAATGTCAAAATCTCTCGTCCTTCACCACTTCTTCTTTTTACAGTAATCTCTAGGCTTCGAGCTGTCGCTTTGAAGCCGTCTGTCTTGACTTCTAATGTCTTTGAAAAATCATCCCTTTTCCAAAAACTACATCGGCCTATTTTCTATCTACCTACTATATTCTATTCTGTGCTACACACAACACTTGATTTCAATCAAAACCCATAATTTTTCGCAAGTTTCAATGAGTGAACAACCATAACAATATAAAATTCCCAGAAGACAATTAACTGAGCGTGCTAGGCTTCCAATTAAAGAATTAGGACCATTTGAAAGGAAATTTCCATGACGTTGTGTATGTACTTGTCCTAAAGATGGCAAATTTTGGTCCTCCCTGGCGAAAAATAGTTGTGAGGCCTGTTTTTCGAACTTTTATTTTTCAAGTTATACAGGATAAGTTTTTATCCAGTGCGCAAACTATAACCATGAATTCAGCATATCGTTCTAAACCCCCCAGCGCAGAAATTTTCCGTCGGTTATACAGAAAAAAATCAGCTGTTCCATATATTTTGACCGCGTAGGTATTGCACTTTCCTATGCAACAGCTGATTTTTTTGTATAACCGACGGAAAATTTCTGCGCTGGGGGGTTTAGAACGATATGCTGTAACAGTTTGGTCACTGGATAAAAACTTATCCTGTATAAATTTAACAATTAGGTTCGTTTAAAGGAAATTTCCATGACGTTGTGTTTGTACTTGTTCTAAAGATGGCAGATTTTGGTCCTCAGTGGCGAAAAATAATTGTGAGGCCCTATTTGCAATTTTTCTTCTTCCAAGTTATATATTTATTTAAATATTTGCGTGGTGTTACTGACTGTCTAGTTTGCAGCCCTCACAAGGTCATCGGTCTACCTTGTGCGAGGCCTTCCAACTTTATACACGGGGTCGTCTGATGCTCTATTGCTATTTGGTCCCTGGGGTGGTCACGTGCCATGTGTTCTGGTGCGCTGGTGATGGGGGTTATTCCCCTCCGAGGAGGGTCCGGTGACGGACCTCCGTGGCTGGTTCGCGGATGGCTTGCGCGGTCCCGTGTTCCCGCCACGAGCGGCACTGTAGGACACCGTGGAGTTTTAGTGGGCCTACATAACTGCGCTATCTCCCCGTGGTAGCGCAGTATGCATGAGCATTTTTCCAAGTAAAATAAAAAAAAGCCCTTCCAACTTTACGTTGGATTGGTCAAATTGTATGTTGAACAAAATATGAGTCGCGACCGTAACAAATGCGAGGGGCAAGAATAATATGCAGAATTCATGGCTACAGTTGGCGCACTGGTTAAAATTTTATCCTGTATGAACAAGGCAGATGCACCAATTATTATGTGTATCGAACTATTGACCCTTTTAAATTAATTCCTCAGCCCGAGCATCAACAGAGTCATTCTCAATTGTCAATATTGTCGTTGCGATGTGCAGAAAACGTGATTCAATACCTAGAGATGTTTTATGAGAACTGCTAGATAGGTACTCAATGTCATCTGAAAGTCGTTTCTGAGAAAATAATTGATGACATATTTTCGAAGTAACGTTTGATTGAACTACTCATAAATTGAAGAAACGTAGCGTCATTCTTTTTAATCATCAACTCGGGAATATCCCGAATTCGAGTCCATTATAATCAATGAAATTTATTTTTTTGCTGGACGTGAATCGTGTATTTGTTGCTTGTGTATGCTGTGCTTTATATAATATCCTGGAACTGAGGACGGATTCGGATGGCGACTCGAGTAGAACTTTGTTAAAACTACGTGAAAATTGTTCTACGTTCTTTCGACGCACCGTCGCTTCTCGCCTGTCTGTGGGAGCCACTAGAATACTCTGGAAAGTGGTGAAGGACGGGCGTTTTTGACATTTGTAACTAATGACGTTAAAAAGGGCTGTCTCCTAACGTAGTTCATCATCGTTTTCCTTCCCCTATCCCAATTTATTTGGGGTCAGTGTAACATTTCCCTTTCTTCCTTACTTCTCTATTCGTCGTCATCTGGGTAGTCACCCTTTCTAGCAACATCTTTTTCACACAGTCCATCAATTTCTTTGGTTTCTCACAGCCTATAATGATCTCAATGCTGGGACACACCCCCTCTCTGTGGGAGGCAGTGGGCAGTAATCTACCACGCGGACACAGTGCGGGTTGGTAGATGTTACGTGTCTTTGAATTTATGCTTCTAGGATATACCGGTTTCCTCACGATGTTTTCCTTCACCGTTTTGAGAGCAAAGGTGATGGATAATAATTTACATTCAGTAACCCGCTCTGTCTGGGTTCAAACCACTTGTGAATTGGCCACCGCCGCTCTCACTGCATGGTAGACTAAAACTATTTAATTGTAACGGTGAGATTCACATATCTCGACTGGTGTACATTTTATGCCCTGCTATACTGGCCAACAAAATATCTCCTGTCTTAGAGCCGCCATTTTAACATCACGTGGTTCTCAATTACAGCGATCATAGCAGTGCAAATAGAATTGATGTCCAAGGTCCAGTTATATAGAACTAAGTGAATAATTTAGATCTAGACCGTGTGGACCTTAGTAAAGGTAGTCTAGTTATGAGAATGAAGACTTGACAGATGGAGTTATGAATATTGTTGGTAATGGTCTGTTGTGTCTCACGGTGTTAGTCTTCTCTGAACTAGGACAGTTTTATAAGCATAAGGATTTGGCAAAAAATAATTTGGGCAAAACTATGGGAATAAGTAGCAGTGGTGGCCCAGTGGTAACTGCTGCGACTTGAACCTGGGAGACCCCAGGTTCAACTCTCTAACTCCGTCAACGTAGATACGGGCCCGGCCGAAGGTAGTTCGAAATTTCTTAGTGAATCCTACAGCCAATTTACTAACTTTTTTGCACGGGCGAAAACATATCGGGAGTAGGGACAGCTGTCAAATCATGTTGTCATTCATTCTTAGTTCGTGCTCCAAACTAATCTTCTGTCCGTAAGTGATACGGAGTTGGAAACGCCCGTTACTTCGACCGAAACGACGCACTCCGTGCTTAGGGAGTAGGCCCCCTGACAGGAGCTTTACTTTGTATAAATTATTTCATCGCCACTGCTCTCTAAACGATGAAAGAAAACATCGTGAGGAAATCGTATGTTTTAGAACCAAAAATTCGAAGACATGTTTCATCTATCAACCCGCACGGGAACAGCGTGGTGTAACTCTTTGATTAAAAAACGTATGATGAAAATTTGAAAATTTTCTCAGTACCTCAGTATCGGCTTCATCACCCTCTAAAACCCTGAAAACGACACCCATAAAGAAAAAATTAAAATGTTTGCAGCCGCCAACGTAGATTCTCGTGATGGATTGTAATTTTGGTATCACTATTGGCTGCAGCACCCTCGAAAACTATGATGATACGACATCCATAGTGAAAATGATTAAAAATTCCCAATTTTCATTTTGAACACAAAAATCTTTATCTGTCTTTGTCTCTGAGAGAGGAGATAACACTTTTTCGTTACGTCAAGATTTCTACAAGCTTACTTCTACCGTAAGCTACGTCAAAGAACTTCGTTCCAAATGTTCCAATAATAACAAAATCCTTTCTTATTTCCAGGAGCCGTAGTACAACGCCCCGTAGGCCTCACGCTTCAAAGAATCGAGAGATTCCCCAGTCGTTACCTGTGCCACATGGAGCCCATCCTCGCGCACCTGCAGCATCAGCCCCGAATTCCCTTCAGCACAACCTTCTCGGGCCTTCCCCACATAGAATACCACCACAGCCGTTGGAACCCAAACATGCTCATGAAAAAAGAGAACGAACTACTTCAAAGCCATCGCCAAAGAGAAACAACAGGAATTAAAAAGTTGTACAACTCATTCTTCGTTCTATTTTAACGTGTGAACCGTTCTGTTAAATCATTCATTCATTCTCATTCATCATCCAGTGACTTTTGTGTTGGCATGGCCATATTGTGATGGAATTTTATTCAGAAAATAAGGACTATATTATGCATGATAGCAGGAAAGACGATAGCTATACGTGGGAGTCTAGTGTGAGGTTGGCTTTGGTTGGGAGGGAGGAGGAACTAGGGATGTACTTGGAGGAACGGGAGGGAAGGAAGCGGAAGTGGCAGGGGGAAGGGAAGATGATGCGGAGGGATGAGAGTGAGGAGAAGGAGCAGCGGAAGGTGCCGCCCAAGAAAGTGATGGGTGAGTTGCTTTTTTTTTTTTAAGTATTTCTTATCTTATCTAGATTTTTCCGCTCGCTAGTTGGGCAGGTACAGCGTAGCTTAATCCCGTGTCCTAATATAAGTGATTGTCAATAGTCACGTCCATTTTCTACAGCGACCCTTATTGCGTCGGCTAGACGACAGAGGGCGCCACCCGGTTGTTCGGACTAACGAGTGACTTTGATCGCGTGTTCGCGCGACGATCGCTTCTATTAGAACATGGTCTTTACATATGTTGTGTCCAAGCCCCTCGTCATGGCGGGTTTACGATGCTGCCTTATAATCGGTATTAAGGTGGAAAACCCATGTGCATAGGCCTAAAAAAAAAGTCTTCTATATCCTGGTAAGAATATTAAAGAAAACTAAGGCCTTGTTGCCTGGACAGTGTTAATGTATGGGAGAATATTTTACTATCCTCCCGAGATAATAGATGGAGCCACTAGTAACGATTTAGTTTCTATATCTATATTTTTAATAAAGCTGATTAGTAAGTTTGCTTAAACGTGCTAATCTCTGGAACGCATCGAATCTATGCTATTTTACACCACGTTAGGATTAGAAGTAGAGCAACGCTAAGCTAAGTCGAAATATTCGCGCGGATAAATGTATATGGGGGACGACATTGTTGCTAACGCGGGCAAAACCTCTATGGGGCTGGCAGAAGAGCGTTAGCACCGGAAAAGAGAGGCCAATAGGTACCCAGAAATGTGTGAAGTCGGGTTGTGGATGCTGACAGATATATAGACGGAATGAGACTCGCACAAACCAGGGAAGCATGGCACAAAAGGAAGGAGGCGTATATTCGGTGGAAAAAGCCTGCTAATGTTATCAAGGCCTGCCTAGCAGGGGCGGGTCGCTAGTAGTATCATCATCATCATCATCATCATATCAGCCGAAAGACGTCCACTGCTAGACATAAGCCTCCCCCAAAAGTGGGGGATTTGCCATAATCGTCACGTTTGGCAGGCGGGTTGGCGATCGCAGTATGGTGGTCAAATGCATAGAGAACGCTGCTGCCCATTCTGTAGTAAGTCCCTTAGTTGCCTTCTACGACGCCCACGGGAAAAAATGGGATGGTGATATTCTTTTACGTCCGGTACCACACGGAACGCTAGTAGTATACAAATTAAAAAAAAACACGTTCGTAAAGTAATCGATTCAGAAGAAACTCCCTTAGTTAAAGCAATTCTTACCATAGTGAGTCATGATATAATCACACGGCTACACATCAATGATCTCGCATTGTATAGGATTTCCGTACAGTGCGAGATCAGCGTAAACTGGAAATTTATAGCTTGTTGTGTAGCCGTGTGTACAGACGCCAGCACATCAAGCTATTCCAAACTGTCACATTTTCCCAATTAAACATGAATCTTATGCTTTTGTAATAAAGTTGAAAAACTATCAAAGAAATTTGACAGATTATAATAATAATATTTCTTTATTTCACCAAAAAAGTCAGCAACACTACAATTTTCAAAGACTAAGCTCATATTAGGCTTATAACTAGGTCACAATAATTTTAATAAGTACTCGGGCTCCTAAACTAGGTGTATGTGCCTGTCTTAGGAGTAAGTGAATCTCTGTAACAAACAAAGCCATATTATTATAAATCAGGACGTTTCAACAATAAGCAAATGGTGTAAAAGAAAATACAAAATGAAAAACGTTTAACTTTGTAGTGAGGTGAATAAATGTAGGGTTTGAGTGTGTGCTTAGTGAGTGAGTGAGTGTAGGATGTGTGTGTGCATGTAGTGAATAGATGTAGGGTGTGTGTAATGAGAAAGAATGGAGTGTAACCAGTACACATACGTTTGGTTACATTGAGAATTATGTAGTTCAATTATCGTTGTAAATTATCTAGCAGAAGATCCTCAGTGTTGTCATAACTTAGTGTCTGGAGATAATCTCTAAGTAGGTTTCTGCATTGATATTTAGGGTATAAATAATTTTAATGCTACTAACGTAGAATTGGCGCTTGGCAAAGGCAGTTCTATGGCGTTCGTGGGGGCAAACATTATGCTTAAGTCTGCCAGTTGGTTCCTGGGGCTTGATGTGCAGGCCTCTGTACCTTATCTACCAGTCGTTAGTCATCATCATCTGCCTAGCCTTTACCCAACTGTGTATGTTGGGGTCGGCTTCCAGTCTAACCGGATGCAGCTGAATACCAGTATTTTACATGGAGCGACTGCCTATCTGACGTCCACAACCCAGTTACTGGGTAATACGATACCCCTTGGTAACACTGGTTGTCAGACTTTCGGGTTTCTGACGACCCGTAACGACTGTCAAAGAGCCACGAATGACAGCCGCGACTATCGGCTTAACGTGCTTTCCGAGGCACGGAGGGTTCTAGGATCGTATATTCTGATCGTAGTGACTGATCGTTCAATCATAGTAACTTATCTACGAGTCATTAGTTATGAAATGTTTAAATATTTTCTCTCATAATACTTATAACGTAATTGATATAAACTTCTTTTATTTAACGAGACGCGACTTCTGTTGATATAAGTCTGAAAATCAGAGATGACGTACAAAGATAATGTTATTATAGATAGGACAGAGTTGTCTAGGATTTGTGCCTACGGTACAAGTACATTAAGAAGTATTAGAAGATTTGAAGAGTACGATTTTTTTTTATCCATTATCATCTGCGTAGACCTTTCCCATTGCCCAATTGTGTAGGCATCGGCTTCCAGTTATTTCGGTAGCAGCTAAATACGAGTATTTTACATAGTCCACGAGGCCCTCCAATTTACATTGAGGAGCATTAGACGATTTGATGAACAGTATGTTTTTTTGCAAAACAATCTTTTATCTGTGGATAAGTAATAATAGTTCCTTGTGGTGCCGGACGTAAAAGAATAGCACCATATCATTTCTTCCCGTGGGTGTCGTAGAAGGCGATTAAAGGACTTACTAGAGAATGGGCAGCAGCGTTCTCTATGCATTTGACCACCTTACTGCGATCGCCAAGCGTGGGATTATGGCAATTACCCCCTTTTTGGGGAAGGCTTATGTCCAGCAGTGGACGTCTTTTGGCTGATATGATGATTATGAAGAAATAATAGCCGCACGCGTCGATCGATCAGGTTAAGCTACGCTTGACGCTGTCGGTTCGTGGATGTTTTTAAATCGAAATCTCTTCTGTGCCTCAGAAAGCACGTTAAGACGTTGATCCCGGCTGTCATTTGTGCTGCCCTAAAGTCCACGTGTCCTAAGCAACCACTCTTACCAAGGGTTATCGTATTACCCAGTAACTGGCTCAGATAAGGAGTCGTTCCTTATAAAGCACTGGTATTCAGCTGCGTCTGGTTTGACTGGAATCTGACCACAATATAGTTGGGAGAACGTTGGGCAGATTGATTGAATCTTTTATCTGTGAAATTAAATTGTCTTCTGACATTTTCTTTATAGAACACCTGTCAAGAATTCAAAATTTATTCGCAGGTTCAAATTTATATGGACTTAAACATTTGGTTGATCTCGCCCAAATAATATTTACCATCTTTTTCTTCTATCTAAGTATACATGTCACCATGGACTTTGATGTGGTATTCACCAAAATTTAGTAAAAAGAATTAATTCGGGAAGGTTTATGTGTATATTCATATTAATAGTCGAAATAGCACAGAAATCTCACTGCTTAGACATCGCCACATCAGACACTACTAAATGTATATATTTACTTATTGAATAAAGGCTTACCAATTAAACCTATATACAGTATTAATCCGAAGTCATTGTCATTATATAGGTCACGCAACTATCTAAATTATAGAAAAGCACGTGTGAGTTGACACTTGAGAGTTGGTGAATTCGGAAGCTATCCATTCTTGCCACATATGGTTTGTTGCAAGCAATACCAATAATAGTTTTTTTTTTAAACAAGAGCATTAATATTCCGCTACACACATAGATATTAGTAAAAATATATGCTTTTTACATCAAATTACTATCTTTATTAGCAATGATGACCTTTGTGACTTCTTGCCATTGATGAAATCGTATACCCCGATGACAACAAATGGTCAAAGAATAAAGAAAATTTATTGATACCACGACCTACAGAAAGTAGATCGCAGATTACGAGTATCATTCTGTCTCTGACATCTTTAAGACTCAGACGAGCGCGACGCGGATCTTGTTGAACAATTTTTATGAAAACTTCATGCGAGCTGTGGGGGGCCATTGGTAATGGCCCCGACTTACGAGTTGTAGATCGCGGGTTTCGAGCCCAGGCAAACGCTTTACTTTGTGTACACCACTGCTCTCAAAATAGTGAAGGAAAACATCGTGAGGAAACCAGCATGTCCTAGAACCAAAAGCACGAAGACATGGTAGATTACGGCCCACTCTTTCTCGAAGAGAGGAATTGTCAGAGTGTTGGAAAACACCAACACTAGAGAGGCTTGTGTAAGGTGCTAATTTTGTTATGTTATGGAAATTGTTTACGTGCATCACTTCGCACCGTCGCGTCATGACTGTCTGCGGGCCAAACGATTGACAGAAACAGAACGACGTTTTAGATTCGTTTAGCGTTAATCATATTTAGATATTTGTGGTGCAAGCAAGCCTTAATAACTTAGACCAAATATACTTTTGGTCCGGAGCGAGTGTGCTCGCGCATTCGTTTTCACCACTAGCAGGTATTCGCCCGCCAGAAGAACGCGAATCTTCGAGCGAATCTTTTGCGTCTCAAATAAATAAAGTATCCTGTCTATTGAGAGTGCAATAGAGAGAGTTCCTCGTAGCCTGTGCGCATAATAAATGTGGAAAGGAAGCGTTGAGTTCGACGGTTGGAATATCAACCAAGTGCGGGTGGTGCCCTGCAGTACATCTGGTTGTCCGGTAGTAAAAGGGCAATGGTAAGATGGTGGAGTCCCTGCAGACACTTCGAAGTACAGTCTGAAGAAGAGCGACAAGGCAAGCAACATGATGCTGATGAGCCAGGCTGTGAAGCCTAGCCACCAAACGTCTTCTTGCTCTGCGTTCCACCTAGTCAAGTGCAACAAGCTAGTATTTATCTGAGCCATCCAGCAAATCACAAGCAGCTGTCAAAAACTCACATTACGAAACTCATTGATTGGTTGCAGGCACAGATCGGGCTCAACATTATTGAGCTACATTATTAATTGTAACGTACAAAATCAATCGCATGAAACTGTTACACCGTTACCGATAACCTCACAGAGTCACACCGATTTTAGGCAGAATACTTTGAACATCAAATTCAACTTATCTTTGACAAATACTGATATTACACTAATGAGTTATGAATAATATGAATTGTCATACACAAAACAGTATCTTACTACGCGTTGCGATCTACAAACGTGTCCGCGATTATTTTGTCGCAAATGTTCAAGTGCTGTGTTGTGTAAATCGTAAAAGTCGAGAAAAACAGTGTGTAAAACATTAATGGTGTGTGTATTTGGACTTGAATTGGAAAAGAATTTGATGGTATCTATTAGATAGTAGACGTCATTTATTATTTGAATATGAGGTTAAATAATAATAGTTTATTGTTTCACTACACTTTTTGTTTAAAGATAATAGTGGCTTGTAATTTTGTAAGCTTGTGGCTAAGTAATAGCAGCCGCACGAGTCGATCGATCAGGTTAAGCTACACTTGACGCGGTTGGTCCGTGGATGGGTGACCATCTTTACATACTAAGACCCCTCCGTGCCTCGGAAAGCACGTTAAGCCGTTGGTCCTAGCTGTCATTTGTGGATCTTTGACAGTCGTCAGAAGCCCGAAAGTCGTGACAACCAGTCTTGCCAAGGGGTATCGTATTACGCAGTAACATGGTTGTGGAGGTCAGATAGGCAGTCGCTCCATGTAAAATACTGGTATTCAGCTGCATCCGGTTAGACTGGAAGCCGACCAAAACATAGTTGGAAAAAGGCTAGGCAGATGATGATGAGTAGCTCGTAATTTTGACGTTGCATTGCATAGATCTTTTCATAACATATAGAGAAGACTGGTGACCAGCAGTCTTAGCACGAGAACCGTAGACAAGCGTTTTGTAGTCGGAAGAGTAGATAAAAATGACGTTTAGATATAGACAGTTGACAGATTTTCACCGAGAAATCTAGACAAGCGTTTTTTATTCCACAGTACAGTACAAATAGATGCTTTTTCTCATACAAAGTGAAATTTAGTTTCTCCACTTTTGACATCGTACCGTAGATATCCTTCTACGAATTGTACGAGAGTACGGGTTGAGCTGTATGATTACTGACATATGCGTGCACTGAATGTACAGGTCCACTCAATCTGTGTTGTTCTTTCTTCAAAAGACCATTTCAGACACCGATACACATGGTCTTCACATGATCTGACCAAGATTATGTCTGGACTTTAAAAGAGACTGTGACCTCTGAGTTTGTTTCGGCCTTTCTTCTCAGAGTAGTCAGATAGGAAACGCCGACCTCATCTAGTTTAAAAAAATATGTTTGACGTGTAAAAGTGTTTGTACAAACCTACTTACAGAAATAAAATCATTTATCATTTACGATCTGTCATTTTGTCTTTCGTTTGTAACGATCTTTGTGCCGTGTTGGGTGACTGTGTTATGTAATTTTGACGCTCAAAAAGTGCTGACTCTCGGCCTAGTTTGAATAAATAACTTTTGACTTTGTTTGGTACAATTGTTGGCTTGGTTGTACAATTGTTGGCTTCGTTATACAATTTAATGTGACGTCACATGCAGCCTATAACCAGCAGACGGTCTCGACGCTTCCAACGATGCCTCATTTGCCAAATTATTACGAGTAGTTTAGAAGTTATGAGGGAACAGATGAACATACATGACACACCCACATACATACATACTGGTCAAAATCATAACCCTGCTTTGCTTTGCCTTAAGTAGAGGGGTAAAGAATCCAATGTCATCATGGTTTGCTGCCTTTACAAATATAGAGGTATTACGAATGGGTGTAAAGTTCACTCATCCTCTATAGAAAAGATCCTCCCTTTTCTATAGAGGGTGAGTGAACTGCACACTTTTAACTTACACACACCTTTGACCAGACGGGTGTTGGATCTGGTGGGCGACTGCCCGACCGTTTTTGTCGGGACGTAGTACCAGTCGCGCGGTAAACTCTGATTGCGCGATGCAGGATTTGTGTGACGTCAGGTCATCGATGCGTAATTCGCATTTGACGTTGTAGATGGCGCCACACAAACATTCTCCAAATAATCACCAGATTCCTCTTCCCAAGTTTTCAATTATATGAACGATAATGATTTTTTCGTAAGAGTAAATATTTTTACGAATCCTCATTCCTTCCTAGTTGTTATCTGTAACCTCATAAACTTTATACCTAATTTTTTTTATCTCAACTAACGTCTGGTTGCTATGTGAATGATATCATGCTACTTTGTTTGTTAGTGAAATGTTCACAACCATTCGACAAGTTATTGTATCGAAACTGACACACTTCGACTACCTGATTTGACAGCAAACAGCTCTAGGAAGGATAGCGGTCGCTTATTTCATTTTTTCGTCGTATTTACCCATACGGGTGTTAAATGCTATAAGCAAAACCTTTCCTGTACCGAACGAATAATCTGAGGCCAAACATTGTTCCTGGGCCGGACTTATGAGAAAACAGAAACTTCCTCTGATAGAACTCATATCTCGACTCTTACACCACACACTTACTCACTTTAAGTGTATGTTAATTAAGAAAAAAAAAATTTTTTTTTGGGTGGGAAATCATCAAATAACTTCTCCCGCTCTGGGTGGAGCAGGAGGGCGTGTCAGACTTTTACTGACTAAAACCCACCCGTGTTCCCTCAGTTGCCTGTGTGCCAGGGGCCGCGGTATCTCTTTCGAACAACCCGCACCTCTGGCAGGCATCGACCCGTCCGGGCCCTATCAGCTGGTGCTGACATCTCTTTCAGGCGCGTATGGAACACAACGCGCCGTCGACCCGGGCTTGGTCCTTACCGGACAGCCAGCTACCCATTATTCACCGTCCGCAAGCCCGCGGCTACGGTGGCCGGGATTCAGCCTGGGATTCCCGACGCCCAGGGCATCTCCTGCGGAGGCTACGGCTGTGAGGGCGCATGTACTGCCTCTCCCTCACATGCACCGCCTCCCTCTTTGCGAGCATCACTGCTTCGCTGAAGGAAGCGACGGCTACCCATGCACTCTCGCTCCGTACCATGGCCTGGACCAGGGCCGGACGCGAGAGATCGCCGCCGCCGATCGCCTCCACGAGAACGAGCAGACCTCCACCGTATGCTCCACCGTGTCCTCAGGGCGATCTTCGCAATGGAAACACCCGTGCGTTTCCTCCCGCCTTATTGCTTAGTTAGGCTAGGTACGTATTAACTTAGGCCATCGTCACCAATTAGTGCAGTAATTGATTAGGTAATCATCTCAGAGGCTGTTATCATAACCTGTTGTTTTGTTTATTATCTCATGAAGTTTTATTTTCATATTTTATCGGGTACTAGCTCAGTCCCGACATACTGTGTCCTGTTCAAAGAATAGTTATAAAAAAAATCTTTCAGTTTTTTCCCATTTTTCCAATTTTTCCGGAAACTTTTCCAATGTTTCTATCCTTAAAGAACAACATTCGTTCGTGTTATTTACGATGCTGAGTAGACAAATTTCCAACATATGAAGTAATATGGATTAGCAACATCCTATAAAATGATTCAGATTGAAATTAAAAGTGTTTTGATTGTGTGTTTGTGTGGTGTTTCGAGTCAGACGGGCAGAAGTGTTATTTGGTTTTCCATTAGAAATTAATAGAAATTATTAGGAATTAATTGGAAATGCCAAAAGGGAGGCAAATATTTTTTTTCTCGTAACTAATGAAGCATGTTAATATTAACAAGAAAAGCTGTTTAGATATTTAATCACACGGTTTTTGAGGTCACTTCTGGCATTTTCGAAGACGGCGCATTTCGAGTTTGCTTTCCGTTCCACCAGAAAAACGTAGCACAAAATAAGAAATTGTAAAATAAGGAATGCGTTATTTTTTTAAATGAAATGTAGCATTTTGTTTCTTGACTCCTACATATGCAATGTATATTTAAATACTTAACGAAAGAGTTGTGCATGCATATTCCCTGTTATAGTAGCAGCCCGAAGGTTAGATCTCCTGTTGATAGAAATTGTGCTTTAACTGCGGTTTTATACATCTCCTTTTCTTACGTCAACTAGGTTAAATTCTGGTTAATTTTGAACACTACCAAAATACCCAATATTCTCCTGAAAAAACAGATAGGAGAACTGATTACAATATAACTTTGACCTCGCGCGTGTCCGGCTGCTAGCACTGAAGATGTCGGCAATATCGACCTGATACTGGGTGACCCTATGGCCTCAGGCCAGCCATACTGGTTGCGAAGCGATTTTATAATATAAAGGTTAACGTTGATAAGGTTTGAACGTGATATGATGTGCCTGCTAGACTGTCACGCGAGTGACACCTGAAAGATAAACCCTTAGATTCTTAAGCCCGTCAGCCACGACGATACTCGAGTTACAAACCCAGCGTTTCTCCTCCACATTCACTATGCGCACAGCCAAAGTGTGGAACTCTGTGCCTGCGTCTGTGTTCCCTTCCACATTTAACCCGTCTACCTTCAAAAAAAGAGTGAACAGACATTTTCTGGGCGCGCTCGATCTATCATAGACCTCATCAATCGCTTTCTATTAGGCGTGGTCGAGGTCAAGACCAGGCCCATTCATCAATAAAAAAACAAAAAACGCTGAGCTCCTTACGTTCCGAGTTACTTGTAGCGGCATCTACAACGCTACATGTGAACTAAGCATCACATTGACGTCACGCGAAATCCTGCATCGCGCAAGCAGAGTTACCGCGCAACTAGCATTATACAACGTCCCGATATCATTAGTCGGGCAGTAGCCCACTAGACAGTAGCCGTCTGGTAGGAAGATCCCTCTTTTTTATAGAGAATGAGTGAATTTATCAACCTGTTCCACCTCTATACTGGTGTCTCGGACATAATCTAAACACTCAACCTTCTGTTACACTGGACAGTTTCACTCAGATCTGGGGGTCGACTACCTAAGCACGAAGTTCGTGATTTCGACTGAATTTACGGGCGTCTCCCGCTCTGTATGACTAAATCAATCTCCTGTCAAATCCCATGTCGATCTTCCTTCTTCTGCCAAAATAACTGACTATAGCCAACAGTGACCTAATCGGTGATGATCGTCAGAAAGAACAGGTGCTTAGTACTCGCAACCGGCGTGCGACCAGTGGCCCTAGTGTGAGTTTGTTTTAACCATCTCGATCGACCGCGTTCGGCGCTCCGATTGGCCCTTTACCAATCCAGGCTCAATCGGAGCGTAGAACTTGGTCGATGCCTAAAGTCGAGATGGTCAAAAGAAACTCACAATGAGGCCTCTGATGTATGAACGTAAACGAGACCAAAGGAGTATGCAAGAATAGTAGCAGATGGCGTTCTGTAGTTTCTACGTACCCCCATGGGTGGAAGGCGTGAATTAATGTATGAGTATGTCACCGTAAAATTGTAAATACCGTTAGACAGTAAACGATAATAACCGTTAGATTATAATTTATCTCGCGAGATTGTAAACTGTCGATAAATTGTGAACTGCACCATACTGCTTACAATTTAACGCATTATTTTTTGGTAGATTATAATCTATCGAAGTGAAACAGTTAAATCACAATCTGTCGCGCGTTAAATTGTCAACTGTCCGAAGGCTGGCCCTGATTGGTCAGTCTTACCGTAGCCCGTTCTTTGTCCATAAGTTAGGAAGCAAATAGGTGTTTCTTTGGTTAATCACAGATTCATTTTACGTCCACAACAATTTTATATAACTAATTCTAAAGCTGTAAGTTATTTTCAACACGAAATCAATTTACAATCACCAAAACACTGTTTGTTTACATTCGACAACAAACGAATTATCAAACAAATATGGCGGCGCCAGGCACATGCCGTTCAACCAATCAGCGCGCGAGGTGCGTTGTTCCGTCGCATGCCATTTCACAATTTGAAGGTTTCAACTTCGATAGATTGTAATCTACCGAAAAATAATGCGTTAAACTGTAAGCAGTATGCTACGGTTCACAATCTTTCGACAGTTCACAATCTCGCGAGATAGATAAATCAACCTGCTGGGAATACGCAGTGGGGCAAGTCAGCTAGTTGGAAATGGTGTGAGAGGCGAAATTGGATTAACGGGAATCTAGTAGCGGACTCGAACTCACTGATGGGCCTGGCTTAAAAGCACGCTGTCTCACCAGGCATCGTGTCCGACAGAGGTAGTATCAGTGATAAGCAATTAGATGATAGTCTACACCCACAACGATATTGAGTGAGATGCAGGATCATTTATAGTAAAACAGGCGCGCAAAAAATTAAGAAAGGTCCATCGGAAGATCGGGTTTTATGAAAAACCAATGCATAAATCAACGACCAATGAAATCCAATGAAGTTTTCGATATTTGAGCTTTGTCGGTATCGACTTGGTTTTGGAGATTTTACACTTATTTTTTTACTTAAACACGCCCAAAGTTAGGTTAAATTAGCAAGAAAAACGAATCTTTGTTGGCTTATAACTTTTTAATGGCTTTTTATTTTAGTATTCTGTTTCCGTACAGATAATATTAATACTCGTAATGACACAAAACCATACCATGTTTAATTTTTGATGTAAATTTTCGAGCAGTGGAGTAACACACTCCCGCAGTTTGTATGGAAAAAATGTCGACAAGATTCACGTTAATGGCGTTGGTCGGCGATGCCCTAGCAGAGCAGTTTTAATTGATTCGGTGAATGTACTACCATTTTCTTGTAAGGAGGGGTGGCAACCTCGAGGGGATCGAGGAACTTGTTTAATAGAAAAGCCGTATTGCTTTGGAAACAATCTTTGTAGTTCCAGTGTCGTGCTAATTGTGTATGTAGTAATTAGCTTCGCATATCTCGAGGTTGGATCTTTAAGGGCATATGGCTAAGTAATAGAAGGCACACGGGCCGACCGATCAGGTTAAGCGACGCTTACCGCGGTTGGCCCAGGGATGGGTGACTATCTTTACATACCAAGACTACTCCGTGCCTCGGAAAGCTCATTAAGCTATGGTCCCGACTGACAATAGAGGATTTTTTACTATCATTACGGGTCGTCAGAAGCCAGAAAATCTGACAACCTGTCTTAACGTATTACCCAATAACTGGGTTGAGTAGGACAGATAACACTGGTCGGCAAATTATATTACTATACATTTCCGAAGTATTTTGATGTGCTGAATCCGAATCTGACCGCAAAATTGCTCTATCACGTCAGGATTTTGAGATATCCTAACTTGGAAGAATGAAAAACACCGTATTTGCTCATTTTTAACCGACTTCCAAAAGGAGGAGGTTCTCAATTCGTCGGAACCTTTTTTTTTTATGTATGTTCCCCGATTACTCGAAGATGGCTGGACCGATTTGGATAATTGTTTTTTTGTTTGAAAGGGTATACTTCCTAAGTGGTCCCATGATCATCAAGTCAGGATCTGATGATGGGATCCTGGAGAAATAGAGAGAACTCTTCAAATTTTATAGGCACACTTGAAACAATTTGTGTAGTTTTTGGAAGAACACTTTCTCGGAATGGAACCATCCATTTCAATTTGGTGAAGATCTGATGAAGAACTTCGGAGATAGGCAACGGAACTCCTCAATAAATGATAGCAAATGGCCAGGGATTGCTGAAATCTCATGTCTGTCAATTGTTTACACCAGTTAATAACATAACATCACGCCGGTACGCTGTGAAGGGGTAAGCACATGTGAACCACTAAAAAGTGAAAAATAAAAAACTTTTTTCAAAAAAATAAACAACCGACTTCCAAAAAAACACTGAAAAGAGAAAAATAACTTTAATTTCGGAAGGCGGTGACAAAAAATTAAAATACATATCCAAAGTCACCGACTTCCGAAATTAAAATTAATTTTCACTTTTCAGTGTTTTTTTGGAAGTCGGTTGTTTATTTTTTTGAAAAAAGTTCATTAATTGTATCTGAGAGTACTAGTCTTTATCTTTGAAATGACGTTAAGTTTACTCGAATATCTTTTTTTTTCACTGAGATATCGCATTTTGAAATTTTCATGCCTGCCTGGATTCGAAGTTTCGAACTCACGACTTAAAACTCATAAGTCGAGGCCACCACTGCTCTTATTAACTACGTATACATAAAGTTGACATAATAGGATAAAGTGTTAATATTCGTGACGTATGCGCTGTGACAATTGGTTCCATAAAATAAACAAATATTTGACTCTTCTGTTGTCCACACTTGGTTTGAGTGGGGTTGTGTGTGGCTAAAAATAAAAGCCGTACGGTTGCGTCGATCAGGTTAAGCTACGCTTGCTGTGTTCGGTCCGTGGATGGGTGACCATCTTTACAGACCAACATCCCTCCGTGCCTCAGAAAGCACATCAAGCCGTTGGTTCCAGTTATCATTCGTGGATCTTTGACAGTAGTTACGGGTCGTCAGAAGCCCGAAAGTCTGACAACCAGTCTTACCAAGGGGTATCGCAGGACCCAGAAACTGGGTTGTGACGGTCAGATAGGCAGTCGCTCCATGTAAAATACTGGTATTCTACTGCATCCGGTTAGACTAGAAGCCTACCCCATCATAGCTGGGAAAAAGCTGGGCAGATGATGATGAATCTGGGCTCTTCAATCGATTCTATCTTAGGCCAGCCTATATTGCCATCAACCGGGCACAAATTCAGACTCCGAGCTGCTACTGAGAAATTCCTGATTGAAACACCCAACAACTCTTTGTCTGACCTGGGAATCAAAACCACGACCTCATGCTCAGGCGCTTGCGACCCCTAACCAACGAGGCGTGGTTACATTACCCCTTCGGGGAATGCCATGAAAAGCCTCATGACGTCAGAATCATCATTATATGAATCGTTTCCTAAAGAAATCCTTCTTTAAAACTTTTTGTAAACAATTCATGTTAATATATCACGCTCAATTATCGCATGTGACGTATTATCTGGCTGTATAAATAAACCATACTTGTGTATTTGCAGAATTTGGTATCTGTCGCATGTGTTATGTCTTCGCTTACCATAAAAATGGTGTTATCTTTTCGTCTTTAATGAATAGTAATTGGCGAATAGTCGCACGCGCTGCTAAAGATTCCGTTACGAAGTATTTTTTTCCCCTTTATCGTAGATTTTGTTATGATTATTTAAGGAGCTAAGTTAGCCCGCGAAATTCAAAATATCTTAAGCCGGGTCCAGACGTGTGTAACGTTAATGTAATGTATCGTGAAATGTAATGTATCGTGAAATGTAACGCGAATTCTGTGTATGGACGGACGGCACTACAAGCATTATATGTAACGCTTGCGCCCGCGCTCGCCGTGATCCATCGGCTGTCGGTTTTTAGCGCGATCACAAAGGCGCTCGCAGTGCTCGTTTGGACGGCGTTCGTGAAGGTTGTATCGTGTGTAAATAAAAGTAGCACTAGCTATTATGACCTTCCTATTTTGAAAAAGATTCGCTTTTACGTTTTTTTGGAATTTGCAAGTCAATTGACAATTCAAGAACATTTATTGCGTTATTTTGTTGTTGAGCAGACAAAGTTTTTGAATTCAGAAAGCAGTGGATTAGCAATAAGGCTCCTGCAAACAGGCGCTACGCGACAACACGACGCGATTCACGTAGAACGATTTATTTATATGAAAACTTCATGGAGTTTTTTCTAAAAATGTCGCGTTGCACCTGTTTGAGGAAGCCTTTATTATCCTTCAAAATTATTCAGATTCTGATTGATAGTATGTTACGCAATTAGGGTTTTTGTTTTGAGGGTGGGAAATCATCAAAAATATTCTCTCGCTCTAGGTGGAGCAGGAGGGCGTGTCAGACTTTCACTGACTAAAACCCACCTGTGTTCCTTCAGTTGTCTGTGTGCCAGGGGCGACGGTATCTCTTTCGAACAACCCGCACCCCTGACAGGCATCGGCCCTTGCGGACCCCACCAGTTGGTGCTGACATCTCTTTGAGGCGCGCGTGGAATACAACGCGCTGTCGACCCGGGCTTGGTCCTTACCGGACAGCGAGCTACCCATTACTCTCCGTCCGCAAGCCTACGGTGGCCGGGAATCAGTCCGGGTACGCATTTAGGGTTCAGTAATGCGTCATTGGGGTTCAGGTCAGACATTTTCTGTTTTATAACAAATCGATTAATAGCTTTGGTCCAATCTTAAACCTTTCAACGAATTTTTGTATTTCGAAGATTATTCTGGCTGGGATAAAGTTCTAAGTACAAAATTGATAACTGCTACTCGTATATAAAATCAGTTTTTGTATTTAGAATTGTAACGTTTTCGAGATAAATTTCTAAATTCAAAAATTACTCCATGGTTTAAAGATAGAGATAGAAGATACCTAGGTCTAAAGATACCTTAAACTTGTTTTGAGGCCGTTTGGGTTTTAGTCCTGTCTTGGCTAGATTACGTCAAATTACTCAAGAATGATCATAGTTTGTACCCTTTCAACAAACTGCATTTCCTTGATTCTATAAAAGATTTTGATTAGCTTGCAAGATTTTAATGCGCAATTTTGCATTAAATATTCACGTGTAAATCTTACATCAGAATCGGCACGTATTATCGCATTTTTGTTTATTTATTCGAACTTTAAAGCAACTAATTGATGAGAGGTCATTTCGCAATCAGCTCTCAACACAGTAACATCTTACAAAAAGTGTAGTGAATTTTAATTATATTTAAAAAAATAGAGCAACTTATCCAATAACAAATTTATTAGAACAAGAATACTTTTGCTTTCAACTTGCACCGCAGTAACACAGTTCGACTTGCGTCAATTTATTTCTTGCACTATTTTCAGAAGCTGTCAAAAAGTTATCTTGCTATGGTTGTTTCTATAGTGCAAGTCGGATTATATGTAACTTGCGGAATTAATCTTGATAGTTGACATTAAATCTTAGGTTCTTTAATTTTGTGTGACGTTTACGAGCTAATACATTAAAACAATAAACAATTATAGCCTTAAAATGATAAACAAGATGAATCCCGACCTGAAGTTCAACAAGTGAAGTGAAAACAGAACAATTAAATCAAGAAAAGTGAAGTGTAATAACATTTTTCTTAATAAAATGACACTCGAACATTTTCGAAGCGCCACAAAATATCACAGAAATATAATCGTCACTCAATCCTGTACATGGACGTTTAAATGTGTGTTTTGCAACTGGTATTTCTGACAGTGACAAAATAAATTAAATTCAGGCTGTGATATTCCATCAAATAGTGTTAAAATTCACGTTAATACTGCCGGCCCTCTGTTAGTCGAAAGCAACGCCACCTGTTATTGTTGCCCCGAAACTTTGAAAAGTGGGACTTATTGGATACGAAATTGAGGTGCCATCTAGCGGAAAGTTGCTGAATTAGTAGTAGACTAGTGGCGTCATCTCTTGGTGTGTGACTTTAAGCTGTCGAACATGGTAGAAGATCCGACGCCGCAGCAGGACAGGGTTTCCGCTGCTGCGGTCCTGCAGTTTGCTGCAAGAGAAGCGAGGGAGGGAAGGCGATTCACGGAGTTTGGAGCTCACGCTTTTGCCAGCATCTCTTACAATGCTTACGGTACTTTTTTGATATCCTTCTTATTTCTTACTTTTAATTGTTCATAGCTCTAGAATCGCCACGACAGGTCCTGTGCTTTTCGCTGCCAGCGGATATCCGCAATCTTAACATTTGCTAATAATCAATAGCTATGGAGGCAGATGTTACAGGGTTATAATTTTCAAAAGTACTTTGTTCTTTGGGTTTGCTCTGAGTGCCGTGATCACACGGACTCACTATTAGTCGACGTCCACACGGGCGTAATAAAGTCGTGGTGGGATTTAACTGTCGGCGTTAAGCAGTGCGTTGAAGGTCCAGTGCGAAAAAATCCCACCGCGATTTTATTACGTCCGTGGCAACGAGGGCTGGTGTCTTTGCCTCCATTTTTGGGTCCTGTCAGTAAAAAATTGTTAGTATGATCACTGTTGCCAACCCCCAAAAACTAAAAAACAACAGCTCGCAAAAAAAAAAAAACAGGAGAAAACAGTAGGTAAAGAAAAAAAGGCAGATTTCATACTTTTGCTCATATAATTAAAACAATGAACAATTTTCTTAGTTACCAGAACTCACATACATTGTTATATTAATAATCACAACAACAAAAAAATAAAAATCAAAGTAAAATTATTTTCCACTTTCATTCTCAATTGCCTCATTTTCATATAATGTGGTCGGGGAATAGTAGATACTGCCTTCTAGTGTCATTGCATTTTATTACATAGTGGTTATCAAAAAAATACCATGGTATATTTGCATAGTGTAATAGGTGGCGCTGAACGCTAATCGAAAAACAGTAAAAATTAGGAATGAAACAGAAAACAGGGACATCAATGTGAAAACAGCAAATCTACTGTTAAAACAGTAGGGTTGGTAACACTGAGTATGATGCAATCTTCTATTATATTTGCGAATACACACATAATATTATCTGCAAGTTTCGCTGTAATGGTTCCGGATTACTGTAAATATCTTTAAGAAGCAATAATTAAAACTAGCATTTGATTCTCTTCATTCATTTTAATTGACGATAATTAACCTATTTTTTTAAATAATCATTTTGATGTAAGTATCTAAAAGTTCAATGATCGAATGTAGGTAGTAACAAGACTCATTTAAATGTTCACAAGTGGCATTTTTAGTGGCAGATTGGCACTTATCTGTAGTTTACGTAACTGCGCCTCGGTACCAGTACCTACACAGATAGTGCCAGCAGGAATTTTCCAGTATCACAAGTACCAGGTCAAATATTTTAATATATTGTGAGCTATAAATTATCTTATTTTTTTGCCTTGTTTTGTCTTGCAAAAAGCGATAATTTGGATGTTTGTTGCAGAACCGACTTCGTTTTCTATTTAAGGTCCTAAGGTCCTTAGCTAGCATTTAATTCAAAAATCTAAAATCTAAAAGCATTTTAAGTGACTGGGACATTGGTTGCAGTGTTTAAAAAAGTAACAAACAATAGTATTGTGTTAAAATTCAATCCTTTATGGTCCAAGGCTATAAGTTCAACTGTTTTTCTTCCCTATAACAACGCAGCCTTTTTCAGGGCAGATCATTAGATGAGCGTGGTCCCTCACTCTTAAACGCTTATCCAGTAACTACGCACGATTTGAAGCATATACTATGCAACTGTCTTACTGGTATAACAAAGCTGGTCTGTCGACAGAATTGACTGAAGAGCCCAGACTCCTGACCATAATAATAACCTCTATAATAATTACTAGCTGCCCGTCCCGGCTTTGCACGGGTGAGATCCCATTTTTTTTTCGTTCGACTGTTCACGATCTGTTCACTGTTTTTCAGTTAAATATATAGCCTATGGCATTCACAAATAACGTGGCGTTCTATTGGTAAAAGAATTTACAAAATCGGTTCAGTAGATCCAGAGATTACCCCCTACAACCTCACAAACTTTACCTCTTTATAATATTAGTATAGATGAAAGGTACAAGTCCGGTGTAATACAAGAGCCTGAACTATTAGTTAATGAAATTCAGCACAACCACCATAATCTTTTCTGATAAGTTGTAAACAGTAGAGTTACTTGCACCACAAAAAAATATATTTAAATCTTCATTCTTTCTCTGTCAATTGTGCAATTGTTAGGCAGGTAGAGAATGCTAATGGGAATATGTTTAGCGATAAGTGTATTTAGGGTCGCTTGCACCAATAGCGCTAGAAATGCTTTTTAGCGCCATCTACATCGCCTCATGCGAACTACACATTACACTGACGTTACGCAAACTCCTGCATCGCGCAAGCAGAGTTTACCGCACAACTAGTTTATAAACAATGTTCCGACATAAATTGTTTTGCAGTTGCCCACCAGACACAACAACCGTCTGGTCGGAGGTTACTCTGTTTTCTGTGGAGGATGAGTGAACTGTTCCTCATATCTCTATAGTTTTGAACGTCATTCCGGCTCTCTTTTACACACGATTTGACAGAAACTATGTTTTATATTCGTTTTGTGATTCAAATTAGTCTGAGAAAGCCCTTGGTGGTATAGATGTCTTTAAGTTGCCGATCTTCTGCGTGATTGACCAATATAGCATTTTCTTTTTGTCTTTTACAAAGTTCTTTTGGGGCGTGACCAAAATCGGAAATAACGCCGCCATCTTGTTCTATAAATACAATTTCACAAATTTCTACTAACAGCGCCCCATTTCTTCTTCTTAACGTGTTGATGGCAATCTAAATGGATCCGGCCCAGAATTCGGTTACGTGTTTGGTGCCATCACTAGCACCCATGAGTTCCTCGAATTTGCAGACGTCAAAGACACGCAGGACACGATATTAAGTGTCCCACTGTCAATGTCATTGAGGCACCGATGCATCCTTGTAGCACTCTAGGTTGAAGGCGGACTTGCCAACATGGATCACCTTTCTTTTTTTTGACGACGGGAAATCATCAAATACTTCTCCCGCTCTGGGCGGAGTGTCAGACTTTTACTGACTAAAACCCACCCGTGTTCCTTCAGTTGCCTTCCCTAAAATGTTCTTGGCATTCCTATCATGCTTCATTACATAACAACGCAACACCACCAAAAGTATCATCATTCGAAACGAACTTAATTAATTCGACTCAACTCAACTGATACTCGAAGTAGTTACAACTAGTTCAGTACTAGTGCGGTCAAAGTGTAGCTGATAAGGATGCAAGAGAGCTGGATTGTTTAACGTATGTTTCAATGGCTTGATTGATATTTGAATGTGGGCTAGCACTTAAACCACGTTCGCTCTGACGTATAAATATCGCGGTGGGATTTTATCGCACATTGGCTGTTCAACTCTTGGTATGGAACCGAGTATTGAGAACGCAACACATGCATCCAGCACATCGAGAAAACACACTGTTTGATTTTTAACTCTCGGCATCAAGCAGTGTGTTCAAGATCCAGCGCAAACAAAAAAAACTTGAGAGGTGTCAAGGGACACCCGGATGGAACGAAGTTCCTTTCGATTAATTAGTGAAGGAATTGTACTAAAATTTTAAAAATTGTACATATACACACACACACACACACACACACACACACACACACACACACACACACACACACACACATATATATATATAGGTATATATGCACTCTGTCTGTGTCTCTGTCTGCAGAGAAACACGCGCACGCCGCACGGCTTACAACAATGTAGCAAAAAGTGTCGTTACAACTTTTGGTCTTAATTTTTTCCGTCTAGCCCCCTTTCGCAACGCGCGATAAGGAACTTCGTTCCAAAACATCCCACGTGCAAACGTAGACTTATAAGCTTGGTATCATGGGGCTTTTTTCAAGGTATTAAATTTTCGAAGAACTCGCCTACGGTAAAGCAATGGGAATGGTTGAATGGTCCCATTGCAACTTGCAAAATCCGAGACTGAGAAATGTATGTCCATATCTGAGGCAGTGAGGCAGAACTACAGTGGGGTATGAATCGTCAAAGAATTTCCAGCTGTTCCAAGCTTCGTCAGCTTGAAGCTCTTAGAAAACTATTTGTTCTGAAACGAAAATAATCTACCAAGGAAGGAAGGAACTGCAGAAAATGATTGTAACCTAGATTTTATTGAGACGGAATAATAATTTGCTAAAATACTTGTTCACCATTAGGGGCTTGTGTCTAAGTAACTACAGCTGCACGGGTCGATCGATCAGGTTAAGCTACGCTTGACGCGTTTGGTCCGTGGATGGGTGACCATCTTTACATACCAAGACCCGTCCGTGCCTCGAAAAGCACGTTAAGCCGTTGGTCCCGGCTGTCATTTGTGGATCTTTGACAGTCGTTATGGGTCGTCAGAAGCCCGAAAGTTTGACAACCAGTCTTACCAAGGGGTATCGTATTACCCAGTAACTGGGTTGTGGAGGTCAGATAGGCAGTCGCTCCATGTAAAATACTGGTATTGAGCTGCAACCGGTTAGACTGGAAGCTGACCCCAACATAGTTGGGAAAAGGCTAGGCAGATGATGATGATGACTTCGTCACCATCATCATCCATAGCCCGACTTCTCCCATTGCTGCACATAAGCCTCTCTTTTCTTGTGCTAATCCCCACACTCCTGTGCAAGCCTCATCCCGGTTCTACCTGCGATGGTAACAATGTCGGCTGCCCATCTCGTCGCCGGATGACCGTCACTTCATTTTCCAGTCCTTGGACGCCACTCTGTCACAGCCTTACTCCACCTGTCATCAAAGTCAAAGCATTTATTTCAAATAGGCACTTAAAAGGCACTTTTGAACGTCAACATTTACATTAAAATAGAATTGATTCTAGTCGCCCCTTCCAAAATGTAGTTTCGTATGGAGGAGAATGGGCAAGAAACTCTATCACTGCGCCTTGCCAGGTCTCCTCTCTTGCATTTGATGATACGCTTCGTATGTAAGCCGTTGGTCCCAGCTGTCATTTGTAGATCTTTGGCAGTCGTTACGCGGGTCCTCAGATGCCCGAAAATCTAACAACCAGTCATACCAAGAGGTATCGTATTACCCAACAACTGGGTTGTGGAGTTCAGATAGGCAATCGCTCCATGTAAAATACTGGTATTCAGCTGCATCTGGTTAGACTGGAAGCCGACTCCAACATAGTTGAGTTAAATCCGTACCAGTTTGTTATTTGCCAATAAGACCCCAAACTCTCCCTTTTAAAGATAACGCCACGCCAAACGTTCATAAAAAGTAAACAAGTACTATCGCAGGTCAATAAGTTAATAATATCGAACCACCTCTTTCTGGATAGAGAGCGTTATGCTTAAACGTTATCTTGTTTATGGTTTCATTTCATTTGTATCAATGACATTATCGATTTCGAACTGTCGATATTGAGTTATTTACCGTGGACACCAATAGAATCATGAGGACTCATCAATACTCCTCCCTCTGTGCTTCCGATAGCATTATACTTAATACTTTTAACTTCTGATTAGATACTTTGATTTAAAAGAGTGTCCATGGAGTTTCTTGTGCTTTCTTCTAAGTATGTAAAAACCTACTACCCTTTGGCATGGGCAACTAGCGTCATCTTTCTGACTGTCCGACTCCTTGACTATTCAAAATTAAATGGTTTTATTGAAGCAAATGTCTTGGGTTTATGCGTATTGTCCGAGTTAAGTTTACCAAACATATTAAGGATCGTATTTTTTTCCGAAGTATGTAACGGCTCCATCTATTGATGTATGTTGGAAGCAAAGGAAGTTTCTTAAGCGTCCTATCTTTGTGGCAATGTTTCTAAAAATTTTCGACACAGGGCCTAATATGCACTTCAACGATCGTTCCCCAGCGCCAAATGGGTCACCTCGACATGTGACGAAATCCATCACAAAATCTTTTATAAAAACTTTTTCTCATAACACCTTTTTCTTTCCTACAGCTGCCTTGAGCGACATTGGTGGCAGCGGCACCAGCTCCTCGTCATCACACATGTCTCCCGGCTGGCAGGTCAACGACCTTGACCTCGACTTGCCTGGCGAGCTGTCTATGAAGTGAGTATCACTAAAACTAGTCAACTCATTTAAGTTTAGTACAGCGCCATCTATAATTCAAATTTCAAAAAAACTTTCACTAAATATACGTCTTTAAGACGAGGCGCTATTGATGCATTTTTGTTTATAGTTAGAGGCAGCACTCACAGCAGTGGGATAGTACAAACAAGCTATTCGCTAGTGTGCGCCGCTACTGTGCTCGCACTACTGTATAGCTAGTAGCTTAAATAATATACTGCCATTAAACAGTATTGCTGTTGCTGTGTTATATGACTGCAGTTGCACAATGCAAAAAGCTTTCCAACTTTGCACATTCAACCGCAAGTCTGTAGTAAAATAATTTTATGTAATGCGCTTATAAGCCGTATCAGTAATGGCAGCCAAAATTGTATTGTAATTTTTCAAAACATACATTTCTGGTCAGAATTTGAAATCAGTTATATATATATGCAACCTGTCAGTTTCTTTATTTAATGAAAGAGCATCCTCAAAAATCATCCAGCAACAGCAACCTTATGTTTGACAAATTTTCATACAGCGCCATCTGTTTTCGAACCCTCAAAAAACTCACCATGTAGTACTTTTTCCCACCGTAGCGAGGCGCTGCTGTCGCTGCCATCATTGGCTGTGTTCAAGCAGGAGGCACTTTCTCCGAATGGCGGTGGCACCGTGCTCTCCCCCCCACGGCAGACCTGGCCTCCGCGAAGACCTGATGAAAGACAGGTAAACATTTAAAAAAAAATGCAGCTTTCGTTTTGTCTGTTTTCCCTTTCAGTTCTTTGAATTGCTGCTATTATTAAAAGTTCTGCTTTCCGTGTGCTTGTCGCTAGTACTCATAATATCTTCGTCTTTCTGCCTTTACATTTGTGCCCGAATTTCACGCAACTGACCACAATTTGCTGACGCAGGCGTTGTTGGAATCATCACGGCCATCATTATCATTCGTTTCTATGAGTTTACACGGGCGCTCACTGACACGCTTCGTTTGTATGGAAAGTGTTGACAATACTGTCTCTAGTAGTGGCCGCCGAGGAACATCTATTATGCTTTTGATTCGTTATTCTTTTTTTCTGCTTTACATTTGTTTAAAATTTTACAACCGGTAGTAATCATTTTCTTACATTGCTGTCGTCGGGGCATTGACTACATGTCTATCAATTGTTTGTCCTATATATTTTTTTTGTCGCCGGCTTTACTTCTCTCTTGGACCGCGTTCACATCAAACGTATAATAGGCCGTCGAACGAGGGAATGTATAGAAAACCTGTGCTGTCGGAGGACCCCTGTCAGAAACGAAGTTCCTTACGCGACACACACACACCGTCGTATATCGCAAGAGACAAAAAGAGACAAAGTTGCATGGAGAGGGCATAACGCCTCATTCCGAAAACAACGGGCAGGCGGTTAGCTACAGACGTTACTATTTCATTCTTTTTGATGTTGACGTTTAAAGCGGGTGACTATAAGTTTGGTGTGAACGCGGCCTTCGGTTTTGTAAGGTTGTTCATGGACCCCAGCTGCCTTTTTTCCCATTTCTTCGATCGGTACTTCCACAGACTAGACCTGATAAAGGTACCATGCGTATAATGAACATCATAAAATGCAGGGTTATGGTTAGACAGTATGGAAACCACATATATGCAATAAATTAAATCACAAGTAATACTAGTTCACAGAATGATAGCAAAATTGAATATTAAATTAAAATTAAAAGTGAAATATTCTAAATAAATTCAGTAAAAGTAAACACTCTGTTTAGAAAACGTACCTTCGTACCACAGAATATATACCCGAGTAGGAATAAAGCTTCATACTAACACCGTGCGTAGGTACACTACTATACGCACGAGCGTACGTACAGCTATGTGTGCGTGACGTGTCACCGACAAGGCGCTGGGTGCAAGCACAGGCGCGCGCTCGCGTACAAACCGGTTTGAACTAGGTCAGTAAGTAGACGAAGTTAACGGCTGCTAGCGGTAACGATACGACGCGGACTTTTATAATCGTTTTTTTAATTGTTGTTCAATAATATGCCAAGCTGTTGTATTGTGTGCTCAAACAATGGAAGGAAAACCAAGGAGATTTCTTATTTTGTGTATCCAAAGGATCTTGTCTGGTAAATGACTATATCTACCTATACCTTCACGTTTTTAATGCTTATTATTTATTGTTTTCCAATAGATTATGTAAAAAAGTTATACATATATTAGGTTTAGAATTCATCTTACGATCAAACGAAATAATAAGTTATTAGTTAATTTTAAACAAACTGCCTATTATTAAACCATTTCGTCTTTCAAAGCTACACTATTTTTTATGTACGTCTATTTTTTAGGATCACCTCAGTCACAGTGTCTGTCCGTGAGTCCGTCTGTCCGTTCTCATTGTCAAATCTCGACTCACACTTGCCCGATTTTTTTATAGTGACAGCCATATAAAATTAGGTAAGAATTCTGAGCTCTGTTAGGAAGCTCTCATTCTGCTCGAGTATATATTCTGTGTTCGTAGCATTGACCTAGTGATCCAGCTCTACAGGGTGTTAAAATTTGCTCAAAATCAAAACCAGACTTTTAACATTATTACTGGACCTAATTCGTTCATTTTTTGTATATCGTCAGTAAAGGCTATAACAAGTATATGGTTTCATTTATTCCATATAGTTGGTTTTTATATTGTATATTACGGTAAGTCCCTTCTTTTTCTAATTTACAGCGGATACATAAGCAGCTTTAAAAATATCACACACTTACATCTATCATAAAATAATCAGCCTATAGTGTTACCACAGCTGGGACACAGGCCTCCTCTTTGTGAGGGGAAGTGGGCCATAATCCACCACAGGAGAATTTATGGTTCTAGGGCATGGTGATTTACTCACGCTGTTTTCCTTTACCGTTTTGAGAGCTTGGGTTCGGACCCAGGACCACGTAAGTCGCGGCTGTTTTCATTGCGCCACCTCTGCTTTCAATCACACACACACACCTTTTCAATAATACACCATCTAAATCATTCCTTTTACGAGCTTCGTTTCACCTTTCGCTTACGTGTCACACACAAAATAAATTGTATTACAATCCAGACTGCTGACAGAACATGGTTTTCTTTCTAATTCTCAGATCAGTGCAGAATATACAGAGATACAGCAGGGACAGGCTGTCACTGACAGGGATTTCAAGAATATATGGGAGGTGCATATATGATATCTTCTTAGAGCCTGAAATGTCTTGTCTTTTGCTAGAATTAATGATACATTGTCCATATTTAGCTCTCTCAGCATGACAAATTCTGGAAATTCTATTCTTCGCCTCAAGTCTACATTGTGAAAGGGATCCGCGATATTAAATTTTTCTTAAGTTTTTTGCAATTTGCAAGTCAGGTTGTATGTTTATTAAAATATGATTCGCCACCGTAAAAAATATGGCTTTACATATTATCCCATTGTGATTATGTGACCTAAGGATTGGATTGATAATTTTAATTATTGTAATTCGATCAACATACCATATGACCTACAAATTGCAAAAAATGTAAGAATATTTGAATTTCAAGGGCTTCCTTCGCGAATCCTTCTTAAACATACAGTCTTCCTAAAACCTCACTCGCTCTTCTGTCTTCATTAAATCTAAATTGTCTCTCGTTTAATCATAATATCTAATTCAAGTGCGCATTTTTAATTAGCTACAAAAAGTTCCAGCAAAAAAACTTCTTGTCATGCCTACATTTTGACATTATTTATTCATTCAGACACACTATCATTTGTTTACATTCATTGATATTATGACTAAGAGAAGAAAAAAAAACTAATTAATCGCTTGTTTTTAAGAACAAAAAGATTACAGAATAAATGGCCAATTAAAAGGTTAATTTATTATTTATACAATAGATCCGGCCAAAGCTGAAGTAAATAATTAAATACTTCAACCCTCAAAGCGCGTATTACACTATCCAATTTGTTGGAAATCGAAAGATGTAATCGAAGTTAGAACAGTTGGTCCGGTGAAGAAGAAGAATAATCAGTGAAGGTTGATTTATACTTTATCAACTGCATAAAAAGTCACTTAAGTGCGTGCATTCTAAAAATGGCGTCGGCTTATCTATGTATTTGACAGCAATTAGTGCTGTCGTTAACTTTCAAAATGCCCAGCATAAGTTATACAGCCGTAATGTAAAACACGTCCAAACTGATCTCAGAATGAAAGAAATAATTTGAATAAACAAACTTAAGAACAGATAAGATAAGCCTCGTTTGTCAAACGCTACTGCTGAGCGATCCTGGATTCGAATACTAGGTCGGGCAAAATGTTATTGGGTGTTTTTTTTCTGGAATTTCTAAGCTTAGCTAGCCTGGACTCTGGATTTGTGGCCGGTTGTTGGCAATAGGCTCGCCCCTTATTACATGACTTGATCATAACTGGCCGAATGTGGGTGTGCTATAGGTACATCTCTGCGTGATGTTATGATAAGTTACATAAGAAGTATCTTTATCAGTAGAATTGACTTACTTTTGTCATTATACTGCTTAATTCTGCCACCCCTTTTATACAGCTGTGCCTTGTAATATCAATAAAAACTTTTTTCGCATAACAAATTCACAAATATGTACCACCCCTGTCAATGTCATTCAACGGCCAAAAAATCATGTGACTTTAATTATAGTTTCCAAAACGAGTTGATTTCAAAATCACCTACATTGTTATGCTCTTTGTTCTTTCACAGATTACCAACATGGTGGTTGATAGCAACCGCGACGCCATGGAAGAGGGTAGTTGTGAGCAGTCACCGACACCTACACACAATGGGACCATAGTTGTGCAGCATGGTAAGTGGCGCCATCTGTTAACAACATCTAGTGACTAATGGTGTAGCGAATAGTTCAGTTTCTGGCGGATAGATGGCGTGACCTGACAACCAATCTTGCCAATAGGTATCGTATTACCCTGTAACTGGGTTGTGGAGGTCAGATAGGCAGTCTTTCCACGTAAAATACTTGCTACATCCGGTTAGACTGGACGCCGACCCCAACATAGTTGGGAAAAGGCGAGTCAGCCAGCATTACGTTTTCTTCAGTCAGTGATAACTATTTATGTCTTTCCATCACAGGCAGTCCAGAGAGCATGCAGTGCCAGCCGACCATGCCTCCCGGCACCATGGTACCTATGAACGGGTATCACTCGCCGAATGCTCAGGAGAACAAGAGTGAGTACCAAAAAATTGCATTGTCTTCGAAACAGAATCAATATGTGAAATTTCAACTCCTTAGAGAAAATGGTTCAAACTCAACTTGCAGGATTAGACCCGACCAAAAATATCTATACTCCATTTGAAATAAGACATTTAAACAAACCTTTTTGCAGTCCGTTCAACCGATTTTGACTTCTATTCCGTTGGCATAAGGATGGCACTAAAAGCAAAAAAAGTGGTTACAATACCAACCGTTTACTACAGATGCCATTTATCATGCTACCAACGCAATAGAAGTTAAAATCGGTTGAACGGACTGTAAAAAAGGTTTATTTAAATGTCTAATCTTATTTCAAATGGAGTATACATACAAACGCAAGTTAAATAAAAACTTGTAAAAAGTAATTCATTAGGGACTTCAGCGAACCTGTAAGGATTGATGTTTGTATCATATTTGGAAACGAAAGCTTAACACAGCTTAAGTGTCCCCATAATGTTCCCACAGCTGGGACACAGGCCTCCTCTCTTCGATAGAGAGCCACGCCGGCCCAGTGTGGGTTAGGAGATGTCACATGCCATCGAATTTTTGGTTCCAGTACGTCTCGCTTTTCTCGCAATGTTTTCTTCACCGTTTTGACATCAGTGGTGATGAACTTTTTACACGCTTTTTATTAGCTTCACCTGTATGTTTGTTTGTAACCAACTCAAACGGTCAGATTTCATTTAAACTTTGTAGACTTATCGAGGACCGATGACAATTCAATAATAAAATTTAAAAAACTGAAAATCACGCTTTTGTAGTAAGCAGAACTAAAAAATTGAAAATAAATAATAATAGATTTAAAAAATCTAAAAAACACGCTTTAAAAACGCAACTAAAAATTGATATTAATTGATTATGAAAATACCTCAAAAAGCACCCCACACTTTTTTGAAATTATTTTCTGCTTTTTTAGTTGCTTTTTTAGTTTGCGCTATTATTTATTTACAAAAAGTAAATCGCCTGTCTGGAGTTGAACCCACGACTCCATAATTGTTAGTATTTACATGAATGATAGACATTGATGCGCGCAAATTAATCGTCTACCAAATATAATTGAAGCGATTGACAATATTACTACAACAGCAATTGATTGCAATTGATCAATTACAATGGATCGTTTCGGGGCCTCTTTGTAGCTATATTCACTGACCGCACTTTTACTGTACTTTGTCGGTGTCTATACGAATTTGAACTTTGTTTTTTTTTTTAACTTTAAAGTTCATATTCGTGTGAAATTCTTGGTTACATACGTTTATTCGAATATGAACATTATAAGCATAATATGAGCTGTGGTGGACCAGTGGTAACGGCCGCGACTTAAGAGTTTCAAGGTTAAATCCCATACAGGCGCTTCGTCATCATTATTTCAGCCGAAAGACGTCCACTGCTGGACATAGGCCTCCCCCAAAAGGGTAAGGGTTTTGCCATAAACGCCACGCTTGGCAGGCGGGTAGGCGAACGCAGTATGGTGCTCAAATGCATAGAGAACGCTGCTGCCCATTCTCTAGTAAGTCCCTTAGTCGCCTTCTACGACAAGCATGGGAAGAAATGGGATGGTGCTATTCTTTTACGTCCGGCACCACGCGGAACAAATTTAATTAATTAATAATAATACAGCGCCTGTGTAATCGTAATTTACACAGTAAATTACTTCATCACCACTGCTCCCAAAACGGTGAAGGTATACATGAGGATACCTGCATGTCCTAGAACCAAAAACTTCGAAGACAGTGATATCTACCATCCCGCTCTGGGTCCGCGTAGATTACAGCTCACTCCCTCTCACAGGAAGTAGGCATGTGTGCATTAAAGCTGTTTATTATACCAAGGTCCTAAAGTAAATCTGCTCACAGATGCTGGTCTGCTGATGTGTTCTCCCGGCGGCTCTCTGGATGGGTTCCTGCAATCGCCCACACATAATCGCTCCGAGCCTAGCTTCAAAGATGACACCAGGTAATAATCATATTTTAGTATAAACTAATTCCTACGCGAAAGAATATTGAATTAATACAGGGTGGAGGCGTGAGGAAAGTTTTGAGTATGAATGTCGATGGCTATAAGAGCAGGGGAAAACCAAAGAAACGATGGATGGACTGTGTGAATGATGATATGGTTAGAAAGGGTATGACTACGGAGATGACGACTAATAGAGAAGTGTGGAAGAAAAATACATGTTACGACCCGAAATAAATTGGGATAAGGGCAGCAGGAGATTGATGATTAAACATGGGTAGTTCGCGAACGATTGAAGGAAATGAACTACTTCATATCACAAAATAAACTTATCATTCAATCAGTAGTCATTCAAATGTGTCGCTACTTCACTTAGTTCAGTCTTTCTTTTCGCTATTTCAATTTGAAATACACCAGCCTAGACAAAAATTTCTAAGTATCAGTAACAAAAAAACAAAACATACCTACTACTTAATAAAAATAGGTATGCTTAAATTCATATTTCTAGTTTGATAGCCCTAAGCCTGTATAAAGCATGAAGAAAAATCGACATACGTATAAAACTGAACTAGAAAAGTGCATCATTTGTCGTAACTTGTCAATCACTATCGTTACCCTACGATAGGGACTCGTTCTGATTTGCTGAACTAAATGAAGTACTGAAGGAAATGAGTGGACTACTTCACTAAGCGAAAAGATATACTTCATTCATTTCTTTTTACTGACACATTTTGCGCATCTCTATTGATGATGACAGGTTAGCCAGGACGTCGACACACAACCGGCTATTATGAATAGGGTATTACACCCATTTTTGAAAAGTGTCCTAATGAGATTCTAAAGTGCTAATAAACCACTAAAAAACAACATTTTTAATTAATCGATTAGTGCCGTAAAAATGCATTTACATTTTCAAATTTCGCGCGTAGTTTGACGAAAGCGCTGGACGCAGTGGACGCCATATTGCTCTTGGGTATGACGTCAATTTGCTGTGTAGACAAATGCGCTGATATTGTATATGATAAATAGCTTCCGCCCGCGGCTTCGCCCGCGTGGAAGTCGGAAATTATCCCACGGGAACGTACTACCGGGATAAAAAGTATCCTATGTGTTACATGAAGTGGGCTGCCGTTGTAAGACGACTAAAATGTCACGGTGTATATTGTGCAGTACGGGGATAAAGGCGTATTTCCAAATCTGTCTATTTCTATTCAAATTCTCTTAAAATTCCAGCATTGCTAGCGATTTTTTAGCTAATTGAAATTAATACCCTCGTTATTAAAGGCTATAATTGGCCAAGAGAGGTTTGCTCAGTGTAGACTGAGAAGATTATTTACGAAGGGGCGCAAATGTGATGCGTGCCTTAGGCGCCATTTTCTGTTGGTACGCCCCTGATTCCACCAAAACCTAGATTTTCTACAATATCCTATTTCTATAATCGATCCGCCGCGCCTTTTCCAAACGCGTTGGGGTCGACGTCCAGACTAACCAGATGCAACTAAATACCAGTATCTTACCCCTTATTCTTCCATCCTCAGATTCCAATACGTCCTAGCAGCCGCCACATCCATAGCCACCAAACAGAACGAGGAGACCCTGACCTACCTCAACCAGGGCCAGCCTTACGAGATCAAACTCAAGAAGTTGGGAGACCTGTCGCATTATAAAGGGAAGATACTCAAGGTAAACATTACACGCATGTATGCTATTGTTCTGTGTGGTGCCGGACGTAAAAGAATAGCACCATCCCATTTCTTCCCATGGGTGTCGTAGAAGGCGACTAAGGGCTTTACCGAGAATGGGCAGCAGCGTTCTCTATGCATTTTACCACCCTACTGCGATCGCCAACCCGCCTGCCAAGCGTGGCGATTATGGCAAGACCCCCCTTTTGGGGGTCTATGTCCAGCAGTGGACGTCTTTCCGCTGAAGTGATAAGTGATGATGCTGTGGCGGACATCTACAATGCCCCACATACGAAACTTAAAATCAACAAATGTGGAAAACACAAAAAGTGCAGTGGCGCCATCTACAATGCCATATGCGAACTACACAAGACTTGATGTCACACCGCAACTACATCGCGCAAGCAGAGTATACCGCGATTTGAGATCATTTGAGGGCCATCATGTAGATATGGCCCTCTAATGATCTTACCAATATTATTTCCGGATTTTGAAACAGGTTCAAATTAAATTAGCTTACAATACTTAACCCACGTTTTAGGTATCGATATCAAAGGACGAATGGAATGAAAAACAAACACAAAAAAAAATGTAAAAAATAATAATTCATCATTCGTTGGCCGAACGTAATCGATCAGCTGGTTTTGTAATTTCTCGTAAAACAAATACTTTTTACGAATTTTGAACGAATTTCTCAAAAACCAATGGCCTTAAACAGGGTTAAATTAGTTTAGCGGGCAATACTTTCACACACAGACATTAATGAATTTTATTTATACAGTGACATTTGTATATTTACTTTGTAAATTATTATATTATTTTATTTATTGTGAATGAGAAGATTATGTCGGTCATTCCTTTTTGTTTCGTTTCTTTTTTTTCCATGACCTGGCAGATTGAGTAATTTATGCGGCCTACCCAAATGTCCTTTCTTTGGTGTTGTTCATCGAATCTGAGCTCCTCAAGTTCTGAGTTGAGCTGCATGATTACTGATAAATGCGTGTAGTTACTGGACAGGTCCACTCAACGTGTGGTTCTTTCCTCAAAATACCACGTCAGACACCAATCCACATGCTCTTCAAATGATCTGACCAAGATTGTCCGGAATCTAAAAGAGATTTAGTAGAGATACGAAACGCCGACCTCATTCAGTGTTTTAAATATGATTGACGTGAAGTGTTTCTACAAACCTAGGCGCTTAGGCCGCTACTCCCAAAACGGTTTTTTTTTTTTTTTTTCTGGGTGGGAAATCATCAAATAACTTCTCCCGCTCTGGGTGGAGCGGGAGGGCGTGTCAGACTTTTACTGACTAAAACCCACCCGTGTTCCCTCACTTGCCTGTGTGCCGGGGGCCGCGGTATCTCTTTCGAACAACCCGCACCCCTGGCAGGCATCGGCCCTTGCGGGTCCCATCAGTTGCTGATGACATCTCTTTGAGGCGCGCGTGGAACACAACGCGCCGTCGACCCGGGCTTGGTCCTTACCGGACAGCGAGCTACCCATTACTCGCCGTCCGCAAGCCCGCGCCTACGGTGGCCGGGAATCAGCCTGGGATTCCCGACGCCCAGGGCGTCTCCTGCGAAGGCCACGGCTGTGAGGGCGCATGTATTGCATCTCCCTCACGTGCGCCGCCTCCCTCTTTGCGAGCATCACTGCTTCGCTGAAGGAGGCGACTGCTAGCCATGCCCTCTCGCTCCGTACCATGGCCTGAACCAGGGTCGGACGCGAGAGATCGCCGCCGCCGATCACCTCCACGAGGACACGGCGATGCTCCGCCCAAGCCGGGCAGACCTCCACCGTATGCTCCACCGTGTCCTCAGGGCGATCTTCGCAATGGAAACACCCGGGCGTTTCCTCTCGCCCTATCCGAAACAGGAACCTCCCGAAACAACCGTGTCCGGTGAGGACCTGTGTCAGGCGGAAGGTGAGGACGCCATGCCGCTTCTCAAACCACTCCTCAAAGAGGGGACTTACCGCCGCGATCGTGGCGTGCCCACTCCCAAAACGGTGAAGGATACATTGTGTAAAAATAAAAATAAAAATTCTAAGACACGTGACATCTACCAACCCGGACTGGGCCCGCGTGGTGGATTACGGCCCACCCTTCACAGAATCCGTTCTGTCCGGCCTGTGTCCCAGCTGTGGGAATATTGATTATGTGCAGACCTTACCTTGCAAACAGTTTTGTACATCATTTGAATTAACTCTATCTTTGACCGCAGAGCATAATTAAGATCTGCTTCCACGAACGTCGGCTACAGTATATGGAGCGGGAGCAGATCGCGCAGTGGCACAACGAGAGACCCGGAGAGAGGATTGTAGAGGTAAGGTTTTATACAAAGTGTAACAGATAGACGTAAGACCTGGAAGTAGTTTGTTGCTAATTGACTACTGAATTGACTCAGTAGCTTTAAATTTGTTTTTTTTTTTTGTCATAGCTACTGGCCGATCGAGGCAAAGATAATTCAATCTTATAACAAGGCGATAAGACTCAATTTTAAATGCGTAAAGTAATGATAGGGTCAACATGTTTTTCTTAACAATAAACTTTAAAAAAAAGTTTTGGTCATCGTGTTATGTTTTTAAGTCTATACTCTAATCGATAGTTGGATGGATGGAGGTTTGTTACTCTTTTACGCGAAAAATCCTGAACGGAATTGGATGAAATTTGGGACACAGATAGTTTATGACTTAGATCTTAGATTTTTCTAACTCACCGACCTTGACAATTCAAAAGTGCCTGTAATTGGTTTATTTGAAATAAATGCTTTGAGTTTGAGTTTGATCGTACGTCATTACGTCATAAACATTATAAAATTTAAATAATATAATGTTTGGACTTTAAAACAGACTATGACCTCTGAGTTTGTTTCGGCTTTTCTTCTCAGGGAACAGTCAGCTAGGAAATGCCGGCGCCATCTAGTTTTAAAAAATATTGACCAACAAAATATTGACGTGTAAAAGTGTCTTTTAAGATCTACTTACATAAATAAACATTTCATTTCATTTCATTTTCGGGTGACCACTGAAAATCAGCGCTGTGCTGTGGGTCCCATAGCACAGCATCATGCTGAGTGGAAGCCTTCTTGTCACAGTCACGGCGTGCAGATGCCGACTATTTATGTTCTATAGGCCGATGTATAAATATCTGTGGTGTTATTATGTTTTTTTTTAATGTTATGTAATTGTTTTTTATATGCACGTGTTTCTGTGACAAATAGGTAAATCCATTTTTCTTTCTTTCTAGATCAATACATAGAGTACTTATTATCCCGGTATTGCGTTCCGGTGGGATAATTTCCGACCTCCACGCGAGCGTAGCCACTGGCTACACTTGTAATAAATGTTCTCACAATTTTATTTTATTCAGGTGGATGTGCCTCTCTCATACGGCGTGATCCGCGTAGAGCAGCCATCTTGTCTGAACTCGTTCCACGTGTACTGGGACCCTACCAAAGATGTCGGCGTGTATATCAAGGTAAATGTTATTTATTTCTGTAATGATTAACATCATTCCAAGGTTGCCGGGAAGAGATCGCAGAAAGCGATAACGCTGCCCATTGTAAGTTTCTAGTGTTAAGTTTTTTTTTATCTTAGTAATGTATTTTCTGGTGTACAATAAAGCAAATACACCGAGAAATTTTAATGGTTGTTTTCCCGCGGCAGAACAACTTGGAGTACTTTCGAAGCATAGAGTAAAAGTAAAAAAATAAAGACTTTTTTGTTTAAAAATAATTAAAAAAATATTCATCAACTTGATAAAACACTACTCAATAGTAACTCTAGAGGTAACTTGTAGGTACTACTCGAATCGCACGCACCTCCGACAAAGAGAACAGCGATGCATTAATGTTTAAAGCAAAATAAACTCTCGCACGTGGTGATTTTTCACAATGGTTTTTTGTTTCTAATATTTTATTTGTTTATAAAACGATTGTATTACCAAGACAGAACCATTTCGCTGCGGGAAAACAACCATTAATATTTCACGGTGTATAAATAAATATAAATAAATAAATCATAATCTGCCTAGTCTTTTCCCAATTATGTTGGGGTTGGCTTCCAGTCTAACCGGATGCAGCTGAATACCAGTATTTTACATGGATAGACTAGACTGCCTATCTCACCTCCACAATCCAGTTACTGGGTTATACTAGTTGTGTGTTCCGTGTGGTGCCGGACGTAAAAGAATAGCACCGCCCCATTTCTTCCCGCTGGTGTCGTAGAAGGCGACTAAGAGACTTACTAGAGATTGGGCAGCAGCGTTCTCTATGCATTTGACCACAATACTGCGATCGCCAACCCGCCTGCCAAGCGTGGCGATTACGGCAAATCCCCCCTTTTGGGGGAGGCTTATGTCCAGCAGTGGACGTCTTTCGGCTGATATGATGACTAGTTGTGAGACTTTCGGGCTTCTGACGAATCGTAACGACTGTCATAGAATTACGAATCACAGAAAGAACTGCTTCCAATGTCCACAATCAATAATTGATTAGCACCTTGTTGGTCTGCTGATCCTAGTTTCCATCCCCGGGTCAGGCAAAGATTTATTGTTATTTAAAGCAGTGTGCTAGCTGATATGTGGCAAATATTTTAATAGTTAATTACTTACCTACCAGTGGCGAAGGGTCAATACAAACCGATTCCCATCGGCTTACCTTTACGAAATCCCACCTCCCACTGATTATTTCAAAGTACTATGAATTTTTATGTGTTTCTAAGTTTTACTGAAAAAATGCATGCGTGCAAAGAAAACCAAACCATCTTACAAAATTCTCTGATTCCAACTCAAGTATGAGTGAAAGAGCGGCTGATCCTGAGGAAATTAAGTTTACATCACGCGGGGAGGGTGAGGGTTTTTTTTAGAACAGCTTACCCAGTAATTACACCCCTCGCCACTGGTACCTACCATTGCATAGAATCAAGTTCTTCTGCCATAACAGACAGCTGTGCTGATGGACAGTTTGTTGCGCCACTTCTTCTTCCCAGCTAAAGCACTAGGAAGTGGTGAAGGGCGGGCGTGCCGGGGGACTGTCTTATATAATTATGACATTCAAAAAGTGCTGACATAAGCCTAGTTTGAATAAACGACTTTTGATTTGATTTTGATTTTGTTCAGTCAGGGGGTAAATGAGCATAAGTTTATGTATTCGTTAAAACAGTCGAGCGCTAGTTGCCGCATGTTGCTCTTCTCTCTTATTATCTGACCCCTCACAACTTATCAAAGTCAAAGTCAAAGCATTTATTTCAAATAGACACTTAAAAGGCACTTTTGAACGTCAACATTTACATTAAAATAGAATTGATTCTAGTCGCCCCTTCCAAAATGTAGTTTCGTATGGAGAAGAATGGGCAAGAAATTCCACCGTTTACTCTTTTAAAATGATTTAACTACAATATTTAAAATACATTCATTCAATAAACATGTAATATTTTTGTTGGTCCAGTGGTCGCAAGTGCAACTCCTGAGCAAGAGGACCTGGGTTCCATTTCTAGGTCGTGCAAACTGTATTAGGTTTTTCTATCTGGAATTTCCTCGAAGCAGCCCGGTGTCTGGATGTGCGCCAGGTTGATGATAACACGCTCGTCTCCTACTACATGGGACTTAAGTATATTCAGCTGAATGCCAGTATTGTACATGGAGCGGGTAACACGATATCTCCTTGGTAAGACTGGTTGTCAGACCTTCGGGCTTCTGACGACCCGTAACGACTGTCAAAGATCCACGAATGACAGCCGGGACCAACGGTTTAACTTGCTTTCCGAGGCACGGAGGGGTCTTGGTATGTAAACAGTCGATTCATGTAAAACACTGGTATTGGGCTGCATCTGGACTGGAAACCGACCCCAACATGGTTGGGAATAGGGTAGGATGGGTGATCATCATTCACGCAATAAATTCATCCATCATTTATTTGGTCTGTGGTGCGTAGGATTCGGTAGGTCGGTCGGTTCGGTAGGTCTCGGTATGTAAAGATGGTCACCCATCCACGGACCAACCGCGTCAAGCGTAGCTTAACCTGATGAATCGACCCGTGCGTCTGTTATTACCTAACCACGAACCCCTCACCCTTAGGCGAAACAGGGCGTAATGTTATGTAATTTTTAACTAAGCAACATTTTCTTCTCAGGTAAACTGCATATCGACGGAGTTCACAGCCAAGAAGCATGGCGGTGAGAAGGGAGTGCCTTTCCGTATACAAGTGGAGACCTACCTAGGCTGCGATGAGCATACACGATTGCATGCCGCTGCGTGCCAAATTAAGGTAAATCTATACTAATAATAAAGCTTAAAATCGTGTGCAGCGTGTCCTGGTGTCCTGCTGATGGACGCTACTGAAAGTGTCAAGCTCGTAGCCAAATTATGGCCTGACTGTATATAAATTAGGCAGTACATGCGCCCTCACGGCCGTAGCCTCCGCAGGAGACGCCCTGGGCGTCGGGAATCCCAGACTGATTCCCGGCCACCGTAGGCACGGGCTTGCGGACGGGGAGTAATGGGTAGCTCGCTGTCCGGTAAGGACCAAGCCCGGGTCGACGGCGCGTTGTGTTCCACGCGCGCCTCAAAGAGATGTCAGCACCAACTGCCTGCCAGGGGTGCGGGTTATTCGAAAGAGATACCGCGGCCCCTGGCACACAGGCAACTGAAGGAACACGGGTGGGTTTTAGTCAGTAAAAGTCTGACACGCCCTCCTGCTCCACCAGAGCGGGAGAAGTTATTTGATGATTTCCCACCCACAAAAATAAAAGCTACGTGTAAATTGCTATCGACACTCTCAAGAAGAAGAACATTCATTATCATTCATAACCAGTCTTGCCTAGGAGTATTGTGTTACCTAGAAACCGGATGCAAATATACCTAAGTATTTTACATGGAGCGACTGCCTATCTGACCACTTCAACCCAGTGTTTGGGTTATACGATACCCCTAGGTAAGACTGGTAGTCAGACTTTCAGACTTCTGACTATCCGTAACGCCTGTCAAATATGTATAGACAGACTATTTAACATCACGCTGGAGTTTTTGGCGGGATCGCATTGGAACATGTCGCAGAAACGGGACAGCCCCACCGGTATCCTAAATGCATTGTTATATTGAACGCGGAGAGCGCTGTATGATCTTTTTGAACATCTAGCCCACAGGCTGCACGTGTAAAAAGTAGTACAGTAGGCTCGAAAGAGCGTGATGTTAACAGGAAGTGAGCAACGTGCAAACCTGCAAGCCAGCATGTTCATATGACAACGACAACAAAAAAAATGCTTTTGTAAAATAAATTATTCTAATCAAATTAATATTTGTCCCCAGGTCTTCAAATTGAAAGGCGCCGACAGGAAACACAAACAGGATCGTGAGAAGGTGATGAGAAGACCTCGCACAGACTTGGAGAAGTTCCAGCCGGGGTGTGAAGCCACTGTCCTTACTACGGTATGGAAACTATTCTGTAACATATATTCTGGAAAGAATTTACATTTATTTAGCACAGACTAGAGACAGCATCAGACTGAGTTCCGTGTGGTGCCGGATGTAAAAGAATAGCACCATCTCACTTCTTCCCGTGGGTGTCGTAGGAGGCGACTAAGGGATTTATCAGAGAATGGGCAGCAGCATTCTCCATACATTTTACCACCATACTGCTATCACCAACCCGCCTGCCGAGCGTGGCGATTATGGAAAAACCTCCCCCAATATTACAAGGAGCTTGGGGGAGGCCTATGTCCAGCTGTGGACGTCTTTCGGCTGAAATTATGAGCACAGATTAAAAGACACACAATATATGGTGTCTTGGTTTAGGTTAGGTATGTGCAATAAAACACAGTTGCCAATACTACTACGTTAAGCGTGCTGTCACTACGGCAGCTTGGATAAAACTGCGAGTGCGGTATATCGCTCCGGACTCCCTCCACCACGCAACCTCCCACCACAACATGCATAACTTATTTATTAAACGTCACTATCAAATTATTCAGTTGTTAGGATCTTCCTCTTTTTTAAGTACGCAAAAAAAACCAGGATAGCCATATTTGCTTTAGTGAGGCGGAAACTATGTGACACCAAATAATCAGTTTCTCTGGACTTTTAAATTGAATTAGAGTTTCAAAATCAGTGATCATCAAGAATCATCAAAGATTGTAAAACGTCATTTTGTTTTGACAGCTGTCGAATGACGCCCTAATGCCGCCGCCATCTTTGGTCACCACCTCACCACCGTACTCGCCTGAACTGTGGTAAGTAGTTAATTTTTTTTTGGTGTTTTATATGACAGCATTGGAGTTTTTAAATACTGCGTCTTCATTCTTTAAGTATTAATTCACCAAAACTTTACATAATCTGTTTTACATGTATATTTAGTTTTTTAACTTTATACATCAGGAATAACCTAGGCATATTATCCACATGTTGATGAAGATTACCCTCTTATTCATAAACGTTGTTTAAAGTTAAGAGATGTTTAAACGTCAAAAATGTATGGTTAAACAGTCTCTAATCACTACTTAGCTTTAACGTTTTTGAGTTTGATTGTCGCTGAGCTAAGATTACGACTTGAATTTGTGCTCAAAGCTGATTTTACTTCAATATTTAAATCATTCACACAACGAAGAAGAATAAGAACCCTTAGGCAATAGAAACTTTCCTATTTGTTGATATAATAACCTACGCTCCATCGGAAGCGTTAGGGTCGTCACTCTTAGTGTTCGTAATATTGAAAAGGGTTTTAATGGTACGAAGTTCTTTAACGCGGTTTGCGGTAAGAGTTTACTGGTAGAAATCGCCACTCGCAAAAGCGTTCCCCCTCCATGCGACTTTCATCTTTGGACAAAATGTAAGTTCTAGATGGTGGCTGCGAAAATTTTTGTTTTAAATCATACGTGAGAAGGAACTTCGTTACTCTCGCACCGGGACCTTCGCTGAGAGGTCATGAATGCGCGCGTCTTGTGGGTGTGCCGTTTCGATCGTTTGTCTCCAACTTTTTTTTTCTTTGCTGTCCATATTAATATTCTGCCTTAGGTCTTGTCCTAAACACAATCGTAGCGTTCATTTCAAAATTTATCACGATGGGCGCGTATTCGCGCGACATCCACTTTCCATTAAAATAAGGCCTTAGAATCGGTTCGCTTTCGTTACTGTAAATATGTAAAAGAAAGAGATGACAATAGAACAATGAGACCGCTAACCCAAAGTGTCAAGCATGCAATTCATAAAATCACTGTCACATGATCATGAATTTAGAGCAATAAATAACAATTGGTATCAAGTGAGACAATTAATGGGACAATACCATAGAGTTAATAATTTAACCTGATGATACAGAAATTAGATACAATATGCCATCTGTTTCTGAAAGATCAAGTCCAGAAGTGGTATAAAAAAAAATGCTTGTATTGTCCCACTCCCTCCCTTTTCTTTTCCCACTCAACTCGATGCTGGACCAATCCCTCATGTCAAAGTCAAGTTGGTCCCGCTATCTACGCCTGGGTCTTCCGCGATCTCGTTGGACGTTTTCAGGGACCCATGCTGTGGTTGTCTTAACTCATAATGTAATCAAAAATTAATTAGCACTGTTGTTCCACTTATGCGGCACTATATTTAACCTTTGTTTTAACAGCTTCAAATTTTGTTGATACTTAATTTACTATTGATATTCCTCTTTTTTATTGGTAACAACGCTAGTCTTTAAATTTACCAAATTGTCTCGTTATGTATCTGTGGAAAACGTGGTTGATTTCACATTTGTATCATTTCTGTATGCTATCCTATCTTTTTGTAATTCTTAATGTGTAATTGTTTGTTTTCCCAAATAAATAAAATAAAAAATAATGCATCCGACATGCAGCAAACGTGTCCAGCCCAGTCCCATTCAAGCTTGGCTGCTTTTTTGGTGACGTTTGCGATTTGTATTTTAGAGCGCAATATCGTGTTCCGTATCAGGGGGTCTACTCTCTAAGCATGAAATCCGTAATCTCGGTGGAAGTTACGGGCGTTTCCTACTCCGTATAACATACGGACTTTAGTTTGGGGCCCAAACTAAGAATGAATTACTACATGATTTGGCAGTAGTCCCTACTCCCTATATGGTTTTACCCGTCCGAAAAAGTTAATTAATCAGTTGTAGGAGTCACTTCGAAGTTTCAAACTATTTTCGGACGAGCCCGTATATTCCTTGATGGAGTTAGAGAGTACCCCCAGAAATGTTACCTATACAACGTGTAACGGAAACGGTATATACATAAGTACCAAGGGCACGGCTTCTTTGGATTATATCAAACGATATTGGAATGGTTTTTTAATCCTATCTCTACATATACGAATTTTTAATATATTGATACCAGAACAAATTAAAACAAAAACATCACTCGGAAGAGATTTATTGTGATATTGGCAAGTAACGTGGAAAATTATTGACCTACGTAGTGCGGTGACACGTTTGTTATGATTTGAATTTAAGAAACTTATGAAACCGAAAATTTGGTATTAATTCTTAGAGTATTTTATTTTGAGCTGAAACTATGTATAGTGATTCTATACCAGTTATCTTTAGTGCTTAAGGATAGCAATAGGGTTTCTGTTACACCCTGTATATGCTGAAAAAGAAGTTTGGGCAAAGTATGGAAACCAATATACTCGTACCACTTTTGTCTAGTCTCCTTTCATGTCATGTCAGCTGTTGTGATTGCTTGACTTAATAATAAAATATCATTTGCCTCTCCTTTCACTAAGACTTTATGTTTAGATTTTTCATATTGCCTATTAAATGATACCTTATTATTTTCCGTTTTTGTTGTGATTTATTTTTAACCGACTACGGCGTAATAAAGAGAAAAGTTATAATTTTGACCGATTTGTGTGTATGTATGAATGTATGTTTGTTCAACTGTTTTCTCATAACTTCTAAACTACTTATCATAATTTGACAACTGAGGTGTCGTTGGATGCGTCTTGATAGCCCGCTGGTTATAGGCTGTGTGACGACACATTCATTTGAATATGGCGCACCCTAGTAGATATACAGTGAGTAACTAAAAAACTTTTTTAATAATGCCGTGTTGGGTACGTCCCCGTTTTCGTCATGATTAATTTTTTACCTTGAGCAATAAAATCTAGGACATATTTTATCGACGTAAAGTTAGCAAACTGTCCTTAACCTAAATATTAACACGATGTCAAGTGTTTTTATCATTAATGTTTTTATCTGTGATTTAAAAAAAAAACTCAGATAATCTATGATAGGTACCATATTAGGATATTTACATGATTAGTTTATTAATAAAATAACTGATACATATTTTTAGATACAGAAGTGTTAATTTTAGCAACGTAAAAGTTTAAAAACACGTTTTTGATGTGCAAAATAACAGATGGACATAGCCCAACATAAAAAAAAAATAGACCATGGGACAACATTGAAAAGGAATTCAATGCCACACTCCAAAATACATACCATCGAGGAAACTAACATCTACAGGGTGTAAAAGAAACCCTATTGCTATCCTTAAGCGCTAAAGATAACAGCTGGTATAGAATCACTATGACATAATTTCAGCTCAAAATAAAATACTCTAAGAATTGATACAAAATTTTCGGTTACATATGTTTCATATATTCAAATCATAACAAACGTGTCACCACACTACGTAGGTCAATAATTGGAATTATTGACCTACGTAGTGTGGTGACACGTTTGTTATGATTTTATTATATATTTTTTTACGTTACTTGCCAATATCACGATAAAACTCTTCCGAGTGATGTGTTTATTTCAATTTGAAAAGTTTGGTTTCTGGTATCAATATACTAAAAATTCTCATGACTTCCGAACATGTAGCGATAGGATTAAAAACCCCTTCCAATATCGTTTGATATCATCCAAAGAAGCCGTAGCCTTGGTATGTAATATACCCTTTCCGTTACACTTTGTATACACCGTAAGGCCTATTTTGCTTGCAGCGCTCAGCCGATATAGTAACGCTTGCTAACAGATGTGGTAATTGTGTGCACGGGATTTTGTTTTCAAATTGGTCAGATGTAAGTTTCCTTGTAGATACATAAACTCACGACTTATTCTCATGTGGGTAGTACATACTCCTTTTGCCTCGTTTACGTCCATACGTCAGTGGGCCTAGTTTACGTTTCATTATACCATTTCGATCAAACTCATCGAGCCAGTTCGGCGCTCCGATGGGTGGGTCCGTTACCAATCCAGGGCCAATCGGAGCGCCAAACGCAGTCGATGCGTTAGATCGGATGGTTAAAAGAAACTCTAACCATTGCCAGTTGAGCGGTTAATGTTATCGTTTTTTGTGGCGTTATTTTAACTATTGTTAATTATTCCATACAAAATTTCTTCTCCTATTTAACCCCTTTTAGAGATGAATATTTGAAAATGCTCTCTCAGTGCTTACCTTCGTGATATAACAAACTCTTGCGCAAAATTTCACGCTTCGTAAGCCAACGGTTTAGATTGTGCGTTGCCATGTATGTCAATAGAAGATTAGCACTTAGCAGAACTTAAAACAAAATAATTTTGGGATTTTTTTAACCATAGATTTTAGTTCACCTGCAAATTAACACTGGGTAATTCCACCTACAAATCCTCTTGGGGCATTTTTTAGAACTGATCAGTGATCAACTGATCATGGACGCGGGAAAATTTTTGGACCCGAAAAATGATTCGGGGAATTTTTTTCACCAGCAAATGGATGCCTACGGGATTATTTTATACCTGCTAAGCCACATTCCATACACATGCACACATAATTGAATTCGCCTTCACACAACGAGCTGATGTTGTATGACCTCTAGGTCGATATGTGTAGTTTAGTAATATAATTGAAGCTAGGCTGTGACCCGGACTAACTAGTGGTCATTGAGTACTAAGACTGTGGTGGAATTTATGGACAATTCTAGTGTTATCATCCATTTTCTAGCCATTTTATCGGTTTTAGTAGGATGATATTGGAGTCGTAGTTTTACAGGACACGGGGCATTTTTTACACATGCAGACGGTCACGGGGCCATTTTTGCACCTGGTATACACAAATTGAACAAGCCTACAGTATTTTTTAACTTGGGAAAATTTCTCTAACGTTAGTATACTTGCAGTTATTATTTATATGTAGTTTTGCGGTAGTCGTTTATTAGTAGTCTTTTTGTTCTTTCTTTTTTTGTTTTTTTTTTGTTGCACTTAAAACTTCCGCATCTCATTCAAATGCAAACAGAATTGAATTCGCCTTCACACAACGAGCTGATGGATGATCTGTGTCGATATATAGTAATAGTTATATAGAACACGGGGCAATTTTTACACATGCAATTGGTCACATCAAAATGAATCAGACGAGTCCCAACTCCAAAAGGGTACGTCATTTTATTACAAAGTTCCCAAGACCATCTTCTGGCACCATCATCAGATCAGCTCGATGTCATGATAATTTTGCATTGTCATCAGATTTCCATATGCATGCAAAATTTCAGCTCAATTGGAAACCGGGAAATGGGTCAATTACAGACAGACAGACAAGACAAAAATTGTTCGAATTTTTACTTTTACTAGTCGGGTTCGTGCTAGGCCCACATGATACAGGTGAAATCATAACGAATAGCAACGGTTTCAAAAATCTATACTTATAATATATCTAATACAGGTGAAAACTTTGTTAGTTGGTTTGACCGCGCTAATCTCTGGAACTACCAGTAGGATTTGAAATAATATTTTTGTGTATGACAGCCACATTCAAGAGTGAGGGTATAGACTATTTAACATCACGCTATGACTCTTAGGTGCCGAGAAAAATGAAAAAAGTACTCTAAGTAAGTGTAAACTAAGTGTTTGTACCGCGGCATCGTTGCCGTTGAAATTTCAATTTTACTCTCCTACTATTAAGTTTTATTTCTATTCGTGGCTTAAAAATCCCTTGCCGTGCCGTGCCGCCAGTGGGCGCTGGCCCTAACTCGTAACCATACAGTAAATAAATATGAAGTATCTACTACCAAATAAAGCTATTAGCAGAACAACTGACTAATGTTGTAAGTCACGACTGACCTAGATAAAATGTTACTTTTTTATCTAACCGTTATTGACTTTTCATGCTTGCTCTATCGATGTTTTAGTGGGTTTTTATGAAATTTAATTATCAACACAACATCCCCCTTGGGTTGTTGGGCCACAAAAGTGATGAATGAAAGTCAATTGCATGTATCTGAGATGAGAATGTTAAGAGGGATGTGTGGTGTTACACGAATGGATAGAATAAGAAATAAGTACATTAAGAGGAAGTCAAAGTGGCACCGATAACTGAAAAGTTGTGTGGAAATCGGTTGTCGTGGTATGGACATATTACAGTACGGAGGAATGAGGAAAATGTCGTGAGGAAAGTTTTGAGTATGAATGTCGATGGCTAAAAGAGTAGGGGGAGACTAAAGAAACGATGGATGGACTGTGTGAATGATGATATGGTTACAAAGGGTGTGACTACGGAGATGACGACTAATAGAGCAGTGGGGAAGTTAAAGACATGTTGCGCCGCACAGTGGATCGTCCCTATAGAGGTTGGACTTGGCAACTTGTGATATCAAAATGGATAAAAAATAAAAATAAAAATGCTATCGTATTCCTTTATCAAATATCTACAGATATTGATCTGAGACTTTTTCTAATTGGACTCATATTTCAGAAGCAAATCGATAAAAAGTGTTTTCTTTGTATGGAAATTAACATTAAAACTCCCCCACCGCCTGAGTCTCGCCTTGTTTTGGGTAGGTTTTACTATAATTGGTATCTATCTACTTAGCGCCACATTTTATCCCCAGACATATGGTGACCCAAAGGTGCCCTTTCTGAGATATAATCGATTTTCGTTTTATCATTAAAAAAATACAATAGCAAGACAAAAATACCATAGTAACCATGAATTTTCATTGAACAGGAAAATGATGATTACCCTTGGATGTTCCGAAGGGATAGGTAGAGTTATGTAGAACAAACACATTTCATCAGTTCGGTTTAAATCACAGGTGCCAGGTGCCAGGTAATACTAATAATCTCGACTGTCGTTTTTGTTTTTAATATTTATTTTAGCTCGAGTAAAGTTTTCAATGTTTTGTACCAACAAAACATTATTTGCCATAATAATTATGATTAAATGATTGGCAATGTTGTATGTTTCGTATTGTTAATTACTTACTATTGTATTGAATCAAGTCTATCTAACTAAACAGACAGCTGTGCTGCCGGGGAGTTTATTACGCCAATTCTTCCTAGCTAAAGCACTCAGCAGTGGTGAAGGGCGAGCGTTTTGGGGGACTATCTTATGTAATTTTGACGTTCAAAAAGTGCTGACTCTCAGCCTAGTTTGAATAAATGACTTTTGTTTTGATTTGACCCCTATGACGTATTGCTAACAACCAGGCACGAATCTAAGCCTGCTCAAACACTTGTTTCTCTACGCGCTGCACTCCGTTCGATTCTCAATGCTAGTTTTATCACTGAAAGTTGAAAATCCATTGCGCGAAAAAATCCCCCCGCGATGACGCCGACGCGTCGGGTCGCGATCGCGACGTGTACGCGCTGCAAACGCAACTAGTGCTGCCTTTTCATGGCCGAAAACGTGCTGTCAACGCGCATTGTCGGCATTCACACAGACATATAAAATCGAGGCGAGATTTTTTCGCTGTGGGTAATGTCACTATGCTGTGTAGACAAATGCGCTGATATTTTGTATGATAATTGTTTATAATTATAAAATATAGTTACTATTCTGCTTACCGTTGGTTTGCTTTTCCTGAATGTAAGATATTATTTCATTAAAAAGTACTTAGGTTACGGAAATAATAAAAGTACAAAGTTGTTCTAGTTTATACAGCGGTATATAACGAAATAACATGGCCGCTACTATTTCATGGTGTTCAGAAACAGATTAAAAAAACTGAAATCTCTGAATTGAATTTTAAAATTTAATTTGTTATTTCGAAATAAAACTAACATTTTCCGATTGATTTTTGCCTGAGCTATCTCATTAATATATTTTTCGATTTTTCTCATAAAGAGTAAAATACCATAGTTCGGCCAGCAAAACCGGTAATTGTCGCAAAAAACAAACTATTGACATCGCAACATCACTGGCTTTACTAAAATAACTTTTCATCTAATTCTGTCCAGCTCGTTAATTCAATTCTGTCCCTATTATGTATTATTAGTATGCTGATCGTACAATAGCGGACAATTTAGTGCCTGCCTTCATGTATCATGTTTGGCATGACTAGCCAAAGACACTTGCATAGCCATTGTTACTTCTTCTAGCGTGAAATAGCGTATCTACCGAGCTGTTATCATTATGTATTTTAATGTTTATAAACCGGTAATTACCGCAAAAATAAGCTATTGTCATCACTAGCGGTACAAAAATAACCCTATACGATTAATTCCGTCCAGCACGTTAATTCAATAGTTTCTCTAATGGGTATAATTAGAATGCTGATCGTGCTTTAGCGAACAATTGCCTCCCTTGATGTCTCGTCTTTTACGTGACAAGGCGACGAGACTGGCTGACTTGCATAGCAATTGAAACATGGTACTCCTAGCGTGAAATAACGTATCTTTACTAGCATGGCGTGTTGTTATTATGAAGCTTCTTTTTATGTTTTACGTAATAAACAGTTGCACTTGCACGCGATACTTTTGACACGATCATAACTGGTATAAAAGAACATAATTTATTGGTTGCGTTATTGTCGCTGGGTTTTTATTTTACCATTTTGTTTTCTACCTGTGATTGTCAAATATTTTATTTCATCCACGTCCATGTTTTGGATGATATTTGGCACGCAGGTAGACATGACTTGAGTTTGGTTATACGATACTTTATCCCGGTAGTAGTAGATATTTACGTTCCCGTGTAAAATAATTTCCGATCTCCACGCGGGCAATCCGCGCTCAAAAGCAAGTATGCTATACGTCAATTAGGGTAGATTGTCAACAGGTTGCCGGTTTTCATTTATCTGCCATAGTTATAGGTAATATTAACCCAAAGCCCTTTTCGTTGAGTTTGTACTGCTTCTCAAATCGTTTTCTTCATCCAGAATTTTGTCTTCTACAAATTTCTTAACTTCATTTCAAGTCTCAAATTCGAAGTTTGACTGTGTTGAAGGTTTCTCTATGTAAAAGTACCACATCAAATACGAGCTATTCTTCTAAACGCCACTCTCTTAACACAAAGCATCAAATACCCATAAATCACCAGTCCACATAATTGAACATTACACAACTCCGACCTGGCACGTCCATTCATCCTGCATCAAGACGAATCCGAAGCAGTTACCGACCCCATTACAGTAAATAGTACCCGGCTATATTTAGAACGGATAGATGCTAGCGCGACTTGAAACTCGTTTTGACTGGATTAATAAGGATGTAACGATATTGTAAGCAGACTTTATTTGTGACCTGTCATTTTATTAACCTTTGAGTTTGTGGCTGAAGACGGTGATTGTAGGAATGATCTTAGATGTATAAGATCAGCTTTGGTATCTTTACTTTTTAGTAGCAAATTTACACATGAGTACCTACTGTACTTAAATATATCTCAATTACTAAACATCTGTTGAGGCAGTTTAATATCAAAGCGATACAAAAGTAGAAAACTCGACTAGTAGTAAAAGATTTTTAGTAATTGAGAGATATTTCATTCGTATTCACATTTTACTCATAGGTAAAGTTGCTCATGGACAGTAAAGATGCCATAGTTGACGGTATTAAAAGTCTACTTGGTGTTTAATCAAAGTGATAGGAAGGGAACGTTGGACACCATGAATGACACCTTCATTACAAATCTAGATCCTCCGTACAGAGTTGCTATAAGTACCAAAGTATTTATTGATGTTTGTGAAAACAATATTTAAAAAGTATCAATGTAAAAACGCTACGGTGTAAGGCTTTATAGTTTGCACAAAGTGTTCCTTTCAATACATCTCCGCGTCTCTCTGAACGTGACAAAGGTCTGAACTTTCCCACCAGTTTCGCTATAAAATGGCAAACGTCAATGCACTTGCCCGTTAAGCCGTGATTAAATCTCGTTTCTCTCTTGACCACAACCATGCTAGTATTATAAATTTAATAGTAACACTGTCCGTCTGTTTGTTACCTTTAAATGACTTATCGACTGTTCGGATTTGGATGAAATTTTAAAGCAGAAAGAAAAGTAGGTTTGTTAGGCACAGGGATAGTTCATAACTTCAGCATTCACGAGCATTCGACAGGGTATTCGAGTATCGAACATGACACATTTTGATAACCTGAGTTGCCTTTGATTTGCCACCAACAGCAAAAAGCTGTCGGAAGAAAAGCGGTCGTCTATTTGATTTAAACTGACAATAATAGGAAACGTTTTATCCCGCTAGTTCCATCACATTGACATCCACGCTAGCGAAGCCGGGGGCAAAACCTTGTATATATGCAATACAATTCTATTACGGCATAGCACTATATCGCTGTCCTCTTCTAATGCTCTCATTGGCGAGCTCTCAGCTGTAGTAACCTATTTAGAATACTGGGTCCGTTCAGGTCGTTGACTTCCATGGTTTGCAGTTTATGCAATACCGGTGTTCTACTTTCGTGCAGTGCTAATATCATGTACAGTTTGCATTTATTTTTGGCTTCACAAAAAAAAATGCTTATTTGGAAAACCTGAGACCGTATCAGGAATGTCATGTCTATCACGTTTCATGATAATAATAATCATGCCAGCCTATTACTGCACTCCCACTGCATGGCAAAGTTCTCTTCTGATTTAGAGAAGGCACGACCATTGATCACCTCACCGCCCATTCATTATATATGGTGGTCTTGAACGGTTATTGTAGCCATCATTATGAACAATTACTACCTTTGCCTAAAACTAAAATCAGGAAAAACAAAATTCGCTTATACATTTTGTCGAGTTATGTGACCATACTAACATAATATGGAGCAGCAGCATATAATTTTATCGCGATCTTAGGATTGATCCCATATAAAATAATAAAAGATTCAAAGCACTATACAGTCAAAATTAATAACTTTACACAATTGCACAGTTTACCGGTTTCAGAGGCAACTTTAACTGCAAATCACCGATAAAATTTCAGCTCGAATCCAGTTTACAAGTTATAAATGCAATTTGCCGCCTGTGTGCAATGAAAGACGCTTATCCAATTGGTAACAAGATTTGGAGTGTTGGCTGCGCAATATCTTGCTATGTATAGCTTAACGGCCTTGTCTTCGCCGTTTTGCTTGGCATTGAGACATCGTTCGTGCAATCTCATCTCTTTTCATCTTTAGGAAATGTGAACGTGTAGAGTACCGTTGTCTTCATAAAATGATGTCATGGGTTTGTGAAGAAAAATAAACTACTTATTTGAATTTGCATTGCATTTGAATACAGTCGTTTACTAAAAATGAACTGCTATAGAAAAAATGGTAGTTAGTTTTAACAGGAGTTGTTTCTTTTTCTTCTTCGTCAATGCTTCTTTTTCTTATGTTATGATCATTCTCTTGCTGTTATCTCAATTTATTTGGGGTTGTCAAATTTTCTACCATACCATAAAAAATTACGCCAATTCCTTGTTTGAAAATTCGTAACAAGGAAAACATTATTTCCGTCTGTGAACAATTTCATCCCGATATTCTCGTTTGTTGAAAACACTGCTTTATATTTAAATGTTGTTTTCGCACACGCAATAAAAACGTAAGTATTGTTATTATAAAAAGTGTTGTAACAGTTGTATCTGTTCCAAGATGAGACAATTACTATCCCTTCTTGGAAAACCGCCAATTCTTGGCAGATCGTTGCTAACTACGAAGTTTGTTATTCTTCGAATAAGAAATTGGAGTATTTCTTCGTAAAGGCGTTTACGATGTGTTTTCACGGTGGCTTTCTTGGGACTTAAATTTGCAATGGATGCTTAAGTTTTTATGGTTTTAGAATTTTATTGAAGAGTACTTCGCTTAATGTTCGTTGTATACTCGAATTGACAAAACACAATTATTTAAGTACTTTAGTTAGTTTCCGCTGTAAGAAAATAATCTAAAGCCAGAGTAAACACAGCTTGTGTTTATCCTCATAGGTATCGAAATTAATTATGTGGACGAGTAAAACGTAGTTTAAAGCTATAATAGAAAGAAAAAACAATTGTTGTAATTTAAAGGAACTGACTTAGTTACCTATATCTCCCTCATTTAATACGAAGAAAAACACTTTGGCAGTTGAACGAATGTCGACTAATGACCGATCTCTATAATTTACCGACAGTTGTAGGTTAAATTTAAGACTCTTGATATCTTTTCCAATAATAAAGCAAAGACCTAATACCTTCGCATAGTAGAATTAACTTACGAAACTATCTAAATGCCCAGTTTGGAAATTAAAAAATGCTACCATTGGTAAGGAAATCGATTCGTTTTTGTTTATAGGAACCGAGCCTACGCTGCGTAGTGTAGTGACGCAAAAATGCCTACTAATTTAACTTTTTCTATTTTTCCTATTTTAATTTTAACCTCTAATGTCCCAATCAACAACCATCCGATCTACTGGTTAACCCTCATATTCTCACCGCTGCTAAACGCGTAACCGATTCGTTTTTGCCACAAAGTCGTGTGAAGGTGGTGTTAACTAGAATGAACCAATTTAGCAGTGGTTTTAGCGAGCACCCCTCGTTGTTCATTTATTCTCGACACGTATGTGTGACGCGGTCGCTTGTTGTTTTTAATTATATTTTGTTATTAGATTACAGGATGGAGAAAGATAAGACTTGTTAGTTGTTTTTTTTTTGATTGCGAAATCATCAAATAACTTCTCTCCCGCTCTGCGTGGAGCGGAAGAGCGTGTCAGACTTTTACTGACCAAACCCACAGGTGTTCCTTCAGTTGCCTGTGTGCCAGGGGCCACGGTATCTCTTGTAAAGAACCTGCACTTCTGGCAGGTGGTTGGTTAGGTTCATGATTAGGAGCTTAAAAATGTTCCTATTTCTCGTGTAGATGGAATATGTTAGGTGTTTCAAACAGCTGAAAATCATTGGCAAGTTAAAATAGTATCCATTTCATCATCGTCGGTCACAGCCCGACTTCACCCGCTATTGGGCATATATCTGTTTGCTTGTGCGAATACCCGTGCTCCTGTGCCAGCCATGAGCCAATCTCATGCAAGTTTTTTCCTCGATGGCAACAATGTCTTCTACCCATCTAGGATTGCCAGGTCTCAAAATCGAAAAGCCGGACAGACCGGTCAGTTTAGCTGAACATTTGAGTTAAAAGGTCGGACACCCTTAATTTTTTAATCTTAGTATAACACGACAATAAAAAAGTAGTAGTAGCCTTCTTAAATTCTAAAAAATTAAAGAACAATAACATTGAATGAACTAGTCTTCTTTTTATGGACAGTGCTAGTCCGTTTGCTTGCGCTAGCGATACAAGGTGATGTGGGCGGAGCGGAAACCAACACATGTTTTTTTATGGTCAAAAAGCCTAACAAAAGCCGATCAGGCCAGACACCGTCTAATTTTGCCGGACGCACAACCAAAAAGCCTGACTGTGTCCGGCTTTATCCGGACGCCTGGCAACGCCGTACCTACCCATCTCGCTGCCAGACGACCTTATGATTTACAAAGTGGTTACGAAATAAACATAACATCAGCCTGTAATCCCCGAAGGGCTTGGCAGAATTGTACATATAGTACATCCACAATTTCTGCAGTTATGTTTAAATTCCATGTAATACGGGCAGCGACTTAAACGGTGCAAGATTTAAAAATTAGGTACCTACCAAAATAAAAATAAACTAACTGTAAATATAAATACTCAGCAAAACGACACCAATTACAGTAAAGCGAAACCGTGCAACTATTTTCATTTATCTCCGCCAACGGCTGCCGTATACAACTGACGGAAGAAACCACTGACGACATTGTCTTAGGTCCGGTACCGATAGATAGTGCTGCGCGTTATTATTACAGACCCGTTCCCCGCGACTTCGTCCGCGTGTATTTTGTATTTTATCATTTTCCTTCCCTTCCCCTTCTCTAGGCCGAGCCCTTCTCCAATCCTATCAGCCAAATTTCACGATCGGTTCATTGGTTTAGGCATGAAAAGGTTACAACAACACAAGGTTAATTACGCATTTAAAAGGTTGGTTAGTGATGCACGTTATTTCTTAGAGGTAGCCGATGGCTGGTTTTCTTTACCTCCTCCCATTAACCTCCTCCCTCTGAGGGGATTTTACAGTGGTTTTTTTTAACAACATAGTAGGGAAAAGACTAGGCACATTATGATAAGACTCCGGAATAATGATGAAAAAGAGCGCCAAATATACCCCCCCTTTTTTGCTAGGGTGAAAGTTATCTCAAAGACATACTTTCAGTACAAGGGATGTTAATCGTACTTTACCGAACCGAAGAATTCGTTATTATGTCATACATTATATTTATCAAACCGTTATCGGGAACTTATCAATAGGAAAGTTTTATTTATTTGTATGTCAACAAAATGACACAGAAACGGCTTATCCAATTGATATGGACGTATGGAAAATGTTACCTTGAATTAACGTTGCACTAGGAGACCCATACTCTAATGGAAACGGAAGTTCCAAAACTTTGTTTTTAAATAGGTACAGTAGGCCCGACATATTATGGCTGGGTGTGTTGGTATAGACGCCAGCATATCAAGCTATCCCAAACTGTCAAATTTTCCGAATTGAACATGAACCTTATACTTTTGTAATAAAGTTGAAGAACTATCAAATACATTTAACAGATTGAGGTAGCTTGATGTGCTGGCGTCTATACATACTATAGCTAAATTACAAACAACTGCATACTGCAATGAAATGGGCTTGTGGAAGTGTCGCGGTCACAGACGGTAAGGCTTCTTTATTATAAAAGAGTAAGTTTCTGTAGCCACAACAACGCTGTGTCCATGAAGATCATATTCGCTTTCACTAAAGTACAGACGCCAGCACATCAAGCTACCCCAAACTGTCAAATTTTCCCAATTGAACATGAACCTTAGGCATATGCCATAAAGTTGAAAATCTATCAAAGAAATTTGACAGATTGGGGTAGCTTGATGTGCTGGCGTCTGTACATACCTCAGTACATGGTTCGTTTAAAAATAATAATGGTTGCTACAGGACTGCTATCCAAATAATGGTGTTTGCTTGATAATAAACTATGTATCTATCCATCTTTAAACTATTTAAATTGAGGAAATTACGAGTTATCAATCGCTTTTTTTTGTAGTCTATTTGCAATAACCGTAAAAATACTACAACCTTAAGGATCGAAAAAAGTACCGTACCTACTTAAAATACTCGTATGTTTACCATGCCCACTCACCAAATTTAAAATATATATGAGGGGGACTCGTCTAGATTGCAATGAAATGGTAAACAGACTACTCAGCCGTTCAGCTATTTTTAGTTCAGTTATTGTGTTGTTATTCAGTTAAACTCAGCGCTTTCAATAATTTGAATGAACGGCACGCTTTTAAATGAAGTCTTTGTAATAATTTACATGACTGGACAAGATCATGCTCATTTTAGATTGTAAGATAGCTGTTATTAACATATATTACTACTTGAAACGAGCGATAAACTAACTCGAGTGGCAGAAAACGAATTACATCAGTTTGAAATTAATTAACGCACAATTGGGCGAAACAGAATAAAGCGATTATTATATCCGGTTTATTGCCGATCAGTCTAAGATTTAAATTAATAACACTGTGATGTTGAGCATATACAGTTAAAAATACATCAAATATTATGTATCTAAACTGTTGTGAATCCGTTCATCAAAAAAATCAAAATAAAACGTCTTTAATAGCTTTTATCACATGTACCAAAATAACATTTTTTACAATTTTTGTCTGTCTGTCTGTTCCCGCTAATCTCTGAAATGGCCGGACCGTTTTTGACGGGACTTTCACTGGCAAGTAGCTGGTGTAATAAGGATTAACTTGGCTACTTTTATTTTAGAAAAATCCACGCGGGCGAAGTCGCGGGCACAGCTAGTTTCAAAATAAAACGTAAAAAACGAAACGATATAAACATACGCGTCACAGCACTAGCGCTCCGACCGCACGATGCACCGACCCGAGCCGGCCGCAGCCTCTACGAACCGATTCCAACCGGTTTTGATCCAATCGAGGTGCGCGCCTCACTCGCGGCCAATCAGCGGCCATTACGCCCAGTCGCTCGCGCTCCGCCGTCTGTCACGTACTCCTTTGTTTCTAGTTTCTATTCACATTTATTTTTCCGCTGAGAAATCGTTGTGATTTTCACTGCACCCTATCAAACAGGTGCTATCCTGGGTGCAATAACGCATTGCCGAAACGACCATCGCATCGCCATCCGCGTATCGATTTCTGTGGGCAGTTGACTGATCAAATATGTTGGACAAGTAAAAAAGTGCTACGAACAGTAAAAGGACTTTACAGCCTAGTTTTGTGGTGTACATAGTGCGAATATAATTGTGACAAATGGTTGTTGAAGCGAGCTGCAGGCCAGCTATGGTGGTTGCACGCGGGCGGGCGTATCGCGTTGGATCTGGTGCATTCATCTTCTTCAACTTAACGAGGCAGGACCATAGCTGACGAGTAATATGCTCGTGCTCGAGCAAAGACTGAGTGCGCGGCACCTGGGGCGTGGGGTAGTGCTCAGTGCTCGCCTTGTGCACGGCGTGGAAGCCCAAGGATGGCGGATGAAATTCTCCCTTTTGAAGGCCGAGGTCGAGATCGAAGCCGACCCGGTGACGTATAGGGAACTCGCAAGGAGGCTGAATGCAGCTAATGTTCACGTCAGACCCGCCCGTCGCCCGAGATTGCTGTAAATATATTTTTTAACTTTAAGTTTTATAAACCCTAAGGTAAAACTGGTAGTATTTTGGTCAGTAGGTCGTCGGTTTTAATGATAGAGAGTTAAACTAGATTATTACCTTATTTCTGAACACACTCGATTCATTTGCAAGTACACTACTACAAAGTTTGATAAACTAATCAACTTTCAACTCTATAATAATTTTGCCAATAGATTTGTTTTTTTATGTGTACAGTGACATACTGCTTATAACCGGTAACCTCCCAATTTAAGTACTGGTTTTCATACTCACAGCGTCATCATAATAAGCTTCTAAACATATCATTCACACTATGCAAACTCACGCCTTCTTCCTAGGTGGGTAGGCAGAAACTACAGTCGCCACCTGTTACTATCCTTACTCCTTTTGCCTCGTTAACGTACCATCTGGTCATACATGCACGCTGAGTTCTGAAAACATATCTCTGCTCTATCCTACTAATATTATAGAAACTTTGTGAAAATTTTTGTTACATCATGCAAAGACGTTTGGCACACCGATGGTTTATAATCTGGATTAACACATGCAACAGCTAGTAAGGGCATACAAACAAGCCTGTGTCCCGGCAGTGGGAACATGCTAAACATTTATATACGCTTTATATTAGCTTCACTTGTATGTTTGTTTGTAACCGACTCCTTATGGCGCAATTTTGACCCACTTCAAACGGTCAGATTTCATTTAAACTTTGTAGACTTATGGAGGACCGATGACAATTCAAAAATTAAAAAAAAAAATAGAAAAAAAAAACAAAACTTAAAAATCATGCTTTTGTAGTTAGCAGGACTAAAAAAAAATAGTAAATAAATAATAGTTCGATTAAAAAGCGTGGGGTGCTTGATATTAATTTATTATAAAAATACCTCTAAAAGCACCCCACGCTCTTTAATAGAATTAAATTATTTTCTACTTATTAGTTTGGTTTTTAAAGCGTGTTTTTTAGTTTTTTAATTATTTTAAGTTAAAAGGTGGTTACTTAAAACACAGATAAAGAAATGTATGGTAAAGCAACTTAACTTTAAACAACATTAGTAAATTAACCCCTATGTTAATACCAAACGCAATAAATAAATAAACCCAACAACAACAATCTTATAATTGACCAATTCTTCCAATGTGATGTGATCCATTCATATTGTGAGTCACCATCACCAAAACATAATATGCATGACTAAACTATAATTATGTAAATACTGATCTCTAGAATATAAATCTAAAATTTATTCATTTACTGACTGACAATAAGCCTAAACTACTCGGTCTAGAAGCATGAAATTTTTCACAAGAGAAATATTTTTGAAAATTCGTATTATAATAGGTACATACCCATAACTGTTAGTGTAAATTATTTCATTACCACTGCCTTCAAAACGGTAAACCAAAACATGAAATAACCAGCATGTCCTAGAGCTAACGAGGACGAGATAAAAGCTATGGCAGGTGATGGTGACAGTGACAGAGAAATGGAGACAGTTGGGGGAGGCCTTTGCCAACAAGAGGCACACAGACGAGTCAATAAATCAATTATTATAATTTTAAATAGAATATTAACAAAGTGAAAATAAATAAATGATAAATTATTAGTATGTTAAATTAAAGTGGAATTTGTTAATGTACAATTATGATGTCTGAATAAAAGCTATTATTATTATAGTCCTAGAGATAAAGATTTGAAGACTGACATCTACCAACACCCACTAGGCCCGTACGGTGGATAACGGTCCACTCCTACAGAGAGGAGGCCTGTGTCCCAGCTGTGAGAACAGTATACGCTGCTATGGTGATGAAATAAACTGTGCAAAGTAGTACAATAGTTTCATTGTAAATGGTCTATAGGGAAGCCACTACTCATACCAAATGTTAAGGCTTTAGAAGCGTAGTTCTTAACAATAGGCCAGAAATGTAACAGACAATATGAAAGGTCAAATAGATTGAACTCAAGGGTCAAATCAAAAGATGTGGGTCAAATTAGTATTGAGAACATTTTGTCAATTGGTAGATAAATATTTTGCTGCGTTGTTTCAAGAGCTGTGGTGGCTTCTGTCTAACCCTTTGGGTAATACAGGCATGATGTTATGTTCTAATCTAAGGGATTTAGTTCAAAATAAATATCAAGTCAAAGCAACTTAAATATCCCGTCATATTTACAACTCCATCTAAAAAAGAAAACACTAAGAAATCAATACCATAATATAATAAAGCTTAAGACACCAATGTAGGATGAATTGTTCAAACGTAATACTTAAATCGTCAAGTAAGTATACGTAATCTCTTAAAAACTATAGCCCTCTTACTAATAAACATGGAATAAAGTGTTTTTAATAAGAGTGTAAGTGTTTTTAGTAAGAGTGAAAGTTCAAGCACAATGGTCCATTTGAAGGACTAAGTGTGGAAAACACACCCACTGACATAGAAAGGAAGAGTTTGTGGAACTTACAGTTGTGTATGAAAAATTATCTGTGCACCAGTCTTGCACAGGAGTATTGTGTTTCCTAGTAATTGGGCTGTTGCTCTATGTCAAAACACTAGTATTCAGCTCCTTTAAATTGGAAGCCGACTCCAACGTAGTTGGGATTTTACAGATTTTACTCAACAATTAAGATACAAAAAACAGAAATGTTAATCTACTTTGGTTGCTAACTGTACCAGCCATTTAGCAACATCGCAAACCTACAGCCACTTAAAAATAGTTCCTTATCTGTACAAATAACACAATAGATAACACACACATAATATATATATATATAAACCTAATCTGAATCATTCCACTTCCTGAATTAAATTATATTTGTTTTCCGCACTATCTGTAAGTGCTTTTATCCATATTATTGCGTAGAATGGGCAAACACTTCATTGTTTGGAAAAATTTATAATGTTGTTCAATACTGTGTGAATTTCCAATGGATAAGTTGTAGAGATGGGCCGACTATGACTTTGGGCGATTAGCCGACTAGTTGGCCAAGCCGATCATTAATTTTGGTTGAGTTCGGGTGACATTGGCTATGTTCAAAATGGCAAACCTACTTATTGCCAATTGTTTGCTATCGAGTTTCTTCTTTTTGTTAGAAGTATTAACAAATTTTACTTTCGGTATTTAATTTCTTAAAAATGTAATAACCACACTACCGGTTCCTATTCCTTACTTATCCTAATTTCCTGATTGCACTGAAAGTAAACTGTAAAACTGATTTTATAATAAATAAATATGACAGTATAGATTTCTATTTCATTTCAATCACAATCTTTTAAATTTTTAAGCATATTAATACGAGTAAAAAATGGGCTGACTAGAGTGGTTTTAGCCGACTAGTCGCCGACTACAAATATGGCCGACTAGTCGGTACATCGCTAATAAGTTGTTTTTTGTCTCATTAGCCTAGTGGTTGCAAGCTCTACTACTGATCATGAGGTCCTGGGTATCAATTCTTAGGTCCCCGGGCCTTTGGCCGTTATTATGGTTTTTTTTTACCAGGAATTTCTCAGTCGCAGCCCGGTGTCGGGATTTGTGATGTTATGTTTGCTTTTTCTGTGGAGTACCATTTATTTTGGTAGTAAATTCCCTTGACAAATACCTACAGCTGTAAAAAATTATAAAAATAACAATAGCGGATACATAATAAGAGGGGGTTTTGTGGAGACGTTATAAATAACAACCGCTCGTTTCCAGCTATTAGGTTAAGCTACGTTTACCGCGGTTGGTCGGTGGATGGGTGACCCTCTTTACACACCAAGACCCCTCGGAAAGCACGTTAAGCCGTTGGTGTCGGCTGTCAGTTGACAGTCGTTACGGGTCGTCAGATGCCCGAAAGTCTGGCAACCAGTCTTACCAAGGGGTATCGTATTACCCAGTATTTATGCATTGTTGTAATATTTGACGTGTTTTTTTGCCTTATGTAATTTTTTTTTTAAACCATGTAATTTCAGATACAATTTATTGTTCATGAATAAATAAACAAACAGTAACTAGGTTGTAGAGGTAAGATAGGCAGTCGCTCCATGTGAAGTACTGGTATTCAGCTGTTTCCGGTTAGACTGGAAGTTGACCCTATCATAGTTAGGAAAAGGCTAGGCAGATGATGATAAATAATGTAATGTTTTGTTCTTAAATAATTGTACTACTAGCAACCATGCATGGCATGGTTTTTACGACACTAAAAAGTATAAAAAATTTCTTTGTCATAAAACTATTGAAAAAGTCTGCGTCGTACAGGCAGACACAAAAGCGACTGTTTGATACAATTTTATATTTAAATATTTTTGTAACATTCTACAGGGTTCTTGTAAGGTTCTGGTGAATTATTAATATGTATTTGTGTTATACTAGAGTTGAAAGTAGATTCTAAATATTGAATTCCAATGACACTGGCTGTATGTACCTCCAGCTATATTTTTGTAATACTAAATCAATTGTTTTTTTTTTGTTGCAGTGTGGCCCCCAAGTCTGTTGCAAGTCCAATAGCGGTGAACAAGCCTATTTTACCACATAATGGTGAGACTAAAGTTAACTACATTATACCAAGACCCCTCCGTGCCTCGCAAAGCACGTTAAGCCGTTAGTTCCGGCTGTCATTCGTGGATCTTTGAGTAATCTTTACTGGTCTTCAGAAGCCCGAAAGTCTGGCAGTCGCACCATGTAAAATAATTGGTACTCAGCTGCATCCGGTCAGACTGGAAGCCGACCCTAACATAGTTTGAAAAGGCTAGGCAGATGATGGTGAATTAATTTGGTAAATGTCTTGTTTCAGCCATCCTTGCCTCCAACAACCAAATGAAGACGTCGTTTTGCCAAGAGTGAGTATTTTACTGTTTTTATAATACCAGCTTTATATCCTAAAAGCATTGATATACAAAAAAAAACCCAAGATACATAATCAGCGGCTCAAAAACGTCCGCATAAATCGAGCGCAATGTGCGCAGGTGTCAAATATAGTAGCGTCACTCATCTTTCAGTCAGTATTTCTGGACATTGCTTTGTAAAAATCACTTTAAGTCATGCGTTTAAGTTTGAATTTGCAAAAAATAAATCTTATATCGTATCTATAACTGCTGACGTATATAATTAGGGACGTTCTGAGTGTGACTTTTGTTCGAGACTGCATCTTGGGTTTTTTGTATATCAATGCCTAAAAGTTTGTCCTACAAGACAGAATTGAGAATTTGTCTGCGCTCCCTTCGAAAGAATGCCTACTAAAACACAAGCTATTATAGTTTCTTACGTATTTTTTTTTTTTGTTATTTTCCGTAGTTACCGAGTACATTACGATTTTTATTTTTAAAAAAAACTATTTGCGATTAACATAAATTCGGGTAGCAGGGACATTGGCGCGTATACTGTAATTATGAAATCTGCACTTGATTCTAGACCCCGCAAAAAAATCCATCGATTATCTAAAAAAAAATCTACTCCTTCATAGAAAAGTATAATCCTACGCGGTCAAAATGTATGGAACAGATTTTTTTTTAGTATAGAATCATGTCTGTGATAACAGGTTTTGCGTCGTTGTCCCTTCTTTCCTGTATAGCAGTTAGATTGGCTTATTCCCAGGAGCTCCAAATCTATTGTTTTCCAAAAAAATTATCTCCATACATTGATTCCAAAGAGCTTCATAATTTTTTTAGTTAAAATAATAAAATTGTTCCCAGCGGCTCCAAACCAAATTGCGTAAGGTCAACAAAACACAAATTGCACGTTGCTTTAGTTCCACCACTATTAAAATAATAATTTTTAACTGTCGAAAAAAACAAGACCACTTAAACGAAAAGCGAGCAATTTAAAATGTAAATAAAAACACATGTCAGAGATACTGTATGTCGGTCAGTACGCTCCGAAGGCCGCTCGCAAATAACATAAATATAGAATTTGGCATCATCCGTTATTCGTGCACTGTTTACATTGTCAGAAGCGTAAGACGAAATTCGGGATAAACACTGATTTTTTGAGATTTAGTTCATGCTGTTTTTACATCGAATAAAAATAATCAGAAAATAGAAGCATCCGAAAAACATCACTCTCAGGCTGTCCCGTAAATAATGGATCAGCATCCGAAAAACATCACTCTCAGGCTGTCCCGTAAATAATGGATCAGCATCCGAAAAACATCACTCTCAGGCTGTCCCGTAAATAATGGATCAGCATCCGAAAAACATCACTCTCAGGCTGTCCCGTAAATAATGGATCAGCATCCGAAAAACATCACTCTCAGGCTGTCCCGTAAATAATGGATCAGCATCCGAAAAACATCACTCTCAGGCTGTCCCGTAAATAATGGATCAGCATCCGAAAAACATCACTCTACAGGGTGTCCCGTAAATAATGGATCGAACGTAACAGTTTCTATAGAGGATGAGTGATCTCTACAACTTGTTTCTCATACAGGGTGTCTCTGAAATAATGGATCAAACATAACAAATCATACCTGATTTTCAATAACTAATTTGAATAGTTAAAAAATTCGTTTAACTGGAGATCTAACTGAATTCTGGTAGACAAAACAGTAAAATTCGAAAAAAAAAAACATCTCGCTTACCGTAACGGTTTTTTTTTAATACTATTTAAATAAGTTTTTGGAAATCAGGTGAGCTACTTACTCAAAGAAAGAAAGAAAGAAAGAATACCGTTTATTTGGACACAGTTCGTGAAACACAAAATAAATAACAAAAAAAGTGAATATAATTAACTAGGTACTACAGTGTGTGCCTCACGGACGCGCCAAAAAGGTTCATTTCAGCATTAATGCCAGACAGATGCTGTCTGACGCTGGTTTTCTAATGAACCTTTAGGGACGAGTGACGAGGAGTACAAAACAGTTTCAACATAGGTAAACAAATACTCGTTATGGTTGATCCATTATTTACCGGACATCCTGTATGTAGAGATATGAGGATACAGGTTGTAAATTCAAAGGCTACAAAAATCTATCTGAGTCTAAATCTAACTGTGAATGTGAGTACTATGCAGGCTAGATTGAACACATGACTTTATAACTCGTCTGGTGGTTTTGAGTATTTTGTAAATGGCCTACGCAAATGTCCTGCAAATCTGGTAGCGTCTTGTGACGGGTCGTTGAGCTCCCTAAAATAGAGTTGAGCTACACGGTGACTGCTACATACATGCCGTCTGTTGAGACAGGTCAGCTCAAAGCTGCAATGGCTCTTTCTTCAAAAGGCCCTTCCAGACATTGCCCTGCATTGTTAGACTCACATAAAATTCAAATAATATAATGTTTGGACTTTTAAAGAGACCTGTGAGTTTGTTTCGGCTTTTCTTCTCAGGGAACAGTCAGCTGGGAAATGCCGGCGCCATCTAGTTTTTAAAAATATTGACGTGTAAAAGTGTCTTTTAAGATCTACTTACATAAATAAACATTTCATTTCATATCCCTATAAGGTAGCAGGGACATCGACGCGCAAACTAATCATGAATTCACAGTTCATTCAGTTCAACACACAACAAAAATAAGTACTGTTCAGCCAGATGGTTGCGTAAATTAGGTACCTACCCTTTAAAAGTGAAATAGTATTCGATCTATCTATCTAATTCTGTCTAACGTATAATGTTTGTTGTTCAGAACAAACGACGTGAAAGTGAACTCGCCGCCGTGCCACTCGCCCGGCGCGATACTACCCGACCTGCCACAACCCGCCGAGGATCTTGAAAAGGTAAGAGTGAATATATTGTCACCAAAATGGTGCAGAAAAACCTCGTGAGGAAACCGGCATGACTTCCAACCCGCACTGCGACCACGTGGCCAGTCAGGAGGCCTGTGTTCTAAAGAAAATACCTAAACGTTATTCCACTGAGCCATGCATTTATTTTTTTAATTGAATTAAAATTGCAAAATAAAAGCGCATACGACAGACAATCTAACATCAAACGCATCGCAGTTTTGAACCTTACTTGTGGCCGCGATGCGCTATTGACTAATACCTTAACATTTGCTTCTTACCATAATCAGCCTATTTTGTTCCCACTGCTGGGGCAAAGGCGTCCTCTGTGAGAGGGAGCAGGCCGAAATCCACCACCCCGGGCTTAGTGCGGGTTGGTGGATGTCATGTCTTGAAATTTTTGGTTTTTAGACATGCCTTTATTTATTTAGTTAGTAGTAGTAGTTTTAAGATATGCCTATTTGTTTCCTTACAATGTTTTCCTTCACCGTTTTGAGAGCAGTGTAATTATGTGCCTTTCTGGGTTCGAACACCGAATACGACTGAGCCACAACTGCTCTAAATAAAAATTTCTTATCGCGCCTCAAGCGTGTATCTGGGGCACCCTGGTCCTTGCTTCCACTGATTAGCTTCTCACGTAGTCCAATGAGGATGCAGGATAAGACGATTAACGTAACTTTGTTGCTGCAGAACTCGGGGCTGTCAAAAGAAGCGACGTCATCGGAGACTCAAGCGTGGTTGTCGCTACAACGCTTCGCCCACCACGCTGCCACGTTCACCAACTTCTCAGGCGCTGATCTGCTAAGGTTGGTATCTTGTTGAAAAATACTACAAAACAACTGAATTTACAAATAGATATAAGTTCATCAAGAATATTTTACGGGGCATATCAGCCGCATGCACGATGACTGCTGAGCAAGTCTCCACACCCATAGTGCCTGAAGATGGATGGCGCCACCGAGGCAAGCCCAGGAAGAGATTGTGAGATGACGTAGATGCGTACCGCGAGGGCTGGCTCAAGGTGGCGCGGGAAGTGTTGCTCGAACTATTTATAGGAGGCATTTGTCCAGCGGTAGGACAGAATAGGCTGTTAAAAAAAAAACTCACAGTGGAATTGAGAACCTCTCCTTTTTGAAGTCGGTTAAAATTACTTGGCACGTACACTCAGCGTCAAGAATATTGAGACGAACTGACAGTTAAAAATATGGTTTAAACATGTGTGACTGTGCCTATTTCAAACGGTTAATAGGTACTAAGAAACTAAAAAAAAAGCTAAAAATGGTCATTCAAAATGATTAGAGAAACCTAAAAGAGATGATTTTCTAGACCTATTCAATAATACCCCACCTGATATAGTCTGTCGACTTAATATTCTTTTTCTTTTTGGAATATGGCGTTTGGATGTCGCCATATTTAATTTTTATTACTGTCATATCTTTAACTAATCTGGCAAGCTGAATTATAGCCACTTCCTCTTATCCTTACGGAGTTGAAGCTTCACATGTTGATTTTGTTTCGAAGACAATGCATTTTTATGATGTACTAGGTTTTCCCAGCGGCTTCGCCCGCGTGGAGGTCTATGTATTATACATATAAACCTTCCTCTTGAATCACTCTATCTATTAAAAAAACCCGCATCAAAATCCGTTGCGGAGTTTTAAAGATTTAAGCATACATAGGGATATAGGGACAGAGAAAGCGACTTTGTTTTATACTATGTAGTGATGTCCTGATTCTACACCCAGGATTTGCTCCAGACGAAGAAACTCCTTTTAATGTTATATTTTCTGTTTGTGCACAGGTTGTCTCGTGATGACATCATTCAGATATGCGGTCTGGCAGACGGCATTCGTCTCTTCAACGCTCTGCATGCCAAGTAAGTATTTAAATACATAACTAATGTTCCAAAAGTATCTGACAAAAGTGTAAACAAATACTAATCAGGTTAAATTCTTACGCAATAGGGTATTTTACTCTATAGGAGAAACGAAACGAAAAAAAAAAACGCTGGACGCAGAGGACGCCATATTGCTCTGTGGGTATGACGTCAGTTTGCTGTATAGACAAATGCGTTGATATTTTATATGATAATTGTTTATAATTTAAGAAATTACCTATTATTCTACTTATCGTTGGTTTGCTGTTCCTGAATGCAAAATATTATTTAAATAAAAATTACTTTGGTTAGGAAAACAATAAAAGTACAAAGTTGTTCAGTTGATTAGTTTAAACAGCGGTATGACGTAGTAACATGGCGGCTACTATTTCATGGTGTTCTAAAACAGAAATCTTTGAATTGAATTTTAAAATTTATTTTGTTATTTCTTGAACTAAAATCAACATTTACCGAATGCTTTTTGTCTAAGCTGTCTCAATAACATATTTTTAGATTTTTTCTCATAAAGAGTAAAATACCCTATTGGCCCTGGATTAGTGAAGGACCAATCGGAGCTCCGAACGCACTCGATGCGTTAGATCGAGATGGTTAAAAGAAACGCACTAGGGCCAACTGACACTGACATACAAATTTAAAATAAATTTAAAGTAGCGCATCCATCTTAACTGATTCCTGGTCTAAAATATCGTCACCCTACTTCGCAATGTAACCAATAAATCAACATACACAAACAGTGATTGTAATTTCTAATTGAGTGACATGTTCCTAAGCGCCAATTTGGAACAATTCCAAATCGACCACGTAAACATAGAAATTAGATCATCATCATCATCATCATCATCATCATATCAGCCGAAAGACGTCCACTGCTGGACCTAAGCCTCCCCCAAAAGGGGGGGATTTGCCATAATCGCCACGCTTGGCAGGCGGGTTGGCGATCGCAGTATGGTGGTCAAATGCATAGAGAACGCTGCTGCCCATTCTCTAGTAAGTCCCTTAGTCGCCTTCTACGACACCCACGGGAAGAGAAGGGATGGTGCTATTCTTTTACGTCCGGCACCACACGGAACCAGAAATCAGATACAAGACTATAATTAAATCACTATCGAGTAGGTTTTCACTATAGGAAGTTAGTGCATTGCCAAAATATAGTAACGCTGTGTCAGGATAATGTGTCAGATTAAAAAGTACATAACATAACGCCTGTATCGCCAGAAGGGTAGACAGAAGTGTGTACAAACCTTCGTTATTTTTTACTCAAAATCCCTTGTACTCATAATTATCTCTCAAATTTCAAAGTCGATATCAGACAATGCGGTGATTTCTCAGTAGCCGCCCGGACTCTGGATTTTGGCCCTGCTGATGGCAATAAGCTCTCCCCCTATTACATGCGCTTTAAACTAACCGAAATGTGAGTGTACTATAGACACACCTCTGCCCAGCCCTAAGGGGAAACAAGGGGTTATGTTACTAACAATAAATTTTAATTTTTTACAGACGCATCGAGCCCCGGCTCACAGTGTACGTCTGTCCAGCCGGCAGCAACATATACAGCGCGCTATATCTACACGCTTGCAGAGCACACGAGCTATTGCACAAGCTGAACACACTTGTGCATGCCTCCAAGGTAAATATAACATAATATTAGTCTAGAACATTGCTGGGACAAAGGTCTCCCTCTCTGTGAGAGGGAGTGGTCCTTAATCTACCAAGCGGGCCCAGTGCGGGTTGGGATATCGAAGCTTTGGTTCTGGGACATGCCAGTTTCCTCATGATGTTTTCCTGCAACGTTTTGTGAATAAAACGGAATATCAGCGACTGACTTTTTGCAGCCTATCGCCGCCGGGTATTGCAGGTCTGGCCGCACCCTACGATTCATTTCAACCTATTGAATGATTACCGGGGTAACTTAAATCAGTATTGCACGGTTGGCGCAGCGGTTAACCGATTGAGTGCTGCGCTGCGTGTGGCGGGTTCGATTCCCGCACGGAACGAATATTGGTATGACCTACAAAATAGTTGTTCCGGGTCTGGTTGCTTGTGTATGTGAGTTTAAAATATTTGTAAACGCACCCACAATACAGGAGTAATTACTAGTGTGAGGCAACGTTAACCAGTGTCAGATATTATAATTTTCATTAAACCACTCTATTCTTTGCCCTCAGGAATGCGAGACAGTACTAGTTTCGGGCCCGAACGGCGCTCGCGTTCGTCTCACGGACGACCTCGTCCGACACATGCCCGACAACTCTACCTACAGGCTCGAGAGAGTAGACGACTGCAGCGCATTGCTATTGTGTGCTACCAATAATTAGGACGGTAGGACGATCGACAGAGCATGGAGATGGCTCGGCGACCGATAAAAAGAAAGAAAATTTATTTATTTGACCCATAAGTCAGCCTATAATGACCTTAGAATCATGATAAACTGGAACGGGAATAATGGCTGAAATGAAACCAAAAATGATTTGCTTATGTGAGTTAGAAACCAAGAACTGCACTAACTAAAAAAGATATAACTTTTATGTTTATAAATTTATATCGCAGAGTAATAAGAAATGTACTAACTAAAACTGTAAACGATATTGACAATGTGTGGATATTTAATAAAATAATATTCAGCTTTTGCCGAAGGCATAATATGCCTTAGCAAAATAATAGCCAATAATATTCTGCATATTATGCATATTATGCAGAATATTATTGGCTATTGCCATAATGGTGTTACCACGTCAAAAAACAGGTGACTTGTAATTAAAAATGAGATTATATACCAAATAAAGGTTCCTTGAAAGGAAATTTAAACCAGGATTTGAGAATGTTAACAAAAGACTTGTATATGCGTTGTATGTTGAAGATCGATTTATAGTAAATCGGTTATTATTATTATGACTTTTATGTATTATGTAGAGATCTTAGATGTCCCCCGAATTCATTGGTCAAAATTAAGAAACAGTATTGCAACAGTGTTGCCAGCAATTTATAATAAATACGGAGAAAAGAATATTGCTGCAATTACAATGTTCGGGGTTCCCCACTAGTGGGACAAAGGCCTATCTGCGAGTGGGACTGGGCCGTCATCCACAACGAGAGCCCAGTGCGGGTTGGTAGATATCAGATGCCTTCGAATTTTTGGATCTAAGACTTCCGGTTTCGTCACGATGTTGCTGTGAACATGATAATCGTAACGCCGAAAGCATTATATTGCTAATGCACTGTTGCCGACTTAGTTTCCCAATGAGTCCGGGGCTAAAAATCAACCTATTCACTGTGGAAAGTGAATAGGTCGCTTTAGACTTGTTTGTCTTTTTAATTTAAAGATTTGACAACAACAAAAAAATGTTTGATAAAAATTTACTTAGAACTTTTACTGTAGAGCCAACGTAAAAGCTTTGGTTTCCAAACACAGCGGTTAACGGTCACACCATAGATAATGTCACACAATATCGTTCGTCTAAAGACGGCGCTTTTTGACTTCTTAAATGTCAAAAACGTTTGAAAATGACAGCCGATAGACTATGACGGAACCACGGTACTAGGAAACCAAAAGCTCTAGAAATAAGGAATAAAAGGAACGATGTTTCGAATGCAGAGAGAGAGGCCATGGAGTATTTCTTGTCATTTATTTTCACCTCATTTATCATTCTTACTCAAAAACCTTAGATACCCGGTGGGTACCGGTAGTGGTACATATTATGACACATCAATATTTAGGAAAACAGACCGCTGTCTCTTTCTTTGTGTCATATTAACGTATGGGTACTGTAAATCGATACATGTATAGTTTTTAAAAGATTATGTGTAGTTCTTCACAGAGCTATGCTTAGTTTTAAATACTCTATATTATTAGTTATGTATTTTTACAATAATGTAAATTAATTTAGAACTAGCAAAAGAGGGTGTGTGCTTCTGACCACGCAGTAGAATTAATTAAAAACTTACAACTGGAGCAGAGTATTCACAATTAAGCGTCACCGACCCGAGGGTGGTGACGGTTCAGTTTCGTCTACTGTTTAAAATTATACCAGTATTGTCGTGAAAGATCTCCAAATCGTAATATTCACTCACATTAGTAAAATGTCACTGAAATTATTATTTTAAATAATTAGTTTACATTATTGTAAAATTGGTTAAGTTAATTATTCCGTATTATAAATTCGTGCAGACTGCACCTTATTTTATTTAGCTGGTGGCTGACCTGTAAGCTTGATGCCCTTTACCCTAAAGTACCCTTTCAAAGGGTTAAAGGACATTAAATTTTAATGTAATGTAACATGGTTTATAATATTTGAATATGCATAACTAACGACCCGTCCCTGCTTCTAACGGGTGTGATCTACTGATGTGGCTATATCCAAGTTAAATATGAATGTTTTAAACAAATAAATCTTCTGGAATAAATTCTCTAAATAATGGTGAAATCGAATCAAAATCCATTGTCTAATTTAAAATGACGAACTGCGCACAGAAACGGAAAAGTGACTTGTTTTTTACTATTCAAAGATGTCTTTGGGAATGTTCATCATTCAGCTGAAAAACTTTTCCTGCTGGACATAGGCCTCCCCCAAGTTCCGTCACTTCGACGGGTTCTGTGCTTCCCGCAACCAGAGGGGCAATTACCGTATTTTTAAGAAGAACAGACACTATTCTAATCTCCGTCTCAATCGGCTAAAAATTCGTCTTATTTTCCTACATTTAAATATTACAATAAAATTGCAGATCAGTCGCCAGTTTTTGTATGAATATAGCCGTGGGTTATGTGTTGATTATTGTTTAGTAGTGAGCGGGACCTAAGAACTGTAATTAAATAACATCACGCCTTTATTCCCAGCAGGACTAGGCAGAGGTGTAGCTATATTACAACCACATTTTGTGTATCATGTAACAGGGCTAGCCTATTCAGTTTACTACTGTGTCAATTTAGATATTTTTTTTCATCCTGACATGATATTCAAAATGAATCTGCAATATTAAAATAAAATGGAGGTTTCGCCACAAAATGGATGTCATAAAATAAGGGCAGCTACACACCATATTATGTTAATTAGCTTTAATTTGGTTGTTATGTAATCACAGATTATAATTGTTATTTAGGTACGTGTAATATAGCGCCTCTTGGCGACATTCATGTTTATTATAAGTAAATGATATTTTTTTTTCTCAAATAAGTTTCAAGTTTTGTATCCAGACGTACATTAATGACCTACCCCTTTCTAAGGCTAATTAATTAAGTCACCCGCCAAAAACATAACAATAAAGTTTAATATGCTTTACCCTGAAGTAGCCTTTCAAAGGGTAAAGGACATTCAACTTAGCGTAAAAAAGGTCAGGTCCATAGTTTTCAGAAGAACGTATTCTATCGTAATCTTAATTGGAGACAATATTACTGACATCATCATAACATCACGCCTGTACTTTGTACTGAGTAGTAGTACTCTGTACGGGTTAGGCAAAGGTGTCTAGTCCACGACTTGAAACTTATTTAAAAACTGGTGCCTTAAAAAGTGCCTGGACACGACCTCTGAGGTTGGCGATGTTGCTTCACGGAGTATTACGTTAAAGAATATTTTATAAGATTTTATAATTACAATAGGTATAGTGTTGGAATAAGATATTATGTTGCATGATTTAGGTTAGTCAATATATGAAGTGTATAGTCAATAAATGTATAAAAGACGCTGCGAATATTTGTTTCTTTTTCATAACTTACTAGCTTCTGCTCGCGACTTCGTTCCCATCAAATTTTATGCTTCCCTGATCCACCCCGTCGCTTCGAATCGCTTGTCCGTGCGAGTACTTCGTATTCGTGATTCGTTTTTTCTCTTTGCTCGGCTCCTAAGACTCTTAGCGTGATGTTATATAGCCTATAGCCTTTCTCGATAAATGGGCTATCTAACACTGAAAGAATTTTTCAAATTGGTTCCTGAGATTAGCGCGTTCAAGCAAACAAACAAACCAATCATAATAACTAATTATTATAATTTTACTATAACAATATAGTATAGATTTAGACACAGCTGCTGTGTAGAGATGTGCATGGAGATGCCCAAGCCCCATTTATAGGATGCCAGCTCTCTGCGTGTGGCTATAATTTTAAATTGAAGCAACAAATACATGTTGAAAGGCAACGAGGATCGTTTGTTTATTAAAATTCTCTGTTGCGTCTTGTTGCGCGCCAGCTGGCAACGTCGCGCGTTGTGCAGCGTTGCCGAACATGTTGGGCGCCACGTGTTGCGCGTCAAATGTTGTTGCCTACTGGATACTACTTACCTACAGATCTACTACTTAAAGCAGTTCACTTCTGGATTCGCTAACTACACCTGCGTTCGGTTACTCAGCTTTGACTGCCCCGTTAGGTCTCGTGGTCGTGTGCGTTACCCAGGCCAGATGTTGTCGAAAATGGTCATTTGAATCTTATAGATAATTAGTTTTGCGGCTTCTGTAATTGTTGCGCACATTTTTAAATTTGTTGCGCTTATAGTTTTTTAATTATTTCACAAAAACATTTCCTGCTGGGGTAACGTTACCCCAGCCAGACCTTTTTCTTTCTAATGGGAATATTTAAATAATTACTAGCTATAAAATTAGTTGTCTAGATGAAGTAAATGTTGTGCCTTATTTTGTATTTGTTCTTTCATCGGTTGCGAAGTTATTCGAGATTTTGCTGGGGTAACGTTTTTGGTTTTGCTAGATCTTTGAAATGGTTAAGCGGATTCTTATCATATTTTGTACATGGCTTCTTAGGAATTAGTTTAAATTTGTTCTGCAATAAAAAAACCAAAATAATACATAGCTTAAAGGTTATTTCATTAAATAGAAAAACACTTCAATTGGTCCCAGCACTCTCAATAAGAGCTCTAAAGACTTACTTTAAACGTTATTTTAAAGCTTGTAACTGCCTTCAAATGTACGTGAAGTTTCATTAGTACCTATCCTGTAAGTATTTAACAAGTTATGATGATATTGAGTTCTTCACGAGCACGGTCTTGATGCGCGCGGTGTTATTTGGCCACTGGATTGGATATATGAACTGAATGTTATGTCAATTATTAGTTTTTTAGTTCAGTTGTATATCAGTAAAATTTCAGCTCAGTACATTGGATAATTAATGAGATAATACGATTAAACTCATCAGGAAGTGAATGACCGTGGTAACCCGACCAAGTTTAGGTGGTTACGAAAAAGCGAAAACTCAGAACATTATACTATCTTTTGAAATGTTTAGTATAATACACCTTACAATTTCGGTACAGACGCGTACCTACACTGTTAAATACATTAATAATATAATAATATCTGTACTATGAAAACATTATTATTATCTTCCAGTTGCACAAACTTATCAAAAATCACTGATATAACATGTCGTTCGGTGGGACGCGGAAGGGGTGGGGTGAAGGGGCGCATTGTTTGCATATCGCACTAAACATGCTCCGTAATCACATAATTCATCTTGTAGAGTGCGCATGCGTTTCGGCAGTTCCGTTTCCTGTTTTTGCAAATATTTATAGAGTGCGTGAGAGCTAATGTAAAATAATAAGTGTGGCGAATTACTGCTAATGTGGAGTGCTTCTATTGATGATCATAGTTATGGTGCAGGCTGCTTGATGAATTCACGAACAAGGTAAGCTTGTATAATGTAACTACAGAAATAGTAGCAAAATTATTATTAATATGTACATGTTGTTAGGTACTTATCTAAAACTGTTTTTTTTAAGGCTTAAATATTTAAATTTAGGAACTTATTATTTTCTTTTCTTTCGTACTTAATTATTACCTAGACTGGAATTCTCAACAATGATAACGACATATTTATCCTTCGCTACATAGTACCTATAAAACAAAGTCGCTTGCCGTATGTCTGTCCCTGTTTGCTTAGATCTTTAAAACTACGCAACGGATTCTGAAGCAGTTTTTTTTAATAGATAGATTGATTCAAGTGGAAGGTTTTTGTGTATAGGTATATTGTCAAAATATGACTTGAAACTTGATTAATGAAATTCATGACTTAGCGACCGATTTTTATCGTTATCAATGTCGGGAGTCGGGACTACCGCAACAGGTAGGTATTTATTTATTTCCACAAACTCCTTGGACACGTAGACTTTAAGAAATCCATAATTACCTTGTTGCGACACTCGCGTTGATATAAACTCGCAAATAGATGACGATTCGAGTTTGAAATATGTAGGTAGCAAAACTACAATTGAAACCCCATTAAGGATTTAGACAAAAAAAATGTACTCTTTGTTTTTATTGTAGGCATAAACAGAATGGCAACATAGCAATAGCCGTGGGCCGCGATGATGGACGCGGTGATGGCGACATAATACCTACGTATGAGTGTGGTGGCGACTATGGCTGCGTGGTGAAGTTATAAAAAATATCGTTTGACGTTCTCCTCTACGTCTGTAAAACTCTCAATCTACGGTGAGTACATACTTATATCTAGCTAGGTATATATTACTACGATTTAGGTAGGTTAACCTGCTGGCCACTGTTCAATCTTTATTACTATGGATCATGACTTAAATAGATTATTACAAATGTAATGTGTAGGTAAATAAAAATAACATGTTATGTTATATAGTTTGTACGCACCGTAAGTTTAGTGTTAACTGAAAAAAACCATTGTATATTATTTATTGTCTGTGATCATTACACAGTTCAATATGTGTATATTTAAATAAAAACTGTAACTGTGTACTGTGTATACTGAAATCTATAATTTAATTAAAAAATAATAGAAAATTTCAAAAAAGCAAAATTACTACTTATCTGTAATTTTAATCTGTGATTGTTTTTAAGTATAAGTTTAACAATACTTTAAAAGTTCAATTGAAATGATTATATTACCAGTCAATAAAAATGATTTAATAATCACGTAGTTTTTTTTAAACTTGTGTACATGTCTGTACTAAATTTGTAACACTATCCTACATATTTTGGAAGGTACCATAATGTTTTGCGTTTTCTCTTTTTTCGTAACCACCTAAACTTGGTCGGGTTACCACGGTCATTCACTTCCTAATGACTTTAATCGTATTATCTCATTAATTATCCAATGTACTGAGCTGAAATTTTACTGATATACAACTGAACTAAAAAACTAATAATTGACATAACATTCAGTTCATATATCCAATCCAGTGGCCAAATAACACCGCGCGCATCAAGACCGTGCTCGTGAAGAACTCAATATCATCATAACTTGTTAAATACTTACAGGATACTAATGAAACTTCACGTACATTTGAAGGCAGTTACAAGCTTTAAAATAACGTTTAAAATAAGTCTTTAGAGCTTTATTGAGAGTGCTGGGACCAATTGAAGTGTTTTTCTATTTAATGAAATAACCTTTAAGCTATGTATTATTTTGGTTTTTTTATTGCAGAACAAATTTAAACTAATTCCTAAGAAGCCATGTACAAAATATGATAAGAATCCGCTTAACCATTTCAAAGATCTAGCAAAACCAAAAACGTTACCCCAGCAAAATCTCGAATAACTTCGCAACCGATGAAAGAACAAATACAAAATAAGGCACAACATTTACTTCATCTAGACAACTAATTTTATAGCTAGTAATTATTTAAATATTCCCATTAGAAAGAAAAAGGTCTGGCTGGGGTAACGTTACCCCAGCAGGAAATGTTTTTGTGAAATAATTAAAAAACTATAAGCGCAACAAATTTAAAAATGTGCGCAACAATTACAGAAGCCGCAAAACTAATTATCTATAAGATTCAAATGACCATTTTCTGGCACAACATCTGGCCTGGGTAACGCACACCTCGTGGTCGCATGTGCGACTGCTGCGCGTAGGCGTGTCAGCTAGAAAACGCTATATACCTTCGAAACACCAGGTTGTCATAATTCAGTAGGAGCTCACCTAAGAGGTGGATTGATTCTGAAGCGGTTCAAAGGTCAGCTAGTGTGTATGTAAAATGGTAGCAAAAAAAAAAACAACATTCTCTGTGTAAATAAGGTGCAATTTTCAGGCTTTCTGGTATACTTCGTTTCCGCTTTATTAATGATTTTACTACGACAATGCAAGAGCGAGCTCGAAAATTGTAACATCCTGACTCAGATAGGTTAGATTTTCTTTGTGATGTTACAAAATGCATGTCCAAGCTCTTGAAAATTAGGTCGCGCCTGTAGACAACACAACTTGAACGCCTTCAGCGTTCAAGTTGCGTCAGTCTACAGACTCATGCCTTAGATAAAACGTTGTTTTTCATATTTTCATTAGATATTTAGGTATCATATTGTTGAAAATAGGTTGGAATCATCATGCGTCCCATAGAGTTAGTTTTTGTTTTTGTTACTAGGTAACAACTTGTTTATAATTTTCTGCGTCAGTGTCATATTATTATACTCTTTGGTCAGTGTGATGTCTTAATAAAATACAATGATAATATTCAAAACCAACTGCGTGTTAACTCTGTCGTTTAGCTCCCTTTAGTACACCAATTTACAACAGGTTATGGGCCCAGGTACGTAGTCTCGTTGATACTAAATTTTAGGGACAGTTATATGTATTGAGAATAAAAAATGACGTCGCAAAATACGACGCAAATTTCCAAGTTGTCGGGGCAAGAAAACTACGCTACATGGTCTTTTTCTATGCAAATGCTCCTTATCGACAATGATCTGTGGGATTGTGTTCAAGATACGTTCAGTGCGACCTCAAATGAGTTGGTGAAGCGGGATGCTAGAGCAAGAGCCAAGATCTGCCTGATGCTTTCGGAAGGCATCTACCCCCTTGTGACGGAAGCAAAGACGGCACGAGAGACTTGGCTGGCACTAAAAAATGCCTATGCGGATGCTGGACTAATGCGCAGGCTTTCGTTGCTGCGAAAAATGTTTCGCATCAAGCTGGAATCGTACCCAAGTATGGAAGCCTACGTCACGGATGTTCGAGCGATTCAGCAGCAGCTGCGAAGCATTGGTGCCGGACTTGACGATGAGTTTGTTGGAATAATAATGCTGGCGGGATTGACGGACAACTACAATCCGTTAGTAATGGCCATAGAGCATTCCCGCTCGACAATTACCTCAGAACTGGTTATATCAGCACTTCTGAAGGAGGGTCAACGTCAAGAGTCGAATGAAGCCCCAAGGGATGATTCGGCGCTAGCATCTAGCGCTGGTGGTAGTGGAGGAAGAGAACACACCAGAGAGATTGTTTGTCACTTCTGCAAACGGAAGGGCCATTTCAAGTGGCAATGCAAGCAGTTCAAGGCCAAGCAGCCGGATAAGAAGAAATCAAATGCGAATTCGGCCATGATGACCAGTGTGAACGCGAATTCAGACTTTTTGACCTTGTTGTCATCTGTTGGTAGCAGTGATAACTGGGTGTTGGATTCAGGAGCCACGTCCCACATGACACCGGTGAAATCCCTCTTGAACCCTACGAAATCTTGCTCCAAAACGATAACTTGCGCGAATAGCGAGAAAATTGTTTCGACTTCGCAAGGTTCTGTGGAGTTAAACCTGCGTCACGGGGAACGTGACACTGTAGTGAAGATGAATGATGTTCTTCACATTCCTGAACTAATTACCAATTTAATGTCTGTAGGAAAGTTTGCAGATGCAGGAAATATTATTGTTTTTGATAAAACCAAATGTAGTGTTTTTAACAATAATGTAAAAATAGATGGTAAGGCATTGTTTACCGCACCGCGCCAAAACGGACTTTATGTTATAGGTTCCGGTTGTAATCAGGCTACAGCTCTTTTAGGGGAAGACAATCAGGACAAGTTTGAATTATGGCACCGGAGATTGGGCCATTTGTCTGCCGCGCAAATGTACATTTTGAAAAGAATTGTCCAGGGCCTAGATTACGGCAAAAAGGGTGATGGAGCCCCTTGTGTTCCTTGTAGTCAAGGAAAGCAGTGCGTAAAAAAGTTTCCAAAACGGAAGAAGTCTTTTAGAGCCTCCGGCATGCTGGACTTAATACATAGCGACGTAGCTGGTCCAATAGATGTAGAGACTTGGGGAGGAAACAGATATCTCCTCCTGTTCATTGACGACTTCAGCCGAAAGGTTTTCGGTTACGTCATGAAGCAAAAGACTGAGGTGTTAGAGAAGTTCAAGGAGTTTAAGCGTCTGGTAGAGAACCAAACCGAAAGAAAAATTAAACGGTTTAGAAGCGATAATGGTACTGAGTATACCAATAAGGAGTTCCAGGCTTATTTGGCCAAATATGGAATTACGCATCAGACGAGCGTTACTCATACTCCTCAACAGAATGGAGTTGCGGAAAGGACGATCCGCACCATTACTGAAAAGGCGAGATGCATGCTCCATGACAGTAACCTAAGTAAACGGTACTGGGGAGAAGCGGTGGGGACTGCGATCTATTTGAAAAATCGCTCACCCACATTAGCAATCGCCGGGAAAGTTCCCGAAGAAGTTTGGACAAATCATGAGGTGGATTTTACCAATTTAAAAGTTTTTGGGTCCACAGCTCAGGTTTTGGTGAAAGATAATAGCCGAAGGAAATTCGACTCCAAGACCCGTGAGCTTGTCTTCGTTGGATACAGTGAAGTACAAAAGGGGTACAGATTTGTCAACCCGGTCAATCCGCGCCGCATAATAGTTGCTCGCGACGCCGTGTTTGACGAGCGGTCAAAAGTAATCAAGGAGATTAAACCCCCTGAGCGCAGTGTACAGGTTTCGAGGGAGAAACAAAGGCGAGAATATATAGAGGTACCAATTTTTACTGAGCCAGATACTGCTCAAGGCACTTCTAGGGCTGTGGCGCCTGAGGATGGCCCAAGCCAGAGTAACATGGTTATGTCACCAAGTTCATCGCCCACTAGTGCTGAAGAAGAGTTTCACGACTCTTTTGAAGAACCGTCAACAGAGCCGGTTCAAGCTGTAGAGGAGCCTGAGGAACGGCGTTATCCTCTAAGAAATAGAGTCAGAAGAATAGATGAGGACATGGTATACAACTTCCATGTCATGAATGCTACTGACCCGATTTCAGTTATGGACGCTATGGAGCGTTCTGATAAAGACCTGTGGATGAAGGCTATGAAGGAGGAATACGACTCTCTTATGGAGAATCAGACTTGGGAGCTCGTCGATCGTCCCAGAGACGCTAATGTCGTCAAAAATAAATGGATTTTTAAGTTGAAAATCGGGGCAGATGGAAAGGTTCAACGACATAAGGCTCGCCTTGTCGCCAAGGGGTACTCTCAAAAGTTTGGAGAAGATTATACCGAGACCTTTGCTCCTGTAGTCAAGCTTTCTTCCATTAGGCTTCTGCTGGGATTATCAGCAGAATTGGATTTAAATGTACACCATATTGACGTCACCACAGCATTTTTAAATGGTGATTTAGATGAGGATCTGTATATGGAGCAACCTGAATCTTTCATAAAGAAGGGAAATGAAAAGGAAGTATGCAAGCTGAAGAGAGCCATCTATGGCCTCAAACAAGCTGCACGTTGCTGGAACGTCAAAGTACATGATCACATCACTAAAAGTGGTTTTACAAGATCGAAGTATGATCCGTGCGTGTACATTAAAAGAGGGAAAGATAATACCGTGATTGCAATAGCACTTTATGTCGACGACTTCTATATTTTTGGAAGTTCAGTGGGGGACATAGAAAGAGTCAAAAAAACAATCGCCAAAGCGTTCAAAATTAAAGATTTAGGTGAGGCCAAGGATTGTCTAGGGATCCATATCACGCGATCCAATGGGCAGATATCCCTATCACAGGCAAGCTTCGCCAAAAAGATTCTAGAAAAATATGGAATGCAAGACTGCAAGCCTGTAGCTTCTCCGATGGAATTGAATCTACGACTTGCAAAGGGAGAGAGGCGTGAGGATTTTTCTTTCCAAGAAGTAATAGGATCGCTCATGTATCTATCCTGCGGCACAAGGCCTGATTTGACATTTGCGGTCAGCTATTTGAGCCAGTTTAATACATGCTGGAATGAACAGCACATGACTGCGCTCAAGCGGGTGCTCAGGTACTTAAAGGGCACCGTGGACTATAAACTAGTCTATGAAAGAACAGGCAAACCCCTGGTTGCATACTCAGACGCCGATTGGGGAGCCAACGCCGATGGGCACTCATTTACCGGTTATGTCCTTATTTTCGGTAGAGGTGCTGTTTCCTGGCAAGCTCGCAAACAGCGATGCGTAGCCTTAAGCACAGCTGAGGCTGAATATATAGCCATCTGCGAAACCGCAAAAGAACTAGTCTGCATTAAAGGCTTGTTAGAAGAGCTAGCTGGATTCAACGACTGCGTTACAGTGTTCAGCGACAGTCAGAGTGCAAGTAAATTAGTGTACTCTTCTGCGATTGGTAGAAGGTCGAAGCACATCAACATACGCTATCATTTCATAAGAGAGTTGGCTGAAGCCGGTGTGATTCGTATAGAATATTGTGATACAAACCAGATGCCAGCTGATTGTCTTACTAAAAGCTTGGCTCGCATTAAGCTAAAGTATTGCATGGAGCGCATGGGGATTCAGTGGGGGTGTTGAAAATAGGTTGGAATCATCATGCGTCCCATAGAGTTAGTTTTTGTTTTTGTTACTAGGTAACAACTTGTTTATAATTTTCTGCGTCAGTGTGATGTCTTAATAAAATACAATGATAATATTCAAAACCAACTGCGTGTTAACTCTGTCGTTTAGCTCCCTTTAGTACACCAATTTACAACACATATAAACGAAAATTTTGAGGTTGTGGTTTTTTCAGCCGAAAGCCCCTGTACCCTTTTAGTAAGGCTTCGTATCAATGGCTCAGTCAGTCGCAATATGACCACTTCACAAAATGGCCCTTGGCTAATGATTATAATGCCCAATTGGCGCGAATCCGACTAAAATTACCGATTTTGTAGGGTAGACGTGGGAACGTTTGAAACGGTGGACGGTTGAAACAAAGCGAATATCTCGACACCATGCGTGATGAGGCAAGCGCGGTCGCAGCCTAAGACTTTGGGGGGGTCACAGACAAAGACTACCTACATATTAATAAGAAAATGTATTATATTATCGAAAAATTACTATTTTAAGCTTTACGATTACGGCTTTGGGGGTCATGACCCCTAGGACCCCCCCTCGGACCGCGCCTGTGATGAGGTGACGGGTACAAGGAGAGAACGAAGCGGGCGATAACTCCAAACACGAATTTTGGTGTTGCGTCGCTCTTCGCGCGCTGTGCTTGTGTTTAGGAAGCCCTATTGTGTTTTTTGACGGAAAAGTATTTTTTGTTCGTATGTTTTTGTAATTATTATAGTTTGAGTATTGAGTTTTGTATAATTTTACATTTGGCGAAATAGTCCTTTTGCGAAAGACATTCTGAGAAATGGACATTTTGCAACTGAGCCGTATCTACAATACGGCAGTAACTACGCCCCAGGAAAAAAAATCAACAAATAAAACTAGTAAAATTGCTTATAAAATTTATTAAATATTACAAAAGGCACTGTAACTTAATACTGGTCCTATATAATATATAGCGTTTATTTGTGATGGTTAAGACATAACAGTTAGTTCAACAATGCAGTTATTGCTATTACCTACTATAACAGGCTAACATCTGAAGCGACATAAAAATATTTAGAAAAATATACAGTTTATATTTAGGAAATAATTTAAACAATGTTTCTTGTTTTGCCTAGTAAGATGGGTCAATTTACCCCACTTCAGCGTAAACATTACCCCTTTAATGGCTAGTCTTACCCCGCTAATGTTAACCATGATTACATTTACCCCATGTATTAGGCGACTTTAACCCAGGCATAAGGCTACTTTTACCCTCATTATGAACAGATAAACTCAATAAGGGTCTGCCTTGATCCCAGTTATAATTAAAATTGAACCTATCAAGGACTTCATAATACCCCAACCGATATTTAACTTCACCCGTCTCAAATGATTACAGAAACACTATAGTCTATTCGCGTTAAGACAATAGTGACTCATCGATGTCACTCAGTTTAGCCACGCCCCTTGAACAATAAGATCATAGTAAATTACAAAGTCGTGTTCACATTGACCAGTTGTAGTAAGCCCTTCAGACATACAATATAATTTACCATGATCTAATTGGTCAAGGGGCCTGGCTAAGCTGAGTGACAACGATGAGTCACTATTTTCTTAACGCGAACAGACTACAGTGACTATTACATATTTGCAAATTCAAGTGCATATTTCTTACTTATCTCAATGATTTTACACAAAAATTGCACATAATACCCTCTTATTTATAAACGTTGCTGAAAGTTAACGAGACGTTTAAAAAATGTATGGTTAAACACAACAATAACCATTGCTTAACTTAAGCAACATCTATAAATAAAGGGTATGTTAGCAGAGATATTTTAATCAGTTCTTATTCTATTTGATCCAGAACCTGCTTCTTATTTATTGTCATAAAAAAGTTAAAATGGAATGTTATATATAAAACAGTGCCTAATATTATGCGGGAGTGTTTGCATATTGTGTCATAAGTATACTTATTTAACTCAAAATATGTTTTAAAACTAAAAAGGGTGTATTTACAAGCCTTCGACCTGTCTTAGTAACCAGGTACTTTTATGTTAATTCTTAGCAAAGTTATAACAATAGTTCATGTTTTTTAGTATCGGACGTATTTCTAACGATCATAAAATACATTTTAAGGTACTAAATCTCTTAGTACCTACATGATTTTAGCAATCAGACATTCTTTTAATTTTCAGATTTTAGAGAATTCATTGTTGCCATTCATTATCCGATGCTTTCTAACACTGTAAAATATAAATACTTAATAAAACGCAACGCTGTGGTCCCCAGCAAATCGAGCCATGTTTGGTCATAAGAAATCGGCATCGTAATGTTTTCTAGAATATAAAGTATCATTTTGATAAGAAATAAAAATGGAATGGGTATTAAATGCTTACAGTATAGAGTAGACCACAAAACAGAATTTGTTCGCTAAAATATTATAGGTTATTTAAAAATAAAAATAAATATTTTAAAACTGCTAGGATTTATACTTAATATAATTGGGCCAGAATTTGAAATTGGAAAACAAGTAGTTTAAATACTTTTTTAATATCAAGTTTTTAACGTTATTTTATTTCTAACAGGTATATTTTAACTTAAGGCCTCAATTCAGCAGTTATAGTGCAGCCTTTACATAATTTTTTATTTTAATTTAAATTCAGTCACAATTCGACTCTAAAATATTCATGCACGTCGAAAATTTTTATAATATTTTTCATATTGACATGAAAATGAAAAAAAAAGTAGGGAGTTTTTTACTTGCACTACCCCTTAAAAAGTAGTGTTGAGTATGATTTTGAATTATTGTGAGTAGCTTTTTAAAAGGTGGTGAAAATAATCCCTTGATATATATTTTTAATCTTAATATTATAAATAAATTTCACAAAAAGTTTATTTTATTTTCTTATTATTTATACATAAAAGAAATCTTTTTACTGTGTAATGCTAGTGGCAATTTATAAAAAGCTAAAATTCTTGACTCTTTTCTGCCACGCAAAAATTGTATAAAATACTCAGGATTTTTCCAAAACTTATTTTGACGTTGCAAAATTGGTCCAGCCATTGGTTCAACATATTTTTGCGTAGTTGATTTTTTTTAGTTAAAATGGAAATAATAATTTTAATTATTATCTACAGGATGTAGAAATTAAGATTAGGTCTATTATACATCAATACGATATAAATGTGCCAAAAAAACTTGACTAATTTCAAGTAAAAACTTGGTATTGCTTTTTAATACAATTTTAAAAGTTTATAAAAAAGTCAAATTCGTGAATAATGATACCAAAGGCACATTTTGTTACATTTTTATTACTTTTTTTTTCTTAGATTTAAAAAAGCCTAACCTTATAATTGCAGTATATTTTTTAATCATCATTAACAGCTTTTAACGACTATGTAGAATTACATGAGAAATTACTTTGTAGCGCGTGGTTGCTATTTTACTGTTCTTCACATGAGTTGAAGATAAATGGTTGCCCAAATAATATTAGAGAAGCTAGTGGTTGACGAATAACCGTGTGTTACACAGATGTGGTTATTGTTGCCTTTTCTCCTGTCTGTCACATGGGTACATGTCAAATGGGTTACCAATTGGTCGAATAACCATGCATTACCATTAGTGATTAGCCAAAATCAACCTTCAATGATAAATTGCGAAGTTATCAAACACTATTTAATTACATTTTTATTGGTTACAAAACCATCATATACTGTTAAATTGCTACATTTTAATGTATGGTTGTTTAATGGATGGGTATATTTTTATGCAACAATCTTGCTGAGAAACCTATATTTTTGGCTAGATTAGTGATTTCATAAACTATACAGCATTTGGTTATATTTTATTTATTGCTTGGTTCCTATAGAAAAAACGAAACTTTAGTAGCATTTTTTATTTGCAAACTGGGCATTTAGATTCGTAAGCTAATTTTACCTGTGATACCAACTCCCATAAGGGAGTTACTATGCAAAGCTATAAGGTATTTGCTTCATTATTGGTAAAGACAAAAGACTCTGTATTTTAACCAATAATGGTGCAAAAAATATAGAAATCGGCATTAAATCTTTTCGGGGCTGACGGTAAATACCAACCACAGACTACAAAGCAACCATCACCTATTTTCGCCCAACCAATTTCTTCTGAAGCTGGTGGTTAACGATCACGTCACGGGTGGTCAGTTGTCATAATGTGGCACTGCGTTTGACGGCGTCAGCTCGACGTAGTTGGCTGGCAGCATGCCGGTGCGGCCGGTGCGGAGGACCTGGCCTGTCATCCAGCCAGAATCGATTGATGTCACGTTTGAGATTAGATCGCCTTCGCGGAATGATACCTGGATAAGTCAGAACATTATAATTGTCGATATCAAAAACCGCAAGTTTAGTAAGGATCTAGAAATGAGGAAATATGGTCTATACGTCTTATGGCAAGCATGGGACTGGCAAAACTGCCTTTAAAGGAGTGCAATAGGAGAGGACTATATCCAGGAGTGAACTGCTATGGACTGGCATCAGGAAAACCAGCATGGCATGAGCAGAGCCATAGACACAGGCCTCGTCTCTGTGAGATGTCATCATCATCATCATCATCATTTCAGCCGAAAGACGTCCACTGCTGGACATAGACCTCCCCCAAAAGGGGGATTTGCCATAATCCCCACGCTTGGCAAGCGGGTTGGCGATCGCAGTATGGTGGTCCAATGCATAGAGGACGCTGCTGCCCATTCTCTAGTAAGTCCCTTAGTCGCCTTCTACGACACCCACGGGAAGAAATGGGATGGTGCTTATTCTTTTACGTCCGGCACCACACGGAACATTATAATTGTATTATTCGTTTTATTTATGAGCAGTGGTGGCCCAGTGGTAGCGGCCCCGACTTATGACTTGTAGGTCGTGAATTCGAACCCAGGCAGGGACTTCGTGTACGTATAATGTCATCACCACAGCTCTCAAAATGTTGACCATGTAGATTGGTGTCTGAAATGTTCTTTTGTGTAAAGAACCACACCAATTGAGTGGCCCTATCCAGTCCGTGCTCGCAATTGTCAGTAATAATTCAGTTCTCTCGATTGTACACACGTGTGACGGCATCGAACACATAAAATAAAATAAAAATAAAACATAAGATCTTAGTTCATAACTTTAAATGACACCGTGACATCTACATTTAGGACCAACCGACTGTTATGTTATGGTTTTTGGAAATTCGTAAAAAATATCTCAATTCCACGGATAATTACAAAAACAGCTGAGCGATCTAACGCCCAACAAATGTTGTTTTTTTTTGTTTCAATTCGTTTTCGCTATGGTAACCCAACACGTATGTAAAGTATAAGCCAGTTAATTTAATTTGACCCTGTCTTTGTAAAATCTTACCTCATCGCTGTCGCTGGCTTCGTAGTCATACATGGCGACATATACTCGCTGAAAAAAGAAATAAAAAAATCATCAAGAATAATATCATCATCTGCCTAGCCCTTTCCCAACCATGTTGGGGTCGGCTTCCAGTCTAACCGGATGCAGCTGAATACCAGTATTTTACATGGAGCGACTGCCTATCTGACTTCCACAACCCAGTTACTGGGTAACACGATACCCCTTGGTAAGACTGGTTGTCACACTTTCGGGCTTCTGACGACCCGTAACGACTGTCAAAGATCCACGAATGACAGCCGGGACCAACGGTTTAACGTGCTTTCCGAGGCACGGAGGCGTCTTGGTATGTAAAGATGGTCACCCATCCACGGACCAACCGCGGCAAGCGTAGCTTAACCTGTTCGACCTGTGCGGCGGTTATTACGTAGCCACAAGCCCCTTATAATATTGCAGATGTTTAAAATAAAATTGAATATAATTAAATATTGCAATTTTCTGGCAAGATTTATTTATACATGTAAGAAATTAACGCAAGACTAGTATTGAGTTGAAAGCATAATACAATGACCTATTTACTTTTTAAGTTAACTTTTATTATTAAGAAAACCGTGTTGACCAGAGCACTATTTTATGCATTTAAAATTAAGTCTTACAACCTTGAAATAAGATTGAATGATCTTTGTTCAATCAGCGGTAGGTATGGCAAAATACATAATATTTGGGAAAAAATATATTTTAAAAGTTACTGAAATTGATTCAGTAGTCAATTAGGAACAAATTACTTTCAGGTCTTGCCTTTATTCTTAACGGAAAGGGTATATACATTCCCAGGGCACGGCTTCTTTGGATGATATCAAACGATATTGGAAGGGTTTTTAAATCCTATCTCTACATGTTCGGAAGTTATGAGAATTTTTAATACATTCATACCAGAAACCGAACTTTTCAAATTGAATTAAACACATCACTCGGAAGAGATTTATCGTGATATTGGCAAGTAACGTGGAAAGTGACCTACGTAGTGCGGTGACACGTTTGTTATGATTTGAATTTAAGAAACATATGAAACCGAAAATTTTGTATCAATTCTTAGAGTATTTTATTTTGAGCTGAAACTATGTATAGTGATTCTATACCAGCTGTTATCTTTAGTGCTTAAGGATAGCAATAGGGTTTCTGTTACATTCTGTATATATTTACCTGATTATGATGGTTGGCGGTCTGTCTGGGCAGCTCGTTGGCGAGAGGGTCGAGGTCTGTAACACGACCGATCTGACGACTCTGTTGCTGCTGATGCCCTGTTTGTTGGTGAGAACCTGGGGATATAGCGTGAAGATATTAAAATAAGTTATCTTTTAGAAGCGACTAAAAATGTAGAGGTTGTCTCTTTGAAGGTTTATTGTAATTTTAATAGAAAAATCATAAAACTGTTGACAAAATAGTTCCGTACCACTTGAAAGGCTTGGTATTTATAAAATCATTTTTTTTTTCACATTAACTTACTTGGCCACTTATGAAACGCCAGAAGCTAGGTATATAAGCTAGCTAGCTATATAAGCTTCTTAACAGTCTTAGAATAATAACATGAAGGGCAAAGAATGTATGAAAAGTCTTGGTTAAAATAAAAAAAGGGAAGAATAAAAAAAATACAGTACAGAAAACAAAAAAAAAAACATAGATTGTAGATATTTCCCAAAACCAAACAAAAAATAATGAAAAACATAAAATGAATGAAGATTTGAACAACAACATAAAAAGCAATTATTTTTTTTAAAATTATGATTGGTTATTTGACCATTTTTTCCATATCTTATTCTCTTTAAAACCCAATAGCTGCTAAAGAGGATAAAATATGCAAAATAACTTAAATAAAATATGAAAGTTGGATTGGATATAGTCAAATACCAAAAAAAAAAACACGGCTAACACACAAACCTCTTTTCCCATCACTAGTGCTATTATAAATAAGCGTAGCGGACGCCCTCTGCGTATTCGGAGGCACCCTTGGCCCATCACTGATAGGATCATAATCCTGAATCCTTCCAATCTTCTGTTGTTGGGATTGTTGTTGTTGTTGTTGGGGCTGATTCTGTTGTTGAGCTGGGTACGTCTGATACTGAGGGTAATATTGACCCTGATATTCTTGATACTGAGGGTAATATGGCTCCTCTTTTTGCTTATAGTACTGCTCTTGATACTGTCTGTTATGTCCCGATGGTTGATGTGCCTGTTGTTGTGGTTGTTGATGGGCCACAGACTGCTGGTGTTGGTGGACAACAGGCTGTTGTTGGGGTGGTGGTGGGTGGTACTGAGTTGATGGCGTCTGATAGTGGTTCTTGGGTGGTAGATGCGGTGGTGGCACGTTTGGTGGCAGCATTTCTGTTGCGTAGTTGTCGATTTGTTGATGGTAGTTGTCCGATGGTAATTCTAGGGGGGGAGAGGTATTAGAAACATATGGATGGGGCCGGAAAAATAACATTTGGATTATTTAAAATCTTTTTGTCGTTAAATTGGCTCATTAGTCTAGTGGTTGCATGCGTGGCATTAGAGCGTAAGATCGAATTTGTCCATCCGTCGACAAATTACTATAAGCCCTATCAATTTTATGCATGTATGATCGCCATTGATGTAATATTATTATTGACAAATGGTAGTAATGCCAGTACTTACAGTACTGATTTCATGAACGAAAAAAAAAATAATACATATTTGAAAAGTGTTTCAGATTTATATGAAGTTATTTGAACTGGAATGGAACCTTGAAAAAGTCGGTTTCACCCTTTTTTTTTACGAAATACAGAATAAACTCATGTTAGTGAAAGTTTTTTCTTTTACCTACTTCATTATGACATTTTCGTGTAGCAGGAAAATTGTTTTTCTTGCGATTTTCCTTGACCAGTTAATTACTAATTCGCAACAGACTGCTATAATTACATCACGCCTTTATCTTCTAGGTTGGTAGGCAGAGGTGTTAGGACCCAAACATTTCACTCTTTATGTTGAGAAGAAGACTCTTGTTGAATGTCTAGTAATAAGGAGCGAGCTTATGGCCAAAGGGCACAAATTCTGAATCCATGCTCAGCAATCGCTCTTACAACCACTAGACCATTAGTATCTAAAATGTACCTACACTTGGACTCTTAATTGTCTTCAGTAACTTGACAGTTCAAAGAAAAATAATGTTACCATACTAAAACTAATAGTGTTGGGGTAGTGAACGATTTAACGTAAAGAACGAATGTTAAAAATGGTTTAATTTTAAATTCGTTATAAAACTTTAAAAATTCGTTTGTAACATGTGGAATATAAGAATATATAACAAATTCTACTATTTTTAACAGTGCATATCATGTTTTTAAGACGAGTTATTAAATCTAAAATATTTTTTGTTGCATGTATTTACATTATTTTAAGTTCATTCAATTTCATTCATTCTTACACCACCTCACTATCTTTTTTTTTGTCATAATCTGGTAACCCTTTAAATGTCAAGTAACTGAATACAATGAATAGTCGAACTAAAAAATCAATGTTAATGTTATTTTTCCGATTAATATGTTCGATATAATGGAAGTTAGCAACATATGGTCATAAACCTTATGATTGCACATGCCACATTGATATGATTGTGAGTAGTGCGACATGAACAGTGTCCTTTTGACCAGCTTGAAACCGTTAGAGCAAGACTATTATATCCATTTTATTAAACCCAAGTTAATTTACATAATTATCCTATACTGTGTAAACCCACCCGGGGATACACCGGTGGGTTTTAGTCAGTAAAAATCTGACACGCCCTCCCAGAGTGGGAGAATTCGATGATTTCCCACCCAAAAAAAAAAAAAAATTCCAACTGCTGAAACACGGGCCTCATCTTTGTGAGAGGGAGTGGGTTATCTACTATGCAGGCCTAAGGCGGATTGGTAGATGTCACATGTCTTTGAATTTTTGGTTCTTGGACATTTCAGTTTCGGGTCTCTTTGATTTTATATTTTCGTTTTTTGCAACCGACTTCCAAAATTCGAGTTATTTTTAAATTTTTAGAGTTTTTTTTTTAAATATTTTTATTATAAAGTTTTTTCTTTTGAATCATCAAGGAGTGTTCAACAACTCGGTAAGTTGTTAAACGTCATTCTTGAAACAAACTTTATTTTCGTCTCTTTCCACTATAATTATATGCTCTATATTCTAGTATAACTTTCAAAACCATTGAATTATTAATTTAAATATGGATTACTTTTGCTCTAACGACCATAACTGTATATCAATATGAATTGATTTTTAATGTGCTCAGAATGAATCAGGATAATCCTAAATTACTTATTAATGAGTTAATCTATTTATGATCCACACTACCGTTGTTAAAAGTGTATTGATAAGTATTCAAAATGTATTCATCAGTTTATAAAATGTCAAAATCATAAGTAACTATATAGTTTGCAGTGCGTCGAAAAAACACACTTTTCGATTTTCAACTCTCGGCCCTAAGCAGCGAGATCAAGGCTCAGCGCGCGAAAAAATCCCGCCGCGATTTTGCAACTACCTTTATGCAAATTAGGTATTTTAACTTATAACTACTATACTTCCACTGTAGTTTGTGTTTTGTGTTTTCAAAAATATTACATTATTTGTGTTATATAGTTTTCAAAAGACAGGAAGTAATATAACATGACGCCTGAAATTCCCGAGAGCGAAGGCAGAGATGTATAAAGGCTCCCGCAGACCGACTCGACGTGACTCCAGTATATAGATCAATTTCCAAGAATTTTCATAAAATTGTTCTGTATAGTCACGTCGCATCTGGGTGGCCACCCTCTTGAATTTGTGAGGTACTTTTATGTATTACACTTTTCTGTACATATGTGTAATTATTTCATATTTATTTCAACAGTATCCAGATTCACTCCAAAACACAAGGTACCAACAAACACACGACATCAACCAACATTCAAGCAAACATCACCAATACATATTATAAAAGTTGGCAACCAACTCACCAACAATTTCACCATTTTCGTTAATCTGCCGTTGCTTTTCCATCTGTGCCTTCTTCTCCAACTCCCCGTGGTACGCCACGTTGCTTATAATTTTCGTGTTGGCCTTGATTCTTAGGGTTTCTGGATCATCTGCGACCTGCAAGTAAGATTTGTACTGGATTGAGGTTTAGAAGCTGTATCTAAGTTAGTGCAACTGTTGAAGGAATACCTCTGGCAGTTGCAATTGTGGTAAATGATAACTCATTTTATTTCTGTAAGTAGGTTTGTATAAACACTTTTACACGCCAATCATTATTTTTTAAACTAGATGCGGTCGGCGTGAGAAGGCCGAACAAAAATCAGATGTCAGTCTCTTTAAAAGCCCAGAATTTATCTTGGTCAGATCACGTGATGATTGTCCTCTGAAATTGTCTTTTGAGGAGGTCCACACAGATTGAGTGGACCTGTCGAGCCAGAGCACCAATTTGTCAGTAATCGTGCACCTCAACTTAGAAGTTAAGGAGATAAACGATCCGCCGATTAATTTATTACAAAAGAAAGAACATTTGGGGAGTATACAGGATAAGTTTTTATCCAGTGCGCACACTGTTACCATGAATTCAGCATATCATTCTAGAGCCCCAGCGCAGAAATTTTTCGTCGGTAATACAAGAAAATATCAGCTGTTCCATACAATTTCACCGCGTAGGTACTGCACTTTTCTATGAAACAGCTGTTTTCTTTTTGTAAAACCGACGTAAAATTTCTGCGTTAGAATGATATGCTGAATTCATGGTTACAGTTTGCGCACTGGATAAAAACTTATGCTTTAGTAGTGGGAAAAATATTTTGTATCTAGTTAAGTTGCTTTTTAATTCATTCCGTTTAGCAAAAGAATATTTTTTTATTGGGCCGAGTCTATTATGGTTGCCATCGACGCGCTTAGAAGCAGGAGATATACTGCCGTCTCCAGGCGAGGTGATTTCGTGCTATAATATGATGTCATTTTCTCAAGTACTTTATACATACAATACACCCTTGTATTGGTGTATTGTAAGAGCGAATGCTATCCCTGCTTATTCTGCCTTAACAGAAAAATGGCTTTTTATTGGTGAAAGGAAAAATATTGTTTAAAATAGGTATGATGGCAGTGTTTTAAGAAGTGTGTTAGCATGTTATGGGGGATGAGGAGGATGGCCCGTGAAATTCAAATTGTCTCATGTTTTTCTACAGTTTCCTGGTCAGTATCAGGTTTATATGTTAGTCAAAATATGATTCGCGACCATAGCTAATGTTGTGTATTTATAGAAATTATACAACGTGTAACGGAAAGGGTATATACATACCAAGGGCACGGCTTCTTTGGATGATATCAAACGATATTGGAAGTTTTGAGAATTTTTAATACATTGATACCAGAAACCGAACTTCTATCGAAACTATCGAACTATCGAAACTAATCGAAACTACAGAACCGAGATTTATTGTGATATTGGCAAGTAACGTGGAAAGTTATTGACCTACGTAGTGCGGTGACACTTTTTTATGATTTGAATTGAAGAAACATATGAAACCGAAAATTTGGTATCAATTCTTAGAGTATTTTATTTTGAGCTGAAACTATGTACAGTGATTCTATACCAGCTGTTATCTTTAGTGGTTCAGGATAGCAATAGGGTTTCTGTTACAACCTGTCTAATGGCTAAAACCAAAGCTAGGTTAAGGCTAGAGTCACTTGTAGTGTCAAGTAAAGTCTAATGATTTTTATTAATTGTCGAGCTGTTTTTGCTAAAACAATTTAATAAATAATTGTTTTCATTTAGTTAAAACTTTTTTCAGACAGATTTATCAAATGGGCGTCTTTAAAAAAATACTGAGACTATTGAGTAATATTCTCGTTTTTGGACATTTGACTAAATTTTATGACCAATTATGGTCTTGATATATTTTGTTTTAAAATGAAAAATATTATATCCGTATCAGGGTTCTAGAGAGAGACACCTCTTGACTATGCTTGCCATGTCCAGGAGTACTGCTTTCTGAATCAAGCCTATAAGAGCCTCCTGAGGTGATGGCCGAAGGTCTTCGCTATTATTATCTTAATACGTGAAGCAAAACATTGTACTGACCCCTTTTACGAAAATTACGCTGACGTCGGAGTACGAAATTTGGCACAGTTAAAGTTTACATGGAGAAGTGCAGAAAGTTTACCTACCTTACCGGACAGCGAGAACTTTTGCCCATTGTCTTTTGAATTTCACGGGCTACGTTACCGCATCCCCTTAAAGTATGCCTGGAGTATTGTGAGAAGTATGTTAGCGTGTTAATAGGTATTGGCCCGTGGCCATACTAATTAGTGAAATGCATACCTGTGTGAACTTCCCCTTGCTCTTCTCGAAGTCGGCGTGATACTTGACGTTGCTTTGTATCTTCGTATTCTCGGCTATTCGTTTGAGTTCGGGCGTCTCCGCCATCGTCGTGTGCTTCGCTTTCGGTACATGTCTGGAAATTAAAAATAAAATGTGGTTTTATTATGAGTACCTACTTCAAATGTGAGCCTCCTGAGGTGAATTTTGGTACCAAAATTTTAAATTAGGCTTCCCTTTCCAATATCAATCTGCCTAGCCTTTTCCCAACTATGTCGGGGTCGGCTTCCAGTCTAACCGGATGCAGCTGAATACCAGTATTTTACATGGAGCGACTGCCTCCCGATCTCCACGACCCAGTTGCTGGGTAGTACGATACCCCTTGGTATGACTGGTTGTCAGACTTTCGGGCTTTTTTCTCTCGCCACGAATGACAGCCGGGACTAGGGTTGCCAGGTCTTAAAACGGAAAAGCCGGACAGACCAGCCAGTTTAGCCGAACATTTGGGTTAAAAGGCCGGACACCCTTAATTTTTTAGTCTTACTTAGTTAAAAAAAGTAAATATGTCTTTTTATCATTTACCATAAAATCTTCTTAAATTCTAAAAAATTAAACAACAATAACACTGAATGAACCAGTCTTCTTTATTCTGTACAGCGCTAGTCCGGTTGCTTGCGCTACAAGGTGATGTGAGCAGAGCGAAAACCAACCTTTTTTTTGTTAAGGGTAAATAGCCGGTCAGGCCAGACACCGTCTAATTTGGCCGGACGCACGACCAAAAAGCCTGACTGTGTCCGGTTTTATCCGAACGTCTGGCAACGCTAGCGACCGAGCCACGGAATGTAAAGATGGTCACCCCCGGCAAGCGTAGCTTGACCTGATCGATCGACCAGTGTAGCTGTTATTACTTAGCCACGAGCTTTTCGGTTTTCCCTTTCCATTTGTAGGTATATAAAAAAGCAATTTGTTTAAAAAAAATCCGATCGTTAATTTCTTTAAAAACGATCAATAACACATAATTGACACTTCACGGTAATTACAAAACTATTCGCTGCCAAGCGTATAATTCGCGCCGTTAGCAAAAAGTCAATAGTTTCCGCGATCTAGGCAGGAAAAGTGTGAATAATTTGTGACGAACAACTTTCCTTCGGTGTGACAAAGTCACGCACTGATTTTGTACATTGATTGTTGATCGACATTATTTTCATTGACAAAATAAATGAAGATAGTATATCCCTTTATTTATTTTACGATGATGTGTTTACCATGTATACAACATGTAACGGAAAGGGTATATACATACCAAGGGCACGGCTTCTTTGGATGATATCAAACGATACTGGAAGGGTTTTTTAATCCTATTTCTACGTGTTCGGAAGTTATGAGATTTTTTAATACATTGGTACCAGAAACCGAACTTGGAATAAACGCATCACTCAGAAGAGATTTATCGTGATATTGGCAAGTAACGTGGAAGTTATTGACCTACGTAGTGCGGTGTCACGTTTGTCATGATTTGAATTTAAGAAACATAGGAAACCGAGAATTTTGGTATCAATTCTAAGAGTATTTTATTTTGAGCTGAAACTATGTATAGTGAATCTATACCAGCTGTTATCTTTAGTGCTTAAGGATAGCAATAGGAATTCTGTTACACCCTGTATATTGTTTTAATCGTTGTTACACATAGTTAATGAATGCCCGGTTCCTATCAATAACAATGGATCGTTTTCCTTACCAATGGTAGCATTTTTTATTGCCAAACTAGGCATTTAAATAGATTCATAAGCTAATTTTGCTGTGATAGATATTTCAATATGGGAGGATCTACTATGCAAAGCTATGAGGTCCTTGCTGCATTATTGATAAAGATACTAAACTAGTTTTCATTTGGAATCTGCTATTAATTGAAAGAAGATAAGTCTGTCAGCAGGTCTGCAGGCCTAGACAAAACACATTTCGCCAAACGCCAAAATGTATGGGAATGACATTACCTGCGAAAAGATTACGTCGCCTCCTTTCCGCAGGTAATGTCATTCCCATACATTTTGGCGTAGCGTTTGGCGTGAACGCTAACAGAAATGTGTTTTGTCTCAGGGCCGTGGCAGCTGGGTTGACTGCTCAGAGTACACAGGAGACTATAGATATACGAATTTTAACGTAACCTGCACCCAAGAGTTAGTAGTTGACTTGACATCGACCTGCTAATTGTAAAAAGAAAATCTGAGATTTTTTTAAGTTCGCGCGTTTCTTTAGCGCACACAACAGCGTGACCGTTACTAATATCATTCACAACACATCATATTCTATGCTAATATCCTAGTAGCAACAATAGTATGCTAATTACCGCTGATTACTGTATGTTAATATGCGTAGTTTTGTAATTTATATGCAATTTACACGAATGTTGAGTAAGGTCAAGGATTTATGCGATAATTAATTATGAATTTTATTTACGCTTTCTCTATCTAATTATTGGTTACAGAGATGTAATATATCATCACGCCTGCTACGCCGAAGGGTTAAGTAGAATTGTATAAGGATAGTTTTTATTAATTTGTAAAAATATTTACATAATTTAAAAACTAACGTTATAAAAATAATAAATAATAATCCTGCTTTCCTAGTATTCCTACTATCCTACGAATATAATATTATAAATATCAATCAATAGTTCCGTGTGGTGCCGGACGTAAAAGAATAGCACCATCCCATTCTTCCCATGGGTGTCGTAGAAGGCGACTAAGGGACTTACTACAGAATGCAGCGTTTTCTATGCATTTGACAACTATACTGCGATCGCCAACCCGCCTGCCAAGCGTGGCGATTATGGCAAAACCCCCGTTTTGGGGGAGGCCTATGTCCAGCAGTGGACGTCTATCGCCTGAAATGATGAATGAATGAAAAATATCAATCAATACTATAAATGTGAAAGTTTGTACGGTTGAATATTTAGATGTTTGGATATTTGTAAAGGCTTCTTCAAACAGCCGCGACGCGACAGCGCGACGCGACACTTGTAGAACAATTTCCATTAAGTTTTCATAGAAATTGTTCTACGAGTGTCGCGACGCGACCGTCGCGTCGCGCTAGTCTGCACGAGCCTTAACTCAATCACGCCAAAACGGGTAAACAACGAATTTGGATTAATTTTACCACCCAGATGGTTTATAACTAGGATTAACACATATGATACTTCTTATCCCGGTAGAGTACGTTTCCTTGGATTAATTTCCGAACTCCACGCGGGCGACGCCGCTGGCAAAAGCTAGTTTTCTATAAATTAATACGTGAAGCAAAAACTTAGTACCCTTTTTACGAAAATAACGGGGGCGGAGGCGTGTGAAATTTGGAACAGTTAAAGTATAAGTGGAGAAGGAGTGCAGAAAGCTAATATTTTTGTTTATTGTTGCTTAAAATTTAAACAAATTTTGGTCGAATTTCGACTAGTGCTATACCGACTAGTCGGCCATATTTGTAGTCGGCGACTAGTCTGCCCATTTTGTACTCGTATTAATATGCTTAAAATTTTTTAAAGACGGTGATTGAAATGAAATTGAAATAGTTACTGTTGTATTTTTTATTATACAATCAGTTTTACAGTTTACTTTCAGTGCAATCAGGAATTTAGGATATTAAGGAATCCTTCGTTTGGTCCATTAATTAATTAATTAAATAATTAATTGAACTTAGATTCAGAAATTAAATACCGAAAGTAAAATTAATTAATACTTCTAACAAAAAAGAAGAAACTCTTTAAGCAAACAATTGGAATAAGTAGGTTTGCCATTTTGAACATAGCCGATGTCACCCGAACTCAACCGAAATCAATGATCGGCTTGGCTAGTCGGCCAAACTCATAGTCGGCCCATTTCTAATTTCGACCACTGGGCGAGCACTAGTAGGTATGTATAAAAACTACTAATTAAAAATACGTTCCCATTGGATAATTTCCGAACTTCACGCGTGCGAGAACGCAAGCAATAGTTAGTAACATTAATACAGTAAAACATTGTTGAATTAACAAACTGTAAAGGAAAATTTCGTTAAGGAAACGTTGCAAGTATGAAAATTAAGGATATTTCCAAATAAATAGACATTTCCTTTGATTTACAACACAATATTACATTGTTGTATTTGATCGTTATCAGCACGAGCAGGCTTAGCACGAGCACCGGTTTGTCGACGGAAGAATAGACAAAAAAGCGGCCAAATGCGAGTCGGACTCGCCCATGAAGGGTTCCGTAGGAGCAAGTAACGCGCGAATTATAATTATTTTTTACTTAGGCAGCTATTACAGATTTATTATTAGAAAAGAATGGGTCACGGTTTGTTTATGCATAAGGTTTATGTTTATGAAATTAAATGTTTTATTTTTATATTTGAGTTGATTGAATGAAAGGTAAATTACGGTTTACAATTCATGACGTTTTAAAAAAAAAACTACTTACTTAGATCTCGTTTAAACCAATTTTTGGTGGAAGTTTACATGGTAATCTACATCATATATTTTTTTTTATCATTCTCTTATTTTAGAAGTTACGGGGGGGGGGGACACATTTTACCACTTTGGAAGTGTCTCTCGCGCAAACTATTCAGTTTAGAAAAAAAATGTTTTAGAAACTTCAATATCATATTGGAAGACCTATCCATAGATACCCCCCACACGTATGGGTTTGATGAAAAAAATTGTTGAGTTTCAGTTCTAAGTATGGAGAACCCCCAAAAGTTTTTGTTTTTTTTTCTATTTTTGTGTTAAAATCTTAATACGGAATACATCTACTTACCAAGTTTCAACAGCATAGTTCTTAGTTTCAGAAAAAAGTGGCTGTGACATACGGACGGACAGACAGACAGACATGACGAATCCATAAGGGTTCCGTTTTTTGCCATTTGACTCCGGAACCCTAAAAAAATGACGGTCCGTGTAGACAGAAAAAGTTTTTTATCAATGTCACAACATTCAGTTGTCAGTGTGATTTTGACGAACTTACTACGGTAGGTACATAAAAGACTCCGAGTTGGAACAATACTTTGACCGACCTGGGAAACGAGTTCAGAGGCCCTAGCGTGAGTTTCATTTTATCATCTACACCAAACGCAGTGAGCACGTTCGGCGTTCCGATTGACCCTGGATTGGTGACGGACGAATCGGAGCGCCAAACGCGCTCACTGCATTTGGTGTAGATGGTTAAATGAAACTCAAACTAGGGCCTCAGAAGGGTTATCGCGTAACACACTAACAGTAGCAATGGCTTTCATTTTGACAGTTCAATAACATTCATTGCGTTATTTACGTTATCGGGCAGACAACATTTTCGAACATAAGAAGCAACGGATCAGCACTATCCTTCAAAATTATTCAGATTCTAGTTGACGCAAGGGTGCAGGGCTCTATGGCTCAGCAGTCGTGCTTACAGCCTTACTAGAAAGGCAGCGTATTTGCGCAGAATGTTTTCTTTAAAATAACGATTCTTTTTGACTCGATACCGTATATCGATACTTGTAAAATATCGATACTTCTGATTTAACACCATATCCCCTACTCAGAGCGACCATAGTGGGATACAATATACGTCACGTTGCATAATTACTAACGAGTTGTTGACCAGTTGGTAATTTGCATTGAAATCACTCCGTTTTGACGTAATATACGTAACAAACGTGTTTGCCTGCGTGTTACGCGTTGTTACGTCACTTCTACGACAGTATTCTTAGAATTGTATAGAAAAGTTAGTCTCTTTCTAGGGTTTAAGAAGGTCTTACATACATAAACTCACGCCATATTCCCATGGGGGCATGCAGAATATAAAGGGGTAAAGAACGCCGCCTGCTCCGATCCTTTTTTTAGGATGGGAAATCATCAACTAACTTCTCCCGCTCTGGGCGGTGTCAGACTTTTACTGACTGAAACCCACCCGTGTTCCTTCACTTGCCTGTGTGCCAGGGGCCGCGGTAGCTCTTTCGAACAACCCGCACCCCTGGCAGACATCGGCCCTTGCGGACACCACCAGTAAGTGCTGACATCACTTAGAGGCGCGCGTGGAACATAACGCGCCGTCGACCCGGGCTTGTTCCTTACAGGACAGCGAGCTACTCATTACTTGCCGTCCCCAAACCCGCGCCTATGGTGGCCGGGAATCAGCCTGGGATTCCCGACGCCCAGGGCGTCTCCTGCGGCGACTAGGGCCGTGAGAACGCATATACTGCGCACACGTGCGCCGCGTCCCTCTTCGCGAGAATTACTGCTTCGCAGAAGGAGGTGACGGCTACACATGCACTCTTGCTCCGTACCATGGCCTGGACTAGGTGGTCTGCTCTCTAACTCCGTCAACGAAAATACGGGCCCGTCCGAAAATAGTTTTTAACTTCGAAATGACTCCTACAGCTGATTAATTAACTTTTTTGGACGGGTAAAACCATATAGGGAGTAGGGAAAACTGTCAAATCGTGTAGTAATTCATTTTTAGAGTGGGCCCCAAAATAATCATAGGTCCGTGATACGGAAAGTGATACGGAATAGGAAACGCCCGTAACTTTGACCGAGGTTACGGATTTCGTGCTTAGAGAGTAGACCCCCAGGGCCGGACGCGAGAGATCACCGCCACCGATCGCCTCCACGAGGACACGGCGGTTCTCTGCCCAAGCCGGGCAGACCTCCACCGTATGCTCCACCGTGTCCTCCGAGCGATCTACGCAGTAGTAACACCCGGGCGTTTCCTCCCGCCTTATCCGAAACAGGAACCTCCCTAAACAACCGTGTCCGGTGAGGACCTGCGTCAGTCGGAAGGTGAGGACGCTGTGGCGGCTCTCAATCCAGTCCTCAAAATGGGAACTCACCGCCGCAATTGTGGCATGCCTATTGCTCCGATCCTTACAGAATCTTTAATTCTCATACTGATACAGTCCACTTATATTAACATAAATAATCGTCGTCTAATGGCGATTACTTTCTGGTTGAGGTCAGATAGGCAGTCGCTCCATGTAAAAACTGGAACACCGGGGTGGTTTTAGTAAGTAAGAATCTGACAGACCCCTCCGCCCTCCCCAAGATGGAGGACATCCACAAGGATTTCCCCCGTTATCCCACGGCAGATATAGGCCTCGTTTCTATGAGATATCATCATCATCATCATTTCAGCCGAAAGACGTCCACAGCTGGACATAGGCCTTCTCCAAGCACCGCCATTTCGACCAGTTCTGTGCTTTTTTGGAGTGGTTTGCCATAATCGCCACGCTTGGTAGGCGGGTTGGCGGTCGCAGTACGGTGGTAAAATGCATAGAAAACGCTGCTGCCCATTCTATAGTAAGTCTTAGTCCGTATTACGACACCCACGGGAAGAAATGTGATGGTGCTATTCTTTACGTCCTGCACCACACGGAAGACTGTGAGCGGTTGTAGGCCATAATCCACCGCGCGGGCCTAGTGCCGATTGCTAGATCCACCAGCACTGGGCCCGCGAAGGCAATCAGCATGGCATACGTACACCAATTTTTAAAAAAGACTGTTATTTCAATGTATATTTTGTAAAATAAACTCCTTGCCATTGCATGCGCATGATTCACACATTACCCAGTGTAGCGTAACAACTATGTTGTGAGTAAGCAAGTAATTGCTATGAGTAACGACACATAAATATACACTGGTTTTACCGACAAAGAATTAATGCGAATCTGCGGATTGTCTAGTCTTAGAGACTAGGAATTTGATGAGGATTTATGGTTCTAGGACATGCCGTTTTCCTGACGATTTTTTCTTTGCCGTTTTAGGAGCAGTGGTGATGATATTATTTAGTAAGTAAAGCGCCTGACCCCACACGACCGACCCCCACGAGTTGTAGTAACTACTCGTAAGTCGGGGCCATTACCACTGGCCCACCACTGCTCTACTGCAAATATGCTAAAAAGTGTACAAACACGTACCTATCCATCATTATAAGAGTTGACGCCATTTTTCAGACAACGGGCATGTTTAATCAGTGATTCACTTATTCAAGTTGGAACCAGTCGTGTTGATCTGACGTAGGAACTCTTGACAAACAAACATGGGACTCATAACGGTTACCTATCATAAGTTCGAAAAATATTTGACCGAATTTCATTTCACCTAAAACTTTTCAACTACTATCGTTTCGTATATTTGTAGACGATTTTCAATTCTTTATTTTCATTCCTCTAAATACCTGGTACTTATTGACAAACCGGCACTGTCCTCCCATACCTATTATCATTGTAATTTGAAAACATTGTAAAAGCCAGTTATTTTTAAAATAGTAACCGTGGAGTTTCTTGCCGGTTCTTCTCCCTCTTCTACAAATTGGAACCGTGCACCTAACTTCTGACGTTCCATTAGTGCCCATGGTTTATGTGAAATAAAATATTTTGATTTGATTTGACACGCAATTATGGTGCTGGTCAGTCAACCCCGCTCCCACCTCGCTGACTGGCTAAAATTTTTACCACGGCATGAGCTCACGAGCATTCCCCCAAAACCACGCCTTTAGAACAGTAATTAATCAAAAAATAATTACTTTAAAACCACGCAAGTAGGTTAAAAGCTATTAAAAACGTGTTCGCGACCTTGACCTTATGTGTGCTGTGCGTGCTTTGAATAGGCTGGTCAAACCCACCTATTAACATTAGGTAATGGGCCGAATTAACATATTATTGTTGGATCGAAAGTGAAACTTGGCGACTGTTTTATGTTTGATTGAAATGTTTGGGGGAATGAAAAGAAGCCGTAAGGATGATTTCCATTAAACGGCTCGTATCGCATTGGATCGGAATGGATTTTCCAATCTTTAAACGACATTAAATCGTGTACAGCGTTTAAAGTCTAAATTACCAAGCTACGCGCAGCAGCTTGACCGCGGGCGTCTTCCGCAACACGCGGTCGTAGCCGAAAGTATGCAGCGACGAAGTTCGCCTGATGTCGTATCAGATCGGATCCTTTCGCGTGCGCTCAAAGCCGTGGCCGGACGGAACCACTTATTCTCGAAAGTGCACGCTCAGCAGACATCACTCAATCATTGATTTAGAATAAAATTTGATTGGTTTGGTGCAAAAGCATACGTGTCTTTATGATATAAAAAATTAGAACACATCAACACGGTAGGAATTAAACTATTTGACTAGGCGCAGAATGGGATACGTTCGCGTACGCACGGAGCCCATCGTATGTGTCGACATCTTGCCGGCCGCGATCGGCTGTCGCCGCATCCGTCCGTATCCTTTTCGATCCAATGCGATACGAGCCGTTTGGTGGAAATCATCCTTTAGGTACCCACATTATCTCAACAGCTGCATTCGGTATCTTTGTACTGTGTCCCTGGATTAAATGTACAAACGAAAATGCATGAACCTAGATCATTATCAGAGGTCGGAGTAGGTAGATTGATTTAAGGTCGTTGAAGTCAAACGTAGAGGATAATATGGATATGCCTCCAAAATACCGGAACTTCATATTTATTGTGATATTTGTTCCGGAATTTTGAAATTAGCACGAATTTGTGTTTAAGGTGAAAAAGTGTTAGCTAATGGTGAAAATAATTGTTCATTGAATTCAATCAATCATTCATATAATAAACGATTTTGTTAGCCTTTCTGTATGTTTTTTATTTTATTTTATTCCATAATTCCAATTCTGAAACTTTTTCCGGTACTTCCCGCACATTATGGATAAAATGGCATGTCCATATTATAATATCTTGACGCAAGTATATAAAATCAATCTACCTACTCCGACCTCTGATCATTATTCATCGACGAGAAAATTGGACTGCCTCATTGGTCTAGTGGACGTAAGTGTTACTAGTGAGCTAGAGGTCGTGGGTCCGACTCCCATATCGGGCAAACTGTTGATGGGTTTTCTGTTATTTCAGGAATCAGTAAGCAGCCATGGGTGAATGTGGATGTACTATAGTCAAGCCAACCTCAACCTCTGCCGAACCTAATCTAAAAAAACGTATCTTTTCAATATCGATTATGAATTTTATTTTGTCATTTCAATTTTTTGACCGACTTCAAAAAGGAGATGTATGTTCCCCGATTACTCGAAGATGGCTAGACGAATTTGGATTTTTTTTTGTTTGAAAGGGTATAAACTTCCTAAGTGGTCCCATGATCATCAAGTCAGGATCTGATGATGAGATCCTGGAGAAATAGAGAGAACTCTTCAAATTTTATAGGCACACTTGAAGCGATTTGGGTAGTTTTTGGAAGAGTACTTTCTTGAAGTGGTCCCATTTCAATTTGGTGAAGATCTGATGAAGCACTTCGGAGATAGGCAACGGAACTCCTCAATAAATTATAGCAAATGGACTGGAATTGCTGAAATATCATGTCTGTCTATTGTTTATACCAGTTCATAACAAAACATCACTCCGGATCGCTGTGAAGGGGTAAGCATATGTGAACAACTAAATTTTTTTTTTTTTACCATGAATAATAGTCTAGTTCCACCCATTTCGGTTTGTACCCTTTTACCAGGAACACACTGTACAAATACAGTTAGGTTATACAGGAGGTTAAAATTTCACGATTCGTTTTTTTTTTTGTTTTTTTGTAAAGTAACTACATATTCATTGAGGTAGCTACAATTATTCTATAGATAGCATAAAGTAGAATTACAGTATTTATTTAAACTTCTCGCACACAGAAAGGTACAAAGGCGGACTTAATGCCTTAGGCATTCTCTACCAGTCAACCAAGGGTGGTGAAGAGATTAGACGGCAGGTGCTTAGGTTGAGAGGAACAAGTATTAAATAAGTATATAAACTTATATGAAATCCAAGACTCGGTTCCTCCATCTTGACGGGCATGAAGTTTACCCACTTTTGATCTATGACATGCACAGAAAATTAAGTTCATTATAAGAAAAATATACTCACGATTCACAGTATGGGAGCTTTCCATATCCTTTGTAGGTACGCATGTTGAGTGTCATGCCGCATTCCTGGCATTTGAAGCACCCTTTGTGCCATACCTGAAAAGGAGAAAAAAAAACCAATAAATGTATGAAAATTACAAAAATAACCGGAGGCTGTTGAAGAAGCTTGTGGCTAAGTAATAAGAGCCAGACGAGTCGATCGATCAAGTTAAGCTACGCTTACCGCGGTTGGTCCGAGGATACCGACCATGTTTACATATCAAGACCGAAGCCCTGTCCCCAAATATGTTGGGGTCAGCTTCCAGTCTAACCGGATGCTGCTGAATACCAGTATTTTACATGGAGCGACTGTATGGCTGACCTCCACAACCCAGTTACTTTGTAATACGATGCCCCTTAGTAAGACTGGTTGTCAAACTTTAGGGCTTCTGACGACCCGTAAAAACTGTCAAAAATCCACGAATGACAGTCAGGACAAACGGCTTAACGTGCTTTCTGAGGCACGGACGGGTCTTGGTATGAAAAGATGGTCACCCATCCACGAACTAACCGCAGCAAGTGTCGTTATAACCCGATTTATAGACCAATGCGGCTGAGTAAGCAGGTTGAAGTGGCAGTGGGCTGGCCATGTTTGTCGAAGGACCGATGGAGCAGACGAGTCCGGAGTGAAGACCGCGAATCGGCAAGCGTAGACGCCCCCAGCTAGGTGGACCGACGACCTTGTAAAGGTGACTGGATGCGGAAGGCGGAGGAGAGGGTGTTGTGGCGCAGCATGGGAGAGGCCTATATCCAGCAAAAGTGGACTGCGATAGGCTGAGGTGATTGACTATGTCATGATTCATGAAACAGTTTGCCAACAGTCTACAGGTGTCAAGTACCCACTTGAACATGACTTGTTGAGCAATTTTCCTCAATTGATTTTGAAAGTAAATTACTTAACATCACGTGCAATTAAATTATCATAAGTGAGGAGCTGGTCAATCACCTAGGATGTTAATAGGAAAACATCTGGTCTTGAATAATTTTTATATGAAGAAAGACTATTGTTTCAATGTTTGATGGACTGCAGCTAATTACGTAACACGCCATTGGAAATGCAATAACTTTAATTTTGACAGCCATTACAATATTAACTTTGTCGAGCAGACGAATTTTTCAAAAATACGAAGCAATGGATAAGGAATTTCTCGCCTGGACTATCTACAACACATCCTTTATTCATCCATGAAACAACATGATACACATGCATACATAATTAGCCTATAACTCCCCCACTCCTGCCACACAGGCCTCTTTTCTTTGGTTGGTGGATGTCATTGTCTTCGAACAGCATTATTTTTGGATGCACTTTAATTTTGGTAATTTTATCTTTAGTGTGTATAAATAGATGACAATGGTATTTTCCAAGTGACTGGCCCTCAAAAGAAGCCAAAGGTCTCCTTTAATGTCCAGACATTACTTTAATTCTATCACCTAAACCAGTCAAATCTGCACCGCGTTAAAATTGCAATTACCAATTCAAATAAAACGGTCTTTAGATTACAATCACGTAATTTTTGGGAACCAAAACACTATCATATCAGTCACATCTAAAATATTGAGCCACAGGCCCAACAGTCCATCGGGCATTGCGCAAGCGCCGTTTTCGCAAACGCTGTCCTACTTCACAGCATATAATACAACAATTAGGTAACAATACAGAGTATTCTGCGTCGATTAGCGCTTGTGGATGCGACGGGCGAGCTATACAATGTTTGTTGCCAATGAAGTTTTTTGGTATAGATAGATTCTGTGTGGTGGGAAATGGCCTTCCTAGTTATTTAGGAGTTAAAACTGTTCATTTCTGCGACTAGACAAACTCAAGTCTAAAGAGTGGTGGTTAGAAAAACCTGCCGCCAAAAGACGGAAAATCCGCTAAATGAAAGGGCGCCCTAGGAGGAAATATGGTGACCTTATTGGTGATGTTCTTCAGAAGAAGGTCAGGTAGTACTCGCAACAGGCGTGCGTTTATGACCAGATTTATGAACGTAAGCGAGACAAAGAGTATATAAGGATCGTAACAGGCGTAGTAGTAGTTTCTGTACTTTCTGCCGCTTCCCCATGTACACAGCCTAGGTTTCTTAACAAAGCGGTGAACGGTCACACAATAATTTTACTGACTGCTCAAAATACAGTGTTTTTTGATACTTTCTTGACAAATACTAGTGAAATATGACAGGTTTCATGACGGGCGTTATAATATTTATGACGGTCACCGGTCTTCTAGGAAACCGTAGCAGTCATCTACTCAGCAACATGTTTTAAAGGTCGATATAGGTTGAAAAAATGTATTACTCTGTTCTAGCCAGAGGCTACCAGACGGACGTTCGTTGTGTTTTACGTTAACTCAGGAAGTCGGTCTTCTTCTTCTTATGCTTGGAATTTTTTCTTCAGGATCCTCTGAACGACTCTTCATCTCCCAAAACTTTGAAGGTCTCAATCGGTCTCATCCACTTAGCGCTATCCTTTCGGAGCCGAATGAATTTTATGAACGGTAAACCTTCTGGTGGTTGTGGCACTCTCGCGGTGTATAATAAAACAATTAGCTAACAATACACATGCATTCCGGGTCGTTTAGAACATACTATGTTCGGTGCACTTTGAATACACTTCAGGTGACAGTCAAAGTCATGTATGACTGTGTGAATAGTTCCATGGGAGAGATCTCATTGCAAAATGGGTCGTAAACTACTGATTTTAGGCCGATTTTGGTGCTTACCATCAGTTCCCGAACGTTTTTGAACACAAGCAAATATTGGGCACGCCACGATTGCGGCGGTAAGTCCCCTCTTTGAGGAGTGGTTTGAGAGGCGGCATGGCGTCCTCACCTTCCGCCTGACACAGTTCCTCACCGGACACGGTTGTTTCGGGAGGTTCCTGTTTCGGATAGGGCGGGAGGAAACGCCCGGGTGTTTCCATTGCGAAGATCACCCAGAGGACACGGTGGAGCATACGGTGGAGGTCTGCCCGGCTTGGGCGGAGCACCGCCGTGTCCTCGTGGAGGTGATCGGCGGCGGCGATCTCTCGCGTCCGACCCTGGTCCAGGCCATGGTACGGAGCGAGAGTGCATGGCTAGCAGTCGCCTCCTTCAGTGAAGCAGTTATGCTCGCAAAGAGGGAGGCGGCGCACGTGAGGGAGATGCAGTACATGCGCCCTCACAGCCGTGGCCTTCGCAGGAGACGCCCTGGGCGTCGGGAATCCCAGGCTGATTCCCGGCCACCGTAGGCACGGGCTTGCGGACGGCGAGTGATGGGTAGCTCGCTGTCCGGTAAGGACCAAGCCCGGGTCGACGGCGCGTCGTGTTCCACGCGCGCCTCAAAGAGATGTCAGCAGCAACTGATGGGGCCCGCAAGGGCCGATGCCTGCCAGGGGTGCGGGTTGTTCGAAAGAGATACCGCGGCCCCTGGCACACAGGCAACCGAGGGAACACGGGTGGGTTTTAGTCAGTAAAAGTCTGACACGCCCTCCCGCTCCGCCCAGAGCGGGAGAAGTTATTTGATGATTTCCCACCCAAAAAAAAAAAAAAAAAAAAACAAGCAAATATTTCGATTTTATAATAAGACTCGCTTCTGAATTTTCTGCATCCCATCGCCCACGCTTATTTATTCGTTTTAGCTCAGCGTTCATTCTGGCTGTTAAATAGCCTTTCTCAAGAATTTTTGAAATCCAACTGGTTCCAGAGATTAACGTGTTCAAACAAACTCTTCAGCTTTATTATTAATATAGATTGAGATTGACGCTTTTAGGATGTATTAGTCCATATTGGCTCAGAATCGAGTTCAGTGAAAAAAAGGTAGGCAACATCCGCGTTCATTATAATCAACAGGATTATAATGTATAAGAACGCGGATGTTGGGTAGAACTACTTCCCCAGAATAAATACATCATTTTGATAGGTTTTATCTGCACTGATAACGAATGGTCACGCTACAGATAGTGGACGTATAAAAAACACACACATAATGGCCCTGGGCTGCTAATGATCACCTATCTTATCGATTAGATTAGTGGCCGCTATCACGTCCGTAAAGGAACTTCTATTAATGGCAATAGGCTCGCCCCTACTATATGGGATTTTAACGTAACTGGCAAAATGTAGGTATTCTATTACAGTTCTTCCTAACCCTTTAAGGAATTGGGCGGAGCACCGACGTGTCCTCGTGGAGGCGATCGGCGGCGGCGATCGCTCGCGCCCGGCTCTGGTCCAGTACATGGTACGGAGCGAGAGTGCATGGGTAGCCGTCACCTCCTTCTGCGAAGCAGTAATGCTCGCGAAGAGGGAGGCGGCGCACGTGAGGGAGAGGCTGTATATGCGCCCTCACGGCCTTAGTCGCCGCAGGAGACGCTCTGGGCGTCGGGAATCCCAGGCTGATTCCCGGCCACCGTAGGCGCGGGCTTGCGGACGGCGAGTAATGGGTAGCTCGCTGTCCGGTAAGGACCAAGCCCGGGTCGACGGCGCGTTGTGTTCCACGCGCGCCTCAAAGAGATATCAGCACCAATTGGTGGGGCCCACAAGGGCCAATGCCTGCCAGGGGTGCAGGTTGTTCGAAAGAGATACCGCGGCCCCTGGCACACAGGCAACTGAGGGAACACAGGTGGGTTTTAGTCAGTAAAAGTGACACGCCCTCCCGCTCCGCTCAGAGCGGGAGAAAATATTTGATGATTTCCCACCCAAAAAAAAAACCATCTCGCCGCCGGACGACCGAAATCGCGTCTCCCGGTCCTTGGACGCATCTGGCAGTCTTACTCCACCTGCCATCAATGCGCCTTGCCAGGTGTCCTACCTAATTCCATAATACGCTTTCCGATATCAAAGACCTTCGAATCTCCACGTTTGGAACTCGGTATATTAGCCTGATGCCAAGCATGGAACGCTCCATGCCTCTCTGTGCAACTGTCAGCCTGTATGCACCCTCCTGCGTGAGCGTCCACGTCTCAGCACCGTACGTCATGGTGGGACACTGGGTATAAATGCGGGACTATAGACATTGTGGAATTTTGCTTGATCTCAAAATGTCGTCCAAATTTCTAAATGCGGCTCAACCAAGCTGTACCCAGGCCTGTAGTCAGTGTTAAATAATTTAACACTGACTACAGGCCGGGGTATAATTTAACTTAAATTAAGACATTCAATGATTCAAGTCCACTTGGTCCACGACAAAGCACGCACAATCTAACTAAGGTAAACAGTATTTTTATCCTGACCCAGTTTGTTCGAAAGGAGACAAAAGGCAACAACATAATACCACGGGCAGAATAAAATGCGGCGCATACATGACTCATGGTTTATAAATAGCTTAAATTGTCGTATACCTACTTATGTAGATAGATTTTGCATTATTAGGAGAGAAAAAGACATGAGTAGAACAAGATGTCATGAACTTCTGAAGAAAGGAAAACGCGATAACCATCACCCGAATTGCGTAGGACATTTTCACAAAGAAATTCCTAATCCATTGCTTTGTAAGTCTGAAAAATTAATCTGCTTGATAACGTAAATAACGCATTGAATATTTTGGAACTGTGAAAATGACATGCATTGCAATTATTTGTAATACGCGAAGAGACGAGGGTTCCTGGACAGTTTAAAGGATTGGCTCACAAGTGGAGTAGACCGGGAAAAGTAGAAAAAGGGAAGGGAGTCCTTTTCCCTGCTGTAAGGCAACACAGCCTTATAATAAACTAGCTTTTGCCAGCGGCTTCGCCCGCGTGGAGGTCGGTGTATTATACATATAAACCTTCCTCTTGAATCACTCTATCTATTAAAAAAACCCGCATCAAAATCCGTTGCGTAGTTTTTAAGATTTAAGCATACATAGGGTTATAGGGACAGAGAAAGCGACTTTGTTTTATACTATGTAGTGATACGCAATACGCCGCAGCACTACTGAACTGGCAACTCAAAATCAAGGCATTTATTTCAATTAAACATATACTTTTGAATTATCAAGGACTCGGTGAAGGAGTCCCAGCTGTCATTCGTGGATCTCTGACAGTCGTTACGGGTCGTCAAAAGCCCGAAAGTCTGACCAACCAGTGTTCTCAAAGGATATCGTATTACCCAGTAAATGGGTTGTAGAGGTCAGATAACGCTCCATGGAAAATACTGTTATTCAGCTGCATCCAGTTAGACTGGAAATCGATCTTAACATGGTCGGTTAAAGGCTAGGTTAGATTGACTCATGTACGGAGAAGAGTTTTAGTTAATAATAGAAATGTCGACATCTTTTTCGTCCCGGAAACCGCACAGCTAGCAGACTCGTGCCCAAATGAAGTACCCAATTCTAAAGCAGGCAGTTAAATTAATAATAGCCCTGAAAATAAATGACCCGCTTCATATAATATGAGTCAGCCCTCGCAAATAACACGTAATGTAAACATTGGCGTTTCCGTTGAACAAGATTATATTTAATTTTGGCTTAGTTATGCAACGTAGCCAAGTTTATCTTATGTGAGCTGAGTTTTAAGCTGGTGGCTCAAAATTCTTTTGCAGTGTTGCTATGGGTGTGGTTTCCGGTTATTGATGATATTTTCTTCTATTCTGGGAATGCAAGAACGTTGCTTAACTGACGGCTGTGCTGCTGGGGAGTTTGTTGCGCCACTTCTTCTTCCCAGCTGAAGCACTAGGAAGTGGTGAAGGGCGGGCGTGCCGGGAGACTTGTCTTTTGTCATTTTTACGTTAGAAAAGTGCTCATTCTTAGCGTAATTTTGATAAATGACTTTTGATTTGTTGTAAGCGAAAATCGAGCTACCTTAGCGCTTCCACGTAGTAAGTATTTCGACAGTTATGCTATGACAGCCTACTGTCTCTGAAAAACCGTAATATTTTTTTCAAACAGTAATCCTTTATCGGCTTTATAGACTTCGATAATGGCGAAAGTGTTATTTCATTCAGATAACCCTTGTCCGTTAAGTGCCAATAACATGTTGCGATTACCAAATCGATTTCTATTCGTCAATGCAGAACCCTTCGTTGCATTTGACTTCTCTATGATTTTATTGGAGTGTGTTTTTGTTTGATGTGTGTACCCAATGGGTGCCAACAGAAGCCTCTTACTCAGCCTCCGCTGTCTGTCCGCCCGTCTAGTTCGTTAACAGGCAGACGGACGGACAGACAGCGAAAATGTGTCTGCCACCTATTACCGTTCATGGGATAGATCCCATGAACATAGGTGGCGACACATTTTTCGAACATATCAAGCAATGATTATCCATTGCTAGTCAATTCTAATCATCTGCCTAGCCTTTTCCCAACTACGTTGGAGTCAGCTTCCAGTCTAACCGCATGCAGCTGAATACCAGTATTTTACATGGAGCGACTGCCTATCTGACCTCCACAACCCAGTTACTGGGTAATACGGTACCCCTTGGCAAGACTGGTTGTCTGACTTTCGGGCTTCAGACGACCCGTAACCACTGCCAAAGATCTACAAATGGCAGCCGGGACCAACGGCTTAACGTGCTTTCCGGGGCAGAGAGGTGTCTTGGTATGTTAAAATGGTCACCCATTCACGACCCAACCGCGGCAAGCGTAGCTTAACCTGGTCGATCGATCCGTGCGGCTAACTAATATCCTTCAAAATTATTTATATTCTGATCGATACTGTGTAATGCAATTAGGGTGAAGGTTTCCTCACGACGTTTTCCTTCAGCGATGGCCAAGATAAACTCAAGAAAGTACATAATGAAATACAAACTACACTTGCGTTACCAAGAACCTATAAAGCACGCCATTGCCTTTTAATTCGGCTTTTACATGCACCTGTTGAAGCAATTCTGGTGTTAAAAACAAGAATAGCAGTAGCTACACAGATTTCTTTGCCCCAGTTAACTCGCCCTAGATGTAGGACTCACTTTCCATTTCCTCTTGGTATTATGTTACCTTTTAATTATGACACTTACAGAGTACCCTCCGACTAACGTGTGGACCTACTTTTTAATTACGTTCAAATTTTATGAAATTCTAAACGAATGACAAAAAAAAAAGAATCGACAAAATTTTAAACTTTTTTCTATTTGAATACGGGGCTTTTGGCTACTTTGTATGTGTGCATTTTATGAATCTTTTTTTTTTGTAATGTGCGTTTTGTTAGTGCAGAATAAACATTTTTTTTTCTTTTTTAATGAACATTACTCGTGATAGCCTATAGTCTTCCTCAATAAATGGGCTATCCTACACTAAATTATTTTTTGAATTCGAACCAGTAGTTCCTGGGATTAGCGCGTTCAACCAAACCAACTCTTCAGCTTTATATTATTTATAGATAGTAGTTTTTCCCCTATTTAAAGTTGGTCTCACTAGAACTTCCACACAAGAGCTACACCAAAGCATACACATACTTATAATTTGCCTATAATGTTCCCACAGCTGGGACACAGGCCTCCTCTCGGTGGGAGGGCGTGGGCCGTAATCTACCACGCGGTGCGGATTATAGATGTCACATGTCTTCGAATCTTTCGTTCTAGAACATGCCGGTTTCGTCTTGATGTTGTCCTTCACCGTTTTGAGAGTAATGAGCATGAAATAATTTACCCAAAGTAAAGCGGCCGTCTGGGTTCGAACTTACGACCTACAAGTCACGGCCGTTATCACTGGGCCACCACTGCTCACCAAAACATAGCTGTCACCCAGCGACCATATAACCCATAGACGCCTAATAACAGGCGACCGATGTCTGTCAACACATCAGACTTATAGATCTGATACAGGTCACCACTCAAAAATTTCGATTCAGTTGCGACCACTTCTGTGAGCCGTAAACACTTCCGCGTTACTAAATAAAAATTGGTGAAAATAAATATTGTAATGGCCCCTTGCACAATACGTTGGTGTGGTAATAATAGCCAAACTTCGAGTTTCCGTAAGGATGGCATAACATTTCATCGGTAAGTTAATAGTTACATAATCATAATTAGAATTATTTTCTGATATTATTTATCGGAGTTCATCTTATACTGGTCATACTTGTAGGTGAAAAAAGGTGCAAGGACTCTCGTTGATGTCTTTTATGTTTGCGTCCCTTTCTTCTGAATGCAATTTTTTAGCTATCTCTTTTCCTCTATTATTTGGTAAACATAACTAGTGATGCACCAAATCCTATGACACAAATAAAATTGTTCGATAAAGCAAAAACCTACACCTACTATTTATACGAAGATCTTTTGATTCACTAATTACAATAGACATTAAATTAATTGTGAAACGATGATTGATTTTAGGTACCCACAAGATCCTAATATAAAAAATAAGTGGATTATTGCAACCAAGCGAGAGAACTGGTTCCCATCAACACATAGTATAATATGTTCACGGCATTTTACTGAAGATAGTTTTATGCCTATGAAAAACCGTCTTCGGCTACTAAGTTCAGCAGTACCAACAATGTATTTGCCTCTTTTGGTGAGTATTCCGTTTAACACCTTGACTTAGAAGGTAGATAGAAGCCAAAAAAGGTAGATAAATGTTCTATTTTATTTTATGTTAATTACTTTAAGTATATTAATTACATTAAGTACATGTTAAAAAAATATTAAGACATAGGAAGTAAGAAAGCCAATTAAATATAGGTATTACTAAACATTTTATTATGTACAATTTTAACAAAAATATCGATACCTTCGTGTTTTATTTAAACCTGTCCCATCTCTAGTGAGACGTAATGACCTTGGTAGGACCAATCAGAACGCAGTATCCCGCTTCCTCATACCCCAGCTAGTTGATGCGTTAGATCAAGCATTAGGCGTCTATGGGCTATATGGTCGCTGCTGTCACCCAACTGTGACGTCAGAAATTCGTGAGTACCCGCATAGTATCCAGGCCCTAAGAGCGACCATCCTGCGCAATATGTAAGTCTAACCGAGGTAAATAGGTCAATTTACTGGTGCTGACCGTCGAGCAGCTAACTAGTCATTACAGATGCTATTGTTGTCTAAATAGGCTGTATAGTACTGTACTAGCTTTTGCCAGCGGCTTCGACCGCGTGGAGGTCGGTGTATTATACACTAGCTGACCCGTGCCCACTTCGTTGGGCGGTAAATATTTTTATATCTCTCAATAGATGACGACACGATCGCGGTACCATACCTATGTCGTATTATTATCTCTTTAACTATTCGTCCAAATCATATGCAGTAAAAGGGAAAAGTCTATAGTTTTAAACACTTGAGACGATAAATTTACTTATTTTGATAAAAATTCATACTTGTTGATAATAAACATGACCTAACGATTTAATTCAATTATCTTTAAATATAAAAATAGTACTTTTTGCGACTTAAATATAAAAGTTAGACATATGCTGTCGCTGACTTTTTTGTAGACATTATCAAGCTCTACAACTTTTCCCTAGAACTTTATCATTTATCTCTCATCGTTAAGGCAGCGTTTGTAAGAAACGTTTTCGTTCGACCGTTTTTTCTCCGACTTACTTTGCAAATCCGACTACCACGAAAAAGTATTTTCATTTTTCGGGTTAATATAACGCTTATGACACTGATAAATAACGTGGCTTTCTATTAGTAAAAGAATTTTCAAAATCGGTTCAGTAGATCCAGAGATAACCTCCTACAACCTCACAAACTCACAAACTTTACCTCTTTATAAGTATATTCAGAAATATAGATATAAACCTTCCTCTTGAATCATTGTCTATTGATGAAACAGTTAAAATCCGTTGCGTAGTTGCGTACACGAAAAGCGACTTAGTTTTATACTATGTGAGGAAGGAAAGCAGGTATATGGTCTTTGTGAGAAGGCTTGAGGCTCAGTAATTACAGCCGCGCGGGTCCAGGGCGGAGTTTCGGGGGACTGTCTTATGTAATTTTGACGTTCATAAAGAGCTGACTCTCAACCTATTTTGAATAAATGACTTATGCTTTTGATTTTTTTTTTATTTAAGCTACGCTTGCCGCGGTTGGTCTGTGGATGGGGTCACGAATCATATTTTAATCAGCAGCATACAACCTGGCACTACCCTACAAATTGCAAAAAAAACCTCAGAAAATTTGAATTTCGCTGGCTTCCATGGAGCTTCTATGGAGCTTCCACCTTAATCCTAGTTTGGCAGTCAACTCTCTGACAAACCTTACTGACTACTATCGAACCCTACAAGGGACCCAGGGGTGCGGGTTGTTCGAAAGTGATGCCGCGGGCCCTGGCACACAGGCAACTGAGGGAACACGGGTGGGTTTTAGTCAGTAAAAGTCTGAACACGGCCTCCTGCTCCGCCTAGAGCGGGAGAAGTTATTTGATGATTTCCGACCCTTTAAAACAAGAGGAGTAAAAGCATCTGATACGATGCCATCAATAACAGTCTATACCACACTGCATAAGTCAATAAATCTGCCTAACCTTTTCCCAACTATCTTGGGGTCGCCTTCCAGTCAAAATCAAATGTTATTTATTCAAATTAGGCTGAGAATCAGCACTTTTCGAATGTCAAAATTACATAAGTTAGTCTCCCAAAACGCACGCCCTTCACCACTTCCTAGCGCTTTAGCTGGGAAGAAGAAGTGGCGCAACAAACTCCCCAGCAGCACAGCTGTCTGTTTAGTTAGATAGACTTGATTCTATACATAGTTAGGCAAAGTAATCAACATTACGAGACACGGAAATTAAATAATTTTGTCATATGTCAGCTAGCCATGCCAATACAATATCCCAACAAATAAAATGAAAACTTTTCTCGAGCACAAAAATTAAAAATATACAATACTACCAACATTAAAGCCTCCTGGTATAATAGTCTATACCACACCGCTATAAGTTCCAATATTATTTGACCCAATTTCCACCCAAGTAGCGTTCAATTGAACAGTTTACTTAGATTCCGAGATAAAAGTGACTAACTGTAACTGTCGGCAGCACCGTATAAGGTTAAGGTAATCTTAGGTTAAGGTGAACGGCTGGTTATGAGAGTCATATGGTTATAATGTTAGGAGTTGCATGGTACCTAGTGTGTAAAAATAAGTTATATTGTGTCTGGTTTAGCTTCAGAAATATGTAGTCAAGAGTTCGTAGGTCTGCATAGACAAGCTTTTTAAAGAAAGAAATCGTCTCCTACTAATATTATAAGTAAATGCAAGTTTGGATGTTTGTTATTCTATCACGCAAAAACGGCTGAACGGATTTGGATGAAAATTGGCAGTTTATAATAATAATAATATTTATTAAAAAATTACAAGGTTTAAGAATATGTACAGTTTTGCTTAAATGTAAATTAAATTCCTAAGACTTACGTGCCGGAACTAGGTAATCCTGTGTTAACACATAGCACACACATAACCTGGATTAACACATAGGATACTTTTTATTTCGGTAGTAGATTAACGTGGGATAATTCTCGTCATCCATACGGGAGCTGGCTAGGGCTAGTGGTATATAAGTTAATACAATTTCAGAATTAATCGTCAACGCCGGAAGACGCTGAAAACCAGCACTTTGGCTCTGTATCGCATAGGGTCAAAACATAATACTGAGCGGTGGCCGTTTTGTGAAGGTTTGACGCATATTTTCCCTCATCTTGTTCTATTTTGCGTTTTATCTTTCTTCTTTAACTGTTCTGTAACCTTTATCTTACACCAAGCGAAGTTGTTGGTGGGACATCTGTCACTATGTTTCTGAGAAATAAGGAGCGACAGGACATGATAGTCTACACGAATCCCTATTTTTATTTTAGTCTAAACAAATGTTAGACGTCCTATAATCAGCGAATGTCATTCTTAAATAGACTGCTTACATCACACAAAAACTGCTAAAAATGGCTCTTTCGTACATACATCATGTTCTAACAAAGAAACTTTAATGACAGTTTAACGTTGTACATTGTGTACGTTTATACAGCTTGCAATTTGAACAGCTGATTCACGATTCTTTTATTTTCAGTTCAACGTGGATACAACTCAGACGAGTCCAACATCTGGGAGTCATACTGCTACATTTTAGCATCCGGATACCGATTTAAAATAATTTTATAACATTTATGTTTAGCTATTATTGCTATTTTTGGGCGCACAAGTCCGCACAACGCATGTAAAATATTGAAAAAAAGTGAACAAAATCTCAAAAAAAAAGCTCCTGCTCAGGTCGTCCTGAATTATATTATAATAAATGCGGTCCCTGCACCCATACGTTTCACTAATTTATTTATTAATTTATCATATTTATTTTATTCATTTATTTTTGGCCTATGTTGTCCCAGCAATACAAAGGCCTCCCTTTCTCCTTTCCAATACTGTCTTGAGCTAGTGTGGACCAACCCTGGCTGCAGGCGACCAGCTAGTCTCGCCATCTTCTCCTGGGTCTGTTTCTCAAATGACACAGTATTATTGTGTTTCGCGCATGTCCAAGTTTGTCAAGTAACGGCTGGAAGTGTTGAAACTACGAACAATAAGCCTGTAATTGAATGTCAAAGTAACGTCAGATTAACATTGTGCAACCGGTGCTTAACTTCTGGCGCCACGAACGGGTCGCAGTAATTCTTTACTTGCTACTTTCTATATTGTGACGACCATCTGTAACGCTTTATTAGCTGTGTTAGCTAAAATGAGACAGAACTGTAAAGTCATACAGAAAACTTATGACAGAGGATCGAGTTGGATGCATATCATTATTTTTGCGTACGCCATGGACTTTTTGATTGAATTTCTATATTGTGACGACCATCTGGACCGTTTTATTAGCTGTATGAGCTAAAGTTAGACTGTTAAGTCACAACGAAACCTTTAAGTTCAGATTATTTTTCAGTAAAAGATGATAGAGGATTGAGGCAGAGGGTTGCACAGCATTATTTTTCCGTACGCTACGCACTGTCAGGCGTGGTGATTTTCCTGATAAACTACCGTTCATTTTAGCGTTCTATAAAAAGTTCAATGGAGGTCGTTTGACAGTGATTCTGAGGATTGAGACTCGTGGTAGGGTCAATACTTCGACGTTCAACCCGTTTACGTCAGCTCAGCCTATGTTTCTGACACATAATCAATCTCACAGGTCTACCAACCTTGCTAACTACGCTAATCTTAAATAGAACGAGTTAGCTGAACTGCGTTAGCTAAACAAAAGATTAACATTGTGCAACCGGCGCTTAACCCCAGGCGCCACGAACGGGTCGCAGTTATGCCTTTCTTGCTACTTTCTAAGTATTATATCGAACATCTGTGTGTAGCTGAGTTTATGACTGTTGTCCTCGACTTATAAGGAGTTGCTTAGCTGAGAACAAGGTCATGTTTTCCTTTGGATGGTAAGGCGTTAATGTAATAGGAGTATTGTGTAATCTTTTCCTTTGTCATTATCTTCACGTAACAGTCCCGAAATTTAAACGGTTAGCGTATTTTTATCGCTGCGAATTTTCAACGCTCTGCTTAGCGCCGAGAGTTTAAAATCCAAGTGTGTTTTCTTGACGCGCTGGAATACGCTCTGTTGGATTCTTAATTCTCTGCTCAATACCGAGAGTTGAAAATCGAGTGAGCGATAAAAATCGAAGCTGGGCTAACACATCTCACAAATTAAATATTGAATGAAGCCATAATCACCACGATAAACGGATTGGTGATTGCAATATGATTTTATTATTAGCAGCTGGAAAGACGAAAATCCGACAACCAGTCTTACCAAGAGGTATCGTATCCTGCCAGGGGTGCGGGTTGTTCGAAAGAGATACCGCGGCCCCTGGCACACAGGCAACTGAAGGAACACGGGTGGGTTTTAGTCAGTAAAAGTCTGACACGCCCTCCTGCTGCACCCAGTTCGGGAAAATTTCACAGATTCAAAAAAACAGCTACGATGCCACAGACAGACACATATAGCGGTCAAACTTATAACACCCCTCTTTCTGCGTCGGGAGTTTGCGGACGGCGAGTAATGGGTAGCTCGCTGTCCGGTAAGGACCAAGCCCGGGTCGACGGTGCGTTGTGTTCCACGCGCGCCTCAAAGAGATGTCAGCAACAACTGATGGGGCCCGCAAGGACCGATGCCTGCCAGGGGTGCGGGTTGTTCGTATGAGATACCGTGGCCCCTGGCATACAGGCAACTGAGGGAACACGGATGGGTTTTAGTCAGTAAAAGTCTGACACGCCCTCCCGCTCCACCCAGAACGGGAGAAGTTATTTGATAATGTCCTACCCAAAAAAAAAAAGCTTGTGGAGGCAGTTGCTCCATGTAAAATGCTGGTATTCAGCTGCAACCGGTTAGACTGGAAGCCGACCCCGAAAAGGCTAGGCAGATGATGATGATGATGACGAGTTAGAATGACGGTGTTGGTATAGATACTAAAGACACACTCTCACAGATGGCAAAGTGTAATCATTTATGTAAGGAACTACCCGACAACTTTTTAAAGTTCCGTACCCGAAGGAAACTATCGAGGAAACTAACATCTATACACCCTAAGGTATATTATTGCTTGCAGCGCTCAGCCGCTATAGTAACGCTTGTTAAACAGATGTGGTCATTGTGTGCACGGGATTTTGTTTTCAAATTGGCCAGATGTAAATTTCCTCGATAGTACCAAGTACCAACGGGACCCTATTACTAAGCCTCTGTTGTCCGTCCGTCTGTCTGTCAGCGGGCTGTATCTCATGAACCGTAATAGGTAGGCAGTTCAAATTTTCATTGCGTGGGTAAGTATTTTTATTGCCCCTACAGTTCACAAAAAAGGTAAGATTTTTAACTTATGATATTTGCTAAACTCCATCTTATTTTAAACACGTTTCATGCATGGGAACCCTCTCTTAAGAAACGTGTGGGCAGAACCGTTCGTGCGCGAGTCCGACTTGCATTTGGCCGGTTAAGTGTACAACTTTACATGGGGTATATTCGACCAAAGAGTTCTCCGATTGAGTGCTCAATAAAACCCAATCATGCAATTATGCAGATAGATTAGCTAATTCTCAGGAGTTTATGTAGATACGATCATTAGTCTATAGTTTCATCAAAATCCCTAATCTTTCTTGGAAATCCCAAGAAATGCTACTTCCCCTAATTCTTTAAAACGCCGTGAAGATATAATTATAACAAAGAGATGCGCTGCTGCGCAGTGACCGCAAGACATAGTGGTCTGAATTGAATTATTAAATCAATAATAGGGTAGGTGTAGGCGCGCCCGATGACATGCAGGCACCATGACTTGTTCATAATTGTGGATATGTCCCGATTTTATGATCGTTACAAAAATAAAGTATTAAGTTTTTGATTTGACATGGAATGATTGATGAGTATAGATGTTTTGATGTTAGATTATTGTACGAATTGAAGAGCAGAAAACTTGCAAAAAAAGAACAACCGACTTCCCAAAACAAAAAAAAACTACTAAGTGAAAAATTACTTTCATTTCGGAAATCAGTCCAGTATCTTTGGATATATTTTAGCTTTTTGTCACCGCCTTCCGAAATCAAAGTTAGTTTTCACTGTGTAGGTACTCGTACCTAGTGTTTTTTTGGAAGTACGTAGGTTGTTATTTTTTTCACTGTAAATAACAGTGACAGGAAGTTATTATAACATCATCAACATAAACTAAGTGGAAAAAATACGTATTATTGAACTAACTCAAAAACCACTAATCAGAACTTGACCAAATTTATATGAGACCACTCTAGAAGTATACTCTTTCAAAAAAAGAAAAAAAATCAAATCGGATTATAAATGACGGAGTTCTGAGGTAACACACATAAAAAAAATAGCAAGTCGGTAAAAAAGAGGGTTTATAATTTGACGGCATTCCATGTATTTTTAACCGACTTCAAAAAAAGGAGGAGGTTCTCAAGTCGACTGTATGTTTTTTTTTATGTTTGTTACCTCATAACTTTCGAGAAAGCTCGTTTCCCGTGTGGTCCCATTTCAATTTCATATAGATCTGATGATGCGTTTCGGAGACAGACAACGAAACTCTTCAAAAAATAACAGTAAATAAACCGCGATTGCTGCTATCGCATAAATATGCATTGTTTTGACCCAAGGATGATGAAATTTCGAGTTAGTGGGGTAGGTACTATAACTAAAAATTGAAAAATAAAAACGTTTTCCAAAAAAAAAAAACAACCGTCTTTTTTTTTAAGTTTTTTCAGGAAAATAATCATTCAACGCGGCAAAAATGCAACTTTCCTTAATCATCATAATCACCAATCAACTAATTTCCCTCTCGTATAATATAACTTCCTCCATGTCCTACAAAACGAACACGAATCGTCACCGTACTACCGTCATTCCGTCACGGTTCTAAACACGGGCACAATGACTCTTGTCGCTTCAACGCTCACAAATGTTGACATACATAGTATATTACTAAGCTGGGTATAAATCAGAGGATTTATCTGGTGTCTGATATGGTTGGATGAAAGGAGAATGTGGTTCCTCGCAGCAAATTTCCCACTTATTTACTTTCCGTGGATGTAGCTAGAACTTGACAGACAATCTTTCTTTTTAGGATAAATATAAAATCCTGCTACGCCAACTGCGAATGTGAAGGTTATAACAATGACATGACAATGGTTCATAATTTTTTGATAATTATCGAGCGATTTAGATCCCCAACACGACATTTCGTATGTTTGAATATTTATTCAACTCTACCCTTTTGCCAGCGGCCGGGATAACAATTATCCTAAGTGTTAATCTAGGATAAAAACTATCTGTGTACCAAATTTAATCTAAATCCGTTCGGCCGTTTTTGTGTTATTAAGTAAAGATCAATTTCCACAGGCCTAATTATTTTATAAACTTGGTGATGCTCAAACTAAAGTCTATTTATTGGCTGGGTATGTTTGCAGGCCATTTTTTTGTAAATCTAAGTACAATTCTACATAACAAATATTTTTCTTAACATTCGTGGCATTCATTTCAGACCCCACCTAAGAGATTAAAGACGATTGAAAACAGACAGTGTCCCTGGAAAGCATAGTACCATGCAACATACTAATAATCAGCCTATAACGTTCCCACTGCTGGGACGCAGTCCCACACACAGACTCTGTGAGAGGGAGTGGGCTGTAATTCACCAAGCGGGCCCAGTGCGGGTTGGTAAAGTCGCATCTTGTCGATGTTTTTGGTTTTAGGACAAGCCTTTGGTTTCCTCACAATGTTTTACTTCACCGTTTTGAGAGCAATGGTTATGAAATAGTTTACAAAAAGTAAAGCGTTTATCAGGGCTTGAACCTACGACCCGCAATTCGTCGAAAAAAAAAAGTTGGCAGTAGTTAGGGAGTTTCTTTCGAATAACTTCCTATACCAATTTGGGATCAGTGCAGTCATCTTTGCTTTAATAGACAATGACGACAAAAACAGAATGAAGTTTCGAAAGATAATCCAAACAGGGCCGTTCTAAAATAGCCCCGAATAGACCCCATCACCCTTAGATAAAGATTAATAGACACCATCTCCCCTCGGCATTGCAACTGTTCATTATCAAAGTTTGGGGGACGCATATGTTCAATAGGAGAGGGAATTTGGATAGGGATAAAATCGGCACGGAAAATATGTAGGGATAGCTCAAAGTTATATTGTTACGAACATGACTCAATTTCGTGGAACCGAAAGCGTGGAATTAGCGAATGAGTGGAATACAATGCGGAAGAGGCCCAGCATTTCGTGGTAAGTGCAATTATCGTGAATATTTTCAGCATTCTTTTTGTAAGGATGCTAGCCAACAGCGCAGATTAAGAGTTTGGTCCGTGGATGGATGACCATATCTATACATACCAAGACCCCTCCGTGCCTCGAATAGCACGTTAAGCTGTTGGTGCCGGCTGTCATATGTGGATCTTTGACAGTCGTTACGGATCATGAGAAGCCCCAAAGTCCGACGACCAGTCTTACCAAAAGGTATCGTGTTACCAAGTGGTTGGGGAGGTCAGATAGCAGTCGCTCCGTGTAAAATACTGGTATTCAGCTGCATCCGGTTAGACTGGAGGCCGACCCCAACTCTCCAACATAGCTGGGAAAAGGCTAGGATGATGAGGGCAGATTAAGCGGTAATGTCTTCTCAGTAATAGTCAAATTGGTACAATGGTATATCGATATTTTCGTAATTTGCGGAACGATATTGAAAAAAAAAATTACTTCCGAAATTAAAGTGATTTTGCACTTTGCAGTGTATGTTTGATAGGAAGTGGGCTGTTTTTTTTTCTACTTCTTAGAAAGAAGCTATCTCTAACAAACTCCTCCAACAGATGCTCTACATACTTGAACGAAAATTATCATCATTATGCAACTGTACGCCGGGAATAGTCCCCTTTTGTGTGTTATCTATATTTACATAATATTCTTATCAATCGACCTTGCTAGTTGCTATGTCCACAGTACTGGTAAACAATTTTTACGAAAGCCACGAACGTGATCTAGTTATTTCATGAATCTCGGTTATTATGCTCTATTTATTGGAGAATTTCAATTTTATACGTGACTAGCTTTTGTCCGCGACTTCGTTCGCGTCAAATTTCTTGGTCCCCGACCTACCCCGTAGCCCGCCTCGCCTGCCCTTGCGAGTACTTCGTATTCGTGACTTTTTTCTCTTTGCTCCTAAGGGTCTTAGCGTGATGCTATATTGCCTATAGCCTTCCTCGATTAATGGGCTATCCAACACTAAAAGAATATCTCAATTCAAACCAGTAGTTCTTGAGATTAGCGCGTTCAAGCAAACAAACAAACTCTTCAGCTTTATGATATTAGAATAGATAGTGGTATAGATATTGAGAGTGTCTGGCATATTACTTGGTTTGGGTAAAATTAGTTCGTTTTCTTTTATAGTTTGCACTTAAAACAAGGGGCTTGTGGCTAAGTAATAACAGCCGTACAGGTAGATCGATCAGGTTAAGCTACGCTTGCAGCGGTTGGTCAATGGATAGGTGACCATCCGTGCCTCGGTAAACACGTTTAGCCGTTGGTCCCGGCCGTCATTATGGATTTTTTACAGTCGTTACGGGTCGTCAGAAGCCTGAAAGTCTGACAACCAGTCTTACTTAGTCCGGGTGAATTGTATTTTCTGGTCACCCTACTTGATATTAAACACGCAAAACATGTAATCAGTGTTTGAGTTGAGAGTAATAAAAAACTTAATGAAAACCGTACATTGTTTCTTAATTGGCAAATAACACAATAGATTAAGAATTTCTTCACGTTGGCACTAATGAAACAAAATGGCGGAACCAATCCTAATGTTATTGAAGTTAAGACATTTTTAACAGCTGCCGTACTAAAATGTAAAACTAATTTCATAAAGTCTCCCGCAGAATGGCGCGACACGATTCTAGCAGAGCAATTTCCATGTAGTTTTCATGGAAATTGTTCTATTAGAGTTGCGTCGCGAGTTGCTTAGAAGGGGTGCTGTCGCGTCGTCGACCGCGCCCACCAACGCCTCACCACACGCACCTCGAAGAAATGTCAGATGCGGGTTGTTCGAAAGATTTACCGTGGCCCCTGGCACACAGGCAACTGAAGGAGCACAGATGGGTTTTAGTTAGTAAAAGTCTGACACGCCCTCCTGCTCCACCCAGAGCGGGAGAAGTTATTTGATGATTTCCCATCCAAAAAAAAAGCCTATATGATGTTTTATGGATGAAAAGAACCTCGTGGGTCTAGGTTGCGCTACTGCTGAGCATGAGGTCTCGGGTTCGATTCCCAGGTCGGTAAAATGTATATTTGGGTTTTTTATCTGTGGAGTTTCTCCGTAGCAGCCTGGACTCAGGATTTGTACCAGGTCGATGGAAATAGGCTCGCCACCTATTACATAAGACTTAAAAATAACTGGCAGCAGAGGCAATTTGGGCAGAGGCCCAACCCTACGGCGACACAAGGCGTGATGTTTGTTTGTATAGTTATAACTACTGTTTTACGGGTCATAAAAACTAAAAGAGCAATATACGTTTATTATTATTTAGATTTTAGATACAAGATTTTGCAGTTTCATAATTACTTAAAGATTTTCAGATAGTTACGATTATGAACGGTTTCGACATGGATTTAAAGTTACGTAAACTTTGTAATGGTAACCAATAAACCAGGTAACTTATAATATACAAATTCATTACAACTGTAATGGATTTCTCGGTGAAGAAGTTAATTTATTTCTTTATGTAGGTTTGTACATTCGTAGATCTGTGACAGCTGTTACGGGTCGTCGGAAGCCCGAAAGTCTGACAACTAGCCTTGCCAAGGGGTATCGTAATACAAGGTAAGTGGGTTGTGGAGGTCAGATAGGCAGTCGCTTCATCCGGTTAGACTGAAAACAGACCTCAACATGTTGAGAAAAGGCTAGGCAGATGATGAAGTGTATATCGTAGGCCCGTGCCAATTTTTTTTTAACACTCCAACGTCTTAAGCTGAAGGCGGAGTCCCACTTGGCGCCCTATTGTGTTTTAGAACTCGTGTCCCATTTGGGCGCCAAATAAGATATAGGTGTCCCAATTTGAGTAGAAAATCTAGATTATTAATGACTTTGCTTTTCTAGATACAATTTATTTGATTGGACTGCGATTCCCAAATCCGAAATCGAGATACTTTTAAATTTATGAAAGCACGAAAGTAACTTTCACTTGTAACGATAAAGTTATGTCAAAGTCGTAACTGTCAAAAAGGCGGCTAATTACCGCCATTTTCAACGTCATAATGTGTCTATGGTCTGCAAAGGTGCACTTTCACGCTTTATTTGTTTGCAATGTTGCGATAAATGATTTAATAGCTGGTTACCTAATACCGTATCGTTATTATTCATTGATACCTTATTATGTTGTGAGCTGAGCATATTACTCGCCTTAACAAGGTGTCGGAAATCGGATATAACAACGTTTTGTTTGACAAGTAAGGAACGTAATTGTAGGGAACGTGCCCAATAGATGTAACTTAGTTTCTTTATTTTTTCTGTGTCCGGTAAAGAACATAAGAATCTCATTTTTTGCCATGGTGGCAGTGGCAGACTCCCAATTTTTTTATCTTGTCTGGATCAATCTTTTTGACTGTTGAAATAGGACTAATCAAATTCCAAGTTGCAAGCAACACTCTCATTACGGGAATCCGTTTCCGACGTTTCGTGCTCAGAAAGCACGGTTTCGGCTATCATTTGTAGATCTTTGAAAGCCGTTATGGGTAGCTAGAAGCTCGAAAAACTGACGACCAGTCTTACCAAGGGGTATCGTATGACTCACCCGTAACTGGGGGCTTACTCTCTAAGCACGAAATCCGTAATCACGGTCGAAGTTACGAGCGTTTACTACTCCGTATCACTTACGGACCTATGATTAGTTTGGGGCCCAAACTAAGAATGAATTACTACACGATTTGACAGGTGTCCCTACTCCCTACATGATTTTACCCGTCCAAAAAAGTTAACTAATCAGCTGTAGGAGTCACTTCGAAGTTTCGAACTATTTTCGGACGGGCCGTATTTTCGTTAACGGAGTTAGCGAGTCGGCCCCTGGATTGTGGACGTCAGATACGCAGTCGCTCCATGTAAAATGTTGCATCCGGTTAAAAAGCAAGCCGAACCCAAAATAGTTGGGAAAATACTAGACGAATATGATGAAGCAATATTCTAATAAAAAATCATGAAATATTCCGTAAAAAAAAATTCAACGCAATATCACTACAATTATTCTGAGCAATGAAATAGAACATCGATTGCTCGTTTTTAGCACTATAGTGTAAATGAAGAAACCACGCCGATACTATAAAAATATACCCACGAAATCATCACGTACAAATACATACATAGAGTAGATATAAAGATAATTAACATACCACAGTTCTTATCAACAAAGCATTTGAATATTACAACACATCGCTGCAAGACATGAACAAAACACAGTCATGATAATAATTATATTGCATGTCTGAATACCAATCACTAATGATAGTTGTATTTTGTATACTGTAAGTGTAATGTAACCGACTATTCAATGTAAAAACGAAAGTGCGTGTACAATGTCCTCGTGAATTTAGAGCGACTACTCAACTGGTTCCGTGGTGTAGTGGTTATCACATCTGCTTTACACGCAGAAGGCCGCCAGTTCGATCCTGGCCGGAATCATATCTTTTTGAGGTTTTATGATTTGGATAAATTATTTTGAAATAAAACTGGTGTTTTTACTTGTATTTTATGTTTTAATCATTTTTTTTTTCTGTTAAGAGACGCAATTTTTTTATAAAAAATAATAAAAAAACGGTAGCTAATTTCGTTATAAGATTTTTTTTTGTAACCCATTTCTTTTTGTAACCCATTTCTTTTTGTAACCCATTTTTTTTGTAACCCATTTTTTTTGTAACCCATTTTTTTTGTAACCCATTTTTTTTGTAACCCATTTTTTTTGTAACCCATTTTTTTGCATGTGAAATTAATCAAACAGGGCGCGTCACTTTTTGCACATAATTAAAATATATTTTGGCAATTATTTGTAAAAGAGAAGATGAAATTAATGGGTTAACAGTGCTTTAGAGATCACACCCTATAAAAATGCGCTGATCGAGGCGCTCAGCAGAGAGCGTGTCGGCTGTTACATTGACAGAGTATGTGTGAACATTAGTTATGCCGATGATATGGCATTGCTGAGCGCCTCGGTCTGTGGCCTTAGGAGGTTGGTGACAATCTGTGAGGAGTATGCGTTAGGTCATGGATTGGTCTACAACGTCACTAAAAGTAAGTCATGGTCTTTGGTGTCAGCGGTCGCTGTACCTGTCAAGTTAAACGGAGTATCGCTTATAAGAGTATATACGGTGAAATACTTAGGACATCTTTTGACCGCTGACCTCAAAGACAATGACGATATTGAAAGAGAAAGAAGGGCGCTTTGGCTGCCCTGTTCGCAGGTTTGCACGTTGTTCTAGAGATGTAAAAAAGACCTTATTTCGTGCACATTGCACCTCATTTTACACGAGCAGTCTGTGGGTGGATTACACTCAAAAAATGTACAGCGCCTTTCGCATTCAATATAATAATGCGTTTCGGGTGCTGATGCGGCTGATCCGATTCTGTAGCGCATCAGGGATGTTTGCTGAAGCTCGGGTGGATTGCTTCTACGCTACGATGCGAAAAAGATGCGCTTCCCTGGTGCGGGCCAGCCCCAACATTATACTGCGGTGTATCGCGAGCTGACTGGACTGCTTGTGTGTGAATCGCTGCTGCAAACTCGCCACCTTGGTGTTGAGCTTGTAGCAGGGATTCGTATTGTAACTATATGGCAGTGTAGGTTACTTTTACTAACATAGCGTTAAGAGATATTGTTACTAACACATTTGAGTCATTTGTTATTTGTTTTCTCTAAATATAAATAAAATAATAAATCTAAAATCTATAACAGAATTTGTAATCACTACATAGTATAAAACAAAGTCGCATTCTCTGTCCCTATATCCCTATGTATGCTTAAATCTTTAAAACTACGCAACGGATTTTGATGCGGGTTTTTTTAATAGATAGAGTGATTCAAGAGGAAGGTTTATATTATAATACACCGACCTCCACGCGGGCGAAGCCGCTGGCAAAAGCTAGTTATTAATAAGTCTGTTAGAGGGTGTGATCATTTCACAAGACTGTATTTTACAGGGTGATAGATAATATAGGTTAGCAGGGAAGCACAACCTGTTAAATCAGATTCAGTACCAGAGGGCAATTCTCGTAATTTTAAGAACATTCACAGTCTGATCTTAAATGTTCAAAATCGAGTCGCAGTCTCATCTCAGCGACAATCAAATAAGTTTTTGAAATTTGATTGGCGCTGAGATTAGACTGCGACTAGATTTTGAACATTTTTAATTAGGAGAATTTGCCATCTGATTTCAGGGCTCCCGGACTTGAAAGTATTCGTACCTACATTATTTAAAAAAATATATATATATTATTTTTTTGCAGGTCAGTATCAATCAGTTCAGTATTTAGTTTAGATAAACATACAACATGTTCATCTAAATATGATTCGCGGCGGGCTTAAAAATCTTCAATACACGCCTCGTTCGTATTCACGAAATCATGACATTTGAGGCGAATTCTAATATTATGGATTTGTGTTGCTGATTCTAACCATTATAATTTTGTAAAGCGATTTTTTTCCGATCGCTAATCTTATCATATATACGTGAAGTAAAAATTTTGTACACATTTTTACGTGGAGGCGTTTTGGGGACTGTCTTATGTAATTTCGACGTTCAAAAAGTGCTGACTCTCAGCCTAGTTTGAATAAATGACTTTTCATTTTACCTAAATTACGCGTAAGGAGGAGTATGAAATTTGGCAGTGGAGGTGTGCAGAAAGCTAATATTTTTGATTATTGTTGATAAAAATTTAAATGAATTATGGTCGAATTTCGACCACTGGGCGGCAACTATTTTTAATTAACATAGCTTTTAATTTCGCGGGATACCTCACTGCATACGCACGGGAAATCCCCCTTGAATGAGATTAGAATATATCTATAAAAGACTGCAATACTGCATGGCAATTAATATTAGTTATGTGAGAATGGGAAGTGACCATCTTTACAGACCCCTCCGTGCCTCGGAAAGCACGCCGTTAAAGCCGTTGGTCCTGGGTGTCGTTTGTGGATCTTTAACATTAGTTACAGATCGTCAGAAGCCCGAAAGTCTGACAAGTCTTACCAGGGGTTACCATAATACCCAGAAACTGGGTTGTGGAGGTTAGATAGGCAGTCGCTCCATGTAAAATACAGGTATTCAGCTGCACCCGGTTAGACTGGAAGCCGACCCCAAAATAGTTGGGAAATGCTAGGCAGGCAGATGATGATGTGGGAATGAGATTTATGAAGATTCAGCATTCTCCAATTGATAACAGGACAAAAATGGTTTTATTTTAGCCTTTAAACACGTAATTTCAGTTAACACCATTTGCCTCATGGATTACCCCATACATTTATAAGATAATAATGACCTAACTATACATATTGGTATTATGACTTCACTTCACCTTATGAGTAATTAACTTTAATAAGGATAATTTATAATAAACTACAATTAAGGCAAATGGAATGAGACTGAATAGGAAAAATTTATGAAAAAATCATTTTGTCACCAGTACAATGTACATATAAGGTCATAAATTCATAAACGACTAATATTAATTACCTTTTATTCATTACTGAAAATGGTACTTCAACAAAACCACATAAGCTTTGTGGGACTAAGGTTACTTTAAAAGTGATTATTTGTAAAAGCACGATGGGATTGACATATTCATAAGTGTACAACAATCCCTTAAATAAATAAAGATGAAAAAAAAAGACAAAACCACTTAAAATTATTTTTTCAATGTGAATTGAGATTCACACCAATTGTTAGTAGTAAATGAAAAATAGCAAAATATAACAGGTTAATGTATGAACATAAACAAAGCAAAAGTAGTTTTTATAGAACATAGCAGATGGTGATTTGTAGTTTCTGCCTATCCCCATCGGAAGAAGGCATGAGTTTATGAATGGTAAACTTTGTTGACCTCGTGAAGGCCGCAGGAATCCGCTGGATCCGGGAAGCACAGAACCGGTTGAAGTGGCGGAGTTTGGGGGAGGCCTCTGTCCAGCAGTAGACGTCTTTCGGTTGAAATAATGATAAAACTCTGCTTGGGCGATACTTGATTTTCACATTGTTCATGTGTGGCAATTTTACCATGTACGGCCCACATGGTAAAATTTACCACAAGAATGAATGGATCTATTCCTCTTTTAGCTGTCCTTTACAAAAGGCCATGATTTTTTTTGTTCTTGCTATGGCCTAATTGGTACGTGTCTTTGTAGCTATAATAAAATTAGGAAGCTTGGCTAGTTAAAACATTTTTGTATGCAATAAAGAACTCTAATCACCTGTTAGTTTTTCTAGGATGGTATATTCATACATTGTATAGACTCGTAGCTGGGGAGTATTTTACCCCATTCTTTCTCAGCAGAAATGCCTAGGAAGTAATGCCAGAAAATCCTTCCTGTGTAAAATTTAAATTAGGCTGAAAGAGCTTAATAAGTTTGTAAATATTTTTACAACACATATACTGTTTTGTAAAAATATTTGCAAACTTATGTTTGCAGGCATTTTGGCAGCTGTCCTTTGTAAATTTTGACTGTCAAAACGTGGCGATTTTCAGCCTAATTTGAATTTATTCTGGCTAAGGAATGTTTGAAAGGTTAAAAACACCTCATGTTACAAAAATACAATTTCCAAACCAGATATTGAAATTAGCACATCCTTTTATTCTTTGCTCATAAAATACGTATTTGTGATGGTGGAATCCATAAAACGCATGTTTTATAGATTGGTCATTATCATCTGCCTACTCATTTCTCAACTACATAATATAGAAAATGGAATGTTTTAGACGCTGTGGATTACTGTGAACGTCTTTTGACTTACTGAATTTGGAAAAATATATGTGTCACGCAGCCTTGGGATGGATATAGGTTGCCTTCCTATGAAATGAATATAACGTGGACATTGTATTAATTTTGATGATGGCAAATATCACAATTTTCTAGGTTTAGTGACAAAATTGCTGCAAATTTTTTTTCAATGAAAATACCCATATTCAAAACAGGTTGTTATGCACCACTAATGAATGTTGCATCATAAACAACAGACATTCATTGTCTATGTTTGTAGATGAAACTATGAAAACAATGCACATCGCCAAACTTTTCTTTTCTACGTTTTTGTAATGTTCATAGTTGATTTTGTAGATTCAGGCCTAATTTTTATTTTTATTTTTATTATGAATGGGCCTGGTCTTGACCTCGATTGCACCTGATGGAAAGCGATGGTCTTTAACTTGTAAGCTGAAAGTTACTTTTAAGTTTGTCAAAAACTTTGTAGCCAGTCAAAATCACTTTTCTTGACATTCATAATATTTGTAATCTAATCTAAGACTTTAAAGTACATAATTTCGGCTCTTATCTATAAAGATAAAGTATTAGGCAAGTGTTAACAAACGATGAATTAAATTAGAGGAACTATGTAAACAATTCGCGGTAATAAGGTCGCCAATTTTATCTCATCTCATTCAACTAATTGGCTAAGGAATTAACTTCATTCTTCCAAGAGTTATCATTTGAATACAATCGATACAATAATGTGACACAAGGTCGCGTATTGCTTAAGACGACTTTAATTAGGTAAAAAGGTCGATGCAAGTACAGATGCGGTATTATAAAGAGCTCACAATGATATCAGCAGCAATTTATACATATAATTTAATGACTCACGCGTCCGGCTGTATGAATTGATGTGCCCGGCACACGACAAAAGTTACGAAAAAAGTTACTCCGTTGAATATATAGACCACCGAAAATTACATTCAATGACCAGCTTTCAAATCGGCATTTCTATCGCGATTCTCGTAAAATATGCAATAAAAATGTTAACCGGTTTGTAATAGGTTTTAAAAGGAATACAAGTGAAAATTACCTTGTCCAAACATTTCAATTCCTCAGTCGGATAAACTGTTTTCTCACACCTTGCGCAAGTTTTATTCATGATGAATGTTTTTAACACAAAAACACAATAAATATAATAAAGCACTGATATTTCACAGAGCAACACGGGTTTTCACGATTCACAAACAAAGTTTAAAACTCGGTATTGTAAGAAAACACTCAAGAGCACGATTTTCGTAGCATCTCCGTACGCGCATGCCAAAAAAATGACAAATGGCGGCGGTTGGGGTAGCCAACGTTACAAAATATTTCTACCATTTAATACCAGTAAAAATGTTGCCACATAGTAATTTAAAAATACGAAACCAATCCTCAAAATCTAATAAGAAATATGAAATAAATTCAGTGTCTGTGAAGTAAATAGATTATAATTAGTTACCCATATAGCCAAAGAAGTTGCTAAAGATAGCAGTAGCACGTTAATAATAGTATTAAAAATGCACGTATCCCAAAACTATGTAATTAGAACAAAACAAAGTAAATACCGTAAAAAAATAACTACGAACATATGCATTTCTCTCTTTGAAGCACCGCCAGCGCTTCATTGAACAACTGTTTTGACGTTTGTATCATCTCAGTCAAATGATTGTAATCGTATTGTTTTTCTTCTTCCATCATCTTTAGTTTATCCTCTAGGATTTTTAGTTTCTCTTCAGTCAACTCTAGCCTGTATTTTAAATCTTCTTTATCAAGTTCGTCACCAGGTTGACAATCAGACCCTGTTCCAGATTCACTAGGCTTATTACCACTCCCTTCAGTAGAAGACTTTTTAACAATTACCGAAGATCCATTATTTAAGTCAATATTGTGGTCTTTTACGATTGAAGTCTTTGACATCCTCGAACCTTTTCTGGAATCTCTCAGTGATCTTATTTCATCTTCTAAACTGGTGATTTTTCGCTCCAAACGCCTTTTCCTTTCTTTAATTTTCCTGTTATTGGTTTCTAATTCATCCCATTTGCGTCTTTCGGCGTCTAACCTCGAATTTAAGATCACTACTAACTCGGACAGTTTTTTTATTTCGTTGTCTGTAGCAGTCTTCATTGGAGTGAAGAATATGCTTTGAAGAGAACATTCCTCATATCTCAAGAGTTGGGCTCTTAGTTCTTCAATTTTGGCTGCCTTTTCAGTGGACTGTTTTATAAGGGCATCTATTTTGGCAGCAGTATTTTTTGTTAGTTTTTGGTATTCACCGATTTCGATGTTCATCTTGTTCATTTTAGCTGTGTTCTCTTTCAAAATGTCCTGGTAGTAAAGCTCTGAAGTTTTGATTTGATTCTGCAAGTTTATTACAAAACAATAAGTTAGCAAGATACCAAGTGTCTGCAAAGAAAACTGCACAAAGTTCGTTTTGGAAAAAACTAAAAATTTACATAAAACTTGAGAGGTGTCAAGGGACACCCGGGTGGAACGAAGTTGCTTTCGATTAATTAGTGAAGGGATTATAATAAAATTTTAAAAATTGTACATATACATACACACACACATATATATATATATATATATACACTCTGTCTGTGTCTCTGTCTGCAGAGAAACACGTGCACGCCGCACGGCTTACAACAATGTAGCAAAGTGTCGTTACAACTTTTGGTTTTATTTTTTTCCGTCTAGCCCCCTTTCGCAACGCGCAATAAGGAACTTCGTTCCAAAAATTGTAAATTTTTCTCAATTTGACATCAGTTAATGAAAAGTGAGAGCAGTGGTATCAGCCCCAACTAACGGCCGTGAGTTCAAACCCAGGAAGGCACTTTACATTGATTTCATCACCAGTATCACCACTGCTCTCTCAAACGGTGAAGGAAAACATCATGAGGTAACCGCCATGTCTTACAACAAAAAATTGGAATGACATCCTCTAACTGCACTGGGCCAGCATGGTTTTTTTTTGGGGGTGGGATATCATCAAATAACTTCTCTCGCTCTGAATGGAGCAGGAGGGCGTGTCAGAATTTTACTGACTAAAACCCACCCGTGTTCCGTCAATTGCCTGTGTGTCAGGGGCCACGATATCTCTTTCGAATTACTCGCACCCCTGGCAGGCATCGGCCCTTGCGGACCACACCACTTGGTGCTGACATCTCATTGAGGCGCCCGTGGAACACAACGCGCCGTCGACCCTGGCTTGGTCCTTACCGGACAGCGAGCTACCTATTACTTGTCGTCCGCAAACCCGCGTCTACGGGCCTGCATAGTGGAATAAGGTCCTGTGTCGAACTAGTGGGAACATTATAGGCTGATTAAGAGAAGTGAGAACATATACGGGTATATTTTAAATGGTGCAATTGGCCAGAATTCTGAACTAAGTTTTTCTCACCCTCTGTTCATTAATTAACAAGTCATCATGGCTGCTCTTCTCAATAAAAGTCTGCATCTTCTGTCTAACAGTAGTCGCGTCGCATTCCAAATTTCTAATCCTGCATCTGGCACCTTCCAGTTTTCTCTTTAAATCGTGATTTTCTTCTTTCAGACTTTCCATGTCCTTCATAGCCTGATCGACCTCCTTCTTTCTTTTTTGTTCTATCTCTCGAATAACCTGTAAGAAAAAAGACGCCCTTTAGAAAAGTTTTCAGTCCACATAAATATTGTCGCTACATAACATCAGAATTAAATTACAGTGTGGCAAGCCCAGGAGATTTCAGGATGAACTTGACCCTTTTAAAGATCCTCCCTCATAGCATAAGGCAGCGAAAAATGAAAGAAGGGACAGGAAGCCGGAAGTCTTGGCCTTGCGGTGCAACTTTACAGCTAGTTATAATTAAATAATAAAAATGAAGCCCAACTGATTTTAAAGCAGCAATATCTCGGGATAAAACCCATACGCGTTCAGGTCCAGGTCTAATCTCTTTGTCGTAATATAAACATTTCATACAACTGTCACCGAACGATAGGTAGTTGTGATTAGAATAGCCGCTCAAGTTGGTTGTCAATTCGATAAACAATTAATTTCCCGACTCAATAATATCTACAAAATCAAAAGCTATTGATGAGCATGAGGTCTTAGGTAGATTCCCAGGTTCGGCAAAGTGTCGTTGGGTGTTTTCATCATGGTCTTCCTATTAGCAGCCCGAAGTCTGAACATTACTGCTGAAATGAGGGTAAGGCAGGGGCCTTAGCCCTTCGGGAATTACAGGCGTCATGTTGTTATGTTTACCATACCTGACTTGGATCCTTCCTCTTGACATCAGCTAACTGGGTATCCGTCTTTGGTTTCCCATTCAATTTGTTCTCAAGGTCACTAACTTTAGCCTGCAGCAACACAATCTGCTGCGCCCTGCCTTTCCAACCAAGCACATCATTCTGCAACTCTTTGATACTTGTAAACTTATCGCCTAATTCCATCTGAAGAATTTTCGTAGCCACAAGGATTTCATTTTTCAGCTCTAAATTCCTGTTCTTACTGTCGTAAAGTTTTTTGTTTACTGACGACAGTTTATTGTTGAGCTCTTTAAGCTCATCGGGGCTTGCGTCTATTGGTTCGTCTTTACACAAGCATATATCCAGTTTTTCATGTTCTTTGTTCAGGATTTCAAGTTGCATCACTTTTCGTTCTAAAGCCGCATTCTTTGTTTTATAGCTTTCTATTTCAGCGACCAAGTGGCGGTTTTGTTTGCAAAGATCAGTTATCTTTGCACTGATAATACCAGCGGATTTTGAAGATATAGCTGGGCCAGTACCGGAAATTATGTCACGTATTCGTTGGTTTAGATCGGCTATAGTTTTGTTTAGCTCTTTCGCATTTAGGTCTTTTAAGTAGACGCATTTGCGTAGTTCATTATTGTCACAGGTCATTACCTGAAATTAGTATTATGAATCAAGTAAATGTCGGTATATGTTATGTACTTGGTACTGATACATCTAGGTACATTACAATCCAACTCAATTATTTGCTCCCGTTTTAAAGCTCCAAAAATGGAATAATGTGGATTATGATGTATTTTGATAACGACTTAGCTGCCCTTTTCTATTGCTTGGTGGGCCTGCTTGATCTCGCCTGATCGAAAGCCTTTTAGTATTTGCCCTTTAGTCTAGTCTAGAGAACTACTTGTTGCTACGAGAATCTTATATGTAAATGTAAGGAGGACCTTGTTAGTAAACTCTATTCATTAACAAGTTCAATGTAATTTCACCTACTTTAAGTTGTTCAATCAAATGAGCGTTCAGTTCAGGTGGGTACAAACTATCGCCCGGCTCAGGTTTGTCTAAAGCAGCCAGCATTTTGAGTTTCATCTCATCAGTTTCGTCGATTTTAGCGGCTAAATCTGCAGCTTTATCTTCTTTTACGCTCTGCTTCGAGCGAGTTAATTTTCCTTTATCCGTCATTGTTTCTGGCTATTTTGTTGTATTTAAAATGTAAATAAAATATCAGCATTGCATCCAGTAACGGAAACTGTCATTTTGGTCAAATATTATTCGAGTTTTAAAATTAATTACTTGCCTGTCTTGTGTATGACCTGCTTTAAAGACCTCCTTTGTAAGCTCTCCTAGTCAGATAGTTCGAGGACATTATACACACGGCTTCACATCAAACTATCAATTTCCAGTTTAAGGTGATCTTTTATTGTGTAGGATTTCCTAACAATGCCAGATCAGCGTAAACTAGAAATTATAGCTTGATGTGTATCCGTGTGTGTGTACATGCGACATGTTGACAGGACTAATCCTAATACTATTTTCTAAGGAAATACCGGGTGCGGCGATTGAACTGTCCGTATGTGAAAATGAAATATTTCTGTTAATTTTCAATATTTCGTTATACACTTTTGCCATGTGAAAATAGAAACATCAAAGTTTTATTATGACTTATTCCGAAGGAATAAAACCGCCTTTAGCCTTTACTACAAGCTAAAGTCTCTTTCTGAAAGAAGCGCAGGCTGCTCGAACGGCATCGTCACTCAAACAATTCCATTCTCGCGTAAGAGTAACTTTGAGCGCTTCCACCGAAGTGTGTTTTTTAGCACAGGCCCTGGTCTGTAAAACACCCCAAATACAAAAGTCCAGCGGAAACAAGTCGGACGATGACGACGGCCACATATCTCGGTCGATCAGCACTGGAACGTTTGCTTTCAACCAATTTTGCTTTCCAATTGCTCTGTGCGATGGTGCCGAGTCTTGCTGAAAAGTCCAACGCTCAGAACCGAATGTGTTGCGTGCCCACGGTATCAGCCCTGGTCGCAAGACTTTGTGTCGATAGATTTGTTGGTTTATTTTGACTTGGTTGCGACCCATTGGAAGAAAAACAAGCGGAGACACCGCCAGACCATGATTTGGTCGGCTCTGCGTCAAGTGACATTCAATTCGTCTGAATGGTCGCTGACACGTCCCTTCAACCAAACACGGTCATTTTTAACCGACTTCAAAAAAAAGGAGAAGGTTCTCAATTCGACTGTATGTTTTTTTTTTATGTTTGTTACCTCATAACTTTCGATTCGGTGAACCGATTTTGATGATTCTTTTTTTATTTGAAAGCTCGTGCTTTCCGTGTAGTCCCATTTCAATTTCATATAGATCTGATGATTCGTTTCGGAGACAGACAACGGAAGTCTTCAAAAAATAACAGCAAATCAACCGCGATTGCTGCTATCGCATTAGGTACTAATCATAATCATAATCGCATTAGGCATAATCTAAAAAGTGAAAAATAAAATCTTTTTCCAAAAAAAACAACCGACTTCCGAAAAAACACTATAAAGTGAAAAATAACTTTAATTTCGGAAGGCGGTGACAAAAAATTTAAATACATATCCAAAGTCACTGCCTTCCGAAATTAAAGTTATTTTTCACTTTATAGTGTTTTTCGGAAGTCGGTTGTTTTTATTTGTTTAAAAACTGTTCAACGCAAAAAGTTTTCTCATCTGAAAACACCAAATTGGGAAGCTCGCCAGAGTCGAGCAAGCGAATCAGCTCTTTCGATCGATCCAACCGTTTGCGACGCTGTAAAGCAGTGAGTTCCTGAAAAAGGTTTTTTTTAATGGTTTGACTTATATGTAACGAACGCTGCGATCACTCACCTTGAGATCCTGCGCGAGCTGGTTTGCTGAGCGCGCTGGATTTCTGTCTAATCGATGACGCACCTTTTCGACAACTGCTGGCGCCGTTGCAGTACAGCGTCGTCCGCCACCGTAGCGTTTCTTAACGCTACCAGTCTCATTATAACGTTGAATAGTGCGATGCACAAAGATTTGGCAGCGCTCGACGTATTTCGATATTCGATTTTCCCTCCAAATGGTTTAATTTTTTTTTTTTTTTTAAGAGTTCAAAAGATTTATTTCAGTATCTACAGGGCTTCCCTCCAAATGAAGAGCAATCACTGAATTTCGTTTTAAATCCATTGTTCTAAATTCGAATGTGTTTCTCTCACAACAGAATCATTTCAAATGATTATAGAGAACTTGTCAAAGACCAACATTTGAAATTTTGCCAGCGTTCGATTCAGTGGTTCGAATTTTAAAACAGTTAGATGGAGACGGGCAGTTCAATCGCCGCACCCAAATTGAAGATTGATTGAGCTACAAGCAATATAAGTCGATGATTATTGCACGGAAACTGAAAAAGCGAGTTTACAAATTTATGATGTACAGACGCCAGCAGGTCAACCTACCCGAAACTGTCAAATTTTCTCAATCAAATTTGAACCTTATTCTTCAGCGATAAAGTTGAAAACCTATTAAAGAAATTTGACAGATTGTAGTAGGTTGATGTGCTGGCGTCTGTACATACGACGGTGTACGAATTACTGTTCAATGGTTGTAATTTATTATTTCTTGGGGTTATCAGCTTTGTTCGTTATACGTATTCGGCCATTTTTTCATTTCGTGTAAAAGCATAATGTTGTCAACTTCCGAACGTGACTATGGCTAAATACACAAACCGAGCGATGCCAAAACCCCAAAAGAAAAAAGATGTCAACTTCGCCAACATCATGGTAGTCACGGTAATTATGGCTACGTTCCGAGATACGATAATATCGATTTGAGCGTGCTCACACCCGTTCCGAATTGGCGTGAGCGCGATAACGATATCCCGTGAATCGTCATAGATGACGTCATGACATGCGCCATCTTGCGATAACGCCGACCATGCGTTATACTAATGTCACCGTGAGCGCTGTCAAAAATGACACTTGTGCTGTTATGTTCTGATCCGTATCATAGTTTTAGTTAGCATAAAAATAGTGTTTCTGGATAGAGCCGCCACCTAATCAAATAAGAAGATGAAATTTGTGGCCTATACAAGTTTTATGTGGTGTAAATAGGTTTTAACATTGAGTGAGCACTGTTAGCGCGTTCACGAGCGTTCCGTATTGATGACAAAAATGACAGTTCTTAGCTGTCATAATCATGATAATATATCTACCTCGGAACGCAAATTATTGATGTGATCGCTCACAGCGCTATTTTTCTAATTCGGAAAGTGGCCTATGTTCTACCTATCAAGTACTGTCAACGTCAAATGAAATCAGCTAGCTGTCAAAAGAGTGACAGCAGGGACGATTGATTTTTGTCGCAGTAATCGTGTTTTTATTAAATTAAAATTTAATAAGTGCAGTTCAGTGCAAGTTTTGGTAGCCTCCATGGACGTTTAACAGTGCGGAATTTGTTAAAACCTTTTATCGGTTGCTCAGAGTAGTAGGCAGGTAATAAATTGATTTGTCCTTGGGTTAGAGGCAGATGATCCTCGAAAGCTATGTCTTATCATATTATTATGCTAACAAAACATCTTCGCGGTACATTTGTGTGGTATTTATGCTGTTACCTAACGTACCTATGTAAAATATGTTTTGTCACATGATTGTGTCCCTACGTATATCCTAGAGATGTCAAGTTGAATGGAAAAATAAATGTTTATTATTTGTCTTAAAGATCTTTTGTCTTAAAGATCAGATTGTAACTTGTTTCGGAACGTAGATATTACTAAAATCTCATATCAGTACTCAGTTCTTACCAAACCTTTTTTCTTATTTCATAATATTTAATTTTTTAATTCTTACATCTGCTAGACGCAATTTTCGTAAATTTTTTGCTCTTCCTATTTATATGACATTCAAAGTTTTTCAGTCTTCGCTTTTCACCAGATAAAAAGCATTAGAGACGGCCAGATGAAGACAAGACTAAATCTGTTATGTGTATTGCAATAAATTAGGAAGGCAAGGCAAGGAAACCGGCATGTCACAGACCCTAAAATTAGAGAACATATGGCATCTACCATCCCACTCTGGGCCCACGTTGTAGATTACAGGCCAATCATTCTCGAAAAGAGGAGGCCTGTATCCCAACCATGGGATCATTATAGAATGATTATTCTCAGTTATAAATTCTTGTAATGTAATACATTCCTATCATTTAAAACTGCCAGGAAAAGATATTGCAGTGCAATTTTTTCGCATTTTTGTCAATTATCACTGGTCAGATGTTAAGAGGGAACCTAATTAATATTAATTCAGCTGAATGCAGCTTCAAAATGCGTCACCTGGATTTTTTTTTTTTTTTTAATATAAAATTTCACAATAGATGATACTTTATTCACATTACAATCTAGCCTATAAGCTAATAAGTAATTTAAATATAACTTAAACTGCTAAGTAACTATTAAACTAAGAAATCGTCCAATAACGTCTTTCTTATTCACTGTAAGTTATGGGGAAGACACTTGGTTCACGTGTTCTTTATTAAAGACAGCACTTGCACTACAGTTTAATACTAGACTAAAGTCACCTGGATGCAATGTACTAATTTATTTGAACATTTTTACACATGATTTTCCCTAGAGCTTGAAAAAGTTAAAATGGTTACATCATAATAGATTCTACTACTTCTTTAATAAGGATAATTTCGCCACTATTGTGACATCCCCCCTTTGTCCCTTTCTTAAATTAATTTACTATGGTTCTTTATTTATAGCCTTTTTCACGGTAATAGTAATTGTAGTACAAAACATTTAATATCAGTTCTGAGTCTCTGTGTGCCCTTTGGCAAAAGCCTCCGCCAACCCCTTCATCCATTTCTCCTTGTTCCTTGCCTGTCTAGTCCCATGTCTTACCAGCCGTCCTAATGAAGTCACCTTGCCATTTTTTGAGGGGTTTTCTTTTCTTTCGCTTCCCCTTCCTAGGGTACCTTAGGGTCACATTTTTGTTCCAATTCATTATGGTTAAAAGGTACACAAATATTGCAGTCCACTGCTCAAAATGTAGTCCAATCCAAAGCTTCACTACAGGATATAGTCCTGTTTATCTGTACTAAATCTTTCCCATCAATCAAGTTCAATTTTATGAAGATGATCCAATTAATTTCAGATGCAGATCAAACCTCTTTTTCAGGACCTAATTAATTGCTTCATTGGAAGACTTACAAACATTCTTTCTATTTACAATGTCTGACTTTCTATGTTACAAAATAAAAATTCTGAAAATATGTTTTATGGATCTTGTGGGTCTGCAATAAAGATTGATATCTCGTGATGCTTGTATTCCTCAAAGGGCACAGTTATACCTACACCCTCATTTCACCAATTCATTTTTATAATATTGCTAAATTAAACCTCTGTTCTCCCCAGCCATGCCCGGCACAAACCTCATAGTACCCGTAGTGCTATGGGGCAAGCACGCCCCAACCCACTGCGTGTCCTCGGTCTACCTGTCCCGGGACCAGAAGACTCTTGTCACTGGCTGCTATGACGGTCAGATCTGCATATGGCAGGTGGATCCGGATAATTTGAAGATGACACCGAGATGTTTGCTTGTTGGACACACCGCACCAGTAACATGTTTATCCAGGGCTTCGATTATTCAGGTTGGTTCTTGGGACTGTTATTTCTTCAACTGTATGAGGCCACTACTAGCTTTTTTTCAGAAATTGCATTTTTTTTTAATTCCTTTAATTTATTTGGATGATTGATTATTATAAACTATCTGTACTGATAGATTGTTCTCGCTCATCTCTTACGAATGGCCTAATAGGCGCCTAAGGATCACCTGAAGCCAGTGTAAGTCTCACAGAAGAAGAAGACACTAAAATAGTCCCTTTCCACATACTCAATACATTAAAATCCTAGCTTTACATACTGGTATAATATAAATTTATTTAAATTTCTTATTTTTAAAGAGGCCCCTAAGTGGTCGAAATTTGACCATAAATATTAAAAAAAAAGGTTTCGGAATTACATATAAAATTTTGCGTATTTCACACTCCTCCGATCGCGCAATTTTCGTGCAAATTTTTTGCTTCACGTATTAATATAAAGATAATATCCATATTTTATTTCCATTTCAGGACAATAACTTCATAGTGTCGTCATCGGAAGCCGGTGAGATGTGTACCTGGGATCTGGTCGATGGCAAATGCAGGGAGAGTGTCAAATTGTCACAAGTCCATACTAATATACAGGTTAGTATTAAATAGACTTCACGAAGTGGTCTCCGTGTGTAAAGATGGTCATCCATCCACGGACCGACCTCGGAAATCGTAGCTTAACCTGATCGAGCCCCTGAACATAGCAATAGTGCTGCGAATAAAGACCAAATTATGCAACAAAATAGCATAATATGCAAAATCAGAGCCATTTTTTCCAATTACCTGTTCGTAAAGCAAGGTGTAACAGAATAATTGTAAGATAGTATGTAGAACAAGAAAAAAACAGTAGATTTGTTCCTAAATTAACTACCGAATCGATTTCAGTGACTATTAAAATGGTTAGTTTAAAAAAAATATGTTGTTTGCCATACTTACCGCCGATAGAACCAAAGAAAAAACAATCTTTTCGTAAGGCAATAAGACTCAATTTTAAATGCATAAAGTAATTCAGGGGTCAACACGTTTTTCTTCATAATTATAGCATATAGTTTAAAAAAATATAAGTATTATAATTCTATTATGCTTTTAGTTCAATACTCTAATGGGGTGTTGCGTGTATTATGTTGAACCTTATACAAGGTGAATTTTTAGTCACCCTTTAAATTTCTCAGGGTGATAGCACATTTTGTATGGGAGTTCCGATTTTTTTTTTCATAATTCGACCCATGTACCTTGGAGAAATTTGTACAATTTCACGGGTACTATTACCCTGAAAAATTCACCTTGTATACAACCATCTTCTTTTACCCTTCCCATTTCTTCCCGTAGGTGTCGTAGAAGGCGACTAAGGGACTTACTAGAGAATTAGCAGCAGCGTTCTCTATGCATTTGACCACCATACTGCGATCGCCAACCCGCCTGCCAAGCGTGGCCTTTATGGCAAATCCCCCTCTTTTAGGGGAGGCTTATGTCCAGCAGTGGACGTCTTTCGGCTGATATGATGATACAACCATAATGCTATGTATGTATTACTTTTAGGCATATCACATGTGCAACAGTGAAGATCTCCGTCTATTCTGCAACGGTTACTATGCAGAGATTCTCATCATGGACCCATTCTCGCTAGAGATATTGTTCTCTCTCAGTTCTAAAATGAATCCAGACTGGATTTCAGCATTGCATGTGAGTATAGCCTTTTATATTTATTACTATTCATCATGTAAATCCTACTTAATCATCATCTGCCTAGCCTTTTCCCAACTACGTTGGGGTCGGCTTCCAGTCTAACCGGATGCAGCTGAATACCAGTATTTTACATGGAGCGACTGCCTATCTGACCTCCACAACCCAGTAACTGGGGTAATACGATACCCCTTGGTAAGACTGGTTGTCAGACTTTCGGGCTTCTGACGACCCGTAGCGACTGTCAAAGATCCACAAATGACAGCCGGGACCAACGGCTTAACGTGCTTTCCGAGGCACGGAGGGGTCTTGGTATGTAAAGATGGTCACCCATCCACGGACCAACCGCGGCAAGCGTAGCTTAACCTGATCGATCGACCCGTGCAGCTATTGTTACTTAGCCACAAGCCCCTCGTAAATCCTACTTAATAAAATTTTATTAAGTACTCGCATTTATAGTATTTTATTAAGTAAATCCTACTTAATAAAATACTATAAATGCGAGTACTTAATAAAATTATAACTGAGAAAATTTTTGTTTTGATGTTTGTTACTTAATCACTCAAAAACGGCACGACGGATTTGGATGAAATTTGGCACACATATAGTTTTTAACCTGGATTAACACACAGGATGGTTGGTCATCCCTTAGCTGCCACGGCCTATTTTAATTTCTAAATTGTTATTTGATTTTTGTTTCTAATTACGGACGTTCTCACATTGATAACTTGAACGTAAATGATGTAACCAACTTTCTGTAACAAATTGTTAATAAAAATTTCATGATTTTAAAAGAGTGTCCATGGAGTTTCTTGCTCGTTCTTCTCCATAGGTACCGTACCTACGACGCTTTGGAATGGGCAACTAGCTTCATCTTTCAAAAGTGCCTGTAATTGGTTTATTTGAAACGAATGCTTTGAGTATGATACTTTTTATCCCGGTAGTACGTTCCCGTGGGATCATATCTGGCCATTGACAAAAGCTAATAATTAATATAATCCAAGAAAACTAGGTAACTGAATAGGATATTTTACTCTCTGAGAAAAAATCGAAAAATATATTATTGAGATAGCTTAGGCAAAAAGCAGTCAGAAAATGTTAGTTTTAGTGCATGAAATAACAAAACAAAATACATTTTAAAATTCAGTTCAAAGATTTCAGTTTCTTTTATCTGTTTTTGAACACCATGAAATAGTAGCCGCCATGTTATTACGTCATACGGCATGACATCTGAGCAACTTTGTACTTTTATTATTTTCGTAGTCAAAGTAATTTTTAAATACACAATATTTTGCATTCAGGAACAGCAAACCAACGACACGTAGAAAAATAATTCATTTTTGAAATTATAAACAATTGTCTTACAAAAATTCAACCCATTTGTTTATATAGAAAACTGACGTCATACCCACAGAGCAATATGGCGTCCACTGCGTCCAGTGTTTTCGTTAAATTACGCGCGAAATTTGAAAATGTTAAATTTAAATCCATTTTTATGGCACTAATCGATTAAATAAAAATGTTGTGTTTTTTGTAGTGGTTTATGAGCACTCTAGAATCTAATGAAGACACTTTAAAAAAGTGTTATAGCATATTGGCAAACATACTGTTTGCCAAATCAGGATTGCCATCTGCAGAATTTAAAGAAACTCGTTTCGTCACTGGAGCACTTTCTTAAAACATTTTGTAATTTTTGTACCTAATTTTGTTTTATAATATTTCAGGTCCTCCGTCCTTCTTCAAGAAAAGATGACGTTGTTCTAGCTATATCTATTACTGGGACTGTTAAGGTAAGCATCAAATACTTACTAACATATAGACACAATATTAAGTAGAATTAAAACTTTCTGTCATTACACATCAATCAATCTACCTAGCCTTTCTCCAACTACGTTGGGGTCAGCTTCCAATCTAACCAGATTTCGCTGAATACCAGTATTCTACATAGAGCGACTGCCTATCTGACCTCCACAACCCAGTAACTGGGGGTAATACGATACCCCTTGGTAAGGCTGGTTGTCAAATATCTACAAATAACAGCAGAGACCAACGGCTCTCGTGCTTTCCGAAGCACGGAGGGGTCTTGGTGTGTTAAGATTGTCGTCGATCTACGGACCACCTCGGCAAGCTTAGCTTAACTTGATCGAACGACCCATGCGGTTGTTATTACTTAGCCAAAAGCCCCTCTTGCTATCCTGCCAATATTTCAAATGTGAAAGTTTGGATCTTTGTTTCTCAATCAAGCAAGAACGGCTGAATGAATTTGGATGAAACTTGGCACTCAGAATAGTTTATAATCTGGATTAACATATAGGGTATTTTTTATCCGTGTGGGTGTATTTTGTTCCGTGTGGTGCCAGACGTTAAAGAATAGCACCATCCCATTTCTTCCCGTGGGTGTCGTAGAAGGCGACTAAGGGACTTACTAGAGAATGGGCAGCAGCGTTCTCTATACATTTGACCACCATACTGCGATCGCTAACCCGCCTGCCAAGCGTGGCGATTATGGCAAATCCCCCCATTTGGGGGAGGCTTATGTCCAGCAGTGGACGTCTTTCAGTTGCTATGGTGATGATGATGATACTTTTTATCCCCGTTGTACGTTCCCATGCGATAATTCGCGACCTCCACGCGGGCGAAGCGCCGGTGGAAGCTAGTAGTATACTATATTATACTAGTTTTTGCCAGCGGCGTCGCCCGCGTAGAGGTTTGTGTATTATACAGGATAAATTTTAATTTACAATAATATTTATTTTTAGTTTTAACCAGTGCGCAAAGTGTATTCATGAATTCACCATATTATTCTAGATTCCCCGCGCAGAAATTTTTGGTCAGTTATCAAAAAAAAATCAGCTATTTCATAGAAAACTGCAATACCTACGCGGTCAAAATGTATGGAATAGCTGAATTTTTTTGTATAACCGACGAAAAATTTCTGTGCTGAATGCATGGTTACAGTTTGCGCACTGGTTAAAAATTTACCCTGTATATGGTGTGTCAACGAGAGCAAAATTAAAAAAAAAAAAAAAATATGATTAAAATCAATGAATGATGATGAATTATGATTTGAATTATGATTTTAAATTTGCCGCCATTTTGTTAATACGAGTTGTACGGTGATTTTTTTGACAATTGTCACGTACAGACCACGCGATTTAAGAATATGGAGAAGTATTCATACCAACAACGTTTAATTGTTGTAATAACAACATTTAAAAAATGGTGAAAGTTTTGCGAAAACAGTTCGCCAATTCGTTCTTTTTTCTTTGGCTATAGAATAGAATAGAATAGAATATATTTATTGTAAAACATGAGTATACATCAAATAAAAAGGGCAAGGTCTTAAAATATTGGGTAGATCTGCATGTTTTGCCATTTATGGCGTACAAAATAACATATTATTGGTACATTATACCATAAAAGATTTGAGTTTACACTACAAACTATGAAATTAATAACTTAATCCTAATGCTAATTACAAAGGGCGAAAAAAAGGTATTGTTTATATAGGTTTGAGGGTCAAATTGTGAAAATGTCGTAATTATTGGAATCCATAATTAACTGCGCTTATTTATAAATTCCGATATGGTATAATAGCATTTTGATATGAGATTTTTTTAATGTGTTTTAAACAGAGCAGGAGGTATTTGTCTAATAGGTCAAGGAAAAGGTGTATGCGAATAAGCCTGAAACAGTAGAACATCTTAAAGAGGAAATACGGCGCGCTATTGCTTAAATACCGCCACATTTATGCGGAAACGTTATTCAAAATTTCAGCAAAAGAATAACCCTATGCCCAGGCGCGGTTCGAGGGGGTGTCCTAGGGGTCATGACCCGCTCCCCCAAGCCGTAAACGTTTTTCGAAAATATAATAAATTTTCTTATTAATATGTAGGTAGTTTTTGTCTGTGAACCCCCCCTCTCCAAAGTCTTTGGCTGCGACCACGCCTGCCTGTGCCAGAAGTTTCGCGGGGGCCATTTGCCTGATGTTGTATTTCACGTTTAATTGGAACTATTTTTCTTTATATTGAAATAAAAATGTTTGCTTAATTCATTTTATTATTTTTTATTAAATCTGGCGCTCTTGTTGGAACTCCCTTTACATATAACCTTCCTCTTGAATCACTCTATCTATCGATGAAAACCGCATTGAAATCTGTTGCGTAATTTAAAAGATCTAAGCGTAAAGACACAAGAAGCGACTTTGTTTTATACTATGTAGAGATGCTACAACAAGAAATTTCTCAAGAAGTTAGTCAGAAATAAAAATAAATATTCTCTTGCAGGTCTGGTCCCTCCTTGGCCACGAGAATAAGCAATCGGAACCGATCTACGAGAACGAATCAAAACAGATCCGCTGTTTGAACGCGCTGTCTCTCAACTGCTGTGCTTACAACCAGAGAACTGTGCTCATCGTGTGTGCGAAGTATTGCCAGATTTATGACGCTGGTAAGTTGGGTAAATAATCTTGTACATATATTAATTAGACTATAGTTTTTACATATCTGAGACTCAGGCCTCCTCTCTCTGAGAAGTAGGCTCAGTGCAAGCTGGTGGATGTCGTGTTGTTTTTTTTGGTTGTCTTTGTTTTATTGCACCGTTTTTAGAAGCAGTGATTGATGAGTGAGTTCCGTGTGGTGCCGGACGTAAAGAATAGCACCATTCCATTTCTTCCCGTTGGTATTGTAAAAGGTGACTAAGGGACTTACCAGTGGGCACGCCACGATTGCGGCGGTAAGTCCCCTCTTTGAGGAGTGGCTTGAGAGGCGGCATGGCGTCCTCACCTTCCGCCTGACGCAGGTTCTCACCGGACACGGCTGTTTCGGCAGGTTCCTGTTTCGCATAAGGCGGGAGGAAACGCCCGGTTGTTTCCACTGCGAAGATCGCCCTGAGGACACGGTGGAGCATACGGTGGAGGTCTGCCCGGCTTGGGCGGAGCACCGCCGTGTCCTCGTGGAGGCGATCGGCGGCGGCGATCTCTCGCGTCCGACCCTGGTCCAGGCCATGGTACGGAGCGAGAGTGCATGGTTAGCCTTCACCTCCTTCAGCGAAGCAGTGATGCTCGCAAAGAGGGAGGCGCACGTGAGGGAGATGCAGTACATGTGCCCTCACGGCCGTAGCCTTCTCAGGAGACGCCCTGGGCGTCGGGAATCCCAGGTTGATTCCCGGCTACCGTAGGCGCGGGCTTGCGGACGGCGAGTAATGGGTAGCTCGCTGTCTGGTAAGGACCAAGCCCGGGTCGACGGCGCGTTGTGTTCCACGCGCGCCTCAAAAAGATGTCAGCACCAACTGATGGGGCCCGCATGGGCCGATGCCTGAGGTGCGGGTTGTTCGGAAGAGATACCGCGGCCCCTGGCACACAGGCAACTGAGGGAACACGGGTGGGTTTTAGTCAGTAAAAGTCTGACACGCCCTCCTGCTCCACCCAGAGCGGGTGAAGTCATTTGATGGTTTCCCACCAAAAAAAAAGGGACTTACCAGAGAATAGGCAGCAGCGTTCTCTATGCATTTTACCACCATACTGCGATCGTCAAACTGGCTTTAATTTTTGGGTACAAAATGTTCGAAACCTAAATGATATCCTTTGAATAATCAATTTTTTCGTTCGTAATTTTTGTGAAAACTTGTTTGGTACCACCCTTTGTATTCAGGATAATGTCTGTTTTTACATGAGTATTGTCTAAATGTTTAATATTATGCCTCTAAAAAAATGAAGGCTTTAAAAATGTTATATTTACTATTTAAAACCTCTTTCCAGGTGACTTCTCAGTCCTCTGCTCGATACAAGCGCCATCTGGCGAGCGTTGGATGTCGGGCGACTTCCTCGCACCGGACAGAGTACTAGTGTGTTCTACTGAAGGCAAAGGATATCTGTATAGACTACCTGCCAAGTAAGTGATTATAAGGATTGACAATAATGATGTTGTGTGGCTCCTTGACTACGTATGGGAAAAAAGTAGTGACTCCTTGATTAAGTGTTACACTGACTCCTTGACTATTTGTGTTGACAGCACCATGACTATATGTGTCGGAAGCTCCTTGACTGTAAAAAACTTACGATGATTAACTATTAAACTGACTCCTTGACTTATTAGGTTGGCAGCTCCTGTAGTCAGGTGCGGTCTGAGGGGGTCATGACCCCCCCAAAGCCGTAAACGTATAGCTTAGAATATACATTTTTCGAAAATATAATAAATTTTCTTATTAATATCTGGGTATTCTTTGTCTGTGACCCCTCCAAAGTCTTTGGCTGCGACCGCGCCTACCTGTAGTCGGTAGCTAAATAAGAATAATGATCTACTGACTCCTTGAGCATTTCGATTGACAGTTGGGTAGCTAACTACTGACTCCATGACTATGTTAGAAACTGCCGATGGGCGTTGAATCAACGAACCAGTTGAATCAACCGTTGATCGCCTGTCAACGTATTAACGTTAACTGGTTATGAATCAACTAGTTGAATTTGTCAACGACGTTTATGAATATAACTCGTTTAAGAATCAACTAAGCTAAATTTGCAAATGTACCTAACGAACTGAGCAAAAAAACTTACGTTGAAAAAACTATCATAGATTCCGAGCGACGGTCAATGCGTAGAATTTGAACTCTAAAGTAACGTACACAAAAGTTGTTTTTTGAAATATTTCTTTTAAGAAAATTATACCAATTTAAGAATCGTTGAACGTCGCAGCGTTGAATAAAACCGTTCAATTAATGAACGGTTAACGTTACAAGTCGACAATAGTTGCACGTTAAGTCGTTGACGAATTTAACTAGTTGATAAACGTAAATCAACGTTAACGTTGCGTTAACGGAAAAACCGTCAACGACCCATCACTATTAGAAACAGAACGAGAGTTAACAGCGACATCAAATTACATAATTTAATGTCGCTGTTCGAAAAATCTTTCGGAATACTTGATCGTCCTTTTATCTTAATGGCTTTTCGTCTAATTATCTCAGTCAGGTGTCGTTTTTAAACAAATGACGCCTTCAAAAAGTCTTCCAGACGCTTTGACTACAAAGGCTGCATTCCGAAATACGCCGACTTGAGCGTGCTTACATCTGTTCCGAATTAGCGTGAACGCGTTATCACATGCATACGTCATGACCGTCTTGCGATATCGCCGACCATGCCCTAAATTAATATCACCGTGGGCGTTGTCGGCTGTTTTGTTTAAAATTGTGCTTCTGATTACAACCTAAGAACAAGTTATGTATGGTGCATATAGGTTTTTTTTTTGCTTTCCATTCCGAATTGTTGACAGCCCTCGGCTGTCATAATCGTGATATCTACCTTTGTTGGCTAACATGACTGGTTTATTCTTGTTAAAAAATTCTGTGAATCGAACTGACTATGACTGATAAACCTTTAAATGGCGGACTCTTCTGACAATGTTCTGAAAATGTATTTTGACACAATTGGCTAGGATGTATAACACCTTTATGGACGCTAACTAAGCTAATGTTTGCAATCTTATACGATAAAGTACATAACATTTTTAAAGCTCCCGCAAACAGGCGCGTCGTGATATTAGAACAACAACTCCTATGCAGAATTTATGGATTTGTTCCTACAAAAGTTGCGTCGCGCCAGTCTGCGAGAGCCTTTATTTTAGACAATTCTTTAAAATAAATTTGACTGTAATTTGAGATTGCAAATATCATATGAATTCATAGCAACTAAATGAATCAATCAAAATTTACTCTACAAGGTTTATATTGAACCCGACGCTTGATCAATTGTAAGTATGTCTAATTTTAAAGCTCAAAATTATAGAAACTTCCATAAGAGCAAGCTACTTATAAGGAAAATTATATTTAGTGAATTTCTACAAAAAAAAAAAATACTGGAAGGCAGAAAAACTAACTAACAGTTTAGACAAGAACATAATATTTGACGTCATTCAGGCTCCTGATTTCAGGCTTCTGAAATGAGTGGCATAATAGTTCATACATAATGTTCTCTCTGCTGCGACACAGGCCTCTTCTCTGAGGGAATGAGAGGGCCATAATCCTCTACGCGGGTCCATGTGGGTTGGTAGATGTCACACACTTAATAATAGGCCATGAAAGTAGATTCATTAAAACTTTCTAGCATTTGAGCTCAAAATTAGATAAAAAACTACATTTTTCAAGCGGGTGTTCAAATATAGACCTTATTTGTTTTTAAATAAGCGTTTAGTTTCGATTGGCATGTCATTGGTTAAAGTGTTATCATCATTAGAATCTCATTGGAGCACTATATGCCTATGTTATAGATGTTTATTTGGATATTTAAAAGGTTTTTTCACAAACAATGTACTTCGTTGTTATTTAAAGGATTTTTTGAAAATTATATTGAATTAAATTATAATTAAGACAAAAAAGACGCATATTAACCTTTTAACCGCCTCACTTCATATCAGTTGTCGTGCCCCCAGCGCTCGGCACAGTAAATCGAATAATAAATACCTACAACAAAGAGGGATGTGCAATACTTAACTTTTTACAACAGATTAAATGAGCTGTGGTATTTTGGTCGTAAACATACGACCCTGGCGAAATGGACCCGAAAATGTTTGTCGGATTAATTCGACGTAAGCGGTTAAAAGGTTAAAGGGTATGAAACGGGTCGAAGGTCCTGGCTGTCATTCGTAGATCTTTGGCAGTCGTTACGGGCCTCAGAAGCCCCAAATTCTGACAACCAGTCTTACCCAAGAAGTATGTAGTGTTACCCAGTAACTGGGTTGTGGAGGTCAGATAGGCAGTCGCTCCATGTAAAATACTGGTATTCAGCTATATCTTCTTAGACTGAGAGCCGAAGCCGATGAAGAAAAGCCAATGCAATTTGCAGTAATTATTATTCATAATTTCAACCGAAAAACGTCCACTGCTGGACATAAGCCTCGATCAAAAGGGGGTGTTTGCCATAATCGCCACGCTTGGCAGGCGGGTTGGCGATCGCAGTATGGTGGTAAAATACATAGAGAACGCTGCTGCCCATTCTCTGGTAAGCCCCTTAGTCGTCTTCTACGACATCCACGGGATGAAATGGGATGGTGCCATTCTTTACGTCCGGCACCATACAAAATTATTATTATAATTAGTTTATTAAATCAATAAAATATAGATACATTGTTTATGAATAAACCAAAATTCCGTCCACATAAAAAAAAAATCCTAACTGCCAAAAAGGCAAAGCTAGCTTTAACGTTAAGCTACAATTAAAGCTATACCATACGATAATATTTGAAGATATAAATATTTCTTTTTATAGCAAACTGCGAGGCCGGGCTATCAGTAGGTCAGCACAATGTTTGTCTGTTTGTATTGTATTTTGTATGTAGATAGATTAATTTTTTTGCTAGCACTTTTATGAAAGCTTGTTTCGTTTTTTTTTAGGTAGTGTGGTTAGTTTTTTGTGGCGATAGCAGTAAAAAAAAAATCTAGCACTCCGGGAGTGCCGACAGAAGTGAAAACTTGAACAATGACGTGTAAAAGACATCAACGCGCGACTCATCCGTGTGCTCGCTGGAAAGCGTTCGGTGTCGATGACACGAGTTCCAGTTTTTGTTCACCTAAAAATGGCTCAACGCGCCTAAAGAAGTTTTCACTTCAAAAACTTAAGGCACTGATGTTTCCAGTGCGACTGTGCGAGCATTCGTCAAAAGTATGGGGTCGAAACAGCGACACATCGCACCTTTAGATTTATAGAGACATATTTTGCTTTCGGCTAATTTCGAATTAGGTCTCTATAAATCTGAATTATACAGACCTATTTTGCTTGCGGCTAATTTTGCATTAGGTCTCTATAATTCTAAAGCTGCGACATCTGCATATACCCAGCGATTACTGGCAATTCACATCGCTAGTTGCGCGTTCCATAAACATTATTATCATCAACTTGGTCGCCGCAACACGTTTCCTTCTTCCATTCTCCCCTGTCAGCCATCACGCTATCACTCACTCTGTACTCTTTAATATCATTCCTCACACAATCCATGATTCTTTTCTTTGGTCTTACTCTCCCACTCTTCGTTCGGCGTTGCAGGAGCTAAACAACAAAATCATTAAGAGGCTAGCGAGAGGGTAGCTTAGCGCATCCATCCAATAATCATGTAAACGGCTGAATATGAAGCGGGTCCCTCGTGCCGTGTGTATAGTTCGACTTTTAATTGTATTCAGTAACTTGACAGTTGAAGGGGTAACCAGAGTTTGACAAAAAAGCGCTAGTAAGGTGGTGTAAGAATGAACGAAATTGAATGAACTTGAAATTATGTACTCACATGCAATTTTTTTATTTTATATTTAATAACTTGTCTTAAAAACATGGTTATCCACTATAAAAAATTGTAGAATTTGCTGTATATTTTGTTTTTCTGTAGCAAGGTAATTTATTTAGTTACTTCCTATTAAAGAAATTAAAAAAAGGAAATTACTTTTATTAATAAATTATTAATTATTCTTATTATATTCCACATCTTGCAAATGAAGTTTTAAAGTTTTATAACGAATGATAAAAATGGTTTAATTTAAAATGAAACCATTTTTATCATTCGTTCTTTACGTAAAATCGTTCACTACCTCAACACTATTAGTTTTAGTATGGTAACTTATATACTATGGTTCTTTGAACTGTCAATTTACTGAATACAATTAAAAGTCGAACTATAGTTACTTCAAATTATGATTTAATACATAACATCACGCCTTGTTTCCCCGACGGCATAGGCCGATGGTATAGGCCGATGGTTGTTGTATTATGTTCTACTTGAAAAGCCATTGGTATATATTTTATGGCTATCGCGTTCCAGGGCAAAAACCAATTCCCATTCTCCTTTGTCATGCATTTTTCCTTGATTAGCAGCGCCACCGTGAACAGCAAACTTATTTTGGTCACGCTATACCTACATTTAAGTATCGCCAGTCGTGTAGGCTATTTTAATACAACCCCCATGAACGTTTGACGAATGCCTGCACTGGACAAATCTGTGTTTTAAATTTTTTGAAGACATAAAAAATAATATAGCTGATTGTTATCGCCTGCAGTATGACAATACCTTAGTCTGTCTGTAAAATAATTAAAGACCTGTTATATTTTATTTTGTTGTTAAAATGGTTGTTTATTTTAATAGTCTTAATTATAGCGTATTATTTTTATTTGCAGTTGCACTATCATATTATATTCATCTTTTTGTGTTGTTATAAAAGTATTTATTGAAAAGTTAGTTATTAATAATTAGGTGCGTAGTACTCGTAACCGGTTTGAATGAAAAGATGTATGAAAATGTATGGAACAAAACACAGCACGGTATCGCGGCGGAAGCGACTAGAGAGGGCAGAACTTTTACAGGATTTGTGGCGCCAAAAGTGCGCTTAGCCACCGTTGAAAGCTATCAGTTTCTAAATAGTCTGTTCTAAAAATAACTGATGAAAATGTAAACAACCTACGCAATCACTCTTCTTCTTTAATCGGTCCCTCATTACTGAGGATCGTGGTCACTGGACGCCTTCAAGCGGACAATCTGCCTCCATCGACTCCGGTCTGAAATTGCTATCACCACCTGTTGAAATTTGCTGGAGGAGGTAGCTTCCTTTGTTTGGTCAGACCATCGTGTCGGCGACCGGCCCCGTGCTCTCTCCTTCGGTATTGCCAACAATGACCAGCTTTTCAAAGCTCCTATCTCCACTTCGCATTGTGACCGAAGTAGCTCAAAATACGCTGTAGGCAAATTGTTGACAATCGGGCCTTGATATCGAGCTGAGATAGGACAGATACATTTGTGCGTTTCGCTGTTCATGGTATTCGAAGCATTCGCCTCCAATACCGCAATTCGAATGCGTCTATCCTCTGTCTTTCTCTTTCTCGGATTGTCCACTCATTCACTGAAAGGAATTAGTTACACTCACCTGTATTTAAAAGGTTTCAAACTTATGCCTCGCGACTTTTTCCAGCAATAAAATTACTGATTGCATTTCAATTTTAATTATATTAAAGATAAAAAGTTACAATAATAACGGAACCTCCTAACGATACGGCTCGCACGGTTCCTGTCTTTTGAGCCCTAACCACGGGCAGCGTGAACCCTACTGGAAATTAAAGTTCCGGGTTTAATTAATCAACAATCAAATCAATCAAAGCTATCAATTTGCAAGTGGCCCTACAAGTCAGCATCCGTAACGTTTTCTGATGATCTATTTGTTTACAATTTCACCATACACTTTTCGAACAGACCGTACGTCATTTTTCTAGTAGTGGAAGTAAACGGTACAATTGGTTTGTACGGAAAATGTTGACAATGCCACCTCTAGCAGTGTCCGCCGAGGGGTCTCCGTGCTCTGTCTCTGTCAAGCAAAAAGAGTATGTAAGGCTTTTAAAATAACCCTGGTTTTTGCATTATCAGTCTTCCGTCAATTTTTCATATAAACTGGATGTGATTGGATAGAAACAAACAATTTGGCCCAGTTTAAGGCACACAATATTAAAAAAAACTTAAAATAATATTGTGTGACTCACGGCTGCGCCAAATAGGCCTAGTTCAGCATAAATGCCAGACAACTAGTGCCTGACGTTGCTTTTTAACTGGACAGGGAACCAAGGGGCCTGGGTTGATTGAAATCATATAAGTTGATATGAGATTTGGGAATAGATTTTATTCAATAGATTTTCAGAAATCAGGGGGATAGTTTTGTAGATTCTGCCTACCTTTAAAAGGGGTATGGCGTGATATTTCGAATGTTTCACAAAATTGTTGTGTTGTATTTCAATTCAAATTTATGTGTTCTTTTTTTTAAATTGTTAACTCTTTTCTGTCCTTTTTATGGTATTAGGTCCCATTTATTTCGATCAAAACTATTATTTTTTAAATAAATGTAAAATTGATTTCAACATTTTGAGAGGCTCTAGTTTTCTTATTCTTAGAATAGTTATCAGAAGACCAATTCTCGTAATTAAAAACGTTCAAAATCTAGTCGCTGTCTCATCTCGGCGACAATCAAATGTCAAAAACTTTATGGAAACTCGAGGTATTTTTGACAGATTGAGACTGAGATCAAACTTTGAACGTTCTTAAAATTACGAGAATTGCACCTCTGTTACATCATCGAAATAAAAATTTTCTAGAAAAAAAAAATAAGATGATAAACTTCATCTAATACCATATTTGTCAAATTTTAAGTGTGCTGTTGTCATCCCTTCCCTAAGAACGTTACTTCTTTGACCATAACACTATTGTTCGTGTATTAAATAAGTTATTTGTTATGTTATAGCTCAGTACCGGATCACAAGGGCTTCCATGGTCCCACAGTAGACCATGACAGTCCCGTACTGTTCGGGATACTGTCGCATCCGGATAATAAGGTATAGTTGACTTCTAAATATTTCTTGTTCTTACCATGACAGGAGATCCTGGTAGGATTTGTCAGCGAGATTGATGGCAAGGCTGACTGACCAAGGTGCGTTTAATTAACACTTAGAAAGAAAGAAAGAAGGAAGGAAATAAAGAAAGAAAGAAGAAAGCAAATAAAGAAGGAAGGAAAAAAAGAACATACATTTCTTTGCGGTAAACATGACGCAGAGAAATATCACAAACGCAAAAAAAGAATAAGTTGGGGAAAATATGCGTCACATCCACGCATAATGGCAAAAATTAATACACCTGTAGCGACATCTACAACACTACATGCAAACTACGCATCAAACTGACGTCACGCAAAATCCTGCATCGCGCAAGCAGAGTTTACCGCACAAGTAGTATACACACAACGTCCCGACATCAACCGTCGGGCAGTAGCCCACCAGCCACAACACCCGTCTGGTCGGAAGATTCCCCCTTTTCTATGGAGGTTGAGTGAACTTTACACTCTGTTCCTGATACCCCTGACTAAACGCCGAAACGGCTGGGCCAATTTTGACGCCTTTCACTGGCAGATAGCTGCTGTCATAAGGAGTTACTTAATTTTTTTTTTCTAAAATAAAAGTAGTTAAGTTACTTAACTGTTAAGTTAAGTAACTTAACTACTTTTATTTTAGAAAAAAAATAGAGTTCCGCTCAATAAAATTAAAACAACTTTTTAGGGTTCCGTACCCAAAGGGTAAAACGGTACCCTATTACTAAGACTCCACTGTCCGTCCGTCTGTCACCAGGCTGTATCTCATGAACCGTGATAGTTAGACAGTTGAAATTTTCACAGATGATGTATTTCTGTTGCTATAACAACAAATACTAAAAAACAGAATAAAGTAAATATTTAAGGGGGCTCCCATACAACAAACGTGACATTTTTTGTTTGTTTTTGCTCGATATTGATAACTGCAACAGGTAGACGCTTGAAATATTCACAGAATATTTAGTTACTAGCAGCGCTCCGCAGTTTCACCCGCGTAGTTCCCGTTCCCGTAGGAATACGGGGATAAAATATAGCCTATGTTTCTCAGTGATAATTTAGCTTTCTAACGGCAAAAGATTTTTTGAAATCGGTCCAGTAATTTTTAAGTTTATTCGTTACATACAAAAATACAAATCTTTGCTCTTTATAATATTAAATTATTATTATATTAGTGCAGATATATTCACTTTAAAAATAAATAATGGAATTAAAATAAAATAAATATTTAAGTGGGGCATGACAACAGACATGATTTTTTTGCCGTTTTTATAGATAATGCCACGGAACCCTTCGTGCTCGAGTCCGACTTGTACTTGGCCGATTTTTTCTTCATGCACGCGAACGTAGTCGCGTGTTCTGCGATAAAACCGTGAAATTACCTGACTACAATGTATTTTTAAACTATTTATTTATTTATTTATTTATTTATAACCGACTTACATTAACAGTTTGCACCACACAAACAAGTTATCGGTCAATACAAGTTATTACACATACAATCATAGAAACAAAACAAGGTTACATATAAAATTAGACAAAATAAAACTAATTAAACGATAGAACAAAATTAGTCAAAATAAGGTATACGTAGATAACATTACCTACGACCCCCCTACTAAAATGTATCTTTTTTTTCTCCTCAGCTCTTGTCCTGTCCACCGGCCATGCGATTCATAATAACTTCAGTAGGCGGCAAGCAACGTCGCTTGTTACTACGCGGCGACTCTGCCGGCGTAGTCTCTGTATGGAATGTTGACGACGCCGCACAACCTACGCCGAACCAAACGCCAAGTGAGTTCGGCGAATCAAAAAATCAAAATCAAATGTCATTTATTCAAACTAGGCTGAGAATCAGCACTTTTCGAACGACAAAATACATAAGACAGTCTTCCAAAACGTCCACCCTTCACCACTTCCCAGTGCTTTAGCTGGGAAGAAGTGGCGCAACAAACTCCCCAGCAGCACAGCTGTTTGTTTAGTTAAATAGATTTGATTCTATACATACAAAGGCAAAGTAATAAACATTACGAGACACAGAACATTAATTAAATATTTTGTCATATGTCAGCTAGCCATGCCAATATACCAACAAATAAAATGGAAACTTAACTCAAGCATAAAGAATTAAAAAAAGAATGTAAATAAAGCATAATACCAAAATAAAAGCCTTCTGGTATGAAGGGCATGATAGCTTACGTATGTGAAGTTTTTGTGTATGCTATACGAGCTAAAAGGCAGTTTCTAGTTTTCACCTATAGACCTCAAATGCTGAAGAAAGGCTAGACGTTAAGCCGCAATTGTACCTAGCCAAATCAGAAAGTCCAGAGGCGATAAAGAGATCTTCGAAATTGATTAAATTATTTTTTCCACAGCCCACGCTCCCATCGTGGTGACGAGTCTGGATATAGCGTGGGAAGATATGAACCCCAGTCCCGTCGGTATACTGGATCAGTTGAACCATCCTGAAGAACAAGGTTAGTAGCAAAAGAAACCAGTCGTTTTATATAAAGTTGGGCCAAAACCCAAAGTCGCCAACAGCGTCTTGACGTATGTCGAGTCAACTAAACGTTCAGCACAGTTTAAAAAAATATTCTGTGACGTTTATCAGCAGTCGCTCATCTAGGGAGGTGCAAAAAATAACAAAACCCAAAGAGCCGGCCAGCGAAAAAAATAATAATTGGTAGAGTCATTCACAGTCACGAGTCAAAAAATTATAGTTTAAAAAAACTAAAAAAACACGCTTTAAAAACCAAAACTCAAAAAGCAGAAAATAATTTCAAAAAAGCGTGGGGTGCTTGATATTAATTGATTATAAAAATACCTCAAACAGCACCCCACGCTTTTTTGAAATTTATTCTGCTTTTTTAGTTTGGTTTTTAAAGCGTTTTTTAGTTTTTTTTTTTAACTATTATTTATTTTAAATTTTTTAGTTCTGCTATCTAGACAAAAGGGTTGTTTTTACAGATATTTTTTCTTGTATTTTTTTTTAAATTATTAAATTGCTATCGGTCCTCGATAAGTCTACAAAGTTTAAATAAAATCTGACCTTTTGAAGTGGGTCAAAATCAAGTCCAAAGGAGTCTGTTCACAAACAAACTGTTCAAAAACAACATAAAGGTGAAGCTAATAAAAAGCGTGTAAAAACCCAAGATGCACAGTCTTGAACAAAAGAAACATTCAAAACCGTCCCCAATTATACGTCAGTAAAACACATTTTTTTGCAAATTCAACCTTACACGCATAAGAAGTGTCCGAAAAGAGTGACTGAAAGATGACTGACGATACTATTGGCGCACATTGCGCCCTATTTATGCGGACGTTTTTGAGACGCTGATTTTGTATCTTGGGCATTTTGTATACCAATGGTCGGAGTAGTCCTCCTTATTATTTTTTCTATACATTTTCATTAAATATATTTCCATCGATTAGCGAAAATAAATGCAAGGTGACCTTGATATTTAGTTAAAAATTATGCAAAAAGAAATGTTATAGGAACACTTAGAGTAGAGGTTTGTTGTCATAGAAGGTAGTACTTGTTCAAGATGAAGAAATGGTCGTGAAGATTCGCCGCAATAATAAAAAAAATTAGAAGGAAGACTTCCCCGAGCAGGGTAACACATTTTTTTCCGACTTTTTCGAGCCCAATATGGCTGATCTCCTTTATAGTTAAATCCTGGAGGTTTCTCCGAAAATCTTCATCGGCCGTAAACAGCGTCTTGACGTATGTCGAGTCAACTAAACGTTCAATACAGTTTAAAAACATATTCTGTGACGTTTACCAGCAGTCGCTCATCTAGGGAGGTGCAAAAAATAACAACCACATTTTTTTAAATTAAACTACCGTTACTCTGAGGGAGCATCAACGCGGCCATAGGTACCCACGCGGGTATGGTTATATTTTCAATTTTATTTTAATAGGCACAATGTTGATATTAGCTTGACAGGGAAAACGCTTTATTGCGCTTCGGAATCTCGAAGACTTCGAAGCGTTCTAATAAAGCGCGATTTCCCCGATTTTCATGGTAAACAAATAAATATTGAGAATTCGTTGTTTAAAATTGTTTTCCGTTACCCAGTATCAAATGTTGTTTTGTAGTTTTGCAGACCATTTTCTTTTTTTTATCAAGTACTTGTTGATAGGACTACACTGTCCTCCCATAGTTACCTATTAACTAGGGATGCCTCGATACGCCTTTTTTTCCGATACGATACCGATACCGATGCTCTTATAAAAATATCGGCGATTCCGATACCGATACGCTTATTGATTTCAAAAATTAAGGTAAAATAAATAAAACACAAGTCAGGTTATTTTTTACATTAATATAAAAGAACAAATAACAGGAAAAACTAAATAAAACCGTTTATAACTATAGACAGGTTGTGATTAGTTAATAGTATATTTAGCATAGTTAGTTCGTGCCTCGTTTGCAACGAAATAGACGAGACAACACCCGCGTTTACATTATATTTTTAAAGCGCGAAATTTGAAAAGTATCGTTAAATCGGCCATAAAATATCGCCAATGCCGATATATCGGCAAATTTCGAGTATCGCCGATATATCGGCATCGGTATTGGTATCATCCCTACTACAGTGCAAGTTGAAAACATTGTAAAAACCAATTATATTTAAAAGACTAACTGTGAAGTTTCTTGACGGCTCTCCTCCATAGGAAACGACCAATTGGACCGTGCACCTAGTTTCTGACGTTTCACAAATTCCCATGTAGGTTTAAATAAAATAAAATATTTTTAAATTTGATTTTGATTTAATGTTCTGAAAGTTTTTTTACCATGTTTACCGGCTTTAAATGTACATTTCTTTAATTATTTATTTACTTTATTTTATCATTTAGGAAAGATAAGAAGAAGGAAAAGATTACAAAGTAGTAAGTATGAAGGTAATGCTTGTTTCTAACAAACTCTACCAGCAAACCTTGGAAATGACTTTTTATCTATTTTGAAATATTATGTTATTTATCACCACTAGAGGATATTCGGATGCATATTCACTGGAGGTTAAGAAAATATAGACTACTAGCTTTTCCCCGCGGCTCTGCCCGCGTGGATGTCGGTTATCGCGTAAAAAAGTTGCCTATGTTCTTCTCCATATTCCAGGCTATATCTCTGCCAAATTTTTTGACGATCGGTTCCGCGGTTTAGGCGTGAAAGCGTATCAGACAGACTACTTTCTACTTTATTACTCTACTTTCATATTTATAATATTAGTAGGGATAAGACATAATAATCACTACATAGTATAAAACAAAGTCGCTTTCTCTGTCCCTATATCCCTATGTATGCTTACATCTTTAAAACTCCGCAACGGATTTTGATGCGGGTTTTTTTTAATAGATAGAGTGATTCAAGAGGAAGGTTTATATGTATAATACACCGACCTCCACGCGGGCGAAGCCGCTGGCAAAAGCTAGTTATGTATAATTGTAAACAATTTTACTAAAATAAATTGTGTAAAATGGGCTTTATCAGAAATTTTTAGCTCATGAACCAACTCAATATTAAAAGACTCGTAAGTGTACAGTCAAGCGCAGGTCCATGGTAACAATCTGACATTGACAGTGCTTTGATGTCGTAGCCGTAAGGGCGGTTTCCGCAGTTTAATTATTGACCAATGACAAGTGTTTGGCCGCCAGAGAACTCAAGATTAAGACAAGCTTTACAGATATTTTCTAAATCAAAGTTCAACTTTGACATAGCTTAACAGCTCAGTTTCCCTTTCTATTAAACTAAAAAAAAAAACATTAATGTGTGCAAATAACCGGCTTAACAAAATTAGAATATTGTATTTAATGTGTTAAGAAGGCTCTTCCCGATCCATCTATCGTCAACGCGATCGTGATTAAAAGCTTGTTGTTTCATCCAACGCTATGCAAGCGAGTGAGAACGCGATAACATCGAACGAAAATTGGCGCGTGGAGATTTCACAAAACTTGTTCCACGAAATACGTGTTTTTGAAAAAGCCGTACAAGTTTTTCTGTAACGTTGTTTTCTTGAATTTTTCAATGTATGAGTACATTATAAATGGCCAAAAGTATATAAAAATTGTGCAAAAAAGCACGTCTTACTTGAATCTCTAAAAAGTTTATTTTTATTAAATAGAAATTCAGTTATAAACCACAATATACCTGGGTATTCAAAATATCTGGAGGAGACTTTGTTATAACGCTATAATCTCGTACGAGCGTTTGTTCGAGAATTACGACGGGTGGGCCACTCTTCAATAATAAACTTACAATTTTAAACAGTTTTAAGTTTGCCGTGAACACTAATTTACTTAAAAATGTGTGAGTGTGAAGTGATATAACATGTGAACTAATTTAATTGCTCAATTTTTTCCATTTTTTTCTTAATGTTTTTACCCGACTGCCCAAGAAAGAGGAGGAGTTTTTCTTTTAGTTTATTTTGAGCTCCTTAATATAATAAACAGTTACTAATATCAGTTAGTTAGTCAACGTTAGTGAGTCTCTTTTACAATGTTATAGTACGTTAGTGCAATTTAATGTTGTAATTTTACGGGTGTGATTTTGGAGATCTGTTGTACAGGTCTCGAAACCAGGACTCCAGATCTCACAAACGCAGATTCAATTGCCTGTAACCTAAATACCATGTATCAAACTTGTACCCTTTTGAGAGAAATAAATAAATAAATAAATCATAAATTATATTTGTTCCAGAAATAAAGCTAACAGCTTCAATATATCTACTAGCTGCTAACCGTTTGGTGGTCGGTAGAGAAGACGGCTCCATCGTCATAGTTAATGCAACGCATACCGTGCAACTGCAACTGTTGCACGGCAACCATCAGCAACTTGACGGTAATTATCATTGAATTATGAATTTCCTAAGAAAAGTAAGCGCTTCGGGAATCATCGTCTATCTTCGGATATACGAACGCTCGATTATGAAATCTAATATAGAGCTGTTACAACCATGGCAGTGCTTCTACCAACTGAACTACCAATAGACTGTTGTGTTATGGTTTTAATTTTCATCAATTTTACTTCATGCAAGCATTATAAACAGTGATTGGATAATCGGGCGCTTATATACCTAAACTTCTTCCCACGAAAGAAGAATATGGACATTCCTTTCGGAATAAATAAGAAATCCCGGGTTCCCGGGATTGAACAGTTTTGTAAAAACAACTATAACCAACTTAATGAAATTATAGCAGTGGTTATTTTGATTTAGTATCTTTATTCAAAACAAATGGAATGTCAATAAAAAATGATAATCTGCACAATGTGGTCAAGTAGTGGAAATTTTTTCAATCTATATTTTATACGAACAGAAGACTAAAAAAATATTAATATTTTAAAAATATTTATATTTTTGACTGCTAAAAAAGTTCAGAGTTGTAGTTTAAAATTATTCATATTTCCTAAAAAGCAACACAAAAATATTAGATACTAAATAAGAGTAGATGCAATCTCAGGAATTTCAAACGTTTCCGGGATCCGGGATTCTAAAAGCATGTCCGTATTATTCTTTCGTGGGAATAAAAATGAAGTTTAGATATATTAGCGCCTGATTATCCGTTCACTGATTATAAACCAGTGCTATTATTATTAATCGGTAGATGGCGGTAGTGATGGACGGAGATCAATGCCCGTAATCGGTTAGCGAAATGCGTCAAACGGCTGGGCGTGTGTAGATCGCACAGCTGTTTTTGTAATTTTTCGTGGACCTGGATATTTTTAGGAATTTCCAAAATCCATAACTGTAGTAATTTGGTAGTTCAGTTCGAATAATGCAAAAAAAAAAAAATCGAAACACTTTTCAAAACACTACAAAGTGAAAAATGACTTTAATTTCGGAAGGCGGTGATAAAAAATTAAAATACATAAGTATCCAAAGTCACCGACTCTCGAAATTAAAGTTATTTTTCACTTTGTAGTGTTTTTCCCGAAGAAGGTTGTTTTTTTAAACGTTTTTTATTTTCACTCTTTAGCTATAGTACCTACCCCACACCAATTGTAAATTTCATCATCCTCTGGGTCAAAACAATGCATTTTTAGGCGATAGCAGCAATCGCGGTTGATTTGCTGTGATTTTTTGAAGAGTTCCATTGTCTGCCTGTCCAGATCTTTAAGAAATTTAAATGGAACCATTTCGGAATAAAACCCTTTCGAACAAAAAAAGAATTTTTCAAATCCGTCTATATGTATATGACGGAGTTATGCCCGAACATACATTAAAAAAAAATATAAACATGTCAAATTGATGAACTCCATCTTTTTGAAGTCGATAAAAAAAAAATATTCGTTTACGATATCGATACCAAACACGTGGGTAAAGTTTTGCCAGCTAATTTATTTTGACCCAGTATACCTGCAAGTTGATTTGGACAGTGGTTCTTCAGACTAGGTGGTGCCTTGTATCTTACCAACTTCTGTGCCTGTAATTTCAGATATCTCAATATTATTTTTACAGATTGGCCTCCACATCAGTTGCTACTAGGCCACAACGGTCGTGTCAATTGTTTACTTTATCCACACCATGTACACCAAAGGTATGAACTCAGCTTTATTTTAACGACGTTCTAGACTCGACAATACAATCACAGAAGGAGTATAAATATTCCCCCCTCCTTCTGTGATTGTATTGTCGAGTCGAGAGGGAGGCGGCACGCGTGAGGGAGATGCAGTACATGCGCCCTAACAGCCGTGGCCTTCGCAGGAGACGCCCTGGCCGTCGGGAATCCCAGGCTGATTCCCGGCCACCGTAGGCGCGGGCTTGCGGACGGCGAGTAATTGGTAGCTCGTTGTCCGGTAAGGACCAAGCCCGGGTCGACGGCGCGTTGTGTTCCACGCGCGCCTCAAAGAGATGTCAGCACGAACTGATGGGGCCCGGAAGGGCCGATGCCTGCCAGGGGTGCGGGTTGTTCGAAAGAGATACCGCGGCCCCTGGCACACAGGCAACTGAGGGAACACGGGTGGGTTTTAGTCAGTAAAAGTCTGACATGCCCTCCCGCTCCGCCCAGAGCGGGAGAAGTTATTTGATGATTTCCCACCCAAAAAAAAAAAGGAGTATATATATATATACGACTACATTCTTATGTTAAAAGTCCCATGTAGTAGGGGACGAGCCCATTTGCTATTTGAGCCGAGCGTCCAGACAAAAGGTGTCCATTGAAAAATTCCTAGTAAAAAACCGTATTTTACATTTATTCGTAGTCGCAAATGCGGCCAACTCTCAGTAGTAGACTGTAGTCTGGATTCGTGCCCAGGGGGCCTAAAAACGCCACATTAAGGGGAAATCTAGTCGCGGGCTCGAACTCACTGGTGCGCCTGGCTAAAAAGCACGCTGTCTCACCAGGGCCTCAAGTCTGCTATTACAATAGTGTCAGAATGGTCCATCATTGATTTCATAATTGTTGATTTTGACAAGTTTGGTGATCTACTAATATAATGGCGTCATTATGACTTTCCAATGGTCAGCCACTGACACTCCATTGAAAGAAATGGCATTTATTGGTAATCTCGCACATAATGACTGACTTAGGCGGTAATTTGCTAAAATTTAACATTAATAAACTAATAAATAATATGTAAAAATATATATACATTCATTTATATATATTGAATTCATTTTTTTTTTGCCCGATTTCAATCGGGCATAAACAAATGTTCAAATTTATTAGTCGTTTATTTTACATTATAACACAATTCTATTACGAGACCATTGACCGACCAATGATCGACCATTATGAATTTAGCAGATTACGAACTTTTAGCAAAATGACAATGGGATCGTGTTGGAATGACGAATTTATAAAAATAGCAGACTTGGGCCCCAGGCATCGTGTCCGACAGAAGTAGTATCAGTGATGAGCAGTTAGACGCTAGTCTACACCTACAACGATATTGAGTGAGATGCAGGATCATTTATAGTAAAGCAGGCACGTAAAAATTAAGAAAAGTCCTTCGGAAGATCGGGTTTTATGGAAAAACCACTGCATAAATCAATTACCAATAAAGTTTATTGAACTTTTCGATATTTGAACTTTCGGTACCGACTTGGTTTTGGAGATTTTACACTTCTTTTATTATTTAAACACGCCCAAAGTTAGGTTAAATTAGCAAGAAAAACGAACCTTTGTGGGCTCCTAACTTTTTAATACCTTTTTATTTTAGTATTCTGTTTCCGTACAGACAATATTAATAATGAGACAAAACCATACCATGTCTAATTTTTGATGTACATTGTCGAACAGTGTAGTAATACACTCCCGAAGTTTGTATGGAAAAAATGTCGACAAGATTCACCTTAAGCGATTCTTCTAAAAGCAATTCACTTCCTGAATTCCCCTATGATTTTGCTATTTGACATTTTACTTTAATAAAACAATTCATAATTTGGTGACCATTTTACGAATTTCCATACAAAACTGTCAAACAGATGAATTGCGTGCTGTCTACGCAGATAATATTATGAATTGCCAGTTTGTGAACATTTTACGATTTTAAATATGATTCATAATATTATCCTATTATGATTCTGCCATACCGGTCTTTTTTAGATGCTCAGTTTGATTCAGTTCAGTCCAAAACACATCTACCCCTTCCCCCATCTTCGGCTAATATGGCTGGCCCATTGCCACTTCAGCTTGCTTATTCCATGAAAAATATAATAGAATAGTCAAGTGCAATTAGACCAAAAAATACTCAAAAAGTGGAACAGTTTTGTGGATTTAGGTTTTGACGTTGAGCAAGCACTGTGAGCGCGTTCACGAGCGTTCCAAATTGTTGACAGTTCTCAGCTGGTCATAACCGTGAGAAAGTATTTTTTTTTTTTAAATTAGATATTCCTACTTTTACAATAATACAATTTGCGGTAAACATGACGCAAAAAAAAACAAGAACACAAAAAAAAGGTTGAGGGAAACATGCGTCACATCCACGCAAAATGGCTATCGCTCAGCATTATGCTGCGACCCTATCCAAGACAGAGCCCCAGCGCTGGTTTTCAGCGACAGCCGCCTTTGACGTAATGACGCCAAAGCCGGCCGGCCGTCGTCTAATAGTTGTTTACTTGTTTTTTTATTTTTCAGGTAGTAGCGTAAACTCACATATTATGTGCGTTTACTTTCGGAATGTACCCTAAACACTGATTCTGTATTATTTTCTCAACAGATACGACAAATCCCATCTAGTATCGGGCGGTATAGACTTCGCAGTGTGTCTCTGGGACCTGTTCAGCGGCGCGTTGTTGCATAGATTCTGCGTGCACGCCGGTGAAATTACTCAGTTGATTGTACCGCCACATAATTGTAGTGTGAGTATTACCACTAAAAAAGAAAATATAAAATGTGTAAGTTGAAAGAAAGACAGAAAGAAGAAGTATTTATCAGACTCACACAGAAATATCACAAACAAATACACAATATGCTTAACAAAATAAATTAAAATTTAAAATAGAAATAAAATAAAGTAAAATAAAAAAAAAAAATAAACAAAGTCCTGTACGAGGCCAAAAGATGTTTGTTACTGAATCACTCAAAAAACGGCTGAACGGATTTGGATGAAATGGGACATAGGATACTTTTTATCCCGGTAGAAAGTTCTTGTGGCCTCCACGCGGGCGAAGCCGCGGGCTAAAGCTAGTAATTAATATTTATTTGCAACTATCTGCGCCCCTCGATTTTATCTACATGTTAAGTAAGCATAGGAATCATGCATTTTCTGGCATCAAAAAGTCGGGAATAATGTAGCTTTCTATCATTTATATTCAGAGATTAACTATTCCAAACATACGAAGAGTTCTTCTTCTCAATGAGAGTGTGAGTTTTTATGTAAAATGTCAAATTGGAAGAAATCTTTAAAATAAAATGTTTTGTTCCAGCCCCGCATTCAAAAATGCATCTGCTCCGTCGCTTCGGACCATAGCGTGACTTTACTCAGTAAGTTGAAATATCTATATTTTGGTCTATCAACCTCAATTAATGGTACTACTTATCTAAAAGTGATACAAAGTATTTCACATTATAACTTGATAAAAATAAAAAATGACATTTTTACTGTGAATTTATAACCGGTTTCAGGAACGAAAATCAACACACAAAATTCGCTGTATTAAAAAAATACACATTTAGTCGTCAATTTTAAAAACTAGATGAGGTCGGCGTGTCCTATCTGTATTAGACATGGGCAAAATGTGTCACTAAAAAGAAAAGATTGAAATGTATCTTTCGATCACTGGGATATGTGTGTCACTCTTTTATATCTTTATATCCTTATGTATCAGTAGCTCACGCGCGCGCGCACACGCAGCGCATTGAACTGTCCCGATCCCGAACGGTAGCGAACGAAGGTCAAGGTTGAACTAATGACGCAAACTGATATTTTATTTAATTTGAAATCTACTTTGTTCTATCCTGATATTAAAAACGATGTCTTTATGACCGAAATTAGTTTGCATAGTTTACTAAAACGTTTTAAAGGAAAGTACGCGTACAGTTAAAACCAGTATAGTACTTAAATATTCACGTTCCGCTTAACGACTTTATGCCCTACGCACCGGTTATAGAGTTACTAATTTACTTTTCTGTGCCGACGTATATCAGTTTATAATGGTCAAACAACTCACTCTATCTGTCTTGCGAAAGCGCGACAGAACATTCTAAATAGTGAGGTGCGAAAGAGACGCCTGGACTTTCCGAAAATTTGTTTACGAATTTTTTTTTTTTTTTTTTTTAATTTATTTATTTCATCCAATGTGTTACAGTGTTATTTTTATACATCACCTGCCAAACTGCAAAGCAATTTGTCGGCAGTAGGTTCTCGTGGATTTATCACGAGTTTTTGTTGGGTTAAACATAAAAACGAAATCCAAGTCAAAACCAGGACTAAAACTAAAACTAAAACCATGGCCCTGTTGGCAAACACTCCACATGTGAATATAGAGTAGTTACCCACACAACCCTGGGTTCCACAACCACAGCTATTACACTCAGCGGCATCAGCCAACGAACGTCACGAGACCATCCCATAATACCTACTCAGTATTGTTATACGAGTGTGGCTATGCGGTTGTGTTGCCGATACAGATTGAAAAAAGTGTGTGAAAGTGAGTGAGTTGTAAAGATACACTGATACATTCGGATGTGAATGGATATAAAGAGTGAGCGATGGAAACGGATTGATTCATATCTTTTGTATCTATCTCTCCTGAGTTACCCATCTCTAATCTGAATACTCTGAGTAGAGAGGCCGAAACAAACTCAGAGGTCACAGTCTGTTTTAAAGTCCAAACATAATCTTGGTCAAATTATGTGAAGACTATGTGTATTGGTGTCTGAAATGGTCTTTTGAGGAAAGAACCTCACAGATTGACTAGACCTGTCCAGTCAGTGCACGCATTTATCAGTAATCATGCAGCACGACTCAGTTATAAAAATATCAAACGCATGTCAAATGCTGTGATTGGTTGACTGAATAGGGTATTATACTCATTTTTGAAAAGCATCTTAATTAGATTCTAGAGTGCTAATAAACCACTAAAAAACACAACATTTAAATTTAATCGATTAGTGCCATAAAATGCATTTAAATTCTAAATTTTCAAATTTCAAAAAACGCTGGACGCAGTGGACGTCATATCGCTCTGTGGGGTATGACGTCAGTTAGCTATATAAACAAATGCGCTGAAATTTTATAAGACAATTGTTTATAATTTAAAAAATGAGATATTTTTCTACTTATCGTTGGTTTGCTGTTCTTGAATGCAAAATATCATTTATATAAAAATTACTATGGTTACAAAATATTAAAAGTACGAAGTTGCTTACTTGACATACCGTATGACGTAAGAACATGGCGGCTACTATTTCATGGTGTTCAAAAACAGATAAAAAAAACTGAAATCTTTAAATTATATTTTAACATTTATTTTATTGTTTCATGAACTAAAACTAACATTTTCCGACCGCATTTTTCCTAAGCTATCTCAATAATATATTTTTAGTTTTTTTCTCATATAGAGTAAAATACCCTATTATCAGCAGTCAATCAGATCACATGACATGAGGTTAATTTTGACAAAAGTTTAATTTTGTAGGACTTGCATACTGTAGTTTTCTATCCTTAATTTTTTTTTTATAAGTACCTGGTACTTAACTTATTGACAGGCCTGCACTCTATGAACACTGTAATTTTAAAACATTGTAAAAGCCAATTATTTTTAAAAGAGTAACCGTGGAGTTTCTTGCCGGCTCTTCTCCATAGGAAGCGACAAATTGGAACCGTGCACCTAGCTTCTGACGTTTCATAAGTGCTCATGCAGGTTTATGTGAAATAAAATATTTTGGTTTTGACGTCATTGATTTTCGTTCTAAAAACCCAACTTTTAGCTGACAAAAGCCATTTTTGCCATCGTCTCATAATTTGCTGCTCAAAAATAAAACTTATTTTTGGCTGGTCGCTTTTAAGACTTCTTTCTTATTTCCCGTACTAGGTTTAACAGAGCGTAAATGCGTGACCCTGGCCTCCCGGCACCTGTTCCCCGTCCTGGCCATCAAATGGAGACCAGCTGACGACTTCATGGTCGTCGGCTGTTCCGATGGCACGGTGTTCGTGTGGCAGATGGAGACTGGACATGTTGACAGAGTCTTGCATGGTGAGTTGTATTAATAACTATATTTGGACTTTTAATTGTATTCAATAACTTGACAGTTGAAGGGTTACCAGATTTTGACAAAAAAAGATAGTGAGGTGGTGTAAGAATGAAGGAAATTGAATGAACTTGAAATTGTGTACTTATATGCAACTTTTTTATTTTAAATTTAATAGCTTGTCTGAAAAGCTTGTCAGAGGGGCTTGTGGCTAAGTAAAAGTAGCTGCACGGGCCGATCGATCAGGTTAAGCTACGCTTGCCGCGGTTGGTCCGAGGATGGGAGACCATCTTTACATACCAAGACGGAAGTTAAAAAATAATAAGCTGTTGGTCCCGGCTGTCATTTGTGGATCTTTGACAGTCGTTACGGGTCGTCAGAAGCCTGAAAGTCTGACAACCAGTCTTACCAAGGAGTATCGTGTTACCCAGTAACTGGGTTGTGGAGGTCAGATATGCAGTCGCTCCATGTAAAATACTGATATTCAGCTGCATCTGGTTAGACTGGAAGCCGAACCCAACATAGTTGGGAAAAGGCTAGGCAGATGATGAGCTTGTCTGAAAAAAAAATGATATGCACTATTCAAAATTGTAGAGTTTGTTACATATTTTGTTTTTCAGTAGTAAGGTAATGTATTTAGTTTCTTTCTATTAAAAGAAATAAAAAAAAAGGAAATTACTTTTATTAATGAATTATTAATTATTCTTATATTCCACATCTTACAAATGATTTTTTAAAGTTTTATAAAGAATGATAAAAATGGTTTAATTTTAAATTAAACCATGTTTATCATTCGCTCTTTACGCAAAATCGTTCACTACCTCAACACTATTAGTTTTAGTATGGTAACATTGTTTTTCTTTGAATTGTCAAGTTACTGAATACGATTAAAAGTCCAAGTATAGTGGTTGCCTAGTGGCCGAAATTCGACCATGTTTATTTTTATTAATTTAGTGTAAGTATTTATAATAATTCGCCACTCCAGAACCTTCCGGCCCCATCGGCCATCTGCTCTGCGAGAAATGTGCCCTGTCTACTGCCACTTAAGTTTGGCAATTCTTCGGGCTTTGTCGATTACTTTGGTTCTCCTGCGGATCTCTTCATTTCTGATTTGATCATGTAGGGAAACTCCAAGCATAGCCCTGTCCATTGCCCTTTGGGTGACTTATAGCTTTCTAATAAGGCCCATTTTTAGCGACCACGTTTCAGTGCCATAGGTCACCGCTGGCAATACGCTCTGGTCAAAGAGTTTCGTCTTGTCAATGTCAATATTCCATAACAATGATGACTGACACATGTTTTTTCGAGATTAAAATGTTAATATGATAATTTTACACTTACTGATGTTTCTGAACACAAACTTGGAATGAATTTGCTTCGAAACAGCTTTTTCTTGTTGTGAAAATTAAAATTAAAAAATTTAATACCTTAGTTCTAACTCCCTTTTTTGACCATCAGGTATGATAGCTGAAGAAGTGTTAGCAGCGTGTGACGAGGCTATAGCTGATGAGCTCGGAGGGTCGCTGTCGACTGGGTCCAGTGACGGACTGGCCAATCCTGCTGTTCACTTCTTTAGGTGAGCTGGGTTCTAGTTATTTCAACGTCCTTTTAAAAGAATATTTAAGAAAAAAAAAAAAAACGGATTTTAAGTACCTGTTTCGAAAATCTTTGTTCGTTTTTTAAATATCGTTAGCAAAGGCGATAACCAGTATGTGGTTGCATTTATTGCATATACAGGCTTATTTTTTAGTCACCGTCCAAATTTGTCAGGGTGATAGTACCCGTGAAATTGAACAACTTTCTCCAAGCAACATGGGTCGGAATATGAAAAAAAAAACTGGACCTCCCATACAAAATCAATTTTGCTGCTCGATTTTGTATGGGAGGTTGGAATTTTTTTTTCACCCCATTTTTGACCCATGTTCCTTGGAGAAAGTTGTTCAATTTCACGGGTACTATCACCCTGAAAAATTTGGACGGTGACTAAAAAATAACCTTGTATAGGGTATATTTTTATCCAGTGCGCAAACTGTAACCATGAATTCAGCATATCATTCTAGACTCCCCAACCCACAATTTTTTCGTCGGTTATGCAAAAAACAATCGCGTAGGTATTACATTTTTCTAAGAAACAGCAGATTATTTTTTGTATAACCGACAATTTTTTTTTACGCTGGTTACAGTTTGCGCACTGGATAAAAATTTACCCTGTGTTATGTAGTTTCAAAACTTGAGATCGTTAGAAGCTTGGAAGATTTTGTTCCTTTAGCGTTGCTTAATTGACAGGTCTTTAACATGGTTGTTCCCCCCCACAGAGGCCTGCGCCACCGCAACCTGACCGCCATGCGGGCCGCCACACAGCGCGGCCTGGCCGTGCTGCAGCACAGCGGGCCGGCCGGCGGCGCCGGGCCGCTGGCCGAGCCCGCGCGGGCCCGACGGGCTCAGCTCACTGTGCAGGGCTTCAGGAGTAACCCCGCTGGTGAGTCAAAGTCAAAGTCATTTATTTGCTGTAAATGCGGTACAAAAGATGGTAGGTACATAAATTGTTAGTGCGATGACACATTTTGCCATAGGTAAGTTGGCATGCAAATATTAAAGTAAAATCCTAGTGCTAGCATGTTAAGCAAATCTCTACACAAATGAACGGAATATTATTAATTTATTAAATTATTTAAAGTCAATTTTTAAGCTTCGAAAATTCAACATTAAATAAAATAGGTAACTGCTATTCAACATAAAATGCAGTATGTACAGTACGTAACACTTATTGATAGGTAAGTTTATTTACAATGCGTTTCTGTAATGATAAATGAGTGAACACGTTAGTTAAATTTTGTAAATAAGCAACAAGAATAATGTTCCCAAGATTTTGTACTAGGTACATCCAACTTGATTTCAAAAGAGTGTCCGTGGAGTTTCTTGCCCGTTCTTCTCCATAGAGATCTACGTTTTGGAATGGGCTACTAGCTTCAACTTTCCAACTGATCGACTTTTTGACAGTTCAAAAGTGCCTGTAAATGGTTTAATTGAAATAAATGCTTTGAGTTTGAGTTCCTGTAGTGCTATATATATATAAAATATCAGCGCATTTGTTTATATAACAAACTGACGTCATACGCACAGATCAATATGCCGTCCACCGCGTCCAGCGTTTTCGTCAAATTACGCGCGAAATTTGAAAATGTAAAGTTTAAATGCATTTTTATGGCACTAGTCGATTAAATGAAAATAGTGTTTTTTAGGGTTTTTTTAGGGTTTTGGTTTATTAGCAATCTAGAATCTAATTAAGACACTTCAAAAATGAGTGTAATACCCTATTGTTGGTTCAAGGACATGCTGGTTTTCTTACGTTGTTTTCTTTCACTGTTTTGGGAGCAGTGCTGAAGAAATTTACAAAAAGTAAAGCGCTTGTCTGGCTTCGAACCTACGACCTAAGTCGCGGTCGTTAGCTCTGGACTGCTTTTTAACTGCTACAGCACAAGAACTTAATATAGTAGCGCCATTAGTTTTTTTTTCTCTTTATTTGTTTTTGGGGGTTTTTACGCATAGCGTATATCAGTCATCGTATCCTAAATAATTGTACTTTCACAACACGTGGGCCATGAATTTGAACAAACCCTTCGCATCGTCGCCATTTGGTTGGGCTAGAATTGTATGGAACATACCTACATCAGTTCTGTTCAAATTCAGGGACCTTATTAAAATATTCTTAGTAGACTCATATTGGGCACATTCCATTAATAAATGTTGTAGGTCCTCGACAACTCCACATTCCTCACAATTGGGCGATGCGATTTTCTTCATCCTGACGGCAAGCGCCATTAGTTCCCAGAAGCTATTTCATCCGCGAGCCTATATTCCGTCTTCTGCATTAATATCTATTTGTTTTTATTACTTAGATCCCGAGAGCCACATCCTCTTCTTCGATATCGAGGGTCTGATAGTGGAACTCCTCAGTGAGGAGTATTCAGCCATGAGTCCTGCTAGTTTGGAGGTAAATATCTTTTTTACTAGCGTTTGCTTTTTAGTCTTCGCCCGCATGGAGGTCGGTTATTATCCCGCGGGAACGTACTACTGTGAAAAAAGTATCATATGTGTTAATCCAGGGTTTAAAAAATCTGTGTGCCAAATTTCCAGGGCTTATTTTTATCTTGTATTTAGAATTGTTTATAATATTTTTTTTACATTGTTCTCATATACAGAAGCAACAAGAATAATGTTCCCAAGATTTTGTAATATTTCAACTTGATTTTAAAAGAGTGTCCGTGGAGTTTCTTGCCCGTTCTTCTCCATAGAGATCTACGTTTTGGAATGGGCAACTAGCTTCAACTTTCCAACTGATCGACTTTTTGACAATTCAAAAGTGCCTGTAAATGGTTTAATTGAAATAAACGCTTTGAGTTTGAGTTTGAGTTCGTCCAAATCCGTTCAGTCGTTTTTGTGTGATTGAGCAAAAACGGAACAAACATTCACATCTATAATATTTTCAACTAACTTTAGTTGAATTTTCTACTTTTTTTCTTTCACTGGTTCCGTAATTTTCTAATAATATATTTCTTGTAGGCCGCTGGATTGATAACGAGCGAGTACATGAAGGTAGCAGCCCTGACGCAGTCGGCAAGCCCGGACGCCACCAAGAGAATATCAGGTGATTATTTGTTAATAAAAAATAAAAATGAAACTTTATTGTCCAGTAGATTAAGTTAATTTTAGAATGACAAAATTAAGCGAAAATAGACTTAAAAGTTAAATAAATATCAACTTTATAGTCTAGTAGATTAAGTTAATTTTAGAATGACAATATTTACCGACTGTAACCAATACCTTCCAAGTGATATAATCAACTTTAAAGACATCTTGATTATGTTCATTTTATAATAACAAATATGGTCAACAGAAAACGAACACATTTAACTGATCTGCTTAATTTCGGTTTTGACGTACAAAATGTATCTTCAAATTATTTCTTGTATCGTAATGGAAGCTAAACTGTAGTACTGAAAATCAGTTGAATATCTCTTCAAAGTAATGTCGACATTAAAGCCTCCTTTATTAGGTTCACTTCAAAATGATGAATATTATCGACCAAAACAACATTAAACCTACAACTAAAAAAATATAATATTATGTATATTAAAAAAAAAACATATCATTTTATGACCTTGTGAATGTTATAATAATATTCTGGACACTATATTCTTCTAGACTAAGTCCATTTCAGAATGACGACAGTATATCGCAATAATTGTAAAATCTAATATTATAAAAATTGTTTCTACGCATGCTTACATTAATGGATAGACTTCTTTGGACGCGTCAAAGATAAAGCTGGAGATATGGAAAGGATATTAAAAGAAAAAGATAAACATGGTGGGTGTTTATAGAAATGTAATGATTTTAACACGATTTTACTAGCTTGGTATGTATGTATCTATGTAACGGAATCTTTGAACGTGATTTTCACCCCCTTCAAAACTTCGGATTGATTTTAAACTTTGCACACTTATCAAGGACCGATGACAATTCAATAATTTCATAAATAGGGCCCATAAACCTGTTCTGGTAACTGTAAAAGTATGGTCAAACTTGACATTGGCAATTCAATTAATACTCCTTTTCTCTCCAGGTATACTGGCTAAAATGAAGGAGGGTGCGGAGAATATGCAGACTAAACTGCAAGCGAAAGCAGATCAGCTCAAAGGCCATATCGAGGCGAAAGGTAGGTGCTTTTGTAGGAGCAGGAGCTCAGCGGATTTATAGAAGGTGCCATCATTAAGGTAAACGCGGTGACGATTGAATTTTTCACGGAAAATTGACACGTATTGTTAGGCCGTGCCTTGGCGTGAGGATTTGAAACCAAGGCCAATTACTTTAACCGTATATATTTAAAAGAAATGATAAAATAGGAATTAGAACGTGTGTGGCTCTTTCGAATGACGGAGTGAGACTGGTGGATCTGACATAAAAGTTGGGCGACGACGTTTGGCCCTTATCAGTAATAATACCTTGAGAATCCTGAGATCGGAATGCTGAGAAGTGCAGGATGTACTTGTCTTAATAAGTAATTATATAATAGTACGCCTGACTCTAAAAACAAACTATTTTTTTTAACCGTATTGTGATGTTTTCTGTAGAGATACCTACGAATAAGTCTTGTAGTTGTCGTGATTAAGGTCAATTATTTAAATATTTCGGCAAAATGACGTATTGTACTTTTCATCTACGAATAACAAGGAATGCAAGCGATTATAAACCTTAGTTTGATAGTAGATAGTACGTACATTACAATACGTGTGACTTCAGGAAGTATGTTATTGCAAGGCGTAATGTCGTACATTAATAGACTTACTTAAGTCACCTAAACATATCGTATACTATTTTATAGCTCGTGTGACATAAACCCGCACCTAAGCCACGCTTTTCTGAGACTTAAGTAGTGAAAAAATGGACTACTTAAGTCACAGAAAAGCGTGACTTAATTTCGGGGTTAGGTTACACAGTGCTATACACATTATTATACTTGTCTGGAAATCTCGGATATTGTATTTAATTCAGTAATTTCCGATGAATACTTTTCCCCGATTTTGCACACGTAACGATGAAAACCTTAGTCTAGTAATAGTACCTACGTTACAATAATTATTAAGTCACACTTTTCTGTGACTTAAATAGTGAATAAATGGACTACTTAAGTCATAGAAAAGCGTGACTTAAGTCTGAGTTTAGGTTAGTTCATACAGTGCTTTTTTATACTTGACTAAAAATCTCGGAGATTGCAACTAATTTAGTAATCTCCGTTGAAAACTTTCTTATACTTTTTTCCGATTTTCACACGTAACGAAGGAAACGGCGGCTCTTTTATAATTATTGCGGTTTCCTATACAAAAACTTTGACATGGCAGAAAAATGACGGATGACTGGCATCTTTTAAAATTTTAACGTATATGCGTTTAAAATTAATTGATCGTCATTACTCCTATTATTTCTAGCCATTACTTCTGCTTCTATGATTAATTATTTACGTTACAAAATGTGTTTTTTCGAAAACATAAACACAAATTTGTTTCAAGTTCGAATGAAATATCATTCACGAATTTGCAAACGCTACTGAATTTTAAGTAGTCGTCATATTTACATAAGGAACAATGTACAGGGTGTAAAAAAATAAACGCAAGACCTGAAAGTAATTCGTTTAAAATTGACTACTGCATCGATTCCGGTAAATTATCTATTTTGCTATAACTACCGCCGATTGAGCCAAAGAGTATCCACTCTTATTTCAAGCCGATAAGACTCAATTTGAAATGCATAAAATGCTAGGGTCAACACGTTTTTCTTAATAGTAACAGATTGCTTTAAAAAAAAATGTTCATTGTTTTAGTACTCTTATTGAGATGTATGAGGTGTTGCGTTAATTACGTTACATGTGGCATATGTAACTTCTCTTCGTACTGGACATTTATAAATCAAAGCTAACAACAGCACGACATGCCGTTAACATCGCCTTTGATTAGCACAGTCGCCATTATAATCAAGTCTTTAACAATACTTGCATACTTGAGACATGAATTCCAGCTATAATTTAACTTAGTAAATAAATTGGCCGGCTTTATCTTGGCCCTTTAAATTATTGACGCATAAATCAGTGGGCGTTTACTATAAACTATGAGATAAGAGACTCTATTTGTAGGTACATATTTAAGACCCAGAGGGAGCCACGAAGTAGGAGAAGACCGTAGAAACGATGGATGGATTGTGTAATAATGGCTAGGAAAGAAAGAAAGAAAGAAAGAAAGAAAGGAAATACATTTATTTAGCACATACTAAAAGGCACACAATAATGTAGCAGATAAATAAATAAAAATAGTAAATTGCGATTTAAGAAATTAGCAGGAAATTGTGCATAAACACATTCTATATTGTGTGTAGTTAAAACGTTTTTTTTTTCTGGGTGGTCAATCATCAAATGACTTCTCCCGCTCTGGGTGGAGCAGGAGGGCGTGTCAGACTTTTACTGACTAAAACCCACCCGTGTTCCTTCAGTTGCCTGTGTGCCAGGGGCCGCGGTATCTCTTTGGAACAACCCGCGCCCCTGGCACGCATCGGCTCTTGCCGACCCCACCAGTTGGTGCTGACATCTCTTTGAGGCGCGCGTGGAACATAACGCGCCGTCGATCCGGGTTTGGTCCTTACCGGACAGCGAGCTCCGATTCGAATTTCGCGCGGGATTTGTCCCGGTATTTTTCAATCTTTACTTTGATTAATGCTCGGTTCTTATAAACAAAAACGGATCGTTTTGCTTACCAATAGTAGTATTTTTTGTTTCCAAACTCAGCAAATAAATAGTTTCGTAAGCTAATTTTACCAGTGATAATTACTTCCATATAGGGCTGTCTACTCCGCAAAGCTGAGGCATTTGTGTCATTTTTGGTAAAAGACTCTTGTAGTCTTAATTTTCACGTACAACTGTCCATACCGAAATTATGGCAATCGGCCACTAAACTAGAAGCTGTGTGGCCGATGGGATTGAAAATCGGTACAAATTACAAACTTTCATCCCCTATTTTATCCCTTTAGCAGGCGCGGTCGCAGCCAGACTTGGGGACGGGGTCACAGACAAAGACTACCTACATATCAATAAGAAAATTTATTATATTTTCGAAAAAATTACTATTTAAAGTATTACGTTTACGGCTTTGAGGGGTCATGGCCCCCAGGACCCTCCTTCGGACCGCGCCTGCTCTATAAATGATGACTTTACGGGAAATCCTTCCTTAGTTGTTAACTTTTGTTGTTTATGGAATTCTTGTCCAAAATATTATCATACCTTTGAACGCAGCTTTTTAGGCTGTGCGTTGTCTCTCAGATAATTTAAGAACGATATTATGTTAGATGTTAAAATAATATGCTTTTAAAAAGAAGGCATTCAAGTCAATAGTTTAACGGATGAGAATAGGGTATTACACTCATTTTTGAAAAGAGTCTTAGTTAGATTCTAGAGCGCCATTAAACCACAAAAAAACAATATTTTTATTTAATAGATTAGTGCCATAAAAATACATTAAAATTTTACATTTTAAAATTTCGCGCATACTTTGACGAAAACGCTAGACGCAGTGGACGCCATATTGCTCTGTGGGTGTGACGTCAGTTTGCTATATAAACAAATGCGCTGATATTTTATAAGACAATTGTTTATTTAAAAAAATGAGTTATTTTTCTATTTATCGTTAGTTTGCTGTTCCTGAATGCAAAATATTATTTAAATAAAAAAAAAAATGGTTACGAAAATATTTTATTATTTTCGCAACCAATTTTTTTTTAACAACGTTGCTTAGTTGACATAATAGTTAATGACGTAATAGCATGGCGGCTACTATTTCATGGTATTCAAAAACAGATGAAAAAAACTGAAATCTTTGAATTATATTTTAAAATTTATTTTGTTGTTTCATGAACTAAAACGAACATTTTCCGACTGTCTATTGTTTTTTGACATTCTTAACCATTTCTAAACCATTGAGCTCATAATCAGCCTATGTTGTTCAGCACAGGCCTCTTTTATGAGCACTAGTGGGCTGTAACCTACCACGCAGGCCCAGTGCGTGTTAGCAGATGTCACATGTCTTCGAATTTTTGGTTCCAGGACATGCCGGTTCCCTCACGATGTTTTCCTTCACCGTTTTGAGAGCAGTGGTGATGAAATAATTTACACAAATTAATTTACCTGTCTATGTTCGAACCTACGAGCACTCGTGAGTCTCGGCCATTACCACTAGGCCACTACTGTTCTTACCATTGAGCTATTGGCATTTAAATTCTAAGTGTTTAAGTCCTTACTCACAGCAGGCATGACGCTTGTTCCATACAAAATTATAGTGGTATGAGGAACAGGGTGTAAAGTTCACTCATACTCTATTGGTAAAGGAGGATCCTCCGACCAGACGGGTGTTGTGTCTGGTGGGCTACTGCCCGACCATTGTTTTTTTTTTTTTTGGGTATGGCATCTCGCAGTTGACCTTGAGAGGCCGTGACTGCTTAACCGGGCTTTCCTGCGGTGACTTTTAGTTTTTAGGCTCAGAGCCTCCAGCCAGGGCTTACAAACTAATTACTAAAACCTACAGCAACTGCGCACTGAGGGCACCCCCTGCGGGGTACGAGCCTCGGCTCAGGGAGTCACTTTTAGGGAGGGCAGCAAGTGGGGACAGGCTGGATTAAACAATTTTCTTATTATTAAATCATGGGGATTTTAACTCTACTTGCACAGCTTCGGCGCGGGCTGGCACTTCTGCGGGCAAGGGACGGTCCCGACCATTGATGTCGGGATCTTGTATATATGTAGATTGCGTGGTAAACTCTGTTTGCGTGATGTAGCTGCGGTGTGACGTCAAGTCTTCAGTAGTTCGCATTTGGCATTGTAGATGGCGCCACTTTACTTTTTTTTTTGTGTTTTTCCACATTTTGTTTATTTTGAAGTTTCGTATGTGGGGCATTGTAGATGGCCGCCACAAAGTCACATTTCGTTTCTACATTTTTGACATAGCACCGTAGATATCCTACTACAATCTGTCATTTTGTCTTTCGTTTCTAACGATCGTTGTCTAGGTCCTTTTATATGTAGACTACTCAAACTGTCAAAATCACACTGACAACAAACATTCTACTCGTCAGCCACAAAGTATATACGATTATCTACAAAGTCATGATTCGTTTAGAACACATAACTGTGATAATTAATAGAAGAACATAGGTATCTTCTCCTATTGTACATCATTTAGTTAATAGTCATGCCTATTCTGCCGTCGACAAATCAGTGCTCTCGTACTAAGCCTGCAGAACGCTACCACATTCTTCTCAATGTCAAATCCAACAAGACTAACTCAAAGTGATTTACTTCAAGCTTACTTACATACATTTTAGTTGCCCAGGCAACTTAGGTATAACAATAACTAGTCTAGACTGGTCTAGGCGTGGTTCACAGCCTTGTATTGTGTAGACCGGTTCGCCCACGTTTATGTGTGTTGCGGTGCAAGTTGGAATGGTAGGTTTGGGTAATGTCTGACGGAATTTATTTGTAGGTGAATCGACCATTTCCGAAAAACGTATTAGACGTTTGAGTAAAACGTTAAGGCAACAACGCAAAGTTAAGGAAAGGCTGCACTAACTTTATTATACAACAAAATACAAAGCGTGCCAGTTATCTAATACGTATTTTTGGAATTATAATTTGAAGTTTTATATTACTAGTTTTTTGCCAGCAGCATCACCCGCGTGGATGTCAAAAATTATTCCCTGGGGACTTACTACCGGTATAAAAGTATCTTATGTGTTAAATCAAGGTTAAAAACTATCTGTGTGTCAAATTTTATCCAAATTCGTTCTGTAGTTTTTGCGTGAAAGAGTAACAAACATCCATCCATCCAGACTCACAACTTTCATATTTATGATATTAGTAGAATATATCTTATATATAAAATTTCCATGTCACAATGTTAGTTACCGTACTCCTCCGAAACGGCTTTACCGATTTTCGGCTAACCAAATTTTATATGCGTATTCAGTAGGTCTGATAATCGGCTACTATCTATTTTCCATACCCCTAAGTGATAAGGGTTGTTCACCCTAAATAATTTATAAGGCAAAACAACGTTTGCTGGGTCAGCTAGTAATATACAACGTGTCGTTTTGCATCCTCGTCAAATTCAAGGAGGTAACTATGCTAATGATTCTCGACACGAATCAATAATAAAATAAGTACGTATTTTTTTTTTTTTTAAACGCGGCCCGTGTGATACCGCACTGTAACTGGGTAACCTGGGTTCAAACAGTCTTCGTCGCACAAACCAGTCCTCGAATTACTTGTTGCGATTTTTTATTTTACGGCTATGAAAATACAGTCGAGAACGCAATGGTTCAATTACCATTGCGTTCTCGACTGTATTTTCATACCCGTAAAATAAAAAATCTACTTATTTTATTATTGATTCGTGTCGAGAATCATTAGCATACTCGTAGTTACCTCCTTGAATTTGACGAGGATGCAAAACGACACGTTGTATAAGTAGGACTATACAGGATAAGTTTTTATCTAGTGCGCAAACTGTAACCATGAATTCAGCATATTATATGGTTCTAGACCCCTAGCGTAGAAATTTTACGTAGGTTGTAAAAAATAAAACAGCTGTTTCATAGAAAAGTGCAATACCTACGCGGTCATAATGTATGGAACAGCTGAATTTATTTTGTATTACCGACAAAGAATTTCTGCGCTGAGGTTTCTAGAATTATATGCTGAATACATGGTAACAGTTTGCGCACTGGATAAAAACTTATCCTGTATAGGATTAGTAGGATGTCTTATTACAACGAGGCTGGAGGTTGTCATGCTGATTATATAATTTTCTAAGAATAATATGGTAGGAATAGCTGAAATAAACGAAGTCGACGTCGTTATCTACAGAACAAAAATAGTCTGCTCTAAAAATCATTAGTCAAATCATAAATTCAAAAACAAAATCTAGTCATTTATTCAAACTTGGCTGAGAGTCAGCACGATTTGAACGTCAAAATTCAATAAGACAGTCACCCAAAACGCAAGCTGATCCAATAAAATATTACTTTGGAAATATTAGCAATTAGGACAAGTTTTTTTAATAGTCCCCATGTCCTAAAAGTCAAGTCTTTAGGACATTCACAAGGACATTTACAAGCATCATGCAAATTATATTTAATTTACGCAAATTTTGTGATAGTGAAAATATGTAAGTGAGCTATAGATTGATGCTAAGTGCCATTTGGATCGGCACAAAGCACCAGAAACAAATAAAATAATAATAGATAAATGCAACAGAATTTGCACTAAGACGGGCAGAACTTGTACAAATATAATGGAACTTAAAGCAATTAAAACAGCCCATTACATTTCTGTTAACAAGTGAAATAACACGGGCAACTAGTCGTTTGTAAAATTCACTTGTTTCTCACTTACACCACAACATTCGTTTTCAGAATTACAGCTCAGCTAGACAATTTTGATTTACGTTAACAATGGTCAGAAATTAATGTTGTGATCTTTGAAGTATTGGTACATTATTATGTTTGTGCCAGTATTATGGAGCATTTAGGTAGATAATGCTGTTGGCGTCATATTGTGACAGATTATTTCGTCTGTGGTACTGCATAGGGAACGAAATCTGGTAGATGACATTTGGATTAGTTTATTTGTCAATGTGTAAATGTGTTGCTAGAAATGCTTTTTGCCTTTAGTGCTTACCCCAACCGATCATTGAATAAAACCACGGAATTTGCTATATATTTATTATTTTTTCATTTTCATCCCCTATTTAACTCCCTTAGGGGTTGAACTTCGAAAAATCCTTCCTTATTCCTTGTCTACATTATAAAGGTAACCTCTGTGCAAAATTTCAGCTTTCTAGGTCCCAGGGTTTGGGCTGGGCGTTGATGAGTCAGTCAGTCAGTCAGGACTTTTCTTTTATATAGATATAGTTTTACACTTATTAATAATACTACACACTTATAATATATATATATATATTTATTAATAGGTACACATAAAGGTATTTTCATGTGTATATACAAAAAAAAGTATTTATTGAGCTGTATCGACATGGTATGGTCATCTAATGTGAGGGAGAAATGAGGAAAGATTTGAGTATGTACGGCGATGGCTATCACTACATTTTTTATTAGAGGGAAGCCGAAGAAAAAATGTTCAGTTCTCATAAGCTCTAGATAACATCAAAATTCAGTAATTCCTTTACTTTTTCTAAATTTAACGGCAGCTATGGTCGGAATTCTTGGTTTAGACAAAAAAAAAATTGCATTGTTGTAAGGTTTTGTAAACTTATATGATGTTTTAAGCTAGTATGAAATATCTGTAATGTGATTTTATACACACACATGTGTTACATATTGTTTGGCAATAGTAGACACTAAGAAGACTTCTAAAGGGAAGCCGATAGGAATCGGGTTTTATGGAGGCTGCGCCCCTGGTAGGGGGAGACCAAACAAACGATGGATGGACTGTGTGAATGATGATATGGTTAGAAAGGGTGTGACTACGGAGATGACGACTAATACAGAAGTGTGGAAGAAAAACACATTTCGCCGACCACAAATAAAGTGGAATAAGGGCCGGAGAATGATGATGAGGATCGACATGCGTTTTTAAGATAACTGTCTGCGTGTGACTGAGTGCAACTGTTTTTATGGACCTAATCCAGAAGGATCGCGCGCTGTGTTCAAGTAACTTATCTACCGCTTCCTAATATCAATACTAATCCCAGGCGGATTCCCGGCCACCGTAGGCGCGGGCTTGCGGACGGCAAGTAATGGGTAGCTCGCTGTCCGGTAAGGACCTAGCCCAGGACGACGGCGCGTTGTGTTCCACGCGCGCCTCAAAGAGATGTCATCAACAACTGATGGGGCCCGCAAGAGCCGATGCCTGCCAGGAGTGCAGGTTATTCGAAAGAGATACCGCGGCCCCTGGCACACAGGCAACTGAGGGAACACGGGTGGGTTTTAGTCAGTAAAAGTCTGACACGCCCTCATGCTCCACCCAGAGCGGGACAAGTCATTTGATGATTTCCCACCCAGAAAAAAAAAACTTAGAAGGATCGCGCGCTGTGTTCAAGTAACTTATCTACCGCTTCCTAATATCAATGCTACCAGCATATCCATTTCTACCTCCTAAATTAGAGACAAATGCGACTTGTCAATGTTGTCTTTATGGTGGACAACGCATTGTAAAACCCTTTAGCGGTGCAGCTGTCTTTGGGCGGTAACCACTTTCCAGTCAGGCGTGCTGTCAACCAGTTTCCTAACATAGGTTAATATTATAGAATATTATTTCATTTAATTGAGTTGCTTTGGCTTACCTGGAAGTCTTTAAACAGACTTCAGACTCAGGTAAGCCGAAGTAAAGAAATCCTGCTCAGGTGGAGATTCACAGATGTGTCCGCCCGCGAGTGTAAATGTGGAGCTGTCCCACAAACAATAGGGCAATTAAAATCTTCAGCGTGTCCTGTTGTCTGCACGCTACTGAAGGTGCCAAGCTCGTAACCAAATTCTGGACTGACTGTATATAGATTGCTATCGACACGCTAAGAAGACTTTTGCTGACTAAGAAGTGATTAAGAACTCAATCTTTTATTATATATTTCCAAAATAATTATTTAGAAAATGTCAACTTTACTAAAATTATTACACTTTACCACCAAAATTAAGTCTTATCGCGCTTGTCAAAATGTAATTGCAATATTTAATCAGACAAAGGTCTTAAAACCATACAGCCTGCGAATGTCAGTTAAAGTAAAGCAAAGGGAATAACAGTTCAGCCTACTTATACTGAAACTGCTGTTTATTTAAATATTTATAGAGGAAGTGCGAATAAATATACAGCCTGTGCAAATATCTTTATTCACATATATATTTTGGAATTAAAGTTGTCTGTCTGTGCGACCGCGTTGTTCTTAGTTACTGCACAATGGATTTTAATGCGGTTTTTACCATAATTTGGAGACTATATTACTGTGTTCTGGGTTCGAATCCCAGCAGACTGGGCATGGCACTTTCTATTTCTACGAAGAATAGACAATGCTTTTTCTATACAAAGTCACATTTCGTTTCTCCGTTTTTGACATCGCACCGTAGATATCCTTCTACAATCTGTCGTTTTGTCTTTCGTTTCTAACGATCTTTGTCTAAATGTAGACTAATTCAGAAGAATATTTCTTCCCAAACTGTCAAAATCACACTGACAACAAACTTTCTACTCGACAGCCACAAACTATATACGATTATCTACAAAATCGTGGGTTGTTGGAAAGAGATACCGTTGCCCCTGGCACACAGACATCTGAAGGAACACGGGTGGGTTTTACTCAGTAAAAATCTGACACGCCCTCCCGCTCTACTCAGAGCGGGAGAAGTTATTTGATGATTTCCCAACCTCAACAAAATTAATAAATAGACATGTCATTTCAGTAAATAGCATCCGTGCGAAGCAGGGGCGAGTCCGTAGTATATTTAATATGTTAATTATATATGCGTAGTGAGATCTTGTTTTATTCATTCTGAACGGTCCTCAAGGTGATCTACATTCATAAATTATTTCGTCCAAATGTACTGTCGGACATACGGGCGGAGAAGGTGTCGACCTAACTGACCTAGGCAAACTTGTTGGTTGTTTTAATTATCTGGTTACGTCTACTGCTGTAGATATTTATTTGTTTAAGAGCGACCAGCTCGTAATACCCGTATACAAACGCTCATAATAATTCATAATTCATTTATTGGTTTTCAAACATATAGGTAATATAGTGCATAGATGTGTTATTTTATAAGTCCTCCATGTTCTACCGTCACATGGGCGTGCAAATCATATATTATTAGATATTGAATTTATACAAATTTAGGATATTTTATCTTTAAAATAACAGTAAGGAAAATTTACAGTAAAAATGTCACAATAATACGAAAATGTCATGTCTCATAATTTCCTTCCAGATATTTTGATCACACAGGTATTTTGTGGTTTATATATAATTTTTTTTGTATCCAGACCGGGAAGGTACCTCTTAACTGCCGCGGCTCTTGGCCAGTGTCAAATTTCGGTCGAAAGGATATACAATTAAGTAGCCATTTCATGAAATAACATCTGGAAGAACAAACACGTATCGATTATTCATGTCTGCTGTGTGATCTTAGCGGTTTCAGCCAAAATCGAGAGTATGATCCACCATAAGTGTGTAGGCATTGCAGCGAAAAATAACTTAAACAAAAATGATATTTAGTCATATTTTGTTTTGTTTTGTTTCTTTTATTTTTTTGTAATATTTTAATCACGACTGCAAGTAATGATGGTCCGGAATTAGAATGTTAGGTAGCGACCCGCCTGATCTACTTTTATTCAAACTAAATTGAAACATTCTAAACAAAACTGATATAAATATAATCTATTATCTACTATGAAAGAAACCTATTGCTGCATCAATACCTAAAACTAAGGCTATGTAAATACTACAAAAGTAAATATTTACCACGGGATTAAATTATCATCACGACAAAATCTCTTATTTATTTAACTTTCACAAAGGCTTATTTGACATCTACCCAACATGTCCACCATTCTACCCGCCCGTATGTCCCCACCAACAAAAGCCTACGCCCTCACCAAGGCAGTCTAGATATCGGGCAACTTGTTTGCCGCACACATACAAACCTAATTGACTCTTATTATCATTCCCTTAAAGGTCATAATGACCTGCCATTTCTTAACTGGGCTTGGCGAAGTATGCCAGAATGCCTTCTTTGTTCTTCGTGGTATTTTGAACGGTTTAAATTTTATTTTAGTTCAGGAAATGCTTTGCATGGGGATTTAGAGTGGTCAGTATTTTTTAAGTTTTGCTTTAGCAATATAGATTACTTTAGATAGCTTTTGCCAGCGCCTTGGCCCGGGTGGAGGTCAGATATTATCCCACGGGAACGTGCTTCTGGGATAAAAGTATCCTATCTGTTAATCCAGGATATAAATGATCTGTGTGCCAAATTCGGGTTAATCACCAACTCGACACGATAGACTGGCGAAACTCAGCTCAACTCCGTATGCACGGTAAAAGGACCAAGCACGGGTCGACGGGCCGATGCCTGCCAGCAGTGCGGGTTGTTCGAAGGAAATACCGCGGACCCTGGCACACAGGCAACTGAAGGAACACGGGTGGGTTTTAGTCAGTAAAAGTCTGACACGCCCTCCGGCTCCACCCAGAGCGGGAGAAGGTATTTTATGATTTTCCAACCTCAAAATAAAAAAAATACTTTTGCGAACTATTTTTTCAAATCCAACTGCTACCAGTTGGATTTTGCATTGGATTTTGAATTGGGCTATTAGATGCAAAATAGTTTTGCATCTAATAGCCCAATTCTTGAGAAAGGCAATAAATATCCTTCAAAATGATTCAGCTTTTGATTGTTAGTATGTTTTCCAATTGTGTGCAGATGAGCGCGGGTGATTTTATAATACATTTTCAAATTCGACTTAGTTCCAGAGATTAGCCCTTGTTAGCCCTACATACAAATAAACGAATTTTACCGCCTTATAATATTAGTAAAGATTTATGAAAATACTAGCTGTGCCCGCGACTTCGTCCGCGCAGAATAGTAATTTTGTATTATTTATTTATATTATATTATATATATTAATAAAAAAAAATCTAAAATAAAAGTAGCCTAAGTTACTCCTTATTACATCAGCTATCTGCCAGTAGAAGTCCCGTCAGAATCGGTCCAGCCGTTTCAGAGATTAGCCGGAACAAATAGACAGACAGACAGACAGACAAAAATTGTAAAAAATGTTATTTTGGCATATGTACCGTGTATACATCCATATGTATTTAGTAAAAACCGGTTATTTTAATATTACAAACAGACACTCCAATTTTATTTATCTGTGTAGATTAATTTTGGTATATAATTTTTGGAAATAAACTATAACTGACGATAATATGATAATTATGATAACAATTAAGGTAAGCCTTAGTTGTTATCTATCATAGTTATTTAAATGTACCGTCAACTGTGGCATCTTTACTTTCCATGACCAATTTTACCAATGAGAAAATATCTCTTGATTACTAAAAAATTGTTACTATTAGTAGATTATTCTACTTCTGTATCGCTTCGATATACAATGGCGGCAATAGATTTTTAGTTATCAAGTGAAATTTTCGTACAGTACGCGTGGGTAATGATCAGAGGTCGGAGTAGGTAGATTGATTTAAGGTCGTTGACGTCAAACGTAGAGGATAATATGGATATGCCCAAAATACCGGAACTTCATATTTATTGTGATATTTGTTCCGGAATATTGAAATTAGCACGAATTTGTGTTTAAGGTGAAAAACGTATTAATAATATCAATCTACGTTTTTGTTTAGTTAAAAATAATTGTTCATTGAATTCAATCAATCATTCATATAATAAACGATTTTGTTAGCCTATCTGTATGTTTTTAATTTTATTTTATTCCATAACTCCAATTCCGGAACTTTTTCCGGTACTTCCCGCACATTATGGATAAAATGGCATGTCCATATTATAATATCTTGACGCAAGTACATAAAATCAATCTACCTACTCCGACCTCTGGTAATGATACTATGGAAAGTAAAGATGCCACAGTTGACTGTACCAGGAGTAAGATATTTCCATCTCTTGCTATATATGGTGGGATGAGGAAGAGTCGTGGTCAATGCTCTTTCCTTCTTTGTTTGAGAACAGGCCTGCAGAAGGATATTTTTGGTTCCTCGTATCGGCACCTACATGAGAATAGTTCACTCCTTGGTAAAGATATTGTCTACTTTGTCCAGCCAGGAAGGTGGTACCGGTGGCGCAGATGGATTGTGGAATCTGCTGTTTTACAAAACCACTAGTTGTTTTACAAAACAGCTCCGTTATGTAAAATAGCTGAACGATATTTAGCGGTTTTACATAATTACTTAACTTAAACGAGCAGAATTGCGTGCATTTATTTAATGCAGCGGGTCAACAATTTGAGGTTATGTAAAACAGCGTGAAATAAAACGTCCAAAATTTTGAGTTTGAGTTCAAAATTTTCTCGCATGTGGCTCTGTGTCTTAACAACATTATTGGCGTCCGAAACAGAAATAAATAAAACAAGTAATATGATTGAGAATGACCTAACTCAAGTGAAATCAGTGATTTTAATGACAGTTTAATATAAAGTTACCAGAGTTTTGTTAAAGTCAGTCCTAAAACGACTAAATGGCCAAGTAACTGCGACCAACTTGGAAGTAGGCGCGGTTGGTAACAGTTCTAACCTAACGTAAACCTATTGGTCAGGGTGTCCTGTCCGTCTGTTACGCTTTCACGTCTTAACCGCTGAACCGATCGTCATGAAATTTGGCAGATATATAGCGTGGGCTATGGAGAAGAACATAGGCGACTACGTTTTTACGCGAAAACCGACATCCACGCGGGCGGAGCCGCGGGCAAAACCTAGTTAGGTATAAGAAATCAGACCAAACGCTTATTGTGCCTGTAGATAAGCCATTCTGCATTATTAGAAGTAATACAGACGTGGCCAGCAGTTTTGTTAAACGTAGCGCAATGGCAATCCAGCTGAACGTTGTTTAGCTGTTTTACATAACGCAGCTGTTTTGTAAAACAACTAGCGGTTTCGTAAAACAGCGGTACCACCTGATTCACCAGAGTGCGCCAGGCGCACATTTAAAATGCTGCCACAGTTGTGTATAATTGACCCCTTTTATGCACGATAGTTACAGTCTGACCATTCAATACAATTCCAAGGATTATAAGTACTTTAGTTTTAATCAATTTATGTCAAAGTCCACTATGCCTGACAGATTAATGTATCATAATTAGTTTAAATCGCAGTAGATACGTATCTATTAGTTAACCGGTTTGCGTTTATCAGATTTAATTTAATACTTCTACTGGCTCAGTATAGTTTAATAGAAGTTACGAGTGATTATTATCTGTTTTATCTGATAAATGGTTGAGCTGGATGGTGCTAATCCACGCGTCAAGTTCGTGAACGGGCGCTGTCGGTTGAGACTGGTCATCTTCTAACTTCCAGGGCTTATTTTTAATCTTGTATTTAGAATTGTTTATATATTTTTTTACATTTTCTTACATACAGAAGCAACAGGAATAATGTTCCCAAGATTTTGTAATATCCAACTTGATTTTAAAATATGTCCGTGGAGTTTCTTGCCCGTTTTTCTCGGTAGAGATCTATGTTATTGAATGGGCAACTAGCTTCAACTATCCAACTGATCGACTTTTTGACAAATCAGAAGTGTCTGGAAATAGTTTAATTGAAATAAATGCTTTGAGTTTGAGTTTATAAATGTTTACTGGAGCGAAAACCTACGAAAACAAATATGTTTATTCAGATTTGTACCTATTTGTAAAGCGATTAATTCAATCAATCAATCAATCAATCAAAATATTTTATTTCACATAAACCTGCAAGGGCACTTATGAAACGTCAGAAGCTAGGTGCACGGTTCCAATTTGTCGCTTCCTATGGAGAAGAGCCGGCAAGAAACTCCACGGTTACTTTTTTAAAAATAATTGGATTTTATAATGTTTTCAAATTACAGTGATATTAGGTATGGGAGGACAGTGCAGGCCTGTCAATAAGTACCAGGTCACTGTCACCGGACACCGCTCCGGGGTGCGATGCCGCGGTGTTTAATTTTCACGAAACCGCACGGAGCTGCGGTGTCAGTGTGTTATACGTTCAAAATTCTAGTCAATGTTAATGGGGGAACTCCTGGGTAGCTTGGTATCAATGTACAACCTAACACTGTCCTGTAGCCCCCTAAAATCCTACCTTACGTCCAAGCTGAACACCTGGCTACGTGGGGGGCGGACACGCGTACTGTACAACTGTACAAAAACTTATGCGGCTAACAAGGAAAGGTAACCCCTTTATGGAGTTTTGCGAAAAACCTCAATAAAAAGACAGTGTCCGTATCCAATCGCAGATACTGTTTAAAAATAAAACACAAACATATACTCAATCTACAACAAAACAAAACCCAAAAAGCGAAACAAAAAACAAAGCAATAAAAAAAACACTGTCCTGTAAATTGCAAATAATTTTAGTAGATTTAATTAAGTTTCGCGAGCTGCTTAAGCACATCCCCCTTAAAAACCATATACTGGAGCGGTGTCCGGTGCTGTCTTGATAACCGCCTTAGATAAAGTTGTGATAGAAACATCTTTGGGTTTTTTTTAATTATTTTTGTCAACCTAAGTATGTTTTCCCATCGCTGGGAAAAGGGCTTCCCATACTTTTCAAATCTGGTGATTTTAACAAGTTAAATTAGGATTTCATAATGTGAGAATTATGTAAATATTAATGCTGGAGCAGCAGTGGTGGCCCACAGGAGTCGGCAGTGACCTGTCGCTGCCGGCCGTTGTCGACTCGATGGTCGACTTCGAGGAGTCCTGGGACGCGGTATCCTTCTGCGAAACAGTCATGTCGCAGAAGGAGGCTGCGGAGAGGGAGCGGGAGATTGCTTCCGCTAACCCGATCCGCAGCAGACGCACCGGGCGTCAGCGGAGGGCGGATAACGCCCTCTTGCAGCCCCCCTAAATGGGTCCAGGGGCGACAGATCTGGGGAAATCTGTCACCCCCTACTTCTTAGGACCCGAGATGGCGGCGCGTAGTGTTCCACGCGCGCCTCTCTATGATGTGAGGGGGGAGTTTAACACCTCACTCCCCCCCTATCGCGAGGTGGCCCGCAGAGGCGGGCCGGCGGTAGCCGGGGATCGCGGAAGTCACACTAGTTCCCGTGATCCCCGGTACAAGTGAGAGACGGAACACCGGGAAAAAAAGCAGTGGTGGCCCAGTGGTAACAGCCACGACTTACGAGTTGTGGGTCGTAGGTACGAACCCAGGCAGGCGCATTACTTTGAGTAACGCCACTGCTCTCAAACGGTGAAGGAAAACATCGTGAGGAAACCAGCATGTCCTAGAACCATAAATTCGAAGACATGTGACATCTACCAACCCGCACTGGGCTCGCGTGGTGGATTACGGCCCACTCCCTCTCACAGAGAGGAGGCCTGTGTCCCAGCAGTGGGAACATTATGGGCTGAGTATGTAATGTCGGAGTGAATGTTTTCTTTGATGTAATTTGAAATGCTTTTAACTGTTATGATTAGATATCGGATATTTGGATGCATCTTCACCTAAAGTTGAGATGTTGGCTAAACTGGAATGCGCTTTTCCACCGATTTTTACTAACACACACTATCCCTACTCTTACAGACTTACATCCTAGGTACATAGGTATAGGTACCAAATTTCCATCGGGGTTAATTTTTTAATAAATATGCGTCTGAATAGTTATGCAATCTTAATCATTATTTAGAAGTCGCTTCCATACTATACAACTGACTAGATATGCATTCCCGGTGTTGCTGGAATACCAGAATTTTTGTACAAAAAATATTTTAGGTAGCCGCTTCCATATTTTCATATCTGAAAATTAACTTTAAATAAATATGCAACCGATTATCCGAACTCTAGTTATGATGATAGTTTTGATCATCATAAAAATTATTAAACAATGTCTTATGATGTCTGTGTTGGTTGGTTACCATATAGGAGCTGATCTTTTGAGATGTTCTTGAAAATTTTATTGTGTCTAGTAATTTTTCTTGCCTTTCAAGCTGAGTTGTGCATTTCAATAGAATAAATAGGAGTCGTAAGGAGAAAAGGAGGTTTGAATCAAAAAGTTAGTATTTGTTTTGTAAAAACGTGTTTATTTACACTTTGGCAGTGATGGCATGTTTTATTTACTTTTATTTACAAAGAGAGTTACTATATGAGACCTTAGTTCGTTTGAGCATGATTCCTTCCAGTTGAGCGGTGGTGTTACATCAACCCTGGCCAACCACTACCCGGCAACACTGACGATATAAAAAACACATCACCAGTGTTGCCAGATACAACCGACAAAGGGACTACCAAAAACAGTTATAAAAAAAATTACAGTTATTTTTTAGAAAGAACTGTTATTTTTTAAATAATGGTCGTTGGAATCGGTTTTCGATTTACCAGCCGTGGTAGCCGTGGGCGCCGTAGGGGGCGGCGATGCCGTAGGGGGCAGCGATGCCGTAGGGAGCGGCGGCAATGCCGTAGGGGGCAGCGTAACCGGCGTAACCGGCGTAGGGAGCGGCGAGACCGGCGCGAGCGGCGACGACTCCGCTTACAGCGGCGGCGTGGGATTGGGCAGCAGCTACGGCATTCTGGTTAGCGGCAAGGCCTCCCCAGTAAGCGTTCTCGTGGAGGTCTCGGTTGGTTTCAGCAACTTGACGGACTGCCTCAGAGTTGTATTGGATGGCGGCTTCGTTGGCACGAGCCTGGCTTTCACCCCAGGCGCGAGCGTGATCTTGAGCGGCGACTGTCGCGTCGATAGCGGCAGCCTGGGCATCACCAGCGTTGACCCCGTACACTAGGGGGCTGATGACGCTGGCGGAGGCATAGCCGACGAGGGCAACAAAGGCGATCTGCGGAAGAAGTAGGGACAGTTTTACAACAGTATATAGGTCTATAGTTCAGATGAAAAGTTGGTAGATTTGCGGTCAAGTTATTTAAATTTGGAATACTAGGTGCTTGTTTGGATGATGTAATAAGTTAGATTCTTTATGTAACGAAGGTTTTAGACTATTAGGGTCGTTGTTAAAGTCGATCAATGTTGATAGCATTATGCTTTGTAAGCAGTTGTCGTGATTAAACATCATTTATCTGTGGTTCAATAATAACGTTACCAGGTATTAAAGTTTTAAATTGTAGGGCTTGTGGCGAAGTAATTACAGCCACGGTTGGTCCTTGGATATGACCATCTTTATAGAAAGATACGTGCACGTTAAGTTGTTGGTCCCGGCTGTCATTCGTGGATCTTCGACAGTCGTTACGGGTCGTCAGAAGCCCGGAAGTCTGACAACCAGTCTTACCAAGGGCTATCGGTTTTCCTAGTTACTTGGCTGTGGAGATCAAATAAGCGGTCGCTCCATAATAAAATACTGGTACTCAGCCGACCCCAACATAGTTGGGAAAAGGCTAGGTGGATTGATTTGTATTGAAATTTTAAACTCCCGGTCTGTTGGTTACTTTACGTCACTCAATAAATCACCAATTTTAACACACAAAAACATTATTTACGGTTACTCAAAAAACACATGTTCCTGCTAACTATTTATCACATCATAAATAAGATATGTAAATAACGAAAAAGAAAATAATTAGCGGTGAAACAAACCGTGAAATCATTAGCATTCGTTCTCGCTAGGTTTTATAATAACGTTTCTTCATTGCGTTAACGCCTTGAAATAACGAATGCGGATTAGGAAATAATTAACGTTATAATAACTCAATACGTGCTTCCGTTATTATAGTTACCCGTTACAGTAACTAGCTAACGTTATAATAACGGGCTAGGTCGTGCATATCCGTTGGCCAGTGATGGGCCATGATCGTCCAGTGAGTAAAGTGCTATGGCTGAATGGATGATTGAGCTAATTTTATACACCAGCATTTTCATACGGCATTGCGTCTTTCCTGTTTTTTTGCCAGTTTAAGTTATTTCTTTTCATTACCATATTGGTAATTGAAAACTTGATTGCTCGTAGCGACTAATGAAATTAGGCGAAAAAATTGATATGACAACATTCTATTAGCATTGAATTAGCCGAGTGTGAGCGAGCGACTGTTGGCAACTTTTTGTTGCTGATCTAGACGCATAACAATGATTGTATAATTATTATAATACTACACTATTACTTTCACTGCATCAGACTTATATTATCTACAAGTATAAAAACAAATAAATCAATTGAGTGATCTTCTGAGATTAAGATCACGAAATTGGATATCATTAATCAAATCCACACTTTTTTGCTAGTATTGATCTGCCCATTACTCAAACTACACTACACCAACTACATTAATAAATAATTCAAAGCCGAACTGTCAATTCCAATTTCGAACCTGTCACTTAGGTGTAACCAGCCTCCTTTTAGCGTCAGTAAATCATTGGTACAAATTATAAGTTATAGTTGCTTTTCGTTGTTGTTGTCGTCTTGTTTGTGTAACCGCGGTGTTCTTCTAATATCCGCAACGGATTGTGATGCAGTTTTCAACATCACTTAGAGAATTTATTCCAGAAGGTTTATGTGTATAATACATACGTGTTAAACTAACATATACTTTAGAAATCTCGATGTACTGTCAAGTTCTGCAAACTTGACAGAACATACTTACCTTGTAAAGGTGTGAAACAAGACAGATGTGAGTGGAAATGCCGGGAGGAGACGCCCTATAGGAGGACGTATAGTGACCATATTGGTGATGATCTTCAGCGAGGCTAGGTGCGTATCAACCGACGTGCGTGTATGACCAAATGTATGAACGTAAACGAGGCAAAAGGAGTATGTAACGATCCTAGCAGGTGGCATTCTGTAGTTTCTGTCTACGCCCATGAGAAAAGGGCGGGAGTTTATGTATGTTGTTTTTTGCAAAGCAGAGGCAGGTCAGTCATATATATTTAACTGGGCAACTTTTTTGTTGCCAGTCTGCTTTTTTTTTTTTTCGAACATCGTTTAAGTTGTGAAATGAACAGTTGATGTTAATTTTGTTAATCGGTTCGCAGGAACCATGCAACAATACTTTTGTGTTGTGTAAAATGTTCTCTATTCTGTTTCCGAGTATCGGTTTGTTCTAGTTTACGTATTTAGGTGATGTTTCTTACGATGTGATGTGATTTTTAAACAGTTTTACGTATTGTGTGCCTGCTGAGACTGATTTCTCTAACCTTCCTTTTTTATTTACGTAACAGAATATCACGCCTGTTATTCCTGAAAGGTTGGGCAGACGTGTACCTAATAGGCAATCAAATTTCGCTAATTTAAGTTCCGTGTAATAGGGGGCCAGCCTATTGTCATCAACCGGGCACACACCCAGGCTGCTACTGAGAAATTCCTGGTTGACAAAACCTAATGACACTTTTCCGACCTGGAAATTTTACACTCATGACTACTGGCGCAACGAGGCAATCAAGTCAGTCTAAAAAATAAATAGAAATAGAAATACCTTGTTGAACACAAAATACTTGTTTGAATAACAGTCTATCTCACGTTTAAAGAGACAAAGATCTTTGAAACATTATTGATTTCCTACACCAATGAATAATTTCAGGTAAGTACTACAAAACAGGTTAAACCAAACCCTAATTTATAAATAACCCCACCTGAACTCAATTTACAATTACAATATCGTAATAAACTTTATCTAGTAACAGTTCTAGAACCGGGCAACGCCTTAAATTGTTTAGTCAAAATATTTCACAAGCCGCCATGTTGGACAATAACTGACAGTTTAAGCTGTATGGTTTCTGACATTGGCCTGAAATTTTTGGAATGCATAAGTCGGATTTGAATTTGGAAGACAAAAGAGACGCCATGTTTTTTTCTGTAGTATGTTTTGTGTGTGTAAAGAAACGGAAAAATCGATTTGTTGAACCTAAATTGTATGTCTGGTTAAGCGTGACAAATGACGAATTTCTGATGTAGTGATGAAAACAATACGTTCATAGAGACTGAAATTGTTTTTTTTTAAAGTTATTTTCGATAATTTTTTACAAGTCTTTTTACAATTCAGATCTTTTGTTTATTTTAATGTTTGAATCAATTGATCCAAACATTAAATTATTTACTGATCTCAATCAATTTAATATCAGATTCAACATTCGTTGACCAAATTAATATCCTAACGACCTTCACTGAGACAGTGAGGCGGGGTCGCGGGACGAACTAGATAGGTTCCGTCAAAACTGGAAGAAGGACGCGTGGGCTCGCGAAAGATGGAAGGTGTGGAGCGAGGCCTTTGCCCAGAAAAAAAAACGACCTTTACATTCCAAATAACGGAACGTATGATTCATTATTATAACACAACAATAGTGATGTGCCTGCATTCTGAATTACAATTAGGGACCTTGACACAACACGTGTGCGTTATGACACATTGTGCGTGTACCGTAGTGCTGTGCTAAATTAGACGTGTGAAAAGTAGCTTGCTATTGCGTTATGATTGCTACGAGTATGGAAATAGACCTCAGATATTGCAGAAAGACTGGGCAGGTCTTTAGAATAGCTTTGAGTATGGCTGTGAGAGCCAAAAAACTGTTGATGGATTGTATAAAAGAAGATAATAGAAAAGCGATGGTGAATGCTAATAAAGATGCATGTAAGTAGAGGTAATGCTGTGCTGGCCACAAATAAATTGGATTAAGAGCAGGAAGATCATCATTGGGAAAAGTCTGAGAAAATACTTAGGATGTTTTCATTTATCAAAACAAAACACGAAACCGATAACTAAATTTTTCAAGTTCATTCGCCTACTTTATTTTTATCACTAAACCTTGACTAAACCGCAATTTCGCATGCTCACCACGCATTAATTACAGCCTTATTAATCAACAAACAAAAACGGAACGTACGTAACCACCTCATAAAAATAATTACATTATCGTTTATGGTACCATTTTTTTATCTGTACCTGTCCTTGATAATGACATTGCGTGGAATGGAATGTGATTGACATTTTTTGTTATTGCGCGCACTGATTGGTTATTGAATAATTTGATTGGGTTGTAATGGAATGAGATCAGTTTTTCTATTAACAGAAGGTTTTTTTTATTGTTGCCATGAAGAACACGGAAGTTATGGGCGGGCGTGGCGATCATTAAAGTTAGGTAACATTTTAAATTAAATATGACAACAGGCCTGTGTTTATCGAAGGGGTAGGCAGAGTTGTCATATTGCTTGAAGCAGCTATAGTTAAGCCCTTTGTGATATGTAGCATAATCAGCATCTAATGTTCCCACTGCTGGGACACAGGCTTCCTCTCGGTGAGCAGGAGTGGGCCGTAAACCACCACGCGGGCCCAGAGCGGGTTGTGAGATGTCACATGGCTTCGAATTTTTGGTTCTTGGTTTTGCTTTCCTCACGATAATTTTAGATTCGATAGACGGAGAGCCTGTTGTCATTAATCGATCACGAATCGAGACAGAAATAATTTGTTTTTTAAGAAAAAAAAAACTTGGACATTTATTAACTACAGGATGTCTATTTTTGTCTAGCCATCTATCGGTTCGTATTTGATTAGCGAAAAAAGAGGAAATGACTATATTTGTCACAGTGTGAATAGCCTTCGATTATAATGGCGAGATATTTTGGCAACTGTATATTTAATTGATTCTCATCATACAATGTTTTCAGGGACACAACCAATAAAATGACGTCTCAGGAAATAGATTTATGAAAAATCTAGTTATTTTTTTGTTTATTACAATAGTAACTCGATCGCGTGCAAAAAATACAACATAACTTCGATTGCTTACAATCACGCGAGAATACGTAAAAACAATCGTCATTTTATACTTTTCTCACATTAATCAAGTTTATTGTGTGGAATCGATGTATCGATACAAAGACCTAATCGCGTTTTAATTTAATCGATTATATCTCTTTAATATCCTGGGAAATATCTTTTTGCTAGAATAAACTAGATTATTATTATATTATCACGTGGTAAGCTTGTATTTTGAAATCGGAGGGAATTGCGTCTGGAATTACAGTGTTGACTGTGTCTAGCATCACTCTAATTTTGGCACTTTTAGTTTGTACAGGCTTTGCTAACGTATATTTGTATAAACAAACATGGTTAAAACCTTGTTAAGCCTAGAATGAGTCAAAAGAACCACTACCTTACCCATTCAGTGTGAAAGATTCTAAATTTAGCGAATGAACTCGAAACAATTTTCATTTATAAGTTGATAGACTTTTACCAAACAAAACAGAGATTGACTGTAAAGCGATACACATAAATTGTCATATCCATATCATGTAATTTAATCTATCGGTAAATAAAACTAGCATTCAGTACCATAAACCAGATGATTGACATTTTATACGCGTATTCTCGCGCCACAGATAAACAATGCTTAGTCATAGACATCTATTATGATAATGTGACCGAATGATTATTGTTTTGCAATATAATTTTAATGTAGGGACATTATTTTGAATAGCTTGTCAATGCGGGGGATAAGATTTGCAATACAAACATGATTGAATTGTTGATTTTGACTTCTTGTTTTGAGTAGGTGGAAGTGAGTTACTTGTTAAAGAATTTGTAACAATTTGGGCGTAATGTATTCGTCTATGAATGAAGGAACTCTGAAAAGAAGTGAGTTTGGAAGATATAAAGTGCGTAAATTCGGATTCAGAGAGCACAAGAGTGTTCAGAGATAGAAAAGTTGACAAATTAAAAGTCCTTTAAAAATAATGATAAAATAAGTGAGTAATTATTTGTCTTCATCAGGTGACATTATAAAAAACTGGTTTAAAGGTTTATGATTTTAATTTATTCGCTGTTCAACCTTGTCATACTAATTGAAATTGCTAGTTACTCTTAATTGGATCAATATGGATGGCAAATGTGTTACAGTTATGCAGTCTCGAGCTTTTAAATACCATAAATGGAGGATCTATTGCCAGCGTAAGCATAGTTACGTTAATTAATAAGATTAATAGAAAGAATTAACATTCTAAGCATTTTAATATTAATGTGACAAGGTTTAATTAGTTGATGATGATTGATTAAGTAAATAGTTGTAACGGAACGTATTTGTAGGCTGTTTGGTGCACTTCCTTGGTCAGTTAAAAATAAAACGTCTGGTGGGAAAGTTTGACAGTTAGAAAGAGAAAAGTTTGAAGTAAGATTTTGGCACCAAATGCGAAAATTAGTTGTAAGGATTGTTTAAAATTGGAATTCAATATTAAAAAAGATAAAATTAGAAATAATTGAGTTTGAAAAAGTATTAATATTCTAGATTATCACTGTTGCCATTTTCAAAACATTCTGTTATCACTATTGCAAAATTAAAAATATAATAAAATATTACCAGAAATCTCATCTTGCACTTCTTGTTTGACTGCAGGATAGCTACTGAATGCTTTGGTGGTGTTGCGCTGGTCTTTTATACGAGTACAACCGCCGTATAGTGTTATTGAAAGTGTAGCGAAGTACCTGTTATATTACTATGAAGGATTAGACTAGGCGGACCAGTGATACGGACAAGGTCTAAAAAAGAAAATAAAAAAAAATCTTGACATTGACTATTAAGGTGACATTTAAAAAAAACATGGAATGCGGGAAGATACTGGCCGATTCACCAAATTGGCGCGAATTATTTTCGCTGTTACTAGGGTCCACCCTGTTTTCAGTGTTCTTCTGATGCAACTTTGGGTAGGTTTTGGAATAGATTATAAATAAATAAAAAATCGTTGTTTTGTAACTGGCGATGCCATAACGTACTACGTATATCTAATGTTCCCGGGAACGTCCAATATTAATAGATTTTTTAATAAAATTACGTGAGCACGTGCATGCAAAATATTCACTGTTTTGAGAGCTTAATGGAGCGCCCTGTTGACCTAAACGGGTTAAAAGCGATTTTGGTATATTATCGATCAGGTTTTGCTACGCTTTCCGCGATTACTCCGTGGATGGGTACCATCTTATACCAAGACCCTTCCGTGCCAATGCACGTTTAGCTGTTGGTCCCGGCTGTCATTCATGAATCTTTGACAGTCGTTACGGGTCGTCAGAAACCAGCAAGTCTGAAAACCAGTCTTATCGTTTTATCCAGTAACTGAGTTGTGGAGGTCAGATGGGCAGACGCTCTATGTAAATTACTGGTATTCAGCTACATCTGGTTAGACGGGAAGCCGACCCCAACATAGCTGGGAAAAGGTTCGGCAGATAATGGATTTGAGCAGTCTTGTTTATTTATCCTTCCTTGGAGTGTCTTTGTAGGTTCTTGCCCGTTCTTCTCCATGGACATCTACGTTTTGGAATGGGCAACTAGCTTCAACTTTCCAACTGATCGACTTTTTGAAAAATCAAAAGTGCCTTTAAATGGTTTATTTGAAATAAATGCTTTGCGTTTAAGTTTATGGATGTCTATTGAGCGAAAACTTATGAAAACAAATATGTTTATTCAGATTAATTAATCGCTTTACAAATAGGTACACTATTTGTAAAGCGATTAATTAATACCTATATCGTCAGTTACTCATGTATGTTGTGTATTCGAATGAATTTCACACAGCTAGCGGACGGGTCCGCATCTGCGTTGACAGATTTATAGAGTACGCCCCCTGGGGGCCTGCTCCTCTTTAAGTCCGTCATCGAAATTACGGCCCCGCTACGGGTTTTTTCTTTGGGGTGGGAAATCATCAAATGACTTGTCCTGCTCTGGGTGGAGCAGGAGGGCGTGTCAGACTTTTACTGACTAAAACCCACCCTTGTTCCCTCAGTTGCCTGTGTGCCAGGGGCCTCGGTATCTCTTTCGAACAACCCGCACCCCTGGCAGGCATCGGCCCTTGCGGGCCCCATCAGTTGCTGCTGACATCTTTTTGAGGCGCGCGTGGAACACAACGCGCCGTCGCACACTGGTCCCAAATTAAAAAAAAGTGGACATTGATAGTAGACCGCTGATATTTTTTTTTATTGTTGATACAATGATAACAGATAAGGCAAAAAAATATTATTGTCCTACTTCAAATACTTTTCTGTAAAAAAAATATTTCTTTTTTTTTTGTATGGGAGCGATTACATTTTACTCAATTTCTCAAAAACTTTAAGCGATGTCGAGATGGCAATCACATATGTTAGAAAACTAATAATTCTGAGTATTTGGCTCGAAGAAACTTATTGCTTATCTCTGCGTACTTTCGAGATAATAGTGACAGAAAATAACATTTTTTTTTAATGTTAATTTTTTGCTTTTTTTTAATCATAGCCTTACTTTAGCACATAATTATAATGTATGCGTAATGTCAAATAAGTAAAAAGAGACTTCTCTGTAAAAGAGGTTATGGGGGCTCACTAATGACTGAAAAGCTATGACCTTTCTGAAGGAGTACTTTCATCAGTTCTAAAAAACAATCAAAATGAAGACATATTAAGCTGCAAACATAAAGTTGAATATGTTCACAAACGATTCTGAAAAAATATTATGGTGAAAGATTAATATTTGGGTCTATATTCTCTTGAGAAATCTCTATTTCCTCGTTTTCCAACGAAAGCAATTCATTGTTCAAGATCAAAGCACTAGCCTCTGGAAACAACTGTTTATGTAAACGAGCAAACTTTGGTTTGATATGGCTGATGTAAGGATCTGAGCTAATTAGAAAGCTGTGGATAATGTCTAAATTAGTCTGAACTCTACCGATTTTTCTTGTATGTGCCATTCTAACATTCCGGAAATCTTTATTCCTCGCTTCGGAAGCTTCTTCGGAAAGCATGCCTATCGGAATAAAGGAGAAATTTTCACAAATATCAGCACCGTGTATCAACAATTTATGGACACTTGAAGGCATGTAATACCATGGATATAAGTTTACATATAGCATTGCTGTTTCTTTACAATATTCCCTAAACAAGTTGGTATTAATAAGTTGACCAGATGAAATTGTTTGTAAAATGACTGCAAATCTCTTGATTAAATCAGGGTGGATACCCGTTATTTCAGCAGATACTTCATAATTTTCAAAAAACCTTCTTGCCGTGTTACCGTCATTGGTTGTACCAAATCCCTGTTTTACTATGTCAATTAACAAACCAGTTCTTTCCCGGAATTCTTCTTGTGTCAAATTCTTTTTAATTTCTTTTAACAATTTATCTTCTTTTCGTGCAGCCCACTTTTTGAAGTCTAAGTTGTACGAAATGTGTAAAATACATTCCATACATCTTATCCACATATGAAGCGAAGACAGACCATATTTATACATATCTTCTCTGATGAGTCTTTTGGATACAAAGTCCAAGTCATTCATTTTGCTAGGTGGGGTATTGCAAATATTACAAACAGCTGCAGAAGAAGTATTGGAAATCACAGTAGAAATTTTCCCATCAATCATAGTCATGTACAAATCATGTTTAATATCAAAATTATCTACAATTGTGGGAACAAGATTACGAATTTCTTCCTCTAAGGATGCACTTTCCTTCTTTATCAATTCATTTGTTTCTTTTGCAAATATAAAGCCAATTGGACGACAATAGTTTGTTGAAGAGGGAGCAGGATTTTGCCACAAGATAGTACCACTCTCTTCTTCCAAACGAAGCGGAACCAAACTAATCATGAAAACTGAAGAATCGTCAATTTTAGTGTCGGAGTGTGACTTTTGTTTATAATTACTTTGAGAAGATGACCCGTCAAAACCCCATTTGCTTATTAGTTTTAGCGATTTTTTGTCGGCAGAGTTGTGCTGAATTGTTTTTAATATCCTATTAGTTGTCAAATCTAGAAGCGATTGAAGTCTTATCTTAGCATCAGATTCAGTTACAGTTATGTCTGACTCTGGAGGATAACAAGTTTTTTTAGCTTCCAGGAGCTTTTGATAGGATGGAAGACCATACATTTTCTCTGAAGCAAGAATAGTTCTTAAATTTCGATATTGCCATTTTGACAAATTTGTTGAGGTGTAAAGCGCTAACGTTTTATCATCTGGTAAACACGGTTTGTCAGTCTTTTTAGCGAATAGTACATCATATACCATCTCACATTTTTCCTTGTTTTGGCTGAGTTCGTTTAATATAGCTGCTAATTTTGTTTTTTTAGACTCTTTTAATTTGGCACATAAAGCATAAACTAATTCCTCCTCTGTGTGATCTAGAAGTGTTAGAGAACGCATTTTCTTCTGTTTATCAGATATATCAACAAATGGTTTTTTACTTGTACCATAACTTAATTGATGAGTATCCACTTGCGTTTCGAAATTTGGAATTACTTCCTCGGCAACTTTAAAAATGCTGCTTAAATCGATATTTTGACATTTTGGCCAAACTATTTGGGATTGTAACCAGTCTGAATTTTTGTTAAGAAAGGTCTTTTGAGCTCTACTGGAAGCAGACCATCTTTTTGAGATATTACTTGAAAAATTACGACAAAATAATTTAATATTACTCAAATCTTCGGAAGACAATTCAACACCAATACGTTCAATAAGGGCATTAAATAAAAATTCGACATTTTTAAAACCACCTCCTGATTTAAGAACAACGTATAAGTCTAAGTTGGTGACAAATGCGGACATATTATAATTTTAAGGAAAATTGAAAACAAATTAGAATCAAAGATATCAAAGACAAAGTGACTTTGATTTTAACAAAAAAAAATACGAAAACAAATTCGACGAAAGAAAGACAAACAAAAATTATTTGATTTTAAAATCCAAAGATTCAAAATACAACAATAACAAAACAAACAAACAACAAGCATTTCTTCAAGCGCACAGAAAAAATAAGGACACGTCTTATCGCAACCACATTTAGTTGTACACTGAGTGAGGTGTACGCGCGCGATTCGTGATCGTATTACGTTACGTCATGAGAGGCGGCCATTTTGTTATCCCGGCAAACTCGCGTCGAAGCTCCATTTTGCTGGCCAGCGGACCTATTGCGATATGAGTAAGGCTATGATTAAAAAAAAGCGAACAATTAACATTAAAAAAAAATGTTATTTTCTGTCACTATTATCTCGAAAGTACGCAGAGATAAGCAATAAGTTTCTTCGAGCCAAATACTCAGAATTATTAGTTTTCTAACATATGTGAATGCCATCTCGACATCGCTTAAGGTTTTTGAGAAATTGAGTAAAATGTAATCACTCCCATACAAAAAAAAAAGAAATATTTTTTATAGAGAAAAGTATTTGAAGTAGGACAATAATATTTTTTTGCCTTATCTGTTATCATTATATCAACAATAAAAAAAAATATCAGCGGTCTACTATCAATGTCCACTTTTTTTTAATTTGGGACCAGTGTGCGTCGACCCGGGCTTGGTCCTTACCGGACAGCGAGCTACCCATTATTCGCCGTCCGCAAGCCCGCGCCTACGGTGGCCGGGATTCCCGACGAACTAGTACGGGTTACTTCTAATAATCGAAATATTTTCGGATTCATTAACTTTTTCGAACGGGTTTAAACACATTGGCAGTAAGGACAACTGTCAGATCGTGTTGTCACTCATTATTAGTCCGGACACCAAACTAATCTTATGTCCGTAGGTAGGTAATACGGAGTAGACAATGTGCTACACTACGGACATCGAGTTTGGGGAGTAGGCCTCCAGAGAGCCTACTCTCTAACACCGTTAACGAAAATCCGGGCCATTCCGAAAATAGTTCGAAACTTTAAAGTGACTCTCCTACAGCTGATTAATTAACTTTTTTAGACGAGTAAAACCATGTAGGAAGTAGGGACAATTGTAAAATTGTGTAGTAATTCATTCTTAGTTTGGGCCCCAAACTAATCACAGGTACTTAAGTGATACGGTGAAGGAAACGCCCGTAACTTCGATCGAGATTACGGATTTTGTGCTCAGAGAGTAGACCCCAGGAACTAATTTTCTCGAGAACCGTACTGTAATCATTCATTTTCCTTTTAGTCTTCATTCATTCAAAGGCGAGTTTCTAGAATTCGTATAGAGATCTACTCCGAATCGAGACTCCGTAATTATTAAAAAAAAACCAAGTAGTTACGTATGTTATCGACGGGCAGTTGATGTAATTTGCGTCATGAACGGATATCATTTATTTACTTGTAATGTTTGAGTATAAATTAATGGCCGATACAGGCTTCGTAACATTTAGATAGGCTCGAAAACATCACTAGTGATGTTTTATTTTGTTCGGGAAACTTACAGCTAACATCTTTCTAATATATAAAATTCTCGTGTCACAGTTTTCGTTGCCATACTCCTCCGAAACGGCTTGACCGATTTTGATGAAATTTTATATGCGTATTCAGTAGGTCTGAGAATCGGCCAACATCTATTTTTCATCCCCCTAAATGTTAGGGGTAGTCCACCCCTAAATAATTTATAAGGCAAAACAACGTTTGCTGGGTCAGCTAGTAAACGATATTATTAAACAATATGAAACTGAAGGCCGTTTACAAGTTTCCACTGATAAACATTTAACTTAAACAACAACAAAAAAGGTCGGTAGGTACAAAATAACTACTTATGACTTAGGAAATAAATAATACACGCTTAATAAATTAAAAAAAAAGAACATGCAGACCAAACAATTACTTTTCCTTAAAGAAGCTTTCCACCAACGTTTTTGAGTCTATCCTGCCGTCCTTTAACTAGAAAGGCGTTAACCGTCACTTGGTAAATTTTTACTTTTTAGTAGAATCTAAGAGAGTTCAAAATTCTCTATCTTTCTGTCTAACAAACATTTTTACAATAAAAATAGTTCCCAAGATATGAAAAGTTAAAAAATCTGACATTTGGATAGGATTCAATAATCCATCATAATAAAAATATAGCATGCCGCTGCTTGTACACTTACGACTACATCTTATTCAATTATTTAAATAATTATTTTTATTTACAATTAAATATGTCAGAAAGGCAGTCAACTAAGGGGTACGGCCAGAAAAAATCTGAATAAATATATTTCGATAAGAATTTAATGTAAGCCAAATTGTTTGGTTATTTAAATAATTATTTTTATTTACAATTAAATAAAAATAATTATTTAAATAGTTGAATACGATGTAGTCGTAAGTGTACAATCAGCGGCATGCGATATTTTTCGCCTTAGTTCTATTAAAAAAAAAAAAAAACTTTATTCCAATAGGGTAATCGATTCGTTCCGTTCCATATGGTGTCTGATGGTTTCGATGTTGTCGGACGTAAAAGAATAGCACCATCCTAATACTTCCCATGGGTGTCGTAGAAGGCGACTAAGGGACTTACTAGAGAATGAGCAGCAGTGTTCTCTATGCATTTTACCACCAAACTGCGGTCGCCAAACCGCGTGGCGATTATGGCAAAACCCCCTTTTGAGGGAGGCCTATGTCCAGCAGTGGACGTCTTTCGGCTGAAGTGAATCGATTTATATTGGCTCCAAAATAGGAAATCCTGTGTCTTGGGCACCAATACGGCGGGTTTGCAATTTCGTTTTTTTTTAAACATGTTCGGTAAGTGAAGGAAGAGAGGAGGAATTAGGAAGGCAACTGCCTTCCTTCTTCCTCCTCTGAACAACTGTTCGTGGAAACGCCGGGAGGGGACGCCCATGGCATGCGTGCCTTTGGTGGCACGTAACAAAATAATTTGGGTACGACAGCCTAATTCCCAATATGGTAGGTTCAGTATGATAGGAGAATGGGAAGTTCATGTTCTTAAGCCTGAGTCTTTACTTTCAGAAACCGTACCTTCACATGATTCTATTCTATGCCATATGACCTTAATACCAGATACCAGAAGTTGCACTAATTTGTTCTTTCATTTACGAGTAAATAAGGTGGTGTGCTATTGATTTCTGTTTGCATATAAAGACTACCGATGATTGTGAAAGTATTTCGTTTTTTTTTCTAGTCTTCAATAAGTCAAAATTGGTTGTTGGCACGTCAATGCCATATTCAATATTTTTTAGGAAATAATGGCTCGTAGAGATTAAGAGGTCCGCCATCCCTGCCCTAGAAGGACATAATTATAGTGACCTTATTGGTGACGTGCTTCAGAGAGGTCAGGTGCGTACTATTCGAACCGGTATGCGTGTAGGGCCAGAGGCCCTAGTGTGAGTTTCATTTAGCCATCTACACCAAACGCAGTGAGCGCGTTCGGCGCTCCGATTAGTCCGTCACCAGTCCAGGGCCCATCGGAACGCCGAACGCGCTCACTGCGTTTGGTGTAGATGGTTAAATTAAACTCACACTAGGGCCTCTGTTTGGCTCTGGATTGGTGACGGACCAATCGGAGCGCCGAACGCGCTCACTGCGTTTGTTCGAGATGGTTAAATGAAACTCACACTACGGCCTCCGATGTATGAACGCAAACGAGGCAAAATGAGTATGTCAGGATCGTAGCAGATGGCGTTCTGTAGCTTTTGCCTACCGCTATGGAAAGATGGCGTGAGTTTATTGCTGTAATAAAAAAGTAAGTTCACAGCCTGCCTATAACCTTCCCACTGCTGGGACACAGGCCTCCTCTCTGTGAGAGGGAGTGGGCCGTAATTCACCACGCGGGCCTAGTGGATGTCAAAATGTAAGATAGATTTCCAAAAATCCCGCACTGACATCATGAACAAATCTCTGCAGCCAAAACGACATTAAAATACCTAACGTTTCATAGTTTTAACATTTGTCAAACTTATCGTCATGTTGCCCTATATTTGGACATTCCAATGATTATTAGTATTTCGTGCGTTGACTAAAAAATGGGCGTTGTACGTACAATGTCATCGTGATGTAAATATCTCATTTAGTCATATCTCGTGTTTAAAAGTTCTTGCTTATTTTACAAGGGCGTTAGCCATTGATATAATTGTTTTTAACATGTCTTTATTGAGTTATGGGAACATTGTACCTTCCTTGAAAAGTTAGAAGACAATGTTTTTATAGTTGCTACCAAAGATTTTGTCTAAAAAAGGGTCGATAGGTTATAGGCGCTTCGCAAATGCCACGTCAATTCTTCCTAGAAAGCTCGTCAAGCCGTTGGGCCGTGCTGTCATTCGTGGATCTTTGACAGTCGTTACGGGTTGTCAGAAGTCCGAAAGTCTTACAACTAGTTTTACCAAAAGTATTACTCAAAAATGGGTTGAGAATGGAAAAAAAGAAAGAAAAAATGGAAGTGAGATAGGCAGTCGCTTCATGTGAAATACTAGTATTCAGTTGATCCAATAAAACTGGAATGTTGTATGCCCTTATCTTTCCCCTTGCAAACTTCTTTGTCTTTCGCGACCTTTGGCCATTTAGGTATGCCGGAAAAGTAAAACATAAAAATATCACACAGCATTTTCTATAACATTCATAATCTATATATATATATTTACTTATAGAATAGAACCCTAGAGTTATGGGATATAAAAAAAAAACACAGTGTATAAAAGCGAAAGGTCACTCACTCATTCATACATTTATACACTCACTGATTAAACACGAAATCTCAAAAACCACTGGACATATGACGATGAAATTTGGCACAGAGGTAAATGATGAGTAGCAGACATCAGCTAAGGAAGGATCTTAGGAAACTCCCCCCGGTAAAGGGTAAAATAAGGGGTGGAAGTTTGTATGTAAATTTTTATTCTTTGGTCCATTGTTTTCCGACATGCACGCGAACGAAGTCGCGGGTACAGCTAGCGTACACTGTCATATTATCAACACTCCGCCTCCTCTACACCATAGTAAGTCTATGACCACAGCTGATCACCTGGGTGGAGCAGGAAGCTTTTTGATATATCAAATGAGAAAAAAAACTGTCACAGTATATACTGACATTTAAGGTGAGAGGAATACGCTGGGATGCCAGTCACACCGCACTACATAAGCGAGCGTGGCGAAATGCCGAAATGATCGAGTTTCCGAAAAATGTCGGGGTTTCTAGCGTCGTCTTTGTCACGAAATTTATTCCTAGCGTGTCGATGGCAATAACGCGAAAGAATGTATGTAGGTATAGTTTTCTAAATAAGTTTGGCCCAAAATTCAGCAACGCAGATAACGTTCGCTGACGCAGCCTTAGGTCCTCACGTGTGCAGGTGATGGCAAATATAAGTTAGTCACTGATAAGGCATGTCTATGTAACAGGACCTTCCTCCAACTTGATGTGTCAAATAAACGCCCAGGTTTTTCAAGCAAAACAAGCTAACGACTAAGATTGGATGAGCCAGTATGCAATTTGACTGTGCATTGACTTTATAAGCTCATAATTATACAACGTGTAACGGAAAGGGTATATACATACCAAGGGCACGGCTTCTTTGGATGATATCAAACGATATTGGAAGGGTTTTTTAATCCTATCTCTACATGTTCGGAAGTTATGAGAATTTTTAATACATTGATACCAGAACAAATTGAACACACACATCACTAGGAAGAGATTTATCGTGATATTGGCAAGTAACGTGGAAAGTTATTGACCTAAGTAGTGCGGTAACACGGTTGCTATGTTTTGAATTTAAGAAACATATGAAACGGAAAATTTGGTATCAATTCTTAGAGTATTTTGTTTTGAGCTGAAACTATGTATAGTGATTATATACCAGCTGTTATCTTTAGTGCTTAAGGATAGCAATAGGGTTTCTGTTACACCCTGTATAATCTTAAAACTTTTAAGTAGTTTGTTTTAGTTACGACATTCTTTAAGGCCTGATTTTTCAATAGTCAAATAACATTTATCTGAGGAATAAATACATACATAATTATGTCGGTTTGACAGCTTTTGTAGAGAAAATATGCCAAACTGTCAGATTTATTGTTCAGTTAAAAGTTATCTCACTATTGAAAAATGTAGTCATATTGAAATAAACGATTTATAGAACTAACCAATTTTTTCCAAGGATACCAAACATAAAATAGTGATCTAATTTTAGAAAGGCAAAAGCTTATACATTAGCAATCTTAGACTTAACCGCAAATATTCAGAAGCAATTATCTAGTCATAATAACCACATACCGATCAATGTCATTCGTTCGTGACGGTGTGACATAAGGAAACCTACTCAATTAGTTTTAAGGGCAAGTGACGTTGCATTTTTAATTGTTGTAAATCTTTTTGTGGCCATTTTATCTTGGTCTATTGTGATGGCGCTAAAGGCTTGGTATTTGTCTGAGAAATGGCAGAACCATTATTGGGACGGGACTACCAATTGAATCCCACTGATTTGAGTGTCTTACTTGGCTGTTTTTTTTGTTAGGTTTTTTTTCTTATTCGGTTTTCATCCTGGTCTGGCAGTTTGAGTAATTTATGCGGCCTACCCAAATGTCCTTTCTTTGGTATTGTTAGTCTAATCGTTGAGCTTCTTAAGTTCTGAGTTGAGCTGCATGATTACTGATAAATGCGCGCACTGATTGGACAGGTCCACTCAACGTGTGGTTCTTTCCTCAAAAGACCATTTCAGACACCAATACACATGGTCTTCATATGATCTGACCAAGATTATGTCTGGACTTTAAAAGAGCCCCTGAAATTTTTTCGGCCTTTATTCTCAGTGTAGTGAGACAGGAAACGCCGACTTCATCTAGTTTTAATAAAAATATGATTGACGTGTAAAAGTGTTTGTACAAACCTACTTATAGAAATAAAATCATTTATCATTTACTCAGTGCAGTCAGTAAAAGCAAACTCCCACTTCAAACATATTTACAAATTATAGATAGGGGTGGGTCGCTTGCTGCACCTTATAACACGCTTTTTATTGGCTTCACCTGTATGTATGTATGTTTGTGTACCGTGTAACCGACTCCTTTGGACTTGATTTTGACCTACTTCAAACGGTCAGATTTCATTGAAACTTTGTAGGACCGATGACAATTCAATAAAAAAATACTGAAAAATCACGCTTTAAAAACGCAACTAAAAAAGCGGAAAATAATTTCAATAAAGCGTGAGGTGCTTGATATTAATTGTTTATAAAAATACCTCAAAAAGCACCCAACGCTTTTTGAAATTATTTTCAGCTATTTTAGTTGCGTTTTTAAAGCGTGTTTTTTTAGATTTTTAATCTATTTTTTTTTTTAATAAAGGCTCCCAGGCTCCGCAGACAGGCGCGACGCGTCTTTAACCCGGCAAACGTGCTATGAACCGGCGATTGTTCATAAGAAAAATATACTGGTAACGAAAATAAATATAATCGTGAAAACTATTCAGCTGACATGCAAACGGTTTCTGTTAGGCGATTCTTTCATAGGTTAATGTAACAATTTCCATGACAAATCATTGAAGTTTTTCTGCCAAAATTTCGTCGCGTCGCTCCTACCTGAGCCTCATTACAGCAATAGGTGCTTAATTAGCCTATAACGTTCCCACTGCTGGGACATGGCCTCCTCTCAGTGAGAGGGAGTGGGTTGTAATCCACCACGCGGGCCCAGTGCGGGTTGGTAGATGTCACAGGTCTTCGAATTATTTGGACGTTCCGGTTTCCTCACGATATTTTCCTTCGCCGTTTTGAGAGCAGTCATAATCAGCCTATAACGTTCCCACTGCTGGTACACATGCCTCCTCTCTGTGAGAGGGAGTGTGCCGTAATCCAAAACGTGGGCCAGTGCAGATTGGTAGATGACACACAACTTCGAATTTTTTTAATTCTGACACAGGTCCTCACCGGACACGGTTGTTTCGGGAGGTTCCAGTTTCGGATAAGGCGGGAGCGGCGCCCGGGTGGTTCCACTGCGAAGATCGCCCTGAGGACACGGTGGAGCATACGGTGGAGGTCTGCCCGGCTTGGGCGGAGCACCGCTGTGTCCTCGTGGAGGCGATCGGCGGCGGCGATCTCTCGCGTCCGGCCCTGGTCCAGGCCATGGTACGGAGCGAGAGTGCATGGTTAGCCGTCACCTCCTTCAGCGAAGCAGTGATGCTCGCAAAGAGGGAGGCGGCGCACGTGAGGGAGAGACAGTACATGCGCCCTCACGGCCGCAGCCTTTGCAAGAGACGCCCTGGGCGTCGGGAATTCCAGGCTGATTCCCGGCCACCGTAGGCGCGGGCTTGCGGACGGCGAGTAATGGGTAGCTCGCTGTCCGGTAAGGACCAAGCCCGGGTCGACGGCGCGTTGTGATCCACGCGCGCCTCAAAGAGATGTCAGCACCAACTGGTGGGGTCCGCAAGGGCCGATGCCTGCCAGGGGTGCGGGTTGTTCGTAAGAGATACCGTGGCCCCTGGCACACAGGCAAATGAGGGAACACGGGTGGGTTTTAGTCAGTAATTAGTGAACTCAAATCTACGGTACAGAAATCAAATGCACTACAAAGCTGTGCTCTTGTACGTCCGGCACCACACGGAACAAATTAATACATTATTTAAAATATTTAATCACCACTGCTCTTAAAACGGTGGGTGGGAAATCATCAAATAACTTCTCCCGCTCTGGGCGAAGCAGGAGGTATCAGCGTATCAGACTTTTGCCGACTAAAACACAGTATGCAGAACCTTTAAGGCTTTTTCAAACAGACGCGACGCGGCACTTTTAAAAAGATTTCTATGAAAACTTCATGGAAATTGTTCTCGGGCTGTGTCGCGCTTTCGCGTTGCGCCTGTTTTGCCTTTACACAGCAGTTCAAAATAAAATGGTCACTAGATAAATAAATAAAAACACGTACTGCGTTTATTATAAGGTTGTGAAGGAATGAGCTTGTCTGCACTGAGTGATAAGGAATTTTAATTTGTTGTCATTTACCTTTTGAAGAGCGTTCGTGTTAGCCGCGTACTTAGGCTTGTATGGGAGATTCATTTCTGTGGGTTTTAACGAGGAATGTATTGGTAATTGTTATGCAGGTTTTGGTTAATTTATATCTTCATCTCTAGAAATGATTATCTATACAAAAAAAAAGGAAATTCTTCGTCATCATCTGCCTAGCCCTTTTCTAATTATGTTGGGGTCGACTTCCAGTCTTACCCGATACAGCTGAATACCAACATTATACATGAAGCGACTGCCTATCTGACCTCCACAACCCATTTACTGAGTAATACGATTCCCATTGGTAAGACTGGTTGTCGGACTTTCGGCCTTCTGACAATCAGAAACGACAGTCAAAGATCTACGAATGTCAGCCAGGACCAACGGCTTAACTTGCTGTCCGAGGCACGTTACATACCAAGACCTTTCGTCTTGGTTTGTAGAGATGATCCGTAGCCAAAGGCGCCTGTGTGTCAGAAAGTTAATAATCCAGATGACGAGCTCCGCGATATACTAATCAGTCGATATCATCATCATCATTTCAGCCAAAAGACGTCTACTGCTGGACATAGGCCTACCCCAGGCACCTTCGCTCCGCCCGGTCTTATGCTTCCCACATCCAGTGGATCCTTCACAAGGTCATCGGTCCACATTGTGGGAGGCCTTCCAACTTTACGTTTTTCGGTACGCGGTTGCCACTCCAGAACCTTTCGGCGCCATCGGCCATCTGTTCTGCGAGCAATGTGCCCTGCCCACTGCCAATTAAGTTTGGTAATTCTTCGAGCTATGTCGGTTGCCTTGTTTCTCCTGCGGATCTCTTCGGATTTCTGATTCGATCACGTAGTGAAACTCCGAGCGTAGCCCTCTCCATTGCCCTTAGGGTGTTTTTAGCCTCCTGATAAGGCCCATTGTGAGTCAATCGATATATTTAATATTAATTGTGTTTTTTGGTGTGTTCCATTGCAGGGCTAACTTAACCTTCCGTCTTTTAATTCTTCTCTTTCGCAATTACAGCCCAACCCTTCGGGTAGGAGTCGTAACTCGGTTCGCCGTCTCCTTCTTGGTCTACCGCGTTTACGCCTCTATTTCTTCTAACTGAACATGGCTGTACTTCTGGGGAGTTTGTGGCGCCACTTCTTCTACCCAGCTAAAGCACTATCGCGGGCGTTTTGGGGGAGTGCCTTATGTTATTTTGACGCTCAAAAAGTGCTGACTCTGAGCCTAGTTTGAATAAATGACATTTAATTTGTTTGGATCCCAATCTGTGCCTACATTTGCCCAATTCTAATGCGAAATGTAGTAAATGTGGCCTGCCCAGTTCCATTTTAATTTAAAAATAATAGAATGAATCATCGTAGATGGTACCTAGGGTTTGAACCATATTTTTTTTGTGTATAATTATGCACGTTTCAACTTTGACCAGCTCATATTTCGTTCTATTGGGTGGAATTAGTTTACACAAATGTCTAAACTTTAGAATTTGCACTCAATACCAGTACAAAGGTGTCAATACCCCCCTTCCTCTCCCAACTCGCCCACATCCCGCAATCCGTGGCCGCTATTTCATCAGCTTTCGTTCTCGGCGACCTTCCGAATCGTGGGCACGGTGTACATACACTGCCGGATGTATTTAGGGTAACGCTAAAATATTCATGATAGAACATATCAAGGAAAGTCTTTGTAGCAGCCTGGACTCAGGATTTCTGCCCTTAGAAGCCTAGAGCAGTGGTAGCTGAAACGAAAGTCGTAGGTTCGAAGTCAGACAGGCCCTTTACTGTGTGTAAATTACTTCACCACCGCTGCTCTCAAAACGGTGAAGGAAAACATCGCGAGGAAACCAGCATGTCCTAGAACCAAAAATATGAAGACCTGTGATATCGAGGCCGTGTCAGATTATGAAATACGGCGGTACAGTTAAAATTTAATATGGAGAAGAAGGAGTACAGAAAACTAATCTTTTTATATCATTCAAACTCAAAATTTAAATGAATTATGGTCGAAATTCGAACACTGGACGACCACTATACTATGTATAAAAACTCCAACAATCTTTAACCAGTTTGATACAGAAATAAGGTCACCAGACGTCCTCAAGGAAGTAAACAGATTGATAATACAACTTTCTTTTTTTTACTCCAACCCAGTTAAAGGTGAACCTCATAATACTACGAAGTATCTCAATAATATACTGATATAAAAAGAAATTATGCTGACGACGGCCGGAATGCAAGACTATATTTGGTTACAAGTTTGGCGAGGAAAGGTCATGTAAGAATTGAATCGTCTGTATGATTGCAGGGCGATGTGAAGTCTTTAAGGAAATGCAAGGTCATGACAAAATAATCATAAACATAGGCCTCCTCTCTTTGAGCGGCGGTGGAATGTAAACTACCACACGGTTCCAGTTTTATTTTTGTAATGGCATCTCGCAGTTGACCTTGAGAGGCCGTGACTGCTTAGCCGGACTTTCCTGTGGATCTAACTTTTAGTTTTTAGGCTAAAAGCCTGCAGCCAGGAGCTTACAAAACTATGCTTAAATACTACAGTAACCGCTCGCTGAGGGCACCCCCTGCGGGGTTCGGGCCTCGGCTCAGGGCGTCATTACTTTCGGGAGGGCAGCAAGTGGGGACAGGCTGGACCACAATATTTTCATTATTATTAGTCATAGGGGATTTTAACTCTACTTGCTCAGCTTCGGCGCGGGCTGGCACTTCTACGAGCAAGGGACGGTTGGGGGGGGGGGGGGGTGGGGGTACGGTTCCAGTGCGGGTTGGTAGATGTCACATGTCTTCGGATTTTTGGTTCCAGGACGTTCCTGTTTCCTCACCATTTTTCTTCATCGTTTTGAGAACAATGGTAATGAAATGCTGCTGTATAGGATCGAAACCACGACCTACAACTCGTAAGTCGAGACGGTTACCTCTGGGCCATCACTGCTCCGCACGTTTAGTAGGCTGGAAATATCCTCAAAATTTGTCCTGGCTTTGGCGTTGTCTGTTAAAAATGTCCTTCTAGATCATTACAACGCTACATCCGGCATGCCATTGGCATTAAACTCTTTAATGTGTTTACAATAGAGTTGTCAGCAAAAAATGCAGCTAATTTATTCTTTATGAATCGTGTCTTTGACATTAACTTAACAAAAACTTGATTGACATAGGCGCTATTTTGATTGGCACCGAATTGGGCGTTGGTTTTGAAATAAGTAGTAGGTAGTAATAATCTAATCATTTCATTACCAATGCTCTCAAAACGGTGAGGGAAAACATCGTAAGGAAACTCGCATGTCCTAGATAAAAAAAATCGAAGATATGTGATATCTACCAACCCGTACTGGGCTCGCGTGGTGGATTACGGCCCGCTCCCTCTCACAGAGAGGAGGCCTGTGTCCCAGCAGTGGGAACAATATAGGCTGAAAATGCTCTAAAATAGGTGAAGTTGATTATTAGCGGCACGAGTCGATCAAAAGTTAAGCTACGATTGCTGCGGTCGGTTCGTGGTTGGGTCGCCATCCATTACCTACATATCGAGAACTTGCTTGGGGGCCTACTCCCTAATCACTATCACTTACGGACATAAGTTTGGGGCCCGACCTATAAATGATTGACACCACGATTTGACAGGTGTCCCTGCTCCCGAAGTGTTTTTGCCATCCAATAAATAATAGATTAAAAAATTTAAAAAAAACACGCTTTAAAAACCAAACTAAAAAAGCAGGAAATTATTTTAAAAAAGCGTGGGGTGCTTTTTGAGTTATTTTAATTTTATAATCAATTAATATCAAGCACCCCACGCTTTTTTGAAATTATTTTCTGCTTTTTTAGTTTGGTTTTTACATTTTTAATCTATTATTTATTTTCAATGTTTTTGTTCTGCTAACTACAAAAGCGTGATTTTTCAGTGTTTTTTTTTTTAATTATTACTTGTCATCGGCCCTCGATAAGTCTACAAAGTTTAAATGAAATCTGACCGTTTGAAGTGGGTCAAAATCAAGTCCGAAAGAGTCAAAAGTTCGATTACAAACAAGCAAACATACAGGTGAAGCTAATAACACCGTGTAAAAAAATTTTAATTTAATTTTTTTTATTTAAATAAATATATATATAAATAAATAATAATTTAATTTAAATAAAAACGTTTAATTAATAGGCTATAGGATTCATTTCGATCGTTGAACTACTTTCGGACTGGCCCGTATCTTCATTGACGAAGTCATAGACTAGGGCCCTTAGGAAAGCACGTTAAGCTATTGGGCCCAGCTGTCATCCTCCGATCTTTGACATTCGTTATGGGTAGTCTGAAGTAAAAAAGTCTGACAACCAGTCTTTCCAAGGGGTATGTATTTCCCAGTAACTGAGTTGTGGAGGTCATATAGGCAGTCGCTCTATGTCAAATACTGTTACTGAACTGCATTGGGTTCTATGTTCTATGTTATTGGGTTTGGTTTCCGCACTTAGTCCTTTAAATGGACCATTGTGCGTGAGCCATGGCAGCCATCGGTGGTTATTCCAGCCAGCCCACCTCCCTCCAGAAGTTAGCTATTTCTCCTGGTCTATTGAGAACATCCGTGTAGAATTTGGGCGCTCCGAGGGTTTCTGTTCTAGTCTGGGCTATGCCTGTGCATTCGAAAAGCACATGCGCAACGGTTTCTTCAGCCTCCATGCAGGCCCTGCACAGGGGGCTGTCCGTTATGTCTATTGTGTGGAAGTGTTTGTTTAGTGAGCAGTGTCCCGTGATGGTCCCAGTCACCAGACGCAGATCCTTTCTGTACTGCATTGGTTAAACGGTGTCGTGATTTTTTTAAAATAAAGAATTATAAGTATCCACTGTGGCAACACTGTCAAAGTATTACTTATATTCTAACAAAGTTTTAAATGTATTTTCATTATGACAACTGAATGTATTACTTATTCTACTTTGGCAACTCTAAGAAGTTATGATATTATTGTGATTTCTGGATGAGGCAAAAGTAATTTTGAAATGGTAAAATGAAGTGCAAAGTTAGTCGTTATTGGGTTGTGAAAGAGTACAGAAGTGCTATTAAAAAGTGTTAGCAATAAAACTGTTATCTAATTTTCTTCATAACTGGAAGCCGATCCCAATATAGTTAAATGCTTGGCACGATTAATGACAGACGCGCATCAATCGAGCAAGCACTAGGAAGTGGTGTAGGGCGGGCGTTTTGGGGGGACTGTCTTATGTAATTTTGACGTTCGAAAAGTGCTCCCGCTCAGCTTATTTTGATTGTATGACTTTTGATTTTGAATAAGAAATGTCAAACTATCCTTGCCAGCCAGTATTTTCCTCCAAAGAGTTCCGCTAACAATTACTCACCGCCGAAATTCCCATATTACCATAAACAAATTCAAATCACATACAGTTACATAATACACTGTCCCGGTCACCCGATTTCGTTCAGATCGTGTTGGGAATGACAACGAATGATTGAACAAGTGAACAAATAAGTGTATCACTTTCGTTCTTGGCTAATGCTGCGGGTATCTTGTGAAATCAGTCGTTCTGTGAAATGTCCGGATGCGTTTGTTTTGTATGCAAATTGTTGGGTGTTTGAATATGCGGTGTTGACTTGTTTTTGTGGTTGGTTCTTTTAGTAACAAAAAAAAAAAAAATATATATATATTTTCAAGTAGCTTTTGCCAGAGCCGCCGCGTGCTTCTCGGAAAATATCCCACAGAAACGTACTACCGGGATAAAAGGTATCCTATGTGTTAATCCTGGTTATAAACTATTTATGTGCCAAATTTCACCCAAATCCGTTCATCCGTTTTTGCGTGATTAAGTTACAAACATCTAAACACAACTAACTTTCAAAGTTATAATATTACTAGCTTTTGCCTGCTACTCCGCCCGCGTGGATGTGGGTTATCGCGTAAAAAAATAGCCTATGTCCTTCTCCATATCTCTGGCAAATTTCATGACGATCGGTTCAGCGGTTTAAGCGTGAAATCGTAACAGACAGACAGAGTTACTTTCCAATTTATAATATTAGTAGCTAAGTAGGATAGTTAATGTTCTGTCTGGTGCCGGACGTAAAAGACTAGCACCGTTAGAAGGCGACTAAGGGACTTACTAGAGAATGGGTAGCAGCGTTCTCTATGCATTTGACCACCATACTGCGATCGCCAATCCGCCTGCCAAGCGTGGCGATTATGGCAAATCCCCCAGGGCTGATATGATGAGGATAGTTAATAGTTAAGAAATAAAAGCGAATGGCTCCATTTAACACTGAAATAAAATAATCTAGAACAATTACTAAGGAATATATAACAAATGCTGCAGACGGGAATTGCAATAAATAGGCACTTGGCAATAAGAAACGACCATATATCTCATCTTATGACAGTTTCATTGTTCAAATATTGTTATTGTATGAAATATGAGCTGTATGGACACATGTGTCGACATATTTTTCTCGTATCGGGATAAGATTTTATGTCAGATAGTGGTAAAGTTAGTAGTATTAACTAATGCTCGTTTCGTTTAACCAAAACCGAATCGTTTTGTGAAGCTTTTTAACCGACGAAAAAACGGAGGAGGTTCTCAAGTCGACGAGCGACTGCCTATTTGACCAGTTACTGGGTAACAAGACACCCCTTAGTAAGTCTGGTTGTCCGACTTTCGGGCTTCTGGCGACCCGTAACGACTGTCAAAGATCCACAAATTACAGCCGGGACCAACGGCTTAACGTGCTTTCCGAGGCACGGAGGGGCCTCGATATGTAAGGGACGGTCACCCATCCACGGACCAACCGCGGCAAGCGTAACTTAACCATATGTTCCGCCACTTCTTCTTCCCAGCTAAAGCACTAGGAAGTGTTAAAGGGTGGGCGTTTTGGGGGACTGTCTCGTGTACTTTGACGTTCGAAAAGTGCTGATTCTCAGCCTAATTTGAATAAATGACTTTTGATTTTGATTTTGATATAGATCGACCCTAGCGGCTGCCCTACTTTTATAATATGTATGTAAGGTGTAACCGAATTAACGCAAGACCTGGAAGTAGTTTGTTCTTAGTTGACTACTGAATCGATTTCAGTAACTTTTAATATAGGTTTTTTTTTAAATTGGCTATGTATTTTACCCAACCACCATACCCAACACCGATTTAACTAAAGAAAATTCAATCTTATCTCAAGGCAATAAGACTCAATTTTAAACGCATAAAGTAATGCTAGGGTCAACTTGATTTTCTTTATAATTACAGTTACTTTAAAAAAAAATAGAAGTTTTGGTCGTTAATCCTACTTCCTACTAATTTTATAAATGTGAAAGTTTGTATGTGTAGATGTTTGTATATTTCGATTTTTGGATATTTGTTACTCAGTCACGTAAAAACGGCTGAACGGATTAGCATGAAAGGGGAATGCCCATAAAATGCCTGTTATGGACAAAAACTATTGAAAATCCTTAATTCTATTTGGAATAAAATATGTATAATGAAATAATTCTCCAGTTTGTATTCCTAGGGTGAAAAAAAAGGATCTTAATATCCGTCTAATTCTTGATATTCGGTCAGTGTTTATTTGACACGAGTAATCGACATTCAGCCAAACAGGAATCGTCAAATAATCCTTAACGAACTATTTTATAGAATTACTGCACAGTTATCATTAATTTAAAATAATGGGACCTATATATATCGTAAATGTAATTAAAATAATATATGCACATCAATATTTCATTAAAATCAAATTAAGTTCAAAATAGAAAACGCCGTAGGCTGTATGCGTCACGTGTCCTTTGCTTTACTGACAGTTTGACATTACTGCATTTCATTCTTTCGATTGTTTACTTGAATTGCGTGATTCATTTTTTTTGCGTTTACGACTTGAGTTGCATACTTAATGCTTTATAGGATATTTAACGACCACTGTGGCCATTTTTTAAGGTTTTGTTTTCACTTCATAGATAGAAACGTACATTGTGTTAACTTCTATCTCGATATTGCATCGATTAAAATATTTAAATGATGTTTTGTTGTGTAACCTTGACTTAACCTATATTTTAGAAAACATGGTTGGAACTGGCGTCTTCCTAGGTTTTTGATAATTATTGAGTTTGTGATGGGTTCCCTACGATTTGTAGTGCAATTTAGCGTACATTTCATTGTTCATTCCAGGCATATTTGTCCTTGGCTGATGGGCATTCCCCTTTGGCAGAGATAGTTTGTGACCTGGATTAACAAAACTTTTTTTATCCCGGTAGTACATTCCCGTGGGATAATTTTCGGCCAGCACGCGGTCAAAGCCGCTGGAAAAAGCTAGTAGATAATAATGTTTTCCATAGACGACAATGCTCTACGGTGTGTTTTGTGCATTCTATCAATCAACCGCCCGGTTGTACTCGATTATCTATTCACGTACCGTATGCAAATACTTTATACTGAGTCACTTGAGAACAATTTTATAGAGATATTAGTTAAAGGGAAATAATAACACCTTTTTATCTTGGTGAACTATGCAGAATAGGCAAAACCCAACACTGGAATTAATCTAAAACGGTTTTTTAGACGGTTGGCCGGGCACACATATAATTTAAATTTAAATAAGTCATAACATAACCCTTTTTCGTTACGTGACGATTTCTACGATTTGATTCCTACCGCAAACTGCGTATCGTACAGAGCTGAGTGCATGGGTAACGAGGGAGGCGGCGCACTTGAGGGAGAGGCAGTATATGCGCTCTCATGGCCCCAGGCTGATTCCCAGCCACGGCACGGGCTTGCGGATGGCGAATAATGGGTAGCTCCCTGTCCGGGAAGGGCCAAGCCTGGGTCGACGGCGCGTTGTGTTCCACGCGCGCTCCAAACAGATGTCTGCACCAATTGGTGGGGTCCGCAAGGGCCGATGCCTAACAGGGGTACGGGTCGTTCGAAAGCGATACCGTGGCTCCTCGGACACAGGCAACTGAATGAACACGGGTGGGTTTTAGTCAGTAAAAGTCTGACACGAAGAGAGCTGCAGAAGTTATTTGATGGTTTCCCAACCTCCAAAAAAAACACCAAACTGCGTTAAAGAATTTTGATCCCAAAACCCATAAACTCTTTGCCCGACCCGGGAATCGAACTCAGTACCTCATGGTGCATGCGCTTGCGCCCACTAGACCACCGAGGCTGTTAGGTTATTTTTATGCTATTGACATTATTATATTTATCCGATAAAAGCCAGGAATGTAAAAGTCTATATTTATAGTTGTACGTTCCAATACGAGTGATATAATTAGCAGTTACGTCCATAACTACCCGTTATCTGTACCTGACGACCTGCCTCAACAGAATCGACTCTTTGTTCTTGACATACTCTCATTTAACTAGCTTCTGCCCGCGACTTTGTTCGTGTTTTGTTTTAATATAAAATACAACCTGTTTCGTAATTAAGGCACACCACCAAACACCCGATTTAGAATATTATGTTACAATCATTACACATTGAATTTTTGTTATCACCACATACAGGGTAACAAACTGTAACCATGAATCTAGCGTCATTCTAGACCCCTAGCGTAGAAAGCTTTCGTCGGTTATACAAAAAATAAGATCAGCTGTTTCATGGATAAGTGCAATACCTACGCGGTCAAAATGTATGGAACAGCTGATATTTTTTTGTATAAGCGACGAAACATTTCTTCGTTAGTCATAATTACAGTTTGCGCACTGGTTAAAATTTTATCCTCCTGTATTATAAAACAAAGTCCCCCAACGCGTCTGTCTGTCTGTATGCGATAAACTCAAAAACTACTGAACAGATTTTTATGCGGTTTTCACCAATAGATTCATGAGGAAGGTTTCGGTGTATCATTGGTTATGGTTTTGTGTAAATTGGTTAACTCGGGCGAAGCCGCTGGCAATAGCTAGTTATGTATAAGACTATCTTTATTTATTAAATTAGTTATTTATATTGATTGTAGGAGAAAATTGTGGTCACGTTACAAATCTAGGAAGGCATACTACATTCGCACACGTACGAGTGTAGGTAGTCACCACAGCTTTCAAAACGGTGAAGGAAGACATTGTGAGGGAACCGGTATGTCTTAGAACCAAAAAATCGAAGATATGTGACAACTACCAACCCGCACTGGCCCCGCGTTGTGGATTACGGCCCACTATTCTCACAGAGAGGTGGCCTGTGTGCCAGCCGTGGGAATATTTATTTATTTATTTATATAGGCTTTATTGTATGCTTTATTTTTATTTGCATAAAACATGGCATACAAGGTGTTATTGGAAAATATAGATCAAACATGTTTTGCTTGAAACTAAAACGTGCAAACTTACAAAAAAAAATGCATTATGACATTGAAATACATTACAATGATTTCATATTAAAAAAATCATTAACGCTATAGGAATTATTATTATTAAGCCATTTATGTAATAGGGTTTTAAATAACGAACAATTTAACGTTTTAAACATTTTTGGGTAATTTATTATAGAGACGTTACACACAGCCAGAGAGAGTTTTTATTATATTTCGCTGATCGAGGCAGTACATCCAGCACAATTCTGTATTGGTCTCGCCTACTTCGATAGCTTATTTCCTCTGCTGTTTTAAATAGTTCTTTGTGTTTTTGAACGAACATGCATGCTTCATATATATATGAAGGTAATGGTAACAAACCAAGCTCAAATATAGGTTGACATGATTCGTCGTTCGATGTTGGTTTTCGTGATTTATATGCAAATATGGTTCAGAAATTACTTAGGTGGAAATACCTAGACGACATTAGAACCACTTACTCCAGACCCAATATAATCATAATTTCAGCCGAAAGACGTCCACTGCTGGACATAGGCCTCCCCCAAGCTCCGCTACATCGGCCGGTTCTGTGCTTCCTTCACAAGGTCATCGGTCCACCTTGTGGGAGAACTTCCAACTCTACGCGTTCCGGTACGCGGTCGCCACTCCAGAACCTTTCGGCCACATCGGCCATCTGTTCTGCGAGCAATGCGCCCTGCCCACTGCCACTTAAGTCTGGCAATTTTTCGGGCTATGATGGTTCTCCTGTTGACCTCTTCATTCCTGATTTGATCACGTAGGGAAACTCCAAGCTTAGCCCTCTGCATTGTCCTTTGGGTGACTTTAAGCCTTCTTATGAGGCCCATTGTGAGCGACCACATGACCGCGATCACTCAATATAATAGATCCATGAAAACAATCACAGTCCACAGTTTCCTCTGCTCTTGACACAGTCTGTCGCCGTGTTAATGATAAATATTAATGTGATACTTCAAAGATGTAGCTGTCAGCTATAAGCAGGTGAACTCGATCGTGCGTGAACGCTGCGCGTGAGTTGTTTTGTGCGTTTGTGTCTGGCAATTGTAGCCTGGTTTTAACTTGTTTATGTGTCCATTTTGAGAGGGGCCTGTGGCTATGTAATAACAGCCGTATGCGTCGATCGATTAGGTTATCCTACGCTTGCCGCGGTTGGTCCGTGGGTGGGTTCGAGGTTCCATGGGACCATTTTTACATACCAAGACCCATGAATTACTGATATTTTTACGAGTTACCCTGACGCCTCCCCTTAACGCCAAACTCCTTAAATGTCGCTGCACACAACGGGCATACAGAGCCGTCCCGCTTGACGTGACGCGACGTGACGGCTCTGTGTGGCGTCGTCTGTAATATTTAGTACATCACAACTGCTCAGCGTCGCGTCGCGCTAAAATAACTACCATACCAACTTAAATCTAAATACAACTAGACTTCTAAATTAATCTATCGGTTGTATCCACTCAAGAGTTGAAAGCTCCGATTTATTGATAGCTAACTCGAAAATAATTGTTCTTGCGCCGCCGGCGCCGATTGTGGAAGTATGCGGCTAGATCACAATGGAACGTATCAGTGTAACTGGGGCGTGGAGTTAAGTTTATGTTACCGTGTTTGGTAGTTTTGTGGTCAGCAGAGCTTTAAGAGGTGTCAATGTTAGTTGTTATAGAGTATCAGTTTATATCCCCTGTCACAAAATCATAATCAATGATTTGTAAGAATATGGTATCTCCCCAGCAGCACAGCTGTCTGTTTAGTAGGAACGACTTGATTCTATACATATAGGCAAAGTAAAAAACATTACGAGACACAGAACATTAATTAAATAATCAGTCATAATGTCAGCTAGCCATGCCATTATACCAAACAAATAAAATGAAATGAGGACCCGTAACGACTGACAACGATCCACGAATGACAGCCGGGACCAACGACTTCACGTGCTTTTTAAAGCACGGAGGGGTCTTGGTTTGTAAAGATAGTCACCCACACACGGACCAGTCCAATCCGAACCAAATAGGTATTCAGTCTAAAAATAAGCTACATTAGAATGCAAATAAAACATACACACATGAAGGCATTCAACTAATTGACAAGGCAATAAATGAATGTTGCACAATTTCTTGGCAAAAAAACCAGCGCCAATGACATTGTCCAAACAAAAAACTAAGTATCGTAATTACTACATATTTATTTTAATTAGTGCTTTTCGAACATGTCTTTCACAGTTCGCGAACACATGAATAATTGTTTAGAAAGACTTGTGAGTACTTCGCCTTGACTTAGTAAGGTGGTGAAGTGTCCTATTTTCGCCTTGCATCAGCATGATCAGCCAATGATGTTCACACTGCTGGGATAGAGGCCTCCTCTCTGTGAGTGAAAGTGGGACGTAATTCACCGCGCGCGGGCCAGTGCGGTTTGGTATATGTCACATGTCTTCGATTTTTTGGTTCTAGGACATGCCACTTGTCTCACGATGTTTTCTTCCCCGATTTGAGAGCAGTGGTTATTACGAAATAAAGTAAAAACAACCGATTTGTAGTGTTTTTTGGAAGTCACTTGTTTTTGCACGCTTTTATTAGCTTCACCTGTATGTTTGTGAGCATGTTTGTAACAGACTCCTTTGGACTTGATTTTGACCCACTTCAAACGGTCAGATTTCATTTAAACTTTGTAGACTTATCGAGGGCCGACGATAATTCAATATTTAAAAAAAAAAATCTGTAAAATCACGATTTTGTAGCCAGCAGAACTAAAAAAAAAAAATAGATCAAAAATGTCTAAAAAACCTTTTGGGATGCTTTTTGAGGTATTTTTATTATCAATTAATATCAAGCACCCCACGCTTTTTTGAAATAATTTTCAGCTTTTTTAGGTTGGGTTTTAAAGCGTGTTTTTTTAGATTTTTTTATCTATTTAAAAAAATAAAAAAGGTTTTTTTCGTTTTCACTTTTTATTTATAGTGCCTACTCCACGGCTAAACGTATTACCACTACTTGCTACGTAGATGACAACAATGACAGGAAATAAATATTAGACATAATCAAGATATACAAAGTGGCTCAAATAATAAATATATACTATCGAAGCTAATGTAAAGTTAATAACATTTACAAGGGACCACCCCTGAGGCATACCCCATCTCTTAAATTAACAGTTGCGAGATATAGTTGTTGCAGTCAAAACTCTTAACCAGTCAAAAGTACTATTGACTAACAAAATCAGTCAAAAGTACTTTTGACCGTGTGCTTTAGTCAATAATACTTTTGACTAAAATAACAGTTAAAAGTACTTTTGCCCAATGGAGATGGTTAAAAGTACTTTTGACTAAGTGATTCCGTCAAAAGTGGTTTTGACTTGTTGTATCAGTATAAAACTCTTAAAAAGTTGAGGTGGTCGATAAAAATAACGACAAACGCACACAGAAACTTTTATATTACTCATTATTATTTTTTGCGCGAACGCGAAATTTGATGAAAAGAAAACACCATTACAGTACAGTAGACTAAAACGCTTTAACATCATTGAAGTTTGTGGTATAAATAATTTGTTACAAACACAGAACCTGTCAAATATTTTTTGCCGGCTGAGGAAATCTACGACATTATTGATGCTATTCATATTTCTATAGGGCATGGTGGTCGTGATAGACTTAAGAATGAAACAGCAAAAAAGTACGCTAATGTTACAAAAGAAATGATTTTATATATATTTATCAATGTGCGAAGTATGCCAATGGAAGAAAAGCAAGAAAAGGAGGGGTCTGATTATGAAACCGATCCTGCACACTGAAATGAACAACCGCTGCCAAGTCGATCTTATTGAGATGCAGTCAAAAGAAGATCGCGGGCATAAATTTATTATGGTTTATCAAGATCATTTGACTAAATTTGGACTTTTGCGACCACTGACATCAAAAAGGGCTACTGAAGTTGCATATCAATTAATGGATATTTTTTTGACCTTTGGAGCACCATGTATTTTGCACTCAGATAGTGGCAGAGAGTTTGTTAACTCAGTTATAAAAGAATTAACATCATATTGGGCGGAGCTAAAACTAGTAACTGGGGAACCACGTCATAGCCAAAGTCAAGGTTCCGAAGAAAGGGCTAATCAATTTGTTGAAAAAATGCTAGCATCTTGGATGGAAGACAATAAAACCACTATCTGGTCGAATGGATTTAAATTTGTTCAATTCATGAAGAACAAAGCATTTCACTCAGGGATAAAGCAGTCTCCGTATCAAGCAATGTTTGGAACTGAACCTAAAGTGGGGCTAACAACATCTAATCTACCATTGGAAATTATAAGTGGATTGCATAATGAAGAAGACTTGCAAGTTGCAATCACAGAAATGAATCAAAACTTCGATGATAATGAAGAGAACCAAGACATACAACAAAAATTTGAAACAAAAAAAAACAGGTAAAGAACAAGAAGAAAACAAAGAACAAGGAGAAAACAAAGGACAAAGACAAATATTTGAACACAACAGAAACGAATCAATGATATTGGAAGCAAGAGAAAAAGCGTATTTGAATTTAGTAAAACAAGCAAAGAGAATGAAAACAGCAAGCGATCAATCTCATCCACCACTGAAAGTTGGAGACAATGTGACCATACCAATCTCAGGCGTAGACAAAGGAAAGGCAGACCTTCGTAATTCAATTGGAGTTCTATTAGAAGTTACTTGTGAGCAGTTATACAGGATTAGAACAAAGAGTGGGATTTTGGAGAAATACAATTTCTCCAAAATCCCACTCTTTGCAGGTACGTACCTACTAATTCAAATTTAATGTGCGTCTACTTAGTGAATTTGTAAATATAAATGAATTTGTGTGCGTTCGCGCGTGTTTGCGTGTGAGCGTGTGTGCGTGTGTGTATTTGTTTGTAGGTTTTAACCTGTTTTTAACATTTTATTTTCCAGATCCGAATTTGATGGCTGCAAAGAAAAATTTACCCGGCAGGATGAGGTGCCCAACGTAACAATTACATTACGAACAGCTTTAAAGAACGCTGCTATCGGAACAGGACAAGGTTATGCACGATGTGTATGTTCTACGGGCTGTAAAAACAATAAATGTTTATGCAAGAAAAAAGGATTGCTGTGTAATTCAAAGTGCCATAATAGTTTGAGTTGCATGAATAAATAATATTCGTCATTGTAGACTGATAGCCTTGTAAAGTTATGACAAACACGTATGTTGCTTACGATGCATAAATAATGTGTAATAAGTAAAACATATATAACTTACAAGGTTCTCATTATACAATCACGAATTATGTTTTGATTTTTTTTTTTAATTTCAATTAAAGTTAAAAAATATTTAAGAAAAGCGATTAACGTAATATAGGTACTGTGTTTTTATAACCTGTGAATTTTCTGATTACCTATTATGACAATTTTTAAGTGTGTGTAAGTTAAAAATTTGACATTACAATCAATACAAAGAAAACATACTTAATGTTTTCTTTGTATTGATTGTAATGCCAAATTTTTCGTAATAAACGATTTCACATTTAATAAATATCTTTTTTATTCACATCTAACGAGCTAATAGTGCTTTTGACTGATGCTTTATTTTCAGTTAAAACTTTACTTTCTACTTTTGACGAAGAGCGTCAGTTAAAAGTACTTTTAACCGCAAATTTGCAGTCAACAGTACTAATAACCAATAATTTTCAGTCAAAACCACTTTTGACCAACCTGTTCAGTCAAAAGTACTTTTGACTGATTTTGCTAGTCAATAGTACTTTTGACTGGTTAAGAGTTTTGACTGCAACATAGTCATATCGCAGAAAATTCATTAAAAAACAGACGAGTTGAATCTCCTCCTTTTTGAATTCGCTTATTTATTTACACAAAGTAAAGCGCCCACCTGGGTTGGAACCCACGACCTACAACTCAAGTCGCTACTGGGCCACCTCTGCGCTTTACCTGTTTTTTGCCTGGAATTAGTCTGTTGTTGAAATGTCCTATTTTAGCGGGTGTAAGTGGCATTTTTGTTTGAATATATTGTTTGAATGTAGTTAAGGTGTAGCTAGGTGTGTTTAGCAGATGACGCATTTGTTTGGTATTGGCGGATAGTCGTAGTCGGTTTTTTCTCAACGGAAGTTGTGGAAGGTAGGGTTTTTGACGCCTCTTCTAAGATGTGACTATCAAATGAAAGATGACGATCTTTAAAAATGAGTTTGAATTTAATCGGTTTTTAAGACATAATTATGCTTTAAAGCTCTCAGCTACTTCTGCCAGAACCGCATTGGGCTGTTGCATCGCGCCTGTCTCTGCGTAAATCTGCTGCAATTAACGCATTTTCTTTATTTCGTTTGTTCGCATCAATGGGGTTGGTGTGGCTGACTGCAGAAGCTCTGAAGAATAGACAGCTTTTTCTATACAAAGTCACGTTTCGTTTCTCCATTTCGTTTCTCCATTTTTGACATCGCACCGTAGATATCCTTCTACAGTCTGTCATTTTGTCTTTCGTTTCTAACGATCTTCGTCTAGGTCCTTTTGTATGACTATTTCAGAAGAATATTTCTTCCCAAACTGTCAAAATCATACTGACAACAAACTTTCTACTCGACGGCCACGAAGTAAATACGATTATCTACAAAATCATGATTCGTTTAGAACGCATAAACGTGATAATTAATAGAAGAATGTAGCTATCTTCTAGTCATGTCTATTCATCCGTCGACAAATCGGTGCTCGTGCTAAGCCTGTAGGTTGCGTCTGACGTTCATTCATAAATACTTTGAGTCGAAGAGATCATCAGACCAAAAAAAAAACAATACACTGTATCAGGGCGTCTCCTTAATTATTAATAATTCAAGAATTTCTCGTAATAGATACATAGATTATCCATAATAACTATTATTTATTGACAAATGATGTGGGCTGGGCTCAAGGAAATGTTCGCTAAACACCACCGGCTTACCTAGGCATTTAGTTAGAGCTAAGCAATTAGCTCTAATTGTTAGTAATATGAGCTTTGTTTACGGTTCAGGAGCTAGGTAAAGTGTATCAAGGCAGCCTGACGGGACGAGCGTATTAAGGGGGTGAGGGGGGAGAAGGCAAGGGCTGTTTGCTCCGTGCCCCCGTCCTACGCGGCCCCTAAAACGTATTAATTTTTGTTTAATGATTTTCATTGCATCTCCTATCATGCTTCTCCTTTCTGGCATTTCTTAGGTAACCGTTTGGATGCAGAGGTCGTGATGGAGTCTTTTATATGAGACATGCCAACCTTGGTATGTTTAAAATCAAAGTCAAATATTAAGAGTGATTATTATTTCAATATTTGAATTTTCCGTTGGTCTCCAAAGTTGTGGGCCGTATGTTCATGGCCATACGGCTTTATTATGCATAAAATGTACCTATATAGCAACAATTTATTTTGGAGTGATAGGTAAGATTTTTTATTTAAGTAGACTACTCAGTAAAAAGTTATAAGTGGTAATATATTTAACAAAAAAAAAAAGTACGCGTCCACCTGCGAACCTCCTCCATTTTTAGATTCTGTTAATTAGCCAGTCAGTGCATGGTATAAGCAGGGCTGATCGCGCAGGGTGCGCCGGACGTATTTAATTATCGTCTCTCTTGGAGATTATATTAGCCAGCTCCAGTACAATATTATTATAACTATTAATCATTAATATTTCAAAGCCATATAAAGCTATTCTTGCATTGACACATCGCATTGCATTAAGATATCTGTTGCTAATGATTAATGACTGCCTTATAAGTTTTGTTTGTCGTTTCTTTTAGGTTGTACCCTAGTACTAGAATGAAGCTTACTTGCTAACATATGTTCTGCTGGACATTTATCATGAACGTGGTAAGTTAGGTCGATCGATCTGCAAGGTTAAGTTGTGTTTTTAACACGCTTTTATTAGCTTCACCTGTATGTTTGTTTGTAACCGACTCCTTTCATTTAAACTTTGTAGACTTATCGAAGACCGATGACAATTCAATAACTACAAAAAAAAACTGAAATATCACACTTTTGTAGAGCAGAACTAAAAAACAGAAAATAAAAAATAGTTAAAAAAACTAAAAAACACGCTTGAAAAACCAAAGTAAAAAATTAAATTATTTTCAAATTTTTTAGTTTGAGTTTTAAAGCGTGTTTTTTAGTTTTTTTTTTACTATTTTTTTAATAGTCAGTCTTGGCCAGCGTGTAGTGTTATCTCCACGTTACAGGAGTTGATCTTGCTAAGAAATAGTTAGTCGGTGGTTGGTTTACCATTCTTTGGTCTCAGAAATTTTATCATCATCTGCCTAACCTTTTCCCAAATGTTTGGGTCGGCCCCTAGTCTCACCGGGTACAGGTGAATACCAGTAGTTTGGCCTATAATGGCAGCAGCGACATCTGAACCGAGCAAGTGGCAGTTTTTAACTCCATTGCGACTGTGTGCGTGCGTAGATTTGTAATGTGACCACAGTTTTTTTTCCACAATCAGGACAACTAATTAAATCAATAAACAATGTTTTATCCATAATAGTAAAAGTTCAGTGTACTATATTAATAAGTGAAACAAAAACTTTGCACCCATTTTTACAAAAATTACTCATTATATTGCTTTCTGCAGAAAGCTAATATTTTTATGTAATAATGTATTTATATCAGAGTTCCAATGCGGACAAATTCTTTGATGACCAGTGAGCTCTTCCCGTTTTTTTTTTTTCATTATGTACTTGTCGATAATATATTTATTTTAGTTTTAGTTTGTACCTATATTGATTAAAATGTCCATGTAATAGAAATAATTATATTTTCTAAAACACTTTTATTTTCATTTCATGAAACCAAACAGAGGTACCAGTATAAATAGCTAACCGTAAATTCACATAAAACTTATCTCCATCGTTCAAAACTTTCAGGACCCAATAAAAAACAGCCAGACATAAAAAAGTCAAATATAGCACACCCCCTGTATAATAATTGGTCATTACTTTGTACCGCATACCGGTAAAGGTCAACGGGTATTACAATGTGTTTGACGGTGGAAATGTAGAATGTGTTGCTGGCAAAGCTGAATAGTCCGACACTTACGATAATGTCCACCTTACTCTTTTTTTATATAAAGAAAGAAAGAAAATTTGTTTATTCTGCACAAACAAAACGCACATTATAAAAAAAGACACACATAAAATGCACACATGCAAAGTAGCCAAAAGCCCCATATTCAAGTAGAAAAAGTTTAACAATTTTGTCTATTGCTTGTTGATGTTAGGGTTAGGGACCAAAGACAATACAAATGGATCTGCGTTACGATACTGGTACACTGGCAATTATTATATAACAACAATTGAAAAAAAAAAACACAAATATAATGGTGAGTGCAGGGCCTCCACTGCACTCAACGTTATATTTGTGTTTTTTTTTTGTAACGACCGCGACTTACGTGTTGTAGGGTAGAACCCAAACCGGGTTTTTTACTTTGTGTTGTTTCATCACATTTCTAAACGGTTTTTCTAATTGTTCATTTGTGTTGTTATTCATCTCTTATGTCATTAACTTTGTGTCCTTTTATTAGATTTTCGTGTTATGTTTTTTTTTTCGTTTATTAATTTTAGATCTTATTCTATTATATTTTTAAATATTTTTATAAAACATACATTTAAAAATATATAAAATAGTGTTCCGCCGATATCGGGAGCAGGGTCCAAGCTACCGGTGGTTAGGGCTCCAGAGACAGGAACCTCCTCACGATGCGAGCCGTATCAAGGAGTACTACCTTCTGAATCAGGCCTTTGATCCAACCGCCTAACGAGAGCCTCGAGAGACATTGTTCGAAGCTTTCGGCCATCAGTCCATTGGCTGATACGACAATCGGCACAATGGTGGCCGAGTTCATATTCCACATGTCCACAACCTCGTGTGCTAAGTCGAGATATTTAATTTGCTTCTCTTTCTCAGCTTTCACGAGGTGCCCGTCATGCGGAGTGGTAACATCGACTATCATTGTACGGCGCGCTAACCGATCTATCACCACTATATCAGGCTTATTGGCTACAATAGTCCTGTCAGTAATGATAGACCGGTCCCAATACAACGTGACATGGTCATTTTCAAGAATAATGTAACTGGATTTGAAGTAAATGATGTGGTTTCCTATCATTGGAAGCGCCCACTGTGTCCTGTCCCTGCTCAATCTATGTATGCCTTGCATGTAATTGTGTAGCCTCTGTTGGAGATACAATAAATAAATAAATAAATAAATCACCAGTACTCTCAAAACGGTGAAAGAAAACATCGTAAGGAAACCGTCAAGGTGAAGAGTGGGCGTTTTGGGGGACTGTCTTATGTAATTTTGACGTTCAAAAAGTGCTGACACCAGCCTAGTTTGAATAAATTACCTTTGATTTTTTTTATTGATATGTCCAAGACTCAAAAATTCAAAGACAATGTGACATCTACCAACTCGCACTGGGTCTGGATTATGGCTGCAGTAGGAACAGAATACGCTGATTATGAATGTCTTTTTTTTTTCAATTAACGTAGATTAGACTCCTGTGTAAGTAGTAGTTGGTCATTTAAGGGTCTTCGCAAACGCATTTTCTTATTTTTTTCTTTTCTTCACTCCTCGAGCTCTGTAGCATCATGTTAATTTAGCAAAATTTGGATTATGTAGCAAACTCAATTTCAAAAAGTCGATCAGTTGGAAAGTTGAAGCTAGTTACCCATTCCAAAACGTAGCGTTATGTTAATTAAGCAAAATTGTCGTTGCAGTACGAAACCCTTCGTGTTAGAAACCCACTTAGGCGGTATACCGCCTGAAATAAACAGACAAACTGAAATATATTTCAGTTTGATTACGTTTGACGTGCGCTATAATCACTCTCTTTTTTTTTTGTTTTTTTTTTTGAGGGTTGGAAATCATCAAATAACTTCTTCCGCTCTGGGTGGAGTAGGAGGGCGTGTCAGACTTTTACTGACTAAAACCCACCCGTGTTCCTTCAGTTGCCTGTGTGCCAGGGGCCACGGTATCTCTTTCGAATAACCCGCACCCCTGGCAGGCATCAGCCCTCGCGGACCCCACCAGTTGGTGCTGACATCCCTTTCAACTCAATGTTTTGTCGTACCAAGAAGTTGTTTACTTTGTGTCGCATGGAAGGGATATGTAAAGGATATTTTACTAGGCGCTAGATTGTTTCACCGATTTGATGACAAGATTTTTGTTTGAACAAGTTAATTATCATCATTCTAATACATAACAACCCAGTTACTGGCTAATACGATACCCCTTGACAAGACTGGTTGACAGACCTTCTAGCTTCGGACGACCCTTAAGGACTGTTAAAGATCGACGATCGAAGGGTCGACGACGCGTTGTGTTCCACGGGCGCCTCAAAGAGATGTCAGCAGCAACTGATGGGGCCCGCAAGGGCCGATGCCTGCCAGGGGTGCGGGTTGTTCGAAAGAGATACCGCGGCCCCTGGCACACAGGCAACTGAGGGAACACGGGTGGGTTTTAGTCAGTAAAAGTCTGACACGCCCTCCCGCTCCGCCCAGAGTGGGAGAAGTTATTTGATGATTTCCCACCCAAAAAAATAAAAAAATAAAGGACTGTTAAAGATAAACGAATCACAGCCGGGACCAACGACTTAAGGTCGCTGCACATAGCGGGCGCGGCGCGGCGGCACGAGACGGCGCGGCGACGCGACGCTTAGCAGTTGTAATGTACTAGATATAACGGACGATGCCACACAGCCGTGTCGCTCGTGTGACGTGACGCGACGGCTCTGTGTGGCGTCGTCTACTTAACTATACCTCACTACCTACTTGCATGCCAAATTTGAAGGCAACTTTAAAATCAAAATATTAAATCGTCTTTATTCTCTATCCTGTGAGAATTAGAAAAAAAAAATGGTTACGTAAATAATTACAGGTACGGAAATAGGGAAAATTTAAATATTGGATAACAAACTTTGGAAAAATAACTCATTAATAACCTTAGTAAAATTATTGTTCTCAGAATAACTAAGGGTGTCTTTGGCGATGGCGAAAGTTGGGCTGAGCGATGATGAGTTATTAAGGGTTTTTAACCGCCTAGATGATTTTACAAAAACGCTGATACATGTAATTATTAATTACCAACCAAAAGGCTAAATACAAATGTTCATGGTTTGAACTACAAAACTAACGGGTTTCCCATTTATCAATCAATCAAATCATTTTATTTCGGCCAACTAAAATCCATAAATTGTTAGTAACAGATTTGCTTAAAACACTATTTGTTAGTAACTTAATCTAAAGGCAAATGACTAAGAAGACCACCCAACAACTAAAAAATACCGACAAATGGCCACTAAGGTATAAGTCATCTCACAAATTGGCCTATTATGGTGGAAGAATTGTCTGCCGCCACAGCCTTCAGGATGCTATTGTGACTGCCTCTCAGGAGTGAGGCCGTTTTTTTACGGATTATGGCACAAAAATCCATCGGTACGGTTTACCGCAAACATTGCTGAGGCACTACAAAAACGAGGCAGTCGCAACATCATCCTAAAAACATTGTATTGGATGCGTAGAACATCCAACGACCTTTTCGAGTAGTTGATCCATGATAAGCTTTAAAAAGTGTTAACTTGGTCTATTGACCAAGTTAAGAGAACACTTTTTAAAGCCGAGCAAATCTTCGTACCAACATATTACCCCTAACCGCCAGAGCCTTACGCTCCCTTTCAATCCCCATCGTCACTGAGGTCGTCAGTAAGAAAATGCCTAAGATATTTAAACTTACTGACTCTCCGCATAGGTGTACCGTTTATGGCAAGTTCAACTGTACTATCTCGGCACTTACCAGCAACCCCAAAGACCATGTACTCACATTTTTTGGGATTATATACCAGTCCATATGAAGTATTGTAGGTCTCACATAAATGCAGCAGCTCCACGATCGACCGGTGCCGGGCCCAGCAGCACCATGTCATCGGCATAACTGATGTTGTTGCAATTTACACCATTTATTGTGCAACCGACACGCATGCTGCTGAGCTCGGCAATGTGGCAAGTCTATCTCCCGCAGTTTATCAGAACACATTCCATGATAATTTTTGATCTGTTTTATTTCTGGCACCCCAAACAACAGGACTATGGGGGTCGTGAACTTTGGCCTAACTACATCTAAGTTACATATCATATAGGTAAGTGATCAGATACACAGACATCTTTATCAATACCTACATTAACAACTGTCTGCCAGGCAGACGAAGAGGCCACACAGTGGTCTAACCAGCTCCTGAGCCGTGAGCCTCGCTAATGAAGGTGTAGTGATTTTGATCGTTTTTGTTTATACTTCGTTTCGATAGCTACTTTCATCCCCTGTTTTCCCAAAAACACTGAAACACGTAGTTTTTAATTTTTAATCAGGATGATAAACACAAATTTTCATGGTTTAAACTACAAAAATTACAATTTTCCATACAAACTTTCATTTCCCTATCTAACTCCCTCAGGGGTTGAATTTCGAAATGCTTCCTTATTCTTTGTCTACATTATAAAGGGAACCTCTGCGCAAAATTTCAGCTCTCTAAGTCCAAGGGTTTGGGCTGGGCGTTGATGAGTCAGTCAGGACTTTTATTTTTATTTTTAAAGATAACTTCTTACATAGAGAACGGTCTACTCTGCAAAGCTATGAGATATTAGCTTCATTTTTGGTAAAGATACAAGAGTCTTAATTTTAACCTACAACTGTCCGTAAATTATACGAATCGGCCATTAATTGATAGTTGAAACTGTCGGGTTGTTTTACAACACGATCTGTAGTTCCATTATTCCTAGAAAAAAGGTCAACGCAAACTACATAGACGTTAGAGCGACCAATTTAATTTTAGAATGGTGTTCCTGACTTAGTGTTTTTTTTTCTAGTCTTATTTAGGACCTGTCTAGTCACTTTACAACTGCGTCTTGCGTTGCAGCTTTGAATGTAATTAGTTATTTTTGTCAAACTCAATTTGCTTAAATGCCAAGAACACTTAGAGTAATGGAAACTTTAAGTCCGAGATCTATAAACATTACCTAGCTCATAATTTGACGTATGTATTTCCAACTGTGTCTTGCAGTTGCTGTATAAAAGTTGTGCGGCAGTGACGGGAATATCTAGATAATGTACTTGTTTAGTAATGTATATAGATCTCGGCCTGAGTGCCTCAACCTTCACTAATGAACGAATTCTGGGAAAGTACCACCTTACCTCTTACTTTCGCCAGGCTTCGATGCTGTGTTCGGGTTTGATGAGTATGGGTGCCGGTGTCGACACAGGCACATACGATATTATAACTTCACATTTAAGATTATCAACAAATCCCCGACAAACACCTTTGCGTTACATGTACGTACTGGAAGAGTCATACCTATAAACAAAACAATCTCATCTCTCATCATGATCAAAGGTCGTTTTTAAAGGGTGTAGGTTGAATCAATGATAACACCAAATAAAACAAGGAAGCATGACGTCATGATATCATTTTAATTGAACCGCCCTCACTCCTCTTTACCACGCCTTCACAAACGTAGGAGTAAGCACTCCATGAACTTGTTGCACAGCGGGAACGTACTTCAAGAGAGGCTGGCCAATTAGCTGTTGCACAGCGGGAATAGCCACATCGTATCTGTACACATTAGGAAGACCAATGTTGCCAGCTACAAACAGAGGTTGAGCGAGCAATGCAGGCTTCTCGTTCAAATTCTCAGCGGCTTTCAAAACGGGAGATGCCGCGCCTTCAGGTTTTTCCGCCGACTTCTCGATAGGAGCGGGCTCAGCCACCTGTACCGGTTCAGCTCCCTGTACAGGTTCAGCTGCCTGTACTGGCTCAGCAGCTTTCACTGTCGCTTCCTTGCTCTCTTCTTTGATTTCAGTTTTGATTTCCTGACCAGTAATCAAAGTTTGAGTGGAGTAGCTCGAAGGAGCAACATAAGGAGAGTAGACCACTGGTGGAATTGGCGCTACGATAGGTGAAATTGGTCCAACGGCAGCTACGTAAGGAATGACTCCATTGATAGCGGATTTAGCGATTAAATTAGCGTTGCTCGCAACAGCACCGTCGATTTGAGCTTCAGCAGTTTTTAAAGCATCAACAGCTTGCCATTTCTTGTCTTCAGCCGACCAGAAAGCGTCCAAATTCTGTTCGCTAGCGCCTGTAGCATCTGTAATTACTTTCTCGTTGACATTCTCAGTTGCTTGCTCAGCTAGCTCTCTGGCTTTGTCGGCGGCTGCTTGTAGTTGGTCCTGAGCTTTTACTTGGGCATCGATAGCCGCTGCTTGGATGTCTCCGGGTGAGATCGTCGGGATGGCAGCTGGCACTGCAACAGTCTTAATGACTGGCACCAAGGCTGGGGCGTAGAGGCCGGAAGGGGCCGCGGTCGCGACGGCGAGCAAAGCGGATACAATCTGGAAGAGAGATGTTTTGGTTGAGTATAGTGTGAAAATATTCATAGGACCACACAGATTTGGCGGGAGTCAAACAAGAATAAGTCATGACGTCGTGAAAATATTAGCCAGTCAGAAAAGTTGATAGTGGCATAAATTAGATAATGCTTTGGCTTGTGGTTAAGTAACAACAGCTGCACAGGTCGATGGATTCGCGGCTCCTCCGTAGTTTTTTTTTTAATGGCATCTCGTAGTTGACCTTGAGAGGACGTGACTACTTAACCGGACTTTCCTGTTGTTGCCTTAAAAAAACTTAAAGCCTCCAGCCAGGGGCGTAATACTACTTAAACTTAGCGACGCTGAGGGCATCCCCTGTGGTGTTCGGGCCTCGGATCAGAGCGTCACTGGACAGCAAGTTGGGACAGGCTGGGTCAAATTATCATCATTATTATTAAATCTCGGGGAGTTTAACTCTACAGGCTCAGCTGCGGCGCGGGCTGGCACTTCAACGAACAAGGGTCAGTGGGGACTGGTCCGTGGATGGGTGACAATCTTTACATACTAAGACCCGTCCGTGCTTCGGAAAGCATGTTAAGCCGTTGGTTCCGGCTTACAATTTCGGATGTTTGACAGTCGTTACGAGCCCGAAAGTCGAAAACCAGTCTTACCTTAAAAGAGTATCGTATTAATTACCCAATAACTGCGCGGAAGTCAGATAGGCAGTCCACTCCATGTCATCATCATCATTTCAGCCGAAAGACGTCCACTGCTGGACATAGGCTTCCCCCAAGCTCCGCCACTTCGACCGGTTCTGTGCTTCCCGCATCCAGCGGACTCCTGCGGCCCTCACAAGGTCATCAGTCCACCTTGTGGGAGGCCTTCCAACTTTACGTCTTCCGGTCCCGGTCGCCACTCCAGAACCTTCCGGCCCCATCGGCCATGTTCTGCGAGCAATGTGCCCTGCCCACTGCCACTTAAGTTTGGTAATTATTCGGGCTATGTCGGTTACCTTGGTTCTCCTACGGCTCACTTCATTCCTGATTCGATCACGTAGGGGATCTCCAAGCCTAGCCCTCTCCATTGGCCTTTTGGGTGACTTTAAGCCTTCTTATGAGGCCCATTGTGAGCGACCACGTTTCTGTTCCATATGTCATCACTGGCAACACACCACTCCATGTAAAATACTGGTATTTAGCTGCATTTGGTTAGACTGGAAGCCGACCCCGACATAGTTGGGATAAGGCTAGGCAGAAGATGATGACTTTGTCTGGGCTTCAAGGCTGATAGAGACAAGAGTTAACCTAACTAGAATGGTGAAGTCAAGGCCGAATGTTTACAAAAGATGGCTGACGTTGAAAGGATCGACAGTGATGTAATAAAGAAAATAGTATTCCATGTTTGTGACATCGGAAGTTAACCTCTAAATTAAATTACGTGTGAAGTGGTTTGTCGCAATGCGCATCGAATGCCCTAGGTGATCTAGTTTGGTATTGGCATCTTGTTTAATGTTTTTTTTTTTTTTTGTGTTTGGAGATTTCTTAGTACTGTTTACTAACTTAAGCTACATAGGCGGCTAAATGGTGCTTTACCCTGCGCCCGTTATAATCAGAAATGATTGAATACTAACTTATGCCCGCGGCACCGCCCCGTAGATGTCGGTTATCGCGTAAAAAAGTAGCATATGTTCTTCGCCATATCCCAGGCTATATTTCTGCTCTCTAAATTTCATGACGATCGGTTCAGTAGTTTAGGCGAAAAACGTAACAGACAGACAAACAGAATTACTTTCGCATTTACAATATTAGTAGGGATTATGCACTTTGTTGCATTTACTTGCAGTTTCTTTTTCTCATAATTTTATTGCACGAAATTCAAATCGTGCCGTTTCCCTAATAAGTATTTCTGGAGTTGTCGATTCGCCCACAACTAAATGAACTTTGTGCGAGTCGCTTAGAGAAATGATATATAATTTAAAAGTGTATGCGAATTGACTAGTAAGCGATTTTGACGCGGTTTTCATCATCTAAGGTCATTATTACAGGCATAATTAAAGGTTTAGGTGTATCATCCTACTGATATTATAAATGTGAAAGTTTTGCGCTATGGAGCGGTCTATGCTCGGAGTTTAAACAACCGGAGTTACCGACATAGCTTGTGGAGTGAGCAAGCTGCAGTGGCAGTGGCCATGTTTGTCGAAGGACCGATGGACGGTGGAGCAGACGAGTCCTGTAATGGAGACCGCGTAGCGGCAAACGTAGTGTGGGACGCCCGCTACCTAGATGGACCGACGACCTTAAAAAGGTGGGTGGGACAGACTGGATGCGGAAGGCGGAGGAGAGGGTGTTGTGGCTCAGCATGGGAGAGGCCTATGTCCAGCAGTGGACTGCGATGGGCTGATTTGATGATGAGTTGATGAGTTTGTGAAGATGATAGGATGTTTGTTACTCAATCACGTAAAAACGACCGAATGGATTGGGATGAAATTTGTCGAACAGATAGTTTGTAGCTTTGATTATCATATAGGGTACTTTTAATCCCGGTAATGCGTTCCCGTGGGATAATTTTCGAGCGAAGCCGCGGGCAGCAGATAATATAGTATAAATATTTAAGTAACTTAGATAAAGCACAGGAATCTCGATGGTTTAAGAGTTCACTACATCAGAAGGTCGCTTGTCTAGCTAGTCAAAGATAAATGTTTTTGCTACTGTATTTTTACATAATTTATGATTCCATCACTTAATATTGAAGGTGAAGTTATTATTTAATGCATATTTAAACTTGTAACGAATTAATATGTATTGATTAGTATACTATGAATATCGAGTAGGTTGTAATGTTGATCTTATAAGAACTAAGTACTAAGTAAGTAGCAGTTCTTTTGTCGTAGGAAGAGACAAACGTTCATGGCAGATATTTAAATTGTGTCGATCAGAAATCTAGGTTGACTTTCAGGATTCGGCCCGGTTGTTGGCAATAAGCTCGCCCCCTATTATACGGGACTTAAACATAACTGACGAAATGTGGGTGTACTATAGATACCTCACACCACACCTCTGTGCAGTCCTTCGGGGATACAAGGCGTGATGTTGTGTTTAAGAATTTTGAGAGACTATCTACCTAAAATGTTAACAAAATTCGCAATTCAGAATTAGTATAAAATAAATAATACATTTAAAAAATGAAAAATAAAAACATGCTTTAAAAACCAAACTAAAAAAGCAGAAAAGAATGACAAAAAAGCGTGGGGTGCTTGATATTAATTGATTATAAAAATATCTCAAAAAGCACCCCACGCTTTTTTGAAATTGTTTTCTGCTTTTTAGTTTGGTTTTAGATTTATTTTCTATTTTTCAGTTCTGCTAACTACAAAAGCGTGATTTATCAGTTTTTTACATGATTTTTTCAATTATTGTATTTTCATCGGTCCGCGATAAGTCTACAATGTTTAAATAAAATCTGACTGTTTGAAGTGGGTCAAAATCAAGTCCAAAGGAGTCGGTTACAAACATGCAAGTGAAACTAATAAAAGCGTCTTTAAAACACATCGTGACTGAAAGTTCGTATGTATTCTAAATAGGACCTTAATGCACTAAGAATTTTCTATGTAAAACGCTGGTAATACTTTTAAAAATGTTTACAAAGTAAACAAAACAAAAGCAGTTGTTTCTTACAAAAGTGCAATACCTACGCGGTCAAAATGTATGGAATTTTTGTTTTCATAACTGAAGATTTTTTGTTAAAACTAAACATATGAAAAAGTAGTGATTGTCTCTGAATCTGAATCACTATTCGTCTGAAGTATTAACCAAATTGATATTGAAATCAAATTCGACTGACCAGAATTCTCATATTTACCCTGGGAAGCTGCTGATGGCTACTGATGACCACTATCACCCACCAATGCCATTTAAACGACCACAGTATAGAGCTACGGGATACCTATTTGCATTGAAAAAAATAATAAGGAAAAAACATGCACAAAGAATAATTAAAGGGTAATTAATGTGAATATGGAATGTTAGTTCTGTAGATTTTTTACTATTTTTATTTTCCAACTTCTACGCTACTGAGTGCTGATAATCTTTTCCATCTCGCAAAGAACAGCCAGAAATATTCGGAGTTGATGACAAACCTTTAATAGTTGTAGAGGCAGAAAAAGAACAATAACTGTGAAAATGATCTTTGTTTTAACCCGGTGATATAGTTTTGAACCTCGAAATGACAAAGAAAATTTATATCTCACACTTCTCAACTCTTTCCTAATGAGACTAATTAATTACCTATCTATCTGATGTAAAAAAAGCTAAGTCAGGTAAACGTATACTTGTAATTTTAATGGAACACCCCGAAATGGAGTGAGGTCGTCAATGCATCAAATTATAAATTATCGATGGCAATAATATTGACATAATTAATCGTGAGAATGAAAGCTGGACAAAATATACTTATCGATGAAAATCCTCAAAACGTCACAAATATTTGAAATAATATCACAAAAATCCTCCTTAAAATCACTTGTCACTCAAAACCGATATTCTTAATCGATAAAAACTATTTAAAAGTAAATAAAAACACTGACCAGAACTCTCATCTTGACCCTGGAAGCTGTAGATGGCTACTGATGACCACTGCCATCATCCGATGCTATTTATACAACCACAATATAGAGCACACGGGATACTCCGATGGACACTGTGGCAAATGAAGTAAAAAATATCGTGTAAAGTATATGTTTGTAAGAAAAAGCGTGGGTTCTGTAGTTAAATTTATCGATCGATTTGCGTTGTTTTGAATTGATAGTAAATTGGTCAGGTGGGGGTAATCCGGTGAGATGCAGTGCGACTGTGGAGCCACGTCCCAAACTATGCACCACCTCTTGTCGTGCTCTCTTTGTACAAACATTTGCACTATTGAAGACCCTTGCGAGGCCAACGATAACGATGTCGAAGTGGCAGAATTCTGGTCGAAGCTTATTGAAAACCAACAGTTGGAATCATCTACACGATGAAGAAGAAGTAAATTGTTAGTGATGTTGGCAGGTGGCCTGGGGAACCATCTTAGTTGCATTTGTTTTACATATCATTGCAAGTGTGCTTGTATGTGGGTGTTTTGCTGTGTCTGCCTCAAGTACTTGTGAATATTATGACAGTGCATGTCATAATTTTGCATGAAATGCAAAGCATCTTTCAGTAAACATCCCAATATAATAAAGCTGAAGAGAACTACAGTCGCGTAAAAAAAAAACTTTCTGCGTTTGAGAGCCCAATTCTTGAGGAAAAAGGGTATTTAACATCACGGTACCGAGGAGCCGAGGAAAACTTATCCGCCTAAAATGATGTTAGCAATGGGCAACTTTTGTCACTGTTAGGTCATAGACGCCCTCTTCTATCGCATTCAACCAAACCGGGATACCGGAGCCTAGCTCCTTCTTGATCAGACAAGTCTATTTGTTACCGACTCTCAACTTCTACAATTTAAAAAAGCTACTAATGACAAACTTTTAATTTATAAGAATTTCGTTTGCGATAGAATTTCATAAATTCCGCACTCACTTGTGCTGCAAATAGATCTACATTCACTGAATTTCCCTCTCATCAAAATCCAACGACATTTAAAAAGGCAACCAGTTTTCTCTTCACGGTACCCTGATCCGGGCGGTCGGGCGAGGGAGCAAAGAATGCAGGAAGCTGCGATTGACAAGCGGGCGCCATCTTGACTTTTGAGTTTACAATTTTCATGTGCTCATTGCGTCATACTAATTACTTAGCGCCATTATCATTAACTATGCACGTGTTGTGTTATTGGGTTTTGTTTGAATTTAAATATTGATTTGGTGGCTTTTTAATAAAAATAATTTACACACTATGGCAATCAATTTTATTGAAGCAAAGCGACCGTTACAAAAAAGGTTTCACTTGACACCTTAACGTTTTGCTGTGCAGTGACATATCGTAATAGAGTAGGGACCAAAGAAACGAATGGATCCAACCTGTGAAAGATGAAATGGCTAGAAAGGCTACTGACTTATAGAGATTTTTGGAACGACAAAACATGCTGTGCTGACCCCGAAATTAATTAAGTAATTAAGATAAGGGCAGAGATGTTGGTGACTCCTTGCTCACTTATAGCTTATAATAAAGACAGTTTTTCTATTATACTCTTTTTAGCGTGTCGTTAGCAATATAAATTCGATCAACCCAGAATTTGGCTACGAGCTTGGCATTTTCAGTAGCGTCCATCAACTCGGACATGCTGGACAAGATATTAAGTGCCCCATTGTTTGTGGGACAACACCACATTTACACTCCAGGGCGGAGTCATCTGTGAATCTCCACCTGAGCAGGTCTTCGGATGGCGAGTAATGGGTAGCTCGCTGTCCGGTAAGCACCAAGCCCGGGTCGACGGCGCGTTGTGGTTCGCGCGCGCCTCAAAGAGATGTCAGCACCAACTGGTGGGGTACGCAAAGGCCGATGCCTGCCAGGGGTGCAGGTTGTTCGAAAGAGATAACGTGGCCCCCGGCACACAGGCAACTGAAGGAACACGGCTGGGTTTTAGTCGATAAAAGTCTGATACGCCCTCCCGGTCCACCCAGAGCTGGAGAAGTTATTTGATGATTTCCCAACCAAAAAAGAAGCTGGTTTTCTTCCGCCTACCTAAGTCCAACATTGAAAAAAGTGTTATTTAAAAGAACACAGATTCCAACGAATCCTGTAGGCGGATTTAATGAAGACCTATTTGAAATTTAAACTAGGCATTACTAAGTATTTCTTTGCTCCATGCAAGCAACCGGTTCTGCACTGCCTTTGCTTCAAACTAGGTGTTCGTTTTTTGAAAAAAGTTAAGCAAAAAGTTGTTGATTTTAGTTTTTTAAATGGAATCTGATCTTGCGTTGACGAGTGACTTGACTTTTGCCTCGTGGGAGGTAATTAATATGGTTAAATGCTTTTTGGTGTGCTGTAGGTAGATTTTGTGCGTCACGTCTCCCGTATTATTAGTATGTGCTTGTTGTGTCTCACTGCAGACTGCAGGGCAAAGGACTATATCCCTTCCATATTTCTCTCTCTTATGTCAAAAAAAAAAACCTACATGGGCAATTATGAAACGTCAGAAGCCAGGTGCACGGTTCCAATTGCTCGTTTCCTATAGAGAAGATCCGCCTTCCAACTCCAGCATCAGATCAGCTCCATGTCATCATAATATTGCATTGTCACGCGACATAGTAATTTCAGCTCAATCGGTTAAAGATATCTGCTTCAAAATTGAGTTGCAAGAGTACACCCGAACAAATATGCTAACATACATACGTACAGTGCAAATTAAATAAAAGCTTGTAAAAATAATTGGTTTTTACAATGTTTGCAAATTACAGTGTCAATAGGTATCGGAGCACAGTGTAGGCCTGTCAATAAGTATCAGGTACTCAATAATAAGAATGCTTGTGGCTAAGTAATAACAGCAGCACGGGTCGATCGATCAGGTTAAGCTACGCTTGCCGCGGTTGGTTCGTGGATGGGTGACCATCTCTACGTACCAAGACATCTCGACTCCACGTCAAACCGTTGGTCACGGCTGTCATTCATGAATCTTTGACAGTCGTTACGGGTCGTCAGAAGCCCGAAAGTCTGACAACCAGTCTTACCCAAGGGGTATCGTGTTACCCAGTAACTGGGTTGTGGAGGTCAGATAGGCAGTCGCTCCATGTAAAATACTGGTATTCAGCTGCATCAGGTTAGAAGCCGACCCCAAAATAGTTGGGAAAAGGCTAGACAGATGATGACAGAGTCTCGTATTATTAGCCCCAATGACCAGGGAGTTTCCAGCCGCGAATTGATGGAAGTTCCATCTCATTATTTTAACTTAATTGTCAAAATGACATTTCCTTTTGTATTGTAATTTTGAATGTCCCACCATAAACTGTCATATTTATACACACAGACAGACGGACGAATATGTAGGTAGCTTTGTCTTCTATATGTAAATTCTTTGTACACAACTCATTACTTGCTTTATCTGGTCCGAGTCGGTAAATGTCAACGGTGTAAGTTTAGGGTTCCTTGGGTAAAGAGGTGAAGTTGATGTTGTTTTTAAGAAAATAAACTATTGTATACAAAAAAAAAATGTCTGTTGGTAATGTCAAAATTAAAGCTTTTTACTTACTGTATTGCAACACAAAATATTTTTTTTACATGTTTGTCTGTCCGGACCGATTTCGACAGGACTTTCACTGGCTAATGGCTGATGTTTTAAGGAGTAACATAAACTTTTTCTCCTGGTAGCACGTTTCCGTGGGCTAATTTACGACAGCCACGCGTGCGATGACGTGGGTAGCAACTAGAAACTACATAACATTATATCACGTCTGTAAGCCCCAAAGGGTTAGGCAGAGGTGTACCGCAATCTGTTACCATGGATTCAGAATGATTCTGAGTCCCCCGCCCCTGCTTTGATATTTTTCGCGGTTTAAAAAAAAACTGTCAAAGATCCACGAATGACAGCCGGGAACATCAGCTTAACGTGCTTTCGTAGGCACGGTGGGGTCTTGTTATTGGTCACCCATTAGCGGACCAACCTCGGTAAGCGTAGCTTAACTTTTATTGCTTAACTTTTTTTTTGGTGGGGTTTATGGAAAATCCTCACGGATGTCCTCCGCCCTGAGGCGGGTGGAGGTGTCCGTCAGAAATGTCTAACTGACTAAAAACAACTCCGGTGTTCCCTTCTCACACTTGGCTCTGGGATCATGGGAACTTGTGCGCCTTCCACGATCCCTGACTGGTCCCCGCCGTTGCGGGCCACCGGTGAGTGAATACTACCAACCCTATCTCTACCGTCAACCAGCTGTTCGAAGGTTGCTGGTAACTCGGAGGTAAAGCCTAGAAATCTCATGTGCCTATCAGAGATTTTTGAACTTTATCTCTGTGAGTTACGATCGCAATGCAGCGACTTGCAGGTGGACCCCACTTGTCAGGTAAGTATTGCAGTAGAACTTAATAGGTAGAAGAATAGAATAGAGCTTACAGCTTGGTATCTTGTGGGATACATGTACGTATGTGTAAGACAATTAGGTATTATTGGCCTTACCAGCTTTTACTGTTGCAGTAGTTACACGAATAAAAGTATTCAAGTATTTAATCCAGGATACCTATTTAAATAAAAAATCAAAATCAAAAGTCATTTATTCAAACTAGGCTGATGTCAGCACTTTTTGAATGTCAAAATTACATAAGGTAGTCCCCCAAAACGCCCGCCCTTTACCATTTCCTAGTGCTTGAGCTGGGAAGAAGAAGTGGCGCAACAAACTCTCCAGCAGCACAGCTGTCTGTTAAGTTGGAAAATCTTGATTCTATACAATGGTAGGGTACGTAATTAACGTTACCAAACACAAAACATAAAATTTAAATATTTTCCATATGTCAGCTAGCACACGCCAATATACCAAAAAATCATTTAAAATTTTACTCAAGCAGAAATAAATAAAAAACACTTAAAGATAACACATACAATTTGTTCCCTTCTCACGTATGTTTATCCGTTCAGCTGTCTTTACGGCAAAGCCAAATGGACCAAGCAGCTTCGCAAAATCTTTACAATAATATAAATGAGATTGAGAAACGGAACCACTATTTAACAACAGTTCCCGCTTGACCAACTTTTTTACGATTGCAATAAATTGTAAGTGGTATAAAGAGTAAACAACACTGCGTCGTGGACAAGCGATCTTTTAGTCGGATTTGGTCTTGGCGAGGTATTTCACCTGCATACGTGACAAACGGCTAGTAGCATTAAAGCTGCATAATGTCAGTTGCAGGGTCTTCCGGGCTCTGTCTGGCTCAGACGGGAGTCTGCGAAAGCTAGAAGATTCGAAGCCTACATTTTTGGTTATTAAAATAACCGTAACTATTTTTTAAACCAATACGGAAGAAAAAACGTAAATATCGTTTTTACCTTTACGGTTTTCGTTGGTAAATTTTAATCTGGCCGATTTTAATCTGGCCGAACTTCGGTTTCCTATTCGGCCGAAAACAATAGCTGGCTTAATAAGGCTTAAACGGAACCCCAAATTAACAAATGTTTCGCGCTTGACCAAAATTTTTTACGATTGCAATAAATTGAAAAAGTGCTGTAAAGAGTAAATAACACTACGTCGTGGACAAGCGATCTTTTAGTCGGGCTTGGTCTTGGCCTGTATCTCACCTTTCGCGCATTAAAGGTACATAAAATCAGGTGCAGGGTTTTCCGGGCTCAGTCCGGCTCTGACGGGAGTCAGAGACGGCAGAAATTGCTAGCACACATTTTGTATACCATGTACCTGTTTAATAAACCGTATCTATTGTAAAAAACCGTAAACATTGTGAAAACCGTATATACCCGTCTTAGTTTTCGGCTTTTGGGCAGCAAAATCTAGCCGATCTTCCCTAAGGCAGTTCAGCTAGATTCTGTTTTTTTTTTTTTTGGGTTGGAAATCATCAAATAACTCTTCCCGCTCTGGATGGAGCGGGAGGGCGTGTCAGGCTTTTACTGACTAACACCCACCCGTGTTCCCTCAGTTGCCTGAAGGTGAGGACGCCATACCGCCTCTCAAGCCACTCCTCAAAGAGGGGACTTACCGCCACAAGCGTGGCGTGCCCAGGCTAGATTCTGGTTAGTTTGTTTTTTGGCCTAAAGCACTAATGCTTTCGGACAAAATCTAACTAACCAGAATCGTTCGATGTAGCCTTACGACCAACTTTTTTACGATTGCAATAAATGGAAAAAGTGCTTATTGTAAATGACCTTTTCCTTCACCGTTTCACGAAGACATTGACATGCACCAAGTCACGCTAGGCTCGCGTGGTGGAGTATGAGCCACTCCCTCTAACCAAGAGGAGGCCTGTGTCCCAACAGTGGGAACATTATAGGATGATCGTACTTATTGATCTACTGATAAGTCTTTTGTACTTAACCTACAGACACTACCTGCCAGGGGTGCGGGTTGTTCGAAAGAGATACCGCCGCCCCTGGCACACAGGCAACTGAGGGAACACGGGTGGGTTTTAGTCAGTAAAAGTCTGACACGCCCGCTCCACTCAGAGCGGGAGAAGTTATTTGATGATTTCCCACCCAAAAAAAAAATCCTACAGACACTATAGTTTAAGCATGTTTTCCTTAATATGTAAATTGTCGAGTCTCAATTCTGGGAGAAAAAAATAACAAATATCAAAGGTATATTTAAGTCGTAAATAATTTGTAATACTGCTCTCAAAATCAGTAATTACTTCTTAGTAGGATTGCCTTCCGCAATATTATGTATATTTTTGTGTAGTGTGGTTCTTGTTGCGTAGACATTATTGTTCGAAGATTCCGCGTGTGACAATCATGGTTATAATTTTATTACGTTTTAGGTCCTAAGGTAGGTACTTGAGTGCCGATTTCTGTCTCGAAGGTATTTTTTTTATTTGGGAATTAAGGACAAAATGAATATAATGCAAGAATTGCGAACCATCCTTACATATTACCTTCATTAAAAACTATGTTATTTTAATATCATGGACTTCTTATAGGTTTTCCCATAATCTATAAGTAGAAAACTAATTTTCTTATTTTTTTCAAAATTGGAGGTTCAGTAGTTTCGGAGATAAGGGGGGAATGGTCAATTTTCGTCTATTTTCTTGAATAACTTGAAAACTATTTATTTTAAAATTACAAAAAAATATATTTGAAACCCTCACAACAAGCCCTTTCATTTGATATGTCACGCGATGCAGTTTGCAATTTTTTTTTTCCATCTTGCCCCCAAAAGTAACCCCCATATACAGATTTCGTCTATTCACGTCACACCTCGTGTACCAAATTTCAACTTAATCGGTCTAGTAGATTCGGAGATAATTGACTGTGACGGACGGACAGACGGACACACGAGCGATCCTATAAGGGTTCCGTTTTTTCTTTTTGAGGTACGGAACCTTAAAAACCTTATGTATGAACCGACTGTATTAGAAAGGCTAAAAAGGAAAAGCCCTCAGGATTAATTATTATAGACTGCCTCGAAAAGCGGACCTGCCAATATACAAATACCGCACTTGTCTGACAAGGAATTCCTACCTATCGCTGAATGTCAAAACAGATTGCAATAAAAGAGAAAATTAAAAAAAACCAACTGGGAATGAAATATTCGTTGGTATTCCGAGTGTGAAAACTCCAACTCGCAGTGAGCGTGATCAAGTACTGCTTAATCAATAATCACATAAATCATCTTTTTTTGCAGAAATAAAAACTTTATCCCTACATTAAAATTTTGATTTTCATAGTCCATCATTAAGTCGTTCGTCCCGGCTATCATTTATAGATCTTTGACAGTCGTTACGTGTAGTTTTTTTTGTTGAGGGTGGGAAATCATCAAATAACTTCTCCCGCTCTGGGTGGAGCAGGAGGGCGTGTCAGACTTTTACTGACTAAAACCCACCCGTGTTTCTTTAGTTGCCTGTGTGCCAGGGGCCACGGTATCTCTATCAGTTTCGAACAACCCGCGCCCTTGGTAGGCAATGGCCCTTGCGGACCCCACCAGTTGGTGCTGACATCTCTATGAGACGCGCGTGGAACACAACGCGCCGTCGACCCGGGCTTGGTCCTTACCGGACAGCGAGCTACCCATTACTCGCCGTCAGCAAGCCCGCGCCTACGGTAACCGGGAATCAGCCTGTGATTCCCGACGCCCAGGGCGTCTCCTGCGGCCAGAAGTCTGGAAATCTGAGAAGTATTCTTACTCAATAACTGGGTTGTGTACGTCGAATAGGCAGTCGCTCCACGTAAAGTTCTGGTATTCAGCTGCTTCCGGATAGACTGGAACATGGTCGGAAAAAGGAAAGCAGATGATGATGTCATCATTAGTTATCCGATGGTAAAATAGATCAACCAACATTTAAAACAACAAATTATTTCCAGAAGCTCTCGTTTCATTTTAAACGTCGTATTGCTTCAAAAATCTACGTGTCAACATGACTACTTCCTCCTTTTTTTGTCGGCTAAAAAGCGGATTCTTCAACCTCCACACTTCTTCGAAAGGTCAAATAATAATTAAATTATAAAGTCCCAGTTTGCATTTCACTTGTAGAGCGAAAGCCACTTTTAATACAGAACACGAAGACGTTCAATAAAACCTGTTCATTACTGACGGTCACTTTCTGATGACCTTGAACTTACGATGCGCGGGTGATGACCTTTGACCGAACTTTAGTATTTACGAACCCTGACTGACCGGAGCTGCCCATAACGAGTACTCACTGTAGTTTAAAGTTTTTAAGCCCTGGCTGGATGCCATTCCCAAAAAAAAACAGGCCATTTCAGGCACATATGGTGACCCTCTCCGTGCCTCAGAAACCACGTCACGCCTTTGGTCTCCTGCCAGGAGTGCGGGTTGTTCGAAAGACATACCGCGGCCCCTGGCACACAGGCAACTGAAAGGACACGGGTGGGTCTTAGTCAGTAAACGTCTGACACGCCCTCGTGCTCCACTCGGAGTGGGAGAAGTTATTTGATGATTTCAAAAAACGCCTTTGGTCCCAGTCATTCGTAGACCATTGACAGTCTTTACGAAAACGTCCTTAGTCGTTAGGAAGAAGCCGGAAAGTCTGATTACCCGCAAGTCTTCTCGTTTATTCTTTAAATAGGATATATAGATCACTTTTAGACGTCAGTGTTATTGGTTTTTTTTAATGAAATTTCTCATTAGCAGTCCCGAGTCTGGATTTGTGCCCGGTTGATGGTATTAGGCTCGCCCCCTATTACATGGGACTTAAACATAACTGGTGAAATGTGGGTGTACTATAGGTACACCTCTGCCTACCCACCGGGGAAACAGGGCGTGATATTATGTACCTATGTTTTACTCGTCATATTAAAAATCAAAACTAAGCTAGGTGGATTCGCCATTTCCTATCTGAGAAGAAACGCCGAAACAAACTCGGGGGTCTCTATTAAAGTCCAGACATTATCTTGGTTAGATCATGTCAGAACCAACCTTGTAAATTAGGGGGCGTCCATTATTTACGTGAGGCTTTCATGGGGGAGGGGGTCGTGAATCTCATCCAATCTCACGTGGGGGAGAGGAGGATCTCGTTAAATATCACGTAATTATATTTTTTTCCGCAAAGAAACAATGTAAAATTGCGAGTAAACTGGGTTAAATTAAGTAACACATGTGTATCCGCTAATATGGCTAAATCCTACAAAATGATATTTGTCGCGGTTATGCAAACACCACAAAGTAGTGCAGTAGCTTCTCGATAGTTATACCGCCACGGCCGGTGGCCGTGGATCTTACTTGCCAGCTTCTTTTTGATGTAATGAGGATGACTCCCAGTAAGACATACTTCTTCACAACTTCGAATAGCGAACCATTGATGTGAATTGGACTCAGCAAGACATGGAATTTGTAAATCACTCAAGTTTTGTCCGAATTCGTGCCGAGGCCAACCACCCTGAGACTTAATTTCATACATAGGCTGTGTAGCATCTGGTATCACTGTCCCAGCGACTCTGCCATAATGATGTTGTCATTAGCAAAGCCAGGATGTGAAGTGTACTCGCCATGCACGTTGATTGTCCAGTCCAGTATCTCGAAGGGAAATAATAAACAATTTTGGGGGTCTCACAACCCTCTATCTTTGTTATCCTGGGGTCTGGTCTTGTTATCCTATATTTTAACAGTAATTGTGGCAGGGTTATTCAAGCAGTTTGAACACATTTGTATTACGTCATTGCAGAGGGTCCAGAATACCTCTAGGAATCTTTCTCGCTGTCCACAAACGTCATACACAGCGGTATTGTATTCTTCGACTTCCGTACAACTTGCTGGACTGTATAAATGTTCTGGGGTTACTCTGGTTACCTGTCACAAGTCTCCTGGCGAGACAGTTCGTGACGATTCTCGAGAAAACCTTGCAAGTATACGTGGCTGATAAATGAGATGGATCTATAGTTCTTCAGCAAAATTTGATCATCTTTTTTGAAGAAGAGAACCACAGCGCCACGCTGCCTGGTTCTCTGCGGCCGAGAAACGTCGATGCGCACCTGTCCGGTATGTCTTAAAATATCGTTCACAATAAAAATCGCGTTGACTTAAAAATTCCGCTCACGATAAGCCAGGGTCAAGGCTCGTTGTGTTGATTTAATTTTTATTTATTTATTTATGGTGCTTTGACTTCAAAGTTACTTTCATTTAAACCACCTACGCCGTATAGGTTGAAGACAAGAACATGATAAGAAAGACCGGCGCACACCTCTAGTCGAGGTAAAAATCAAAGAAGACAACATTATGTATAAAATTACTATTTCATTTATTTACACATCCTCGCCTTTGTTAGCCTGTATTTATTTACAAAATCCAAAACTTGAGTACTTAAGATTTTTGGTATCAAAATTATTATCAGTCTACCATGCTTGTCCGTGGAGTCCATGAGCGTAAGCGAGGGGGCTGGCATGGGCAAAACCGTAGGAGGCACCGTGGGCTAGGGCCAGGGGTGCGTGAACCACGGGGGCAGGGTGGGACTGGGAGAGGGACTGCCTAACGACGGTCTGGCTGGAACCGTAGGCAGGCGCGGAGTACGCGAGCGCGGGGCCAACACCGTGAGCGGCGTAGCCATGGGCACCATAGAGGGTGGGGGCGGCGGCGACCACGGAAGCGTGACCAACCAGCTGCTTAGCGAGCACGGGGGCGACGCCAGCGGCGGCACCGTCCAGCTGAGCCTCAGCGGTCTTCACAGCGTCGACCGCTTGCCAGGAGTGGTCGACAGCGGCGTTGACGGCCCGTCCGTGGAGCTCGGAGGCCTGGTCGTGGTATTCGCGGGCGGCGTCAGAGGCGGCGCGGACGTGGTCGGAAACTTCAACATGGGCGTCGATGGCGGCACCCTGGATATCTCCGGGGGAGATGGTGGGAAGGGCGGGGGCGGCGTGGGCAATGGCGACCGGGGCGTGGGCTACGGCGTACGGAGCCGCGTGGGCTACCGCGAGACCGGCATGACCGACGAGGCCAAGGCCGTAGGGTGCTCCATAGGGAGCTCCCAGCAGACCGGAGGGCGCGGCTGCGGCGCAGGCGAGGACGGCGGCGACAATCTGTGAAAGAATACCGATTAAAACATCGATTATATCACAAGCGATCACTATATCGATATGTCGAAGCACATCACTAATCACAATCACTGTAACACGCAAACACCAATTTAAAATTTAGAGCATTACTAATTGTTAAAGAACTAAAGACTTTGTAAGTAAGGAAACTCAAGTTTCAACCCACCAGAAATCTCATCGTGCACTTCTGTGTTAGACTGCTCGAAAGCTACTGACTGCTGTCGATTGGTCGCCGCGAGTTTTTATACCGTTGCACGTTGCTTGAGCTCTATGCGTAAAAAAGTAAGTGGTATCTGTATTCAAGGGCGGGCAGGGTGAATTGGAAAGATGACAGAACTTTACACCCTGTTCCTCATACTATAGCAATATTAATATAGTTTCTCGCAAGTGTTGACTTAAGGGCCTGGGTATACGTATAAGAAAATTCTCATTAGTTGTGGAGTACCAGGCTAATGGCAATAGTCTCACCCTTGAGGTTTATTTCTGGTGAAATGAGATTTTAGATACTAAACTCTGTCTTTGTAAGAAAGAAAGAAAAAATCGGGTATTGGCACGGAAAGGCGTGAATATAGATAAAAAAAGTGTCGTAAACGTGTCTGTTCGGGGAACCCCCGTCAGGAACGTAGTTCCTTACGCGATACTCGTACGCACACACACACTCGTATGTAAAAGAATGAGGCAGAGAGAAAGTCTGAATTTAAGCGCGTTTTTAATACGGACCCATATAGTATTTAAGTTTTTTGAAGCTCTCATAAAATTATCGCTAAATTGGATTTTCACTTTGACCTTGTTATCGGCTTTAGCACCCTCGAAAACTATGAAAGCTATCTCTTTCCATGTCTCTCTTCTATTATGGAGATTAAGTCGCATGGAGGAGGGCTTTTTCGTTACGTGACGATTCCCACCAGTTTACTCCCACCCCAAGCTTCGTTAAAGAACTTCGTTCCAGAAAGATTATGTTACTACTATAAATGATAATAATTCGAATGGATACACACGAAACATAAATACAGGCTACATTATGGAATTCACGTCCGCAGGGACGTAAAAGTATCGTGGCGGGATTTTTGAAGTGAAAAGTTCCTTAGGCGCGTTCAGCATTTTTCGAGATGGGAAAAACCATTGAACTTGCGGCACTGGTTACAGTTACCGTTACCGACACCTCTGTACCTACGAATTTGAAGTGAAAACTTCTTTAGGCTCGTTGGGGATTTTTGAGATGGGAAAAAACAATTGAACTCGCGACACTGTTAAAAATACACACGTAATTGTTCAAGTTTTCACTTCTGTTGGCATTCCCGGAGGGTCACTATTTTTTTCGCGCACTGGATCTCCAATGCGCTGCTGCTTAGCTACACTTGCGCTGAGCGTTGAAAATCTAACAGTGTGTATTTTCGACGCTCTGGGATGTTCTTTTTTGGGTTGTCATTGCTAGGTTTAGCACAAAATCCCGCTGCGATATTTTTACGTCCGTGTAAACGTGTTCTAACACAAGATCTGGGAAGAATAAAATACCAAATGTTAAAGGTATATTTAAGTCGTACATAATTTAAAATACAACCTCTAATATTGCTCTCAAAATCAGTAATTACTTGGTATGTTTGACTTCTGCATCATGTTATACAGGGTGTAACAGAAACCCTATTGCTATCCTTAAGCACTAAAGATAACAGCTGGTAAAGAATCACTATACATAGTTTCAGCTCAAAATAAAATACTCTAAGAATTGATACCAAATTTTCGGTTTCATATGTTTCTTAAATTCAAATCATAACAACCGTATCACCGCACTACGTAGGTCAATAACTTTCCACGTTACGATAAATCTCTTCCGAGTCATGTGTTTATTTCAATTTGAAAAGTTCGGTTTCTGGTATCAATATATTAAAAATTCTCATTACTGCCGAACATGTAGAGAAAGGATTAAAAACCCTTTCAATATCGTTTGACATCATCCAAATAAGTCGTGGCTTTGGTATGTATAAACCCTTTCCGAGACACGTTGTATAAAGCAGAGGTTCCTAAACGTTTTTTCTGGTAGACCACTTTTAAAATTATACTGGTTTAGGTGGACACTACATTTCTACCATTATCCTAAAACTCGTCAATAAATTGAAAAAAAAAATGTTTTATTGTGCTTTCTGTTAGGATTGCATGAGAAACGTGCCTCTTAAAATTGTTAGCCAAAACATTTGAAGCTTCAATTCCTTTTTTTTATCTGCATACATTGATAGATGCCAAGCCGAGCCAACATGTTTGTTATTTATGGTCGTAACCAGATAAATTTTCATAGACTCCACTCCCACTTACAACTTGTGAACCCCAATTTTTTTCACGCCGACATATACCCCCTTCGAGTCTCTCATGGACCCTAAGGGTCCACCTAGACCACTTTGGGAACCACTGATATAAGGGATATTTTGAAATGCGTGTTTTTTTTTTTGCGTAATTTTTTTTTAAGAATTACGCCTTGTATTGTCACAGTGACTAGGATATTTTAAGTCAGTTTCTAAAATATTTAGAGGATCATTTCTCGCTGATAGGTTTTCAAATTGTAAAAAAAAACATGAAAGTTTCAATCAATGGGGCTCTTCGAAGTTTTAATTTTTAAACCGGAATCTCCAACAAGTGTGAGAATTGAAAACCTTTGCAATGGCTAAAGGCTTTCATTTTCATAATGAAACAACATTAATTGCGTTATTTGCTTTGTATAGCCGACAACTTTTTCGAACATGTGAAGCAATGGAGTCCTAATATCTTTCAAAATGCTTCAGATTCTGATTCATAGTGTTACGCGATTAAGGTGCTGGAGTGGAACATTTTCATTTTATGGTCCAGGATTTCTGATGATGTTTTCTTTCACCTCAATTCGGTAGTATAAAGTACAAGTAAATTCCAAGGTCCTGCCAAATTTTCAACGTGCTAGTACCTACTTAAAAAGCTTTTCCTTCAACCTCCAGACTTCTTCGAAAAATCCAACATACATTAACAATAAAATTATAGTTTTCCAGTTTTTTCACTTGTACAGCGAAAGACACATTTCCCTAATAAAGAATACGAAAAAGTTAAATAAAACCTTATCACTACTGACGGTCACTTTCTGATAACCTTGAACTGACGATGCGCGGGCGACGACCTTTGAGCGAACTAGCCATTTGAATTCCCGACCATAACAAATGCCATTTCAGGCACACCTCAAGACCCCTCCGCGCCGCCGAAAGCATGTCACGCTCTTGGTTCCGGCTGTCATTCGAAAACCTTTGACAGTCGTGACAAAGAAGTTCTTTGTCGTTAGTAACAACCTGGAAGCCTTCTTGTTTATTCTATAAATAGGATATAAAGTCTTTTTTACACGTCATATAAAAAATTAGAAATAAGCTAGATGGATTCGATATTTCCTATATGAAGAAATGGTGGAACACACTCAGGGGTTTTTTTTTGAGGGCGTGTCAGACTTTTACTGACTAAAATTCACCCGTGTTCCTTCAGTTGCCTGTGTGCCAGGGGCCACGGTATCTCTTTCCAGCAACCCGTACCCCTGGTAGACACACTGGGGTTAAATTTTGTTTTAACAGCTCAGAAGCTTGATTATATTCATACGCTGTGCAGCATCTGGTATCACTGTCCCAGTGACTCTAGCTATTATGAAGTTGTCATCGGTAAAGCGAAGATGTGAGATGAATTCGCCGTGCACATTGACAGTCCAGTCCAGTGTCTTGAAGGCAACAGATAGATAGTCAATTTTGGTCTCATTTCCCCTATATCTCACCTCGCCTTAGTTGTATCCAACTACGCAGTGGGATCTGGTCTTTTTATCCTGGCTCTGAACAGTCTGTCCATTCTGGCAGGGTCATACAAGCATCTCAACACATCGATGTAACGCCAGTTGACATGAACAAGGTAAGAAAGAAGCCGGCGCACACCTCTAGTTGAGGTATAAATGAAAGAAAACAAAATTATGTATAAAATTACTATTTCATTTATTTACACATCCTCGCCTTTGTTAGCCTGTATATATTTACAAAATCCAAAACTTGAGTACTTAAGATTTTTGGTGTCTACATTTTTATCACAGTCTACCATGCTTGTCCGTGGAGTCCATGAGCGTAAGCGAGGGGGGCGGCATGGGCAAACCCGTAGGAGGCACCGTGGGCTAGGGCCAGGGGTGCGTGAAGCACGGGGGCGGGATGGGACTGGGAGAGGGACTGGCTAACGACGGTCTGGCTGGAACCGTAGGCAGGCGCGGAGTACGCGAGCGCGGGGCCAACACCGTGAGCGGCGTAGCCATGGGCAGCATAGACGGCGGGGGCGGCGGCGACCACGGAAGCGTGACCAACCAGCTGCTTAGCGAGCACGGGGGCGACGCCAGCGGCGGCACCGTCCAGCTGAGCCTCAGCGGTCTTCACAGCGTCGACCGCTTGCCAAGAGTGGTCGACAGCGGCGTTGATGGCCCGTCCGTGGAGCTCAGAGGCCTGGTCGTGATATTCGCGGGCGGCGTCAGAGGTGGCGCGGACGTGGTCGGAAACTTCAACATGGGCGTCGATGGCGGCACCCTGGATGTCTCCGGGGGAGATGGTGGGGAGGGCTGGGGCGGCGTGGGCAATGGCGATCGGAGCGTGGGCTACGGTGTACGGAGCCGCGTGGGCTACCGCGAGACCGGCATGACCGACGAGGCCAAGGCCATAGGGTGCTCCATAGGAAGCTCCCAGCAGACCGGAGGGCGCGGCTGCGGCGCAGGCGAGGACGGCGGCGACAATCTGTGAAAGAATACCGATTAAAACATGGATTACATCACAAGCGATCACTATATCGATATGTCGAATCACATCACTAATCACAACACTAACACGCAAACACTAATTTAAAATTTAGAGCATTACTAATTGTTAAAGCACTAAAGACTTTGTAAGTAAGGAAACTCAAATTTCAACCCACCAGAAATCTCATCGTGCACTTCTGTGTTAGACTGCTCGAAAGCTACTGACTGCTGTCGATTGGTCGCCGAGAGTTTTTATACCGTTGCACGATGCTTAAGCTCTATACGTAAAAAAAGTAAGTGGTATCTGTATTCAAGGGCGGGCAGGGTGAATTGGAAAGATGTCATAACTTTACACCCTGTTCCTCATACTATAGCAATATTGATATAGTTTCTCGCAAGTGTTGACTTAAGGTTCTGAGTATACGTACAAGAAAATTCTCAGAAGTAGCCCGGAGTACCAGGCTAATGGCAATAGACTCCATCGCTTATTACATGAGTTTTGTTATTGGTGGAATGCGATTTTCGGTACGATACACCTCGGTGTTTGAGAGAAATAAAGAATAATCCGGTTATTGCCACGGAAAGGCGTGAATATAGATAAAAAATAGTGTCCCGTCGTACAACTCCCGCCAGGAACGTAGTTCCTCACTCGATACTCGCACGCACACACTCGTATATAAAAGAAAGAGGCAGTGAGAGCGAAAGTGTCAATTTAATAGGCGTTTTTAATAGTGTCGTCTAGTATTAGTTTTGTGAAGCTCTAAAAAAATTGACGCCATCTTGGATTTTCATTATACTTCAAAAAGGAGGAGGTTATCAATTCGACATGCTTTTTTAATACATGTTCGGGCATAACTCTGTCATATATTGACGGTTTTGCAAAATTATTTTTTTGTTCGAAATGAGTTTATTCTGAAATGGTCCCATTTAAATTTCATATTGATCTGATGATGAATTTCGGAGACAGACAACGACACTCTTCAAATAATTACACAACCGTGATTGCTGCTATCGCATAAATATGTTTTGTTTTGACTCCGAGGATGATAAAATTTTGAAGTTGCGTAGGAGAGGCACTATAATTGAAAAGTAAAAAATAAAAAAAAATTCAACAAAAATCAACCGACTTCGGTAAAAACACTACAAAGGAAAAAATTACTTTAATTTCGGAAGTCAGTGATTTTGGATATGTATTTAATTTTTTTGTCACCGCGGTAGTTTTTTTTTTTTTGCAAATAGTTTTTAACCTCACTATCGGTTTTTGAAACCTCGATATCCATTTAAACTATCTCTCTCTGTTCGGTCAGTATAGTTTATCGCTTAAACTTTTTAAGTTGTCGAGCATTATCAATCAGCATATAATGTTTTCACTGCTGGGGCGCAAACCTCCTTTCCGTGAGAGGGAGTGGGCTATAAATCCACCATGCGAGCTCAGTACGGTTTAGTCACATGTCTACGAATCTTTGGTGTCAAGACATTCCGGCTTCCTCGCGATGTTTTCCTTCACTGTTTTGATTGCAGTGGTGACGTAATAATTTACGTAAAGTAAAATGCTGCTTGGGTTCGAGACCAGAGCTTGTAGCTCCCAGCTGTTACCACTGGGCAACTGTTCTCATAGTAGTCTCTAATAGTTGTCTAGGGATCTTCAGTATTATTTTAAGCAGATTGGTCACATTAGTGTTTTGAGTACCGGACCCTACAAGCGCTACAACCTCCGCATGTTTTCCTTAATATGTAAATTGTCTAGTCTCATTTCTGAGAGTAAAAAAATGGCAAATATCAAGGTGTTTTTAAGTCGCAAGTAATTATTAATACAACCTTTAATGTTGATCTCAAAAATCAGTAACAGGTTACTTACTATTACTTGGTAAGTTTGCCTTCCGCAATGTTATTAATTATTTTGAAAAACGTGTTTTTTTTTTAAAGATCTTAGTGTTGGATAGTCATGTGATGTGATTAGGACGTATTAGGTCTACAGGCTTAGCACGAGCACCGATTTTTCGACGGAAGAATGGACATGACTAATAACTAAATAACGTACAATAAGAGTTGCTAGATATCACAGTTATGCGTTCTAAACGAATCATGATTTTGTAGATAATCGTATATACTTTGTGGCCGTCGAGTAGACAGTTTGTTGGCAGTGTGATTTTGACAGTTTGGGAAGAAATATCCTTCTGAAATAGTCGTCGTCGATAGTTACAAGCGAAAGACAAAATGACAGATTGTTGAAGGATATTTACGGTGCGATGTCAAAAATGGAGAAACGAAATGTGACTTTGTATAGAAAAAGCACTGTCTATTCTTCGTAGAAATAGAAGGCGTCATGCTAAGCCTGCTGGTCCTAAAATATCTAGAGGATCATTTATCGCAGAAGTCGATGTTTTCAAATGCTTAAAAAATTCGGAACGTTCGAATCGTTAGGTCACCTCGAATTTATGGACCGGAATGTCCAACAGCAGTGAGAATTAGAATGGCTCTCATTTTGACGGTTCAACAATATTTATTGCGTTATGTACTTCGTTTAGCAGACAAATTTTTCGAACATACGAAGTAATGGATTACCAATAATAACCCTTCAAAAAAATTCATATTCTGATTTAGTATGTAACGCGCTTAGGGTGCTGGAGTGGGACATTGTCATTTCATAGTCCAACATTCCTGATGAAGTTTACCTTCACCTAAATTCTGTAGTAACAAGTACAAGTAAAATCTAAGTCCCGTAAAATTTTCAACACTCACGTACTATGTCAGCACTAACTGGTGGAGTCCGCAAGGGCCGATGCCTGCCAGGGGTTGCCTGCGAGTTGTTCGACAGAGATACCGTGGCCCCTGGCACACAGGCAACTGAAGAAACACGGGTGGGTCTTAGTCAGTTAAAGCCTGACACGCCCTCCTGCTCTAACCAGAGTGGGAGGGCGTGTCAGGCATCAAGTTATTTGATGAAATCCCACTCTCAAAAAAAAAAAAAAACACTCATGTACTTAGAAAAATTTCCTTTGAAAGATAAAAGAAATAATAAACATAAAATTCAAATGTCCCAGTTTGCATTTCACTTGTAAAGCAGCAGAATACGAAGACTTTCAATAAAACCTGATCATCACTGACGTGCACTTTCTGTTGACCTTGAACTTACAATGCGCAGGCGACGATCTTTGAAGATCTTTGAATGAACTTCAGTAATTTTACAAGCCTTTGGTACTGACTCATTCTTAGCTAGCAAGTTATTAGAAATATATTTGATTTTAGTTCATATGAAGTATCATCGGTCATCACTGACGTTCACTTTCTGATGACCTTGAACATACGATACGCGAGTGACGACCTTTGAGCGAACATTATGGTTCTTTCATAATCCTGTGTTTCCAGATCGCGGTACGTAATTAAAACCAAAATGGCGGATCTTGGTTCAACTTACGTGCTGCGATCTGTAATTTATATCCAAACTTCAGTACATGTTACATCAATGACTGTGCTAGAAGGTGACCTCATTCTTTTTCCGTGCGAGGCAACGAGTACACGCGCTCCTACCTTCGGTTGTTTTGTTCTGATTTTGGTTACACTTACGTGCCGCGATCTTTAGTGACCTTTGAACGAATTTTTGTAATTTTACAAGCTTTTATTTAATGATAGTGGTATTGACTCATGCTGAACTCATTACGATTTGAAAGGAAGCTAGTAGAAGTATATTTGATCATGTTTTAGAAGGCTCATCACTGACGTTCACTTTCTGATGACCTTGAACTTGCGATACGCGAGCGACGACCATTGAGTGAACTTTATAGTTCTTTAATAATCGTGTTACTGACTCATCATTGCTATTATTCTTAAATTTAGTCTTAGACATTTATATCACCAGCTTTTGCCTGTTGCTCCGCCCGTGTGTAAGCCGGAATTATTCCACGAGAACGCACTACCGGGAAAAGAAGAATCCTATGTAACCTAGATTCTGTGTACTAACTTTCACGCAATCTGTGAAGCGTGAAATAGTATTAGAGGGATAAACAGACTTACAGTGACGACCTGAGTGCTTACTCTCGAATATAATTCCGATAGATCGACATTGGAATTGTCAGTCAAACGTCAGGAATTGGCTGGACTCACTGAGTCTAGCCAATCCCTGACGTTTAACTCAACCAACTGACGTTTGACCAATGTCGATCTATCGGAATTATATTCCAGAGTAAGCACCCTGTAACGACTGTCAAAAATCCACGAATGACAGCCGGGGGCAACGGCTTAACGTGCTTTCCGAGGGACGGAGGGGTCTTGGTATGTGAAGATGGTCACCCATCCACGGACAAATAGCGGCAAGCGTAGCTTAACTTCATCGATCGACCCGTGCGGCTGTTATTACTTAGCCACATGACATGAGCATTCTCATCAGAACATCTAAAAAAAACTCTTAAGGTGAATCTTAACGACATTTTTTCCATACAAACTTCGGGAGTGTATAACTCCACTGTTCGACAAAGCATATCAAAAATTGAACATGGTATGGTTTTGTCTTTTTATTAATATTGTCTGTACGGACACAGAATACTAAAATAATAAGCCATTAAAAAGTCGGAGCCAACATAGGTTCGTTTTCTTGCTAATTTAACCTAACTTTGGGCGTGTTTAAGTAATGAAAGAAGTGTAAAATCTCCAATCCAAGTCGGTACCGACAAAGCACAAATATCGAAAAGTTCAATAAGCTTTATTGGTCATTGATTTATGCAGTGGTTTTTTCACAAAACCCGATCTTCCGAGGGACTTTTCTTATCTTTTTACAATGCTGTTTTACTATAAATGATCCTGTATTCCACTATATATAACGTTGTGCGTATAGACTCGCGTCTAACTGCTCATCACTGATACTACCTCTGTCGGACACAATGCCTGGTGAGACAGCGTGCATTTAGCCAGGCCCACCATTGAATTCGAGCCCGCGTCTAGATTCCCCTTAAGGAAGTCGTGGATTTCTGAAAGCAAACGACATCGCAAAAAAATAAAGCTACTTTAAATCGTGACGTTTTTTACGTCAAAACAAACCATTCTTACTTTCCGTTGATCTTGAACTCTGAAGATGCGCGGGCGCCGACCTCTACGGACGATGATCTCGTGACGTAATAAGATCTTATATTTAGATGTGTGTGTAATGTGATGCGCATGAGTGTTGTGACGTTTGTGATTGATGATCGTGACGTATGGTATGTTCGATGTTGTAATTTGTTGTTTGATGTATGTCTGTCAATGTCTTGTTTAATGAATGATTAGTTGGTATTATGTAATAGTTGTTTTTAAATGTTCAGGGAGGAATGATAAGATGAAGCTGAATACGATGTAGTATTTTACATGGAGTGACTGCGTATCCGGCCTTCACATCCAGTTAATGGGTAATACGGAACCGCTTGGTGAGACTGGTTGTCATACTTTCGGGCTTCTGGCGTCCCGTAACGACTGTCCAAAGATCTACGAATGACAGCTGGAGCTAATAGCTTTCCGAAGCGTGGAAGGGTCTTGGTATGCAAAGATTTTCACCCATCCACGGACCAATGCGGCGTCTGTAGCTTAACCTGATCGTTCGATCCGTGCGTTTAAAACTTAGCCACAAGCCCCCTAGATTATAGATTGCCTGTAATTTGAACAATTATAGGGACTAAACAGAATATTTTGGACTTGAAATACGTGGTACGTGAGTGACTTACACAGTTCTCCTTACCATATTAACTACGCAACATGCCTCTTTACTCTTTGCGGAATGTATTTGTTAAGGCGTTTGGACAGCATGAAATTCAGACATCATTGCGGTGTATGTAGAGAAGGCGTTTTTGTTTTTGTTAACATCTTCGTTACCACGGTAAATGGTTTAAACTTAATCGAAGTATTGAGGTCATTGATACATTAAACAAATTTAATTACGATCAAAATTATATTCGAAAAACCTTGCAATTGAAGAAAATATATTTTACAAAATATAATAGGATAATTGTAATTATCCTATCGTATTTTTTTTTCTATGTGAAAAATGTTGATATACAACATAACAATACGGACTTTAACGGCGTTATTTCTTATCTGAGTCTTAATAGAAACTGACCAAAATTTAATACTCAAAACACTTTTATACGTCATAATTTCATTTTTGAAATTCCTTACAGTAAAAATGATTTTCATGGTATCTTCGTAAATATCACTTCGAAAAATGTAAAAATAAATTAGTCGGATGTATCCCAATCTATAGGTGTTGATTTTGACGTAACAATAAAAAGTCTAAAATAGCGCAGCACCGAATTATTGCTTGGGACATCGATGTGCATTTTTTCTACCAACCGTATACATGTGTTTTCCTAGCTAGAACATTTTGGTTCTTCAATTCGAAACATAACTATGCTGGAAGACATAGTTACGAACGGTGGTATAACTTCCCTAAACGTTTTCGTGTATTTTCGGTCGTTTTAGTCAGCCCTAAAAACAGGAATGTTACAATACTTCAATTGTATAGATTTCATTACACTTTCTCTACATCAGATTACTAAGAAACTGGTTCGATCGTCATTAGGATGCTGTATCTCTGAACGTTGCTAACCTACTTATAAATCTGCAAGCGTACACACTTAGCGTAATGTATTACAGACTACTGCACTTAACTGGTGCACTTATAAAGTACTAGGTTTTGCCCGCTGCTCCATCCGCGTGGATGTCGGTTATCGCGTAAAAAAATAGCTTATGTCCTTCTTCATATCCCAGGCTATATCTCTGCCAAATTTCATGACGATCGGTGCAGCGGTTTAAACGTGAAAGCGTTACTTTCGCATTTAAAATATTAGTAGAGAAGTAGGGATAAACGATCTAAGTATCTGTTTCTTCTTTCTACTGTCCATTAAGACACTGATGCCCCGTACTTACAGATATTCATAATTATTATAAGACTACTTCTGGCATTTTCTTCAAAAAGTCAACTTCTGTTTTTTTTGCATTATTAATAAACCTAGTAAAAAAAAAATCACAACAGAGATTCCCAAATGACTTCGCTCTGGAGTTTAAACCTGGTGCTGTTCCACAAAACACTTAATATTGTGTTCAGCGTGTTCTGCTGTCTGGATGCTATAGGAGTTGATGGACGCTACTGAAAGTGCCAAGCTCTTAGCAAAATTATGGGCTGAATATAGATTGCTATCGACAAGCTGAGAAAATAAAATAAATGATTCTGGTGTTTTTTCGAAGATTTTGCGAAGAGTTTGTTGGCAGACTCTCTAAGCTACTGCCCATCAAACACCGCCACGCCTACCAATTCTGTGCATCTTGTATTAAAAAAAAAAACTAAAATCAAAAGTCACTGAGAGTGAGAATCAGCACTCTTTGAACGCCAAAATGACGGAAGACAGACCCACAAAACGCCCGCCCTTCACCATTTCGTAGGGCTTAAGCTGGGAAGAAGAAAAAACACAGCTCTCTGTTAAACTAGAAGACCTTCATTCTATACAATGGTATGCAAAGTAATTATCATTACGAAACACGAAATACTAACTTAAATTACTTGCCTTAAGTTAACCAGCTTATGAATGACATTGAAATCTATACTCGAGCCAGGATAAAAACAGAATTTAATACCTAAATAAAAGCCTCCAGACATATAAGGCGTGCCCGCTTACATGTGCAATCATGTTCATATAGCTGTACCTCGAATTCAAGCGACTGCTTGCGACCTTCAACAATTAATCGGTCCACCAAATCGGATTGGACGACCAACATAACAAACTACCTATGTTAACAGCCTTGGAAAACAGGCTACGCTGCCAACAGCTTCCTGCAGTCCTGGCTGCCATTGGTTGTTCTTGGAAAGTCGTAGGCCCGGAAGTCTGACAATCAATTCTACCAAGGAGTATCGTATTACCCAGAAACTGGGTTGTCGAAGCCAGATGGGCAGTCGCTCCATGTAACATACTGGTATTCAGCTACATCATGAAGCAGTGGTGGCTAAGTTTTAGTGGCCCCGACTTACGGGTCGTGGTTTCGGACCCAGGCAGGCACTTTGAGTAAATAATTTCATTACCACAACTCTCAAGACGATGAACGAAAACGTCTCCAGGAAACCAGCATGTTCTAGAACCAAATATTCGAAGACGTCTACCAAACCTCACTGAGTCCGCGTGGTGGATGGAAGTGGACCTTACCCCCTCCCTCTCACAGAGAGGAGGCCTGTGGCCCAGCAGTGGGAACTGTTATAGGCTGATTATCCATTACGAAGCTGCATCAGGTTAGATTGTAAGCTGACCCCAACATAGTTGGGATAAGGCTCGACATGGACGTATAATAACAGACCAGGGTTACACAATGGAAGCAAAAACTAAATATATTTTCAAAGGTAAAGTAAATAGTATGCCAGTTTGATTGTTGCCGTAACAATCCAATATGGCGGCCGTAATATCTAGGATATAGTGAGGTTGACTAGGCTAGAATGTAGGTAAGGACGTGATCAGATTGTGTTAGTAGTTTGAGCTTTAGTTTAAGACTATTTTACGAGTTTATATTTAGATTTATGGAGTACAGTTATATCCGGGTCTGAGTGTACCCAGGTATGTGAGATTTTTTTATATATTTCGATCGGAAATCCTTGAATCGAGTTTCGTGAGTATATGTTAAACACTTTTTTCGTTGCTAAGTAATAACAGCTACACTGGTAAGCTACGCTTGCCGAGGTGACCATCTTTACAACCAAGACCCCGTGTCTCGGAAAGCACGTTAAGCCGTTGGCCCTACGCCTAAACTCTCTCCGGTCGTGTCGAATTGCCGTCCAATCGGATTATGAGAGTGAAGGAGCGCACCTGTGTCGGCGCATACACTGGTGCACTTATAATATCTCCCGCGCCGAAGTCTAGTCTCCGTTGAGATTGGCCGCCATAGCCGAAATACGGTCGGTCGGTTCGGTCCCGCACTGGACCCGCATGTTGAATTATGGCCCACTCCTTGATAACAAGAGGCGTGTGTCCCAACAGTGGGAACATCAAAACCTTATTATACAAGCTCATATGCGTCTAAGCAGTAACTATAATGCCTTCTGTTGTCAAGCGAGCAACTTTTAAAGGGCATCCCAAAGACAAATACAATCTTAGGTATAGCCAAAGAGGTATGTAGACAATACATTATTGCCTTTGTATTATGCAGGCAATGGCCATTGTTGTTGCATTTGTAAAAACGAATAACTTTTTTTTAACGTAAGACGAATGTATAGTGTTGTCACGGACTTGACTTAGTACTCACCATGCGCAGATTAATAATAACTAGTGACCGACCATAGTTTCGTTTTCGGCCAAAAAATTGTGATTCGGCTATATTTCCGGTTTCGGCTAAACTAGCCGAAGGTTCGGCCAAGCCGAAAATCAGAACTTCGTGAATGGTCGCGGGTCATTCGGCCTACTTCGTAAAGCTCGGCAATATCAGGTGACGTTCGGCTAACATCGGGTTTCACTCAGCTGACATAAACGGACGCGATTTAGTTATGAAGTGGAAAAGTGAGGTAATGATGTATTTTTTCTTCACGCGCATGCCCGTATACAGCAGAAATATTAAAACAATTCAATGTTTATACAATTTTCGTCTTCGACCGAAAATAAGACAAAAGCCGAAACTGTTTTTTTCGTTTTCGGCTGAAAATAAATTTTCGATCGACCAAATAATAACCCTACTCTACAGTCGGGTAAAAAAGAGCTGTAGTTAAGGTACGACAAACATCTTTGTAGGTACCATGGCGGTGCTGCTTGAGACATATCGAGACATGGGTCTCGATATGTGCTGATCTTATTTGAAATCCACATAATGTGGTTGCGCTATAGCCCACCGAATTCAACTTTACTTACCGTCTTTTTGTGTTTTTTGTACGTCAGTGTCAGATTGTATGTTGATTATTGATTGTATGTAAAGATGGTCACCCATCCAAAGGCCAACCGCGGCAACGTAGCTCAACCTGATCGATCGAGATTGCGATTGATAGTAAGTATGTTACGCAATTAGGGTGCTGATCAATGTTTGTTTACCTTTTCGACAGACATTTTTGAAACAGACTGCAGGTTCTATCTTACGTCACTATGTCTTTACTCTGTACACGTCCTTACGCTGCAGCATTTGCCATTTAGTTTAATTTATAACTATTTAGTTGCCACACTTGGACCGATTTCATAACGAATCTAATTGTTGTGGGAAGGGGCCATTTTGTATTGAGTACTCCATTTCTTGGTAGACTTGTTTTTAGTTGTTATTAACTATAATGCATTGCAGTGGTGGCTCATAGTCTTGTGTAGTTCGTGAACGATGAACGAATAGGAATCGTTTCTTAGCACTGTACTAAAAGAAACGTTTTCGAATGCTGACTTGTAATCGGTCTATTATATATTATATAAAACTTTGTAAGTTGTACTTCTAGGTTTTTAATTGCTTATTGCTCTCAGATGGACCTTGAAAACACCTTTGGGCTTAAGCTTAAGTTAAGACTAGCTGTGCCCGCGACTTCGTCCGCGTGGATTTTTCTAAAATAAAAGTAGCCTAAGTTACTCCTTATTACATCAGCTAGCTGCCAGTGAAAGTCCCGTCGCAAAAGGTCCAGCCATTTCAGAGATTAGCGGGAACAAACAGACAGACAGACAAAAATATATGCATGTAGCAAAAAGCGGTTATTTTAATATTACAAACAGACACTCCAATTTTATTTATATGTATAGATAGAAGATATAGATGTATAGATTATTTGTTCTAAATAGTTTGAATTGCTGATTTTTTCCTCAAAAGCTAGAATGCTCTTTAAGCATCCAATCTAATACCAAATCTTTAATTATTAATGTTTTAAACAACGACCTTGTTACCACATTATTTAAATTATTGACCCTGCTAATATCCTTTGTCCTTACTCGGATATTTTTTCTACAAAAATTCCTCTTAGCAAACCGACGTCATATCTTATAAAAACTAACAAATATATGCTGGAACGTAAATAATTAATTTAACACGGTAACTGATACAGAAGCGGAAGTTTAAAATAAGCATATAACCTTGACTACCTTTACATAAGTTATAAAAAAGTTAATCACGCGTTTAGAATGAGGCGTGGCTACTATAAAAACCTTTCTGTGTTATTAAAAAGTAATTATTGACAGTATTGGCTGTAAGGAAGTCTTGTCTTTGCCTTTTATGTTTTATTGGCAAAGGTATTAGACTATAATGCTAATAAGTAAGGAAAATGTCTTTGTGTTTAGGGTTGGGATATAAAACTGTATCAAAATTATCGATGTTATTTACTAATATAAATATTTTTATCTTAATTCATTGAATGTCAGTGTGCTAAGGTCGACGGCTTAAAAATTGAACTTGACATTTTGAATCGAATAATAGCTACGATTATCTTGTATTTGTTTTAAATAATCGAAGTAACTACCGATTCGATTTGATCGGTTTCATTGTTCGAAATCATTCGTGATTTGCTAAGTCAATGCTCTTGTGCTTGTGGGAAGTAATAAATATGTATGTATGTAATGTGTCGAGATATGAATCAAAGGAAACAACATAATGTATAAAATTACTATTTCATTTATTCACACATCCTCGCCTCTGTTAGCCTGTATTTTTTCATATAATTTATTTACAAAATCCAAAACTTGAGTATTACTTTTTTGGTATCTACATTTTTATCACAGTTTACCATGCGTGTCCACTGAGTCCATGAGCGTAAGCGAGGGGGGCGGCGTGGGCAACACCGAAGGCGGCACCGTGGGCAACACCGTAGGGGGCGGCGTGGGCAACACCGAAGGCGGCACCGTGGGCAACACCGTAGGGAGCAGCGTGGGCTACGGCCAGAGGTGCGTGGACCACGGGAGCGGGGTGGGACTGGGAGAGGGACTGGCTAACGACGGTCTGGCTGGAACCGTAGGCAGGCGCGAAGTACGCGAGCGCGGGGCCAACACCGTGAGCGGCGTAGCCAGGGGCACCATAGAGGGCGGGGCCGGCGGCGACCACGGGAGCGTGACCGACCAGCTGCTTAGCGAGCACGGGGGCGACGCCAGCGGCGGCACCGTCCAGCTGAGCCTCAGCGGTCTTCACAGCGTCGACCGTTTGCCAGGAGTGGTCGACAGCGGCGTTGACGGCCTGTCCGTGGAGCTCGGAGGCCTGGTCGTGGTATTCGCGGGCGGCATCAGAGGCGGCGCGGACGTGGTCGGAAGCTTCAACATGGGCGTCGATGGCGGCACCCTGGATGTCTCCGGGGGAGATGGTGGGGAGGGCTGGGGCGGCGTGGGCAATGGCTACCGGGGCGTGGGCTACGGCGTATGGAGCCGCGTGGGCTACGGCGTACGGAGCCGCGTGGGCTACCGCGAGACCGGCATGACCGATGAGGCCATGGCCATAGGGTGCTCCGTAGGGAGCTCCCAGCAGACCGGAGGGCGCGGCTGCGGCGCAGGCGAGGACGGCGGCGACAATCTGTGAAAGAATACCGATTTAAACATCGATTATATCACAAGCGATCCCTACATAGATATGTCGAATCACATCACTAATCACAACACTGTAACACGCAAACACTAATTTTAAATTTGGAATATTATTAATTGCTAAAGCACTAAAGAGTTTGTAAGTAAGGAAACTCAAGTTTCAACCCACCAGAACTCTCATCGTGCACTTCTGTGTTAGACTGCTCGAAGGCTACTGACTGCTCTCGATTGGTCGCCGCGAGTTTTTATACCATTGCACGTTGCTTGAGCTCTATACGTAAAAAAAGTAAGTGGTCTGTATTCAAGGGCGGGAAGGGTGAATAGGAAGCGCGAAACATTTTTGACTGATAGATTCGTATGTCGAGGAAATGGTCGGCAACTTTTAAAAATTGGAACGACGAAGTTGCATTCGATTTAATTTGAATAATATCAACGTTCCAATTATAATTTAAGTTATGGTAATACCTTTTTTATGAGGTACTGAGATTCGGTGCAGTTATTTTGCTTTTGGAATAATTCGATATTTCAAATGTCGTTTGCAGTAACGAATTTAATTTAATAATCTGAACTATATTAGTTATTGAACTTTCAAATGACAAGGGAACCTTTAGATTTATTATTGATGTTAATTAACAAATTCTCATAATAATTTTAATGTCAACAGATTGCCCTCGTAAATTATATCTTTCAACTATACATACTAATTTAATAATATTCAACACATCGTTTTTGTAATTACATTTTAAATGTTCTTTAGAAACGTATTACGCAATATGAAATAATATTTCATTCTTTGTTCTAGCAGTTTTTCTTCCGAAATAGCGGGCAATGCTTACTTCCTCAAAAACTCAACGAAGCATTTATTTAAATAAAAGCAATTACTGAAACTTTTGGCTGGTCAAGGAGTCGTATAGTCAGATGGATTAAGCTAATTGCCCATTCCAAAGCTTAGTAGGTTCCTATGGGAAGTACGGGCAAGAATCCTTACATAATTATGCGCAATTTTTGTAAAAAGTTGATAGCTACCAACATATTTTATGTATTTCGTTTATCATTTTATTGATATTTTTTTGAAATGTCTAGTTTATTTTGGGTTGGAATTGTTTTATATATATTCATATTATGATTTCTTAAATAATTACGCTGTCGTCTAGATTGTGAATGCTGTATATTTCAAATATAATTATATTATTGTTTTCTATTAATTTTTTGTGTGTACTGCTGTTGGTGCACCAAATAAACAAATAAATTACGGATTTGACATTCAATACCATAACAGAAACACACTATTTAACCATAGACGAAAAAAAAATCAAAACGTCATTTCCATAGCGGCCATGTTTCTTTTGATGTAATGTAACGCCTAATTACAATTTACATGTTTTTAGTTCATTGCCATGAGTTTTAATTAGCACATTTTCTCCACTTAAGATTAGGTTGTTATGTAGTAAAACATACATCGTTACGAAGCAGCCTTAACATTGTATTATGGTTCCAGTTTCAACTGAAACTCAAAGCATTAAAGGCACTTTTTAAGTGTCAAAAAGTCAGTTAGTCAGAAAGTTGAAGCTGAGCCGAAGAACGGGCAAGAAACTACAAGGGCAGTCTTTAAATCAAGATGTTAGAAAATCCAGGGTACATTATTCATGTTAATTTTTTAAGTGAGGACAATGTTAAAACAATGAAGAAACAATTCCAAATATAAGATTAAAATATGCCCTTCGGAATTCTTCCTACGTTTTAATCAAATTAGAAATTAATAAAAATATAAAAATAATTAAAAATCAAGTCTTTGAAAACGATTTTTTGAATACACACAGCATCTGTTTATCACATTGCATAAATTCCTACACAAATGCAGTAAAAATCTGGTCCTTCTATAATATTCTATAATTCGGGTCAAAAAATTCAGTTTGCTTTCAGTTCCCATAGTTTTGATCGGAATCTGCTATTATTTATTGTGTTAGGTTGAGCAAAAAAAAAAACAAATTATATCGAAAAAAAAATACCGAGTCATTTATTAAATTACGTTCATTGCTCCGGCGCCATCTTGTTTAAAATCAAAACATTGATTTATTTAAATGCCATTGAAAGACACAGAAAACACATAACGTTTATCTTTATTTTCGCGAATAGAAACACAAAATTATCTAAACTTCTGATAAATGATTTTATACGTCAATAATATTTTTAAAGCTAGATGAGGTCGGCGTGTTCTATCTGACTACTCTGAGAAGACAGGCCGAAACAAACTCAGATGTCAGTCTCTTTTAAATCCAGACATAATCTTGGTCATACCATGTGAAGACGATGTGGGTTGGTGTCTGAAATGGTCTTTTGAGAAAATAACCACGCAGATTGAGTGGACGCTTTTATTAGTAATCATGCAGCTCATTAATTGTTGTAACTTTAATAGTGTATAAGAATTTTGTGGCCGTACCTACACTGTTTCTCAAAATACAGGTTATAACCTAGTTTGAGAAGTAGGGTATTAAAAAAAACAACCGACTTCCGAGAAAACACTATAAAGTGAAAAATTACTTTAATTTCGGAAGGCGGTGACTTTGGATATGTATTTAATTTTTTTGTCACCGCCTTCCGAAATTAAAGTTATTTTTCACTTTATAGTGTTTTTTCGGAAGTCGGTTGCTTTTTTGGAAAAAGTTTTTATTTTTCACTTTTTAGTTATAGTACCTACCCCACTAATTCGAAATTTCATCATCCTTGGGTTCAAAACAATGCATATTTATGCGATAGCAGCAATCGCGGTTGATTTGCTGTTATTTTATAAAGAGTTCCGTTGTCTGTCTCCGAAACGCATCATCAGATCTATATGAAAAGCACGAGCTTTCAAATTAAAAAAGAATCATCAAAATCGGTTCACCCAGTCGAAACTTATGAGGTAAAAAACATAAAAATTAAAAAAACATACAGTCGAATTGAGAACCTCCTCCTTTTTTTGAAGTCGATTAAAAAAACAGTACAGATTTGACAAACAAGACAAACCTATCTAACTAAGTAACTCACTACCCACGGATTGTTGCTGTAACTATCTGTAATTTTTGATGAATAAATACATATTATTATTACTATTATAGCTTAACTCAGAACTTAAAGAGCACAACTGATTAGAATCTAAGTACATAGTTGCGTAAGTATATGTCTAAGGTAAAGTTCACGGAACTAGCCTATACTCGCGTTCCTCTCTCTCGCTTGGCTAATATCCTGTAATACTGGGCTAAAACCGGTTATTTTAATGTACGTATTTCTAGCTTTATTTACCAATGTATCTAATATCTATGCGGGACAGTGTACTCTAGCCCTTTTGACGTGGTCTTAGTAAATTATTTGGTCTTTGTTGAAATATGTATGTTCAAATACTATAGTATACTTTCTAAATCCTATTTAGAGTACTGTAGCAACAGAGAAGAAAGAAGAGAAGAGTGGTGGCCCAATGAAATCCCCGACTTACGAGTTGTAGATCGGGATTCGAACCAGGGGGCCTACTTTCTAAGCACGAAATCCGTAATCTCGGTCGAAGTTACGGGCGTTTCCTTCACCGTATCACTTAAGGACCTATGATTAGTTTTGTGTTCCAAACTAAGAATGAATTACTACACGATTAGACAGGGAGTAGGGACTACTCCCTATATGGTTTTACCCGTCCAAAAAAGTTAATTAATCAGCTGTAGGAGTCACTTTCGAGTTTTGAATTATTTTGGACGGGCCCGTATTTTCGTTGACAGAGTTAGAGAGTATCCCCTCAGCGTTGCCAGACGTCCCGATCTTCGCGGGACGTCCAAAATTCAATTGTCCACGTTGAACACTGTGGATTACTGAAAAGAAAAAAGAAATTTTACGTATATAAAAAAAGTCTGCTGTTTCATAGAAAAGTTAAATACCTACGCGGTCAAAATGTATGGAACAGCTGATTTTTTTTTGTATTACCGACGAAAAATTTCTGCGCTGGGGGGTCTAAAATGATATGCTGAATTCATGGTTACAGTTTGCGCACTGGTTAAAAACTTATCCTGTAGCTGGAAGTTTAATAGCACTTATAAGTACGTTTTGTTGTCGTAATCTGTTATCTGAACGGTAATATGAGTAGCTAAATACGCATCTAAATGGCCATTTGAAAAGCGTCAGGCTCATAAAATTACAATAAATACTAATGATATGTTCCGAGATGAATGAATTAGGTAAGTGAAGATCGTGATGCGTGTGTGAATGGAGGATTATAAATGCAACCTAGCTTTTGCCCACGACTCCGCCCGCCGTGGATGATAGTTATCGCTTAAAAAAATAGCCTATGTCCTTTTCCATTACCCAGGCTATATCTATTTAAAATTTCATGACGATCGGTTTAGGCGTGAAAGCGTAACAGACATTTCTGTCTGACAGAGTTTCAGTCAGCGTGTCAGACTTTTACTGACTAAAACCCACCCGTGTTCCTTTAGTTGCCTGTGTGCCAGGCGCTTTGGTATGTCTTTCAAACAACCCGCACCTCTGGCAGGCATCGGCCCTTGCGGACCCCACCAGTTGATGCTGACATCTCTTTGAGGCGCGCGTGGAACACAACGAGCCGTCGACCCGGGTTTAGTCCTTAGCGGACAGCGAGCTGCCCATTACTCGCCATCCGCAAGCCCGCGCCTACGGTGGCCGGGAATCAGCCTGGGATCCCCGACGCCCAGGGCGTCTCCTGCTGCGACTAGGGCCGTGAGGGCGCATATACTGCTCCTCCTTTACGTGCGCTGCCTCCCTCTTCGCGGGCATAACTGCTTCGTAGAAGGAGGCGTCGGCTTCCCATGCACTCTCGCTCCTTCCCATGGCCCGGACCAGGGCCGGACGCGAGAGATCGCCGCCGCCGATCGCCTCCACAAGGACACGGCGGAGCTCCGCCCAAGCCGGGCAGACCTCCACCGTATGCTCCACCGTGTCCTCAGGGCGATAACACGGAGGGTTGAAAATACAGTACGCGATAAAATCCCGACTCTCGACATCGACTCCGTGTGGTGCCGGGCGTAAAAGAATAGCACCATCACATTTCTTCCCGTGGGTGTCGTAGAAGGCGAATAAGAGACTTATTTTACCACCGTAATGCGATCGTCAATCCGCCTGCCAAGCGTGGCGATTATGGCAAATCCTTTCTATTTTCCTTTTAGATATTCCTAGATTCCTATCTCCCCTTTTGGGGGAGGCTTATGTCCAGCTGTGGAGGTATTTCGGCTGATATGATAAAATCCCGCCGAGATTTTATTACGTCCGCGTTAACGTCAACTTACCTCGGGAGTAATTCTGTCATAGTGAGGGTAGCTCCATGCATTAATAGTCTATCAAATCTAGTGAGATTGAAAGCCACTAACCAGTCATGAAAAGGGTCTAAATACTAAGTAAAATGTAATTAATGTGTTGCAATTTTCTATTTCGTCTGTGAATGTAGTTCTATAAATCAACTGGCCCAGACGTTGATGCAAGTTATTTAAATCTCGCTGGAGTTTTCCTTAGACCACGGTTGGGGACCAATTCTACAATATACATACATAACATCACACCTTAATTCTCCGAATGATTGGGTAGAGGTGTATCTACAGTACAGGGGGCCTACTCCCGAAGTCCGTCGTTTCGGTCGAAGTAACGGGCGTTTCGAAGATTAGTTTGGAGCACGAACTAAGAATGAATGCCAACATGATTTGACAGCTGTCCCTACTCCCGATATGTTTTTGCCCCGCAAAAAAAGTTAGTTAATTGGCTGTAGGATTCACTAAGAAGTTTCGAACAACTTTTGACCGGCCCGTATCTTCGTTGACAGACTTAGAGAATAGGCTCCTAGACGCCAGCACATCAAGGTACCCCAATTTGTCAAATTTCTTTGATAGATTTTCAACTTTATAACATAAGCGCAAGGTTCATGTTCAATTGGGAACGTTTGACAGTTTGGGGTAGCTTGATGTGGTGTGGGAAGAGGGAGGCGGCGCACGTAAGGGAGAGGCAGTATATGCGCTCTCACGGCCCTAGTCGCAGCAGGAGACGCCCTGGGCGTCGGGAATCCCAGGCTGATTCCCGGCCACCGTAGGCGCGGGCTTGCGGATGGTGAGTAATGGGTACCTCGCTGTCCGGTAAGGACCAAGCCCGGGTCGACGGCGCGTTGTGTTCCACACACGCCTCAAAGAGATGTCAGCATCCACTGGTGGGGTCCGCAAGGGCCGATGCCTGCCAGGGGCGCGGGTTGTTCGAAAGAGATACCGTGGCCTCTGGCACACAGGTTACTGAAGGAACACGGGTGGGTTTTAGTCAGTAAAAGTCTGACACGCCCTCCCGCTCCACCCAGATCGGGAGAACTTACTTGATGATTTCCCACCCTCAAAAAAAAAGACTAGTTTTGTAACTGAGAATTTCGTAATCAAAAAACCACAATAATACAGTCGCTTTGAATTTTATACCTCCTCACAAAAATTATAGTGCAAGCCATGTCCAAGAACGAAGAAAATATATGACTCAGCATTGAATTTGCTTTGCGCTCCACCCATCCACTGCGTAGGTACCACGTGACTTTTATACAGAAGTCGGCCAAGGCTTTGTATACGGCCTACTTATTATTATTTTTTTTTGCATTCTATAAATTATTAAGGTGATTAGTGATTACTTACCGTCTTGAAATTATATATTTTGATTAAGTGTTGGGTGGTATTGTTTAAATGTCTTTTTATTTATTTATGTATACAGGATGTAACAGAAACCCTATTGCTATCCTTAAGCACTAAAGATAATAGCTGGTATAGAATCACTATACGTAGTTTCAGCTCCAAATAAAATACTCTAAGAATTGATACCAACTTTTCGGTTTTATATGTTTCTTAAATTCAAATCATAACAAACGTGTCACGTGGCACTACGTAGGTCAATAACTTACCACGTTACTTGCCAATATCACGATAAATCTCTTCCGAGCGATGTTTTTATTTCAATTTGAAAAGTTCGGTTTATGGTATCAATGTATTAAAAATTCTCATAACTTCCGAACATGTAGAGATAGGATTAAAAAACCATTCCAATATCGTTTGATATCATCCAAAGAAGCCGTGCCCTTGGTATGTATATACCCTTTCCGTTACACGTTGTACCAACTCGATAGATACACAGCATTAACCTACACTCATTCCCATAATTATAGACCTCTCTCAGCTTAACATACCAAGACCCCTCCGTGCCTCGGAAAGCACTTTAAGCCGTTTGTCCCGGCTGTCATTCGTGGATCTTTGACAGTCGTTACGAGTCGTCAGAAGCCCGAAAGTATAACAACCAGTTTTACCAAGGGGTCTCGTAATACCCAGTAACTGGGCTGTGGAGGTCGGATAGGCAGTATTCAGCTGTATCCGGTTAGATTGGAAGCCGACCCTAACATAGTTGGGATAATGCTAGGCTAATGATGATGTGTGTAAATTAAAAGAAAGCATGATGCATGAAACCAGTAGAAATGAGGATATTGGTTGAAATTGTTTATTGGTTATTAGATAATGGTCAGAGATCGGAAATTCGGATGCGTACTCACCTAAAGTTGAAATGTTGGCTAATATGGAACGCGCTTTTGTATCGAAAATATTCTAAATTTACGGTAAAAAAAAATATATTTTAACTAACACATACATACCACCCCTTCTTTTACAGACTACCTACATTTACATATTTGCATCGGGGTTAATTTTAAATAAATATGCATCTGAATAGTTATTCAATCCTAATAATTTAGTCGCTTCCATACTATAAACCTGACTAGTTATGCATTCCCTGTATTCCTGGCATCCAGGGTTTTGTTTACAAAAATATATATATAAGAAGCCGCTTCCATAATTTCATAACTAAAAATTTACTTTAGGTAAATATGCATCCGAATATCCGATCTCTGATAATGGTTAAAAAAAATATCGATAAATATATTGGTTGAAAATATTAGTTAATATTTTTATTCAAGTAGTTAACTGCAACATAGTGGTTGAATATTCTACTAATGCATGTTGAAATTGTTAAGTTAAACTCAACGAACTTTCCTTCAGATGCTTGAGTGAATTCGCATAAGTTGCATTATATATAATATGTTTTTTCGATGTAGGTTAAGATTTAGGATATACTATGTATTTTTATAGGATGTAGATTGAGGATTAGCATGTAAGGCCACTCTGTCGCATTGGATCGCAGATCTGTAATGGTAGTAGTCGGTAAGATTTGCGTAAACAAATAAATAAAATAAATAAATTCATACTTGAACAGGCTTAGGACTGACTAGCATTTATTTTGATTAGATATTCGAATATTTTTAACACGTGAGAGTATCATTATTTCAAGTATCATTATTTCATTTCGGCATGTATTATATAGTTATTCAATCCTAATAATTTAGTCGCTTCCATACTATAAACCTGACTAGTTATGCATTCCCTGTATTCCTGGCATCCAGGGTTTTGTTCACAAAAAATATATATACAATATGTAACAAAAACCCTGTTGTTCCTTTTAGGGACGTATATACTTACCTACAAGCACAACATTTACGAAGTTATAATTTAAAAAAGAAGCATTGGCTAGTCGAGAGTTCAATATCAAATAACTATTAAAATCGATATATTCAAAGAAATTTTTAACAGTATCTGAATTTACAAGTATCCTTATTTCGCACAATAGACTACAAGCTCGCCGGCTTTCTTTGATCTAATCAAAATCAGTTAAACATTACAAATTTTCATAATAAAAAAATTATTTTAATTATTTTTGTTGAACAGTTTTTATAAATGACTTGCTTTATTACGTATGTATACCGATTCTGAAAACGTGGGTAGAAGGAACAACAGGGTTTTTGTTACATATTGTATAAGAAGCCGCTTCCATAATTTCATAACTAAAAATTTACTTTAGGTAAATATGCATCCGAATATCCGATCTCTGATAATGGTTAAAAAAATATCGATAAATACATTGGTTGAAAATATTAGTTCATATTTTTATTCAAGTAGCCACGACCCGTGGTGTGGTGGTCCCGTGGTTAAATATTCTACTAATGCATGTTGAAATTGTTAAGTTAAACTCAATGAACTTCCCTTCATACTTGAACAGGCTTAGGACTGACTAGCATTTATTTTGGTTAGATATTCGAATATTTTTAACACGTGAGAATATCATTATTTCAAGTATCATTATTTCGTTTCGGCATTTGTTAAAACATCTTAACAATCTTCACATTAATCGAAAACAATACAACGCGACGACACGGCTTTTTTACTCGAATAACAAAACAAAACTAACCTATTCAATCAATCAACCATTAACCGACCGAAATATTTGTTAAAAATATCACTTGCGTTTATTTAGAATAAAATATCCCCAACAGTATTTTTAAGAAGTTGAAATGATATTTTTATTCGACAATGTTAATTTTGTTTATCGAATATCATAATTAATTTTAAATATTCGTTCATTTTAATGGTTGACCAGCATGTCCTAAAACAGGATTGGCGAACATCATAACCTCTGCTAAACATTTAAAAAAAATCACATGGCATTGACTACTAGAAAAAAAAAACCTAAAAACTTTCACAATAATTGGTAGTGTTTATTTGCGAACAGAAATAGAATTGTACCTACTATTATACAGTAATGAACATCACACCATTTATATGAAAGAACAAATTCGTACAGGTTCTTGTGTGTCTTGGTATTTTGTTCATAGGTGGTATATTAACTTTTAGCAGTACGGTTTCTGAAAGTAACGACTCGGGCTTAAGAAGATGAACATATCCCACTCAGATTTCTATGTTTGTTGCTGTGACATAGGCTGGCCCATATATAGGATAAGTTTTTAACCAGTGCACTAACTGTAACCATAAAATCAGTATATCATTCTAGACCCCCCAGCGAAGAAATTTTTCGTCGACTAAACAAAGAAAAATCAGCTGTTCCATACATTTTGACCCGCGTAGGTATTGCAGTTTTCTATGAAACAGCTGATTTTTTTGTACAATCGACGAAAAATTTGGTCTAGAATGATATGCTAAATTAATGGTTACATTTTGCGCACTGGATAAAAACGTATCCTGCAGACATATATCACCACCACCGACGTTGCAACTTGTAACTCTGGTTTTATTTAATAGGTTATTAGACGCTAGTCTACACGCACAACGTTATTGAGTGAGATGCAGGATCATTTACAGTAAAACAGGCGCGTACAAAATTAAGAAAAGTCCTTCGGAAGATCGGGTTTTATGAAAAAACCACTGCATAAATCAATGACCAATAAAGTTTATTGAACTTTTAGATATTTGAGCTTTGTCGGTACCGACTCGGTTTTTCAGATTTTACACTTCTTTTATTACTTAAACACGCCCAAAGTTAGGTTAAATTAACAAGAAAAACGAATCTTTGTTGGGTCATAACTTTTTAATGGCATTTTACTTTAGTATTCTGTTTCCGTACAGACAATATTAATAATGAGACAAAACCATAACATGTTTAATTTTTGATGTACATTGTCGAACACTGGAGTAATACACTCCCGAAGTTTGTATGGAAAAAATGTCGACTAGATTCACATTAATAACAAATCCTACAGAAGCTACGATTCTATTAACGTAAACAAAATTGCAATATCCTGAGAAGTTATTGTAAGTAGCATATCTAACTTTTTCGCACGACTGTGCCTTTTAAATTTAAGCCTAAATCTAAATTAGGTAATCATTAAAGTAGCCATCATGTTGTAATTAATATTCGCCTAATCTGATTGAATAAAAAACATTGTGAATCGGATCAAGTTTTCGGAAAACAGTTCCGTACATATTTGCTTTTAATTAGGTATTACTTTTAGTTCGAAAATATTAGTTGTAGAATATCCTAGGTAGAAGTACTTTTTCTCTCGTAACGCCACGTCAATGATTTCATTACTATTAGTAAGTTTGTACAACCACATCATTTTAAAAACTAGACGAGGTCGGCGTTTCCTATCTGGCTACTCTGAGAAGAAAGGCCGAAACGAACTCAGAGGCCACAGTCTTTTAGTTCAGACATAATCTTGGTCAGATCATGTGAAGAAAATGACGATTGTAGCCTGAAATGGCCTTTTAAGTAAAGAACCACACAGATTGAGCGAACCTGTCCAATCAGGGCATGAATTTGTCAGTTAATCAAGAACGTAAGGACCCCGATTCCTTTGGCAATTCAAAAGTACCTTTTAGTTTTAGTGCAATAAATGTTTTGAGGTTTTGTTTGTCTGAACAGAATTTTTTGCAGTTATTGAATCGTCTGTCAAAAATGAGAGAGACGTACGAAGATGTGGTGTTTAATTTTTATTTATTTTATTTATTTTTTTTATTTTCCATAACACTTAACCTATTACATAATTGATTTTAGCCACACAACGAAAACCTCTCAGAATTTATCTTTGTGATGGCGAGACGGACGAATACGGACCCTAAAGATATTACAGGGGTTAAGAAGGTGCGTTTTGGGGACTTAAAAAAAGGTTCCTTTATTTCACTACGGGACCCAAAAAAAGGCGTGCTTTACCGATCTATCCGTTTGATCTAAATTGAACACTTGAATTATTATTTTTATTCTTTGATGTATACTAACTTTCTAAAGATTATTGCGATAGTTTTATATATAATTTAAATGCGTCCATTTTAATTTTAATTAGTAGGTAACTGTAAATTAAATTTTGAACGAAATGCAATTTTGAATTTTAGCAAGCGTAAAGTTTCGTAATTTATACAATTCGAAATTAAATTTAAGCGTAGATCGCTTAGGTGTTTTTGTAATTTTTCGTGGGACTTAAATACTATTTACGATTTTCAAAAACCGTAATCTAACAGTGGTTTGGTTGATTAATGTACAGGTCACAATGTCATGTCGACAAAAGATGTCATGTGGCCGATTCCTATAATTTACTTACAGTTGTAGGTTAAAATTAAGACGCTTGTATCTTTACCAATATTGAAGCAAAAAACCTAAAACCTTCGCATAGTAGACCCCCATTTAGAAGTAGCTATCACATATAAAATTAGCTTACGAAACTATTCATTTACCCATTTTAGAAATGAAAAATGCTATCATTGGTAAGCAAAGCTACTCGTTTTTGTTTATAGGAACCGAGGATAAGTCAATTAGTCAATACGATGTCAAGCGTGACGACCAATTTTCGTTTCTGCTTTTGACACTTGGGGGTAAACATTTGTACATAATTATAATCATTAAAATCATCAATACCTACAACCTTCTAAGTTCATTAAATCGAGTGTACGACTAAACGCCTGCAGTCACTACGCCGACAGACTGAACACCGACAAGACTTTACTTCGATGGGACTCTTCGCCGACAGGACTCTTCGCCGACAGGGCGAACGGGTATCAAGACGGATAGTACCTTGCGCTACTACTAAATAGTCAAGTAATTGCCACTAACATGGAACTCTGCTCGCGCGCAGTTTTTTTTTTTTTTGAGGGTGACAAATCATCAAATAACTTCTCCCGCTCTGGGTGGAGCAGGCTCGGCTCGCGCCCGGTTGGTCGCAATTCTAACCTAACAACCGCTGATGAGCCCTGTCGGCGAGGAGTCTTGTCGGCGAAGAGTCCCGTCGAAGTAAAGTCTTGTTGGTGTTCAGTCTGTCGGTGTTTAGTCGTATACTGCATTATATCCCATTGAATGAGTATTAAAGTCTATTTTATTTTTTATTTTATCTTATTTTATTAAGTTTACCAACAATTGTTCACACTGAATACAGTGACATAACACATTCTTAAAATTAAACTACAGCGCAACAATTACTTATATGTAAACACCACATGCATAAAACAATGAATTAAAGAAATGAGCTAACTTACTCAGTAATAAGCGCCAATATACAATTAAATTAAATAAATATTTGTAGGTAATAGTAAAAAATGGTCACATTGTAAATGGAAATGAAAATAAAATTGGTGAAAAATGTACACATTTTACAAATACATAACAAAATTCATTAATTTATGACACTGACAACATTGGTACAATAAAATTAAAAGTTATAATAAATTGGTAAATTGATAAATTAATTATTAACAGTGGCAGGTGTATAAAAAGAGATAAAATGCAGCATGACCAATTTTATCGCTATTTGTTGGTAGGATAGAGATAGAATTGGTCATGCTATGCTTGCAGGACACGACATGACTGTGTCCCATCGCTTGTGGAACGTAATAGGTACATGATGACGAAATAAGACCAATCATAATTTAGGATATTGACTCAAATGATAATATCATTATGCTACTATTTGATTTGTAAACCGCAACAAGAAATACCATGACTAATGCTTAAACCACATGAAGTAGGCAAACATACTATAAGTTAATATGTGTGGGTTGTTGTTACTAAAGAATGAAATTGGCAGAAAGCCCACTCGATTTATGCCCATTCAAAGCATTACATACAATTTATAGCGAGCATGCAATTATGAAAGCCTTTACAAATAACTAATATCTAGTGAGAAATGCAACGATGCAAGTAAGGGGCACAACAAAACCTGAAATAAATGATTTCGTTTAAGGATTTCTTATGCAATATCGGCAAAAGTTGCACCAGAGTCACCATCATCTTTTCAGCCAGAAATCAGACACTGCTTTGTACCCGAAGATGACCTCCTCACATTTTTATCAGTCGGTTTTGTGCTGGCCTCCTGCAGGTGCTTCCTGACACAACAGACAGCTGTGCTGCTGGGAAGATTGTTGCGCCACTTGTTCTTACCAGCTAAAGCACTAGGAAGTGGTGAAGGGCGGGCGTTTTGGAGGACTGTCTTATGTAATTTTGACGTTCAAAAAGTGCTGACTCTCAGCCTAGTCTGAATAAATGACTTGATTTTGACATTTTCGATGTCTTCAGCCCATTGCGCGTACACACGATCGATAGCCAGTCAGCTCTTGACACAGCTCAGGGACTGTCAGACGTATTCACCTATAGTGTGACCGAAACCACTGTGCCGCGACATTGGAATGCGTGGCGAGGGGGGGACGTCGTAAGCGGAATGGACAGAATGGCGGCCTGCGCTGTGACGGGAACCAGTGCAGGTCTCCATTCTGTCAGTCCGACGTCAACGCTCACTGAGTCCCGCCCCCCGCCTCGTCGCGCATTCCTGTGTCGCGGCATAGCGGTTTCGGTCATCTTTTAAGTAGGTAGTGTCGAGAAACATTAAGTAAACCTTCTGTAGCTCATTTGTTTTGTGTGAACACAGAATGGCTTCTAGCTCCTAGTTGTAAAGTCACAGGAAATGTGTCATTACATCGGCGCAAGGGCCAACTACCTGTCGCTGACATTATGGAGCTACTTGTGTTTGAGTATACCTTGAGGGAGTCAGCAGAGAGCGTTGTGATACAAATTCAGTTTTTGATCTTTAATTTTGGTGCAAATAATGTTTTTGGTTTGGCTTATGGCTAAATAATAAAAGCAGCATGGGTCAATTGAATGTTAGGCTACGCTTGCCGCGGTCGGTTCGTGGATGGATGACCGTTAAATCGCCTGTCATTCGTAGATCTTTGACGGTCGTTACTGGTGACTTACCAGAAGGACTGTCGAAGATCTACAAATGTCAGAAGCCCGAAGGTCAGACAACCAATCTTACCAAGGGGTATCGTATCGTGATACCCAGGGGGTTGTGGAGGTCATATAGGCAGTTACTCGGTGTGTGCGCAGTATCAACGGTTTTACGTGCTTTCCAAGGTACGGAGGTATAACATAACCAAATTCCGGGCTTGTTACCTGGAAAGTCGTAATGGAAAAACCCTGCCCGATTTGGTCCTTGACATTCGTTTTGCATATAGACGAAGTCTTATTATTTACTATCAGTCTGTGTGTGTCGAGATGCAATGAATTCACAATTATAATTTATACTAATATAATAAAGCTGAATTGTTTGTTTGGTTTTTCTATTTGAACGAGCTAATATCTGGAACTACTTACCAGTGGGATTTGATAAATTGTTTTTGCATTTGTGAGCCTAATTAGGGTTTTTTTTTTGGATGGAAAATCATCAAATAACTTCTCCCGCTCTGGGTGGAGCAGGAGGGAGTGGCAGACTTTTACTGACTAGAACCCACCCGTGTTCCCTCAGTTGCCTGTGTGCCAGGGGGCGCGGTATCTACAACCCGCACCTGGAGGGTCTCGTGGCTACGTCATAACAGCGGCGCGAGTCAATCGATCAGGATAAGCTACGCTTGCCGCTGTCGGTCCGTGGACGAGTAACCGTCTTAACATACCGAGACCTTGAAAACCACGTTTAACCGTAAGTCGCGGCTGTCATTCGTGTATATTTGACAGTCGTTACGGGTCGTCAGAAGCCGGAAAGTCTGACAACCAGTCTTACCAAGGGGTACCGTGATACCCAGTAACTAGGTAAAATATATTCCACCAGGACAGCCGACCCTAAAAATAGTGAGAAATGGCTGGAAATATTGACATTAAATTGATACTGGTCAGTAAAACGAAATAACCTTATTTAATGCCATTGGGGTAAACAGTACACGGAAGCCAGAGAACCGGGCTTGGTACGAAATTGGGAAAGGCCTGTGATTCATAGGCCTGCCCGAAGTTGCTACATTTTATTAATCAGGTTGCACACCCGGAACTTTATATGGGCTGTTGTTCAAGTGAATACCTATTAGGTACCTGTGAAAAAATTAATTGCTCTATGGGCATTTATGGTGAAATGAAATTGTTTATTCTATAAATAAATTAAGCTGGATGGAGTCGACATTTCCTATCCGACTACCCCGGAGAAGATGTGGCGTAACGAAGGCAAGGTTCAAAGCTCTTTTAAAATCCAGACATAATCTTTGTCAGATCGTGTGAAGACAATGTAGATTAGTAGTGTCTTAAAAGAAAGAACCACACAGATTTTTGTAAACCAGTTCAGTCAGCTAGCATTTGTCAGTAATCGAGTAATGACTCGACGAACAGTACCAAAGAAAGAACATTTTGTTGGCCGCATAAATACTAAAACTACCAGGCTAACATTAACACTTACAAAGATAGTTTAGATTCACAATAATTAAAGTAAATAATACTTTACAAAGTAAATATTCATATCATGTCACTCAAGCTTTAGGTATAAGCTTGCCTTCTATTAAAAATCCGTGCTACGCTAGGCTAATTCAAAGTCAGTGTTACCACTGTCGTGCGATCGACTGTACCTAAATGTCAAATGCATTTGACATGTTTCCACGATTGATAGTTGTCTGAAATTACTGAAATGATACATACGCAAATCAATTGACCTGAATCGGTAATTTTATTTTGTTAATCTGTCTGAAATTGCGTTAAAGAGACTTTAAAACCTTTTTGTAAATTTAATTTTGGAAGAAAAAAAACGGCAGTAAGTTATTTACACAGAATCAGAAAGTAATTTGAAATATAGAATACAACATGAAATATACCTGTCATTGTTGATATAAGCCAGTTTATGACAGGTCATTATGCAAGTATTGGACACCCACTGGGCACCCTGTACCTCTTGCATTAGACAGTAGACTAAAAAGGAGTACAATCTACAAATACAAACTATCTTTAATCTTAAATTATCAGCGCTACTAACTCAACACTACACAAATTCAATTTCGCAACCGAAAAAAGAATTCAAAATACGCACCCAATAAAGAGGTCGAATACTCATAGACAAGATGACCACAGATAACAAAATCTAATTGTTAGCCGGCCTTCTTGCACTTAACCGTGAATATAAAGAATATAACTCATTGTGTTTATAAATGTGTTATTATGTGGAATCGTGTAAAAATGTCAACTTTTATCTTTTATAGTCGTAACAGTGCAGCGTGCGAAACATGGGCATGGCTGCTCGTGATTCTTGGTGTAATGTGACTACGTTATAGACGTTTGTAGGATTTGTACTGTTTCTGTGGTATTAAACATCGTCGTTGTATAGGGCTTAAGGTGAATCTAGTCCATATTTTTCCCATACAAACTTCGGGAGTGTATTACTCCACTGTTCGACAATATACATCAAAAATAAAAACATGGTATGGTGCTGTCTCATTATTAATATTGTCTGTACGGAAACAGAATACTAAAATAAAATGCCATTAAAAAGTTATGAGCCAGCAAAGATTCGTTTTTCTTGCTAATTTAACCTAACTTTGGGCGTGTTTAACCCATTTATGCCCGCTGTCCTCATTTGGGGACATTTGCTTAAGTACCCACATTTTTCAATTTGTTTTAGCTATGTTTTGTCTGAAGGCGAATTTGTAGTGTCAACGAGTGTGGCTTACTAATAAAAATTGTAGTTTTATGAGTTTATGGATAAAGTGGCCAAAAATAGTGATTTAATTTACTTCATTTAGTAAATTGGTGTTTAACCATAGGTAAGTCATAAGATTTTATACTTATATTGAATTTTATTATACATTTCCTGTATGTTTCATTAGGCCATAGTTTTTACTAGTAACTAATCACATTTTGTTGAGTATTTTTTTATATATGACAACGAGCATAGGTGATTTATTATGGTGTCCCCAAATGGGTCCAATGGGCTAATGAGTAAATTTTCTTTATAATTTTTTTGCAGGTTTGTTTTGGCATAAACAATGACTAAACGATCGTTTGATGTTACAAGTGAGTATCGAAGGTTGGAGGAAGCTATCGAAAATATTTTGAATGAAGAAGTAGACGGTAATGTCAGTTACGATACAGTGACCATCCCTCCCAACCCGAGTGTTCTAACGGATGAAAAAGAAGGCGACGAAGATGATGTCTAACAAAATATTCTTCTACGTGATATTCCAGGTCGAGTTGAAGTTTTTGAGGTTCGGAACATGAAGAAGAAGAACAGCAGAATTTGATTACCGATTCGATACGGTGGATAAGATTTTATTCTTGCGATGGCTTGACAACAGTGTTTGTACCATGGGTACAAACTATGATTGTTCATCCCTTAGGTAAGGTAAAAAGATGGAGCTCTGCGGAAGGAAGGGAGGTAGATCTGGACATCCCTTTTGTGTTCCAGAACTATAACAATGGCATGGGTGTAGTTGATCAAGGTGATCAATCAGTCGCAGTATACTGGCCAGCTTTACCAGGAAAAATATGGTGGTGGGTTCTATTTACCTACATGCTCGATTTGGCTATGGCTAATGCTTGGCATCTCCACGTCCTGGTTGCTGAAGATAAAATAGATCAAGCTCCAGTTTCGCCGAAGTGTTGCCCGACTTTATTTGAGAAATGTAACCACAGAGACACCGGACGGAAGACGCCGTAAACCTTCATCGATGTTACCAAGTATGAGTCAAGACAGCGTTCGACACTTCCCTCAGAAACTGACGAGCCAACTACGATGCATAGTATGCCACATGAAAGCACATTGGCAATGTAAAAAATGTTTTAAAACATTGTGCATCAAAAATTATGTTTTGAAAAATAACACTCATAAGCGCCCATTGGCCCCATTTGAGGACGGTGTTTTTTTATACATAAGGAAGTTTTCTTTTTTAAGTTTTTTCTAATAATATGTCTTACTAGCCTTTAATAGTTACGCCAATAAAGATTTTTTCAAAAAATTATCGTTATTTTGTATTTGGATCTAAATGGGTTAAGTAATAAAAGAAGTGTAAAATCTGAAAAACCAAGTCGGTACCGACAAAGCTCAAATATCGAAAAGTTCAATAAACTTTATTGGTCATTGATTTATGCAGTGGTTTTTTCATACAACCAGATCTTCCGAAGGAGTGTTCTTAATTTTTTACGCGCCTGTTGTACTTAGATAAATGATCCTGCATCTCACTCAATAACGTTGTGCGTGTAGACTATAGTCTAACTGCTCATCACGGGTACTACCTTTGTCGGACACGATGCCTGGTGAGACAGAGTGCTTTTTAGCCCACCAGTGAGTTCGAGCCCGTGACTAGGTTCCCCTTAAGGCAAAGACGTATAGTAGAATTCTTGATATTTGATGTAGAATATCTACGGTAAGCAGGAAGCAGTGGTGGCCTAGTGGTAATAATGGCAGCGACTTACGAGTTGTAGGTCGTACCTAGACGAACCTAGATTCTTTCCTAGTTCAGACCTAGACAGGCGATTTACTTAGTGTAAATTATTTCATCACCACAGCTCTCAAAACGGTGAAGGAAAACATCGTGAGGAAACTTATGGAAATGTCCTAGAAGCAGTAGTTACATGTGACATCTACCAACCCGCACTGGGCTCGCTTGGATTACAGCCCACTGCCTCTCATAGAGAGGACGCCTGAGTCAAAGCTGTGGGAACATTCTTGATTATTTACGTAGAATACAATAAAAATAATTGTTTAAAATTATACAAATATCTTCTGGGCTATGTTATCTTTAACAAATGAATAAGACAACTGTAGCCGAACTAGGCGAAAGCCTGTATTTCTGCTATCAGCGTCAAAACCTTGTCTAGTCTCGATTGGGTTTAATGATTATTTTTATTTATTTTAACAGAACATACATTGTTCACTTAGCGAATAAAAACATTGTTAAAGCAGGTGTAGTCCAGTAGCAAACAGTTTCGATTTGTTAATGTAGGTAGGTATGAATATGTCGTCAACTTAACGTGTGTAAAACGAACTTATGTCGTTAACTTAATATTTTTGTGTTGTTTGTGACGTACTGCTTGAGTTTAGCTTTAAATATGTTGAAAGAAGATGTGCTCCTGATATCTGCCGGTAGATTATTATAAAGTTGAACGCCTTCGTATTTTATATTTTTTTAACGATTAATATCAGGATGCTTTAGTATATTGCTTTGTGAGTGAGGTGCTTTAAAACATAAACTGCAGCTGTCAGTGCTCCAGTAACTAATATGGTTTCAAGATATCCAATCTTTGTCTAATTTATAGCCACCCTACTAGTCGGACGTACAAGCTTTATATATTAAGTATCTTAGTACTCTCGCAATACTTCGCTACTGACCCACTGAATACCACTTCATTGTTATACTAACACACCAAATCCCACCTTAAAACCAACCAAATAAAGTCTATTTCACCTTCCAAATACTAGTAGGTCTGTTCTCAAAAGGATTTGGACCTTAAATATATCACGTAGTATGGTGTAGTTTTGAGTGGTATAAAGTGCATGTTCTGATATTACGTTTAGCTGTAATTCACTCGTTTTAATATCTTGCCGAGTGCTTGAGAATTCATAGTTTGTTTATTTTGAGCAAGAAAAGTAAATTAGTCTGAATACTTAAAATGGTATTGGAAAAGTATGCAATTCCATATATTATTATTGTTCTCTCATCATCTCAATTTTCATCCAAACCCGTTCGGCCGTTATTGTGATTGAGTAACAAACATACAAACTTTTACATGTATAATATTATTAATAGGATATGAGTAGGATGTTAGGATTAGGATCGTATGCCTAGCCTTTTCCCAACCCATTTACTGGGTGTGTGGTGTGTTTTTTCTTTGTTTTTTTGTCGATGAATAATGGTCTAGTTTCACACATTTTCGTTTGTTGACTGTATCCAGGGACATACTGTAGGTATCTACTGCCCTTAGCGGCATTGGTTCAGAATTTTACTTTTCGAAAACCTTAAAATATTGACCCAGAAAAGCTGAGAGCAACTTGGTTATCAACATAATAACTGAAAAGTCAAAAACTATTTGAGAATCGACTTTTTAAAAGAGACTGGCATCTGAGTTTGTTTCGGCCGTTCTTCTCATAGTTGTCAGATAGGAAACGCCGACCTCATCTAGTTTTAAGAATATGATTGACGTGTAAAAGTGTTTGTTTCTATTTACAGAAATAAAATCATTCACAAAAGCAATAAACAGTCCCCAAAAAGAGAAGTAGCCTCTCTTTGAGTGGATGTAAAAAAACTATATTTCCTTCGAAGTGGGTGGAAGTATAACTAGCCGACATTACTGCACTTTAGCGGTCAAACAACTGTTGTACCACAAACAACAGCCTCTAAAAACACAGACAATGACAAGTCCTTGCGTTTAAGCATGTTATAATCAAAGTATCATTACTTACGAAATACGCACCGATACCACGGTCGACGCTCAGTAATAGCCAGTCTGTCGCAATGCTGAGATAATCAGCTTCTTTCAACCTTAAGAGTTAGAAAGAAACTTTGAAACAGGCTGAAGTGATCAAAAAAGGGAACGTTGAAGTTACGTAGCTAACAACTTTCCTATGATAACATTGATCGATGTTCGATTCAAGTACGGAAGCGTAAAGAATGGTTGTGCATAGCTATGCAGGTCGCTATGTACTGCCGGACAAAATATGAAGTATCGATACGAGAAGAAGAAAAAGGTAACATGAGGAACCAAAACCTGATGTAAAATGTGATAAATTTAAAGCAAAGTAAAGTAAGAAAGTGACTCCCAATGAAACACAGGAATAAAGTGACGTAAATATACAGGATAAGTTTTTATCCAGTGCGCAAACTGTAACCATGAATTCAGCATAATTATCCGCCAGTCAAACCGGATGCAACTGAAGACCAGTATTTTACATGAGCGACTGCCTATCTGACTTCCACAACCCAGTTACTGGGTAAAACGATACCCCTTGATACACGGTGTAATGAATAAGCAAAGTACCTTAAGATAGTTCAGACTATAGAAAGAGCAACCCTAAAGTCCCAAACTACGGAATGAATCAATGGCTTTTGGCTCAAACACAATAGAGTAGTCATTTTGTAGAATAATATGGGGCGCATTAAAAATGCCTTCTGAATTGACCATGTTACGTGCAGCCGGGGTCCCTGTGTCTGCTCTCTGTGTCCCAATCTATTTGATTGTCCACTGCGCGTTTTCTTTTTCATCACGACATTTGCAATTGCCGTATCTCTTGTATAGCGGATTATCATAAGCGTTTTTTCAATTGTTTATTTCAATTAAAAAGAAAGCAAAATACAAAAAGATTAATTGAATTTGTGAACTAGAACTTAAAGTTGAGTAATGATTAGCGACTGTTTAACCATATATTTTTGACGATCAAATATCTCTTAACTTAAACAAATTTTATAAATAAACCCAGTCATGTTCTATTTCATTATCATTAAATTCTAACATGCATTGAATTGAAAATAACGCAACTGATTAATTGATTTCAAAACGAAATGAAACATTATTATCATTAATCTAAGACAGTTGTATTGAATGAAACTATTTATTAATTTAAATGAAATAGTTCTGACTTGTAACAAGCTAGACAATTGACCTTGATGGTCTAAAGACAATTCTACCATCAAGAATCGTATCATGGCTTCGGCTAGGTTCACTGCTTAGCATACATTTAGTGTCGGCTATAATAAATGATCAGTTGGGTCAGATATATTGGTGACTACCATTATCAACAATGTGGTGATTGCAGAAAGTAGAAACGGGCAAAAGAGATCCTTTCTTTTTACAAGCTTTTATTTAACTCAAAAGGTGCAAGGGCTCTGCTTCGGATTCATTATCATCGTCATCATTTCAGCCAAAAGACGTCCACTGCTGGACAATAGGCCTCCCCCAAGTTGCGCCACTTCGACCGGTTCTATGCTTCTCTCATCCTGCGGATTTCTGCGTACTTCACAAGATGATCGGTCCACTTTGTGTGTGGCCTTCCAACTCTACGTCTTCCGGTACGCGTTCGCCACTCCAGAACCTTCCGCCACATCGGCCATCTGTTCTGCGAGCAATGTCCACTGCCAGTTAAGGTTGGCAATTCTTCGGGCTATATCGTTTCTCCTGCAGATGTCTTCATTCCTGATTCGATCACGTAGGGAAACTCCAAGCATAGCCCTCTTTGCCATTGCCATTTGGGGGACTTTTTAGCTTTCTTATAAGTTCCATTGTGAGCGACGACGTTTCAGTACCATAGGTCATCACTGGCAACACGTACTGGTCAAAGACCGGATTACAAAAGAGTTTCAAGATATCTTCAATACAACTTGTCGCAATTTCATTCGATTTTTTTATTGCTAGGAATGGGCCTGTTTCCGACCTCGATGACGCATGATGGAAATAGATGGATAAGGTCTATGATGGCATGAGCGTGCCCAGAAGATCCGTGTTCACTCTTGCTTTGAAGACGGGTTCAATGTGGAAGAGAACATAGACGCTACCAGAGAGTTCCACACTTCGGCTGTGCGCATAACTAATGTGGAAGAGAACCGCAGAGTACGACTGGTCGGGATACCAACCAAGTGCGAATGGTACTATGTAGTGCGTCTGCTAGTCCGGTAGTAAAACGGCGATGGTAGGATCAGTTCGTGGAGCTCCTGCGCACACGCTCCGAAGTACAGTCGGTAGAAGACCGACAGGCAAGCGACATTACGTCGATGAGCTAGGCTGTGACGCTTAGCCACCAACGTTTCGTCGCCTAGGAGCCTTTTTGCTCTGCGTTCCACCGAGTCAAGGGCAGTAAGCTGCTATTTTGCTGAGCCATCCCATAAGTGGCTGTAACACTCCATACAAGAACGCACTTCAGCTTTATACAGGCTCAAAAGCAGTCTAGATGTTTCGGTAGTAAAAGGTCTTTGCAGAAATCATGTCATGGAGAAAAAGACGTTTATGCATGTCTATCTTGCAAGACTTGATGACGTAGTCAATCCACTAACTTCAATGACCTGGATCGAATTACCTGTTTAGACACAATTCTTAATTCTCAACTCCAACGAAACAGAATACGTTTTCTAAGTCTCAAATGTACGTAACTGTATACTTAAACCTAAAACTGGTTAGTTTACGTAACCTTTTGTTGAGTTGTTAGTTCTAGTTTTGTTATACAGGTGTTGTGTTACTCCGTACTTAAATTCTTAGAAGAAAAAGCAATTCTGACCCATTGGCAACGGTCGCGACTTACGAATTGTAGATTAGAACCCAGGCAGGCGCAAGGCTGCTCTCAAAACGGTGAAAGAATACATCATGAAGAAACCGGCATGTTCTAGAACTAAAAATTCGAAGACATGTGCCGTCTACCAACACACACTTGGCCTGAGAGGTACAGCCCACTCCCTCTCAAAAAGAGGAGGGCTATGTCCCAGCAGTGGGAACATTATAGGCTGTATTTTAAGTATTAGAGTAGCTTTTGTAGTGGTGTAAAGGTTGATCACCAGAAGACTGATGATTGACGTTTCAGGGTTGCAGATTTTTAACTCTCTTGATGGTGGACTGGCTAACCTAGGGTTGAGCTTGGTATTCTCTAGTTTTAGCAGGAAATGGACGACTACTAGTTGGGACAAAGTTAGAATAGTTAAGAAGCCTTGTTATTAAGACGAAGCAGACCTCGAAGGCGATTAGTAAGAAGTAGAAAGTTTGTGCTCTCACTTATTTTATGGTGAGGAAGAAAATTTTTTTTTCCAATATCTTGCGTTTAGTATCATTTCAATGGTGGAAATAAAAGAAACGATGCATGGACTGTGTGAAAGACGATAAGGTTAGAAAGAGGGTGAATACCGAGATGACGTTTATTCGTCATTCTGCTGCTTTGAATGAATGAATGAAATACGCCGATCCCAGTGTGGCTTGACCAGACTCGATTATCGAATGAACCTCAAGATTTGCACTAGCCCCTGGAGCCTCATGCTTCATGGTGTTACAGAGGCCATTGCATATCAAGAAGTAGACCGGGCGGCGCGGTAACGGTCAGGTAGACGTGCCCTTAGGATAGGAAAGGATTGCGAGCATTCCGGATATGCATCCTTGAGTAAGCATTGGACTAATGGAGAGACGGGTGGTATTTATTTATAGGAGGGCATCTTTTCACGACGTCGCCGACTTGTTGATTCAGGTCGAGCTTCTTGGGTAAGTTCAACTGTGTTCTTAGCTCTTTTCTATGCCGTTTTTCGCTATGTTCTGTGTTGTTGTTTTCTTAGTCGTCTTATGAGATCTCGCTGCTATAAGTTTCTGGTTTTTTGTAGATATCCAGCTAGCCGCTTTCTTGATCTTGTTACTGTCTCCAGCCATGTCCTTCCAGAACGTGATTCCCATGCCCAATTTTATTGTGGTCGGGTTAACATTTTTTTTGTTCATACTTCTCGTGGTAGTCACTCCGTTTCTTACCATAATTATCATCATTCATACAGTCCATCCATCGTTTCTTTGGTCTACCCCTACTCTTATAGCCATTGACATGCATACTCAAATCAATGGTAGCCATATTAAAACTTAGCATTAAATCAAACATCCTGTATACAAGTGAGCGTGAGTGAGTCGTGAACTTAGATACAGATAAATACAAGCCTACCTAAGTTCAGACGTTAGTACTCGCTGAGTTTTAAATAAATATTTAATGAAGCTACTGTTGAGCTTTAGTATTAGTAGGTATACCACATGTAAAAAAACTAAACTCAAGACCTGAAAGTAGTTTGTTCCTTATTGACTACTGAATCGATTTCAGTAACTTTAAATATATTTTTTTTACCTACCATCGATTGAGCCAAAGTAAATTCAACCTTATTTCAAGACACTGTATATAGTCATGGTACACAACACGTTTTACTTAATAATAAAAATAGTTAACTTTAAAACAAATAGTTTTGGTCATTGTTATTTTTTTTTACTGAATACTCTAATAGGGATGTATGAGAACTTGCGTTATTTATTACACTAGCTGTGCCCGCGACTTATTCCGCGTGGATTTTTTTTTTAAATTTCATTGCTGCTCAGCTCCTAGTTGCAGCGTGATGTTATATAACCTGTCACTCAGTAAAGATGTAGCTTTTTAACGGTGAAAGAATTTTTGAAAGTAGCCCAGTAGTTTTTGAGTTTATTCGTGACAAACATACAAAAATACGCAGGTTTCCTCTTTATAATATTATTATTAGTATAGATATATATCAGAAAAAAATCTAAAATAAAAGTAGCTTAAGTTACTCCTTATTACATTAGCTACCTGCCAGTGAAAGTCCCGTCAAAAACGGTCCAGCCATTTCAGAGATTAGCGGGAACAAGCAGACAGACAGACAGAAATAGTAAAAAAAAATATTTTGGTATATGTACCGTATATATATTCATATGCATGTAGCAAAAAGCGGTTATTTTAATATTACAAACAGACACTCCAATTTTATTTATATGCATAGATGTATAGATGACGTCAGTGCAAGTTAAAGCACTAATCACAATATTGGCGGCAGCTATTGGCCACTTATCGGCCTAATCACCTATTGGCCATATGGAAACCCCCATTCACTTGCAATTAACTTCATTTTAGCACTTACCGACTCTTGAATCTTGCTACATTGATTTTATATTAAAACTGGCTGGCTCCTCCTGCTTCGCACGGTCCACCACTACCGTTTTTTTTTTTTTTTTTTTTTTGCCTTGTTTTTTGTTTCACTTTTTGGGTTTTGTTTTGTTGTAGATTAAGTATGTTTGTGTTTTATTTTTAAACAGTGTCTGCGATTGGATACGGACACTGTCTTTTTATTGAGGTTTTTCGCAAAACTCCATAAAGGGGTTACCTTTCCTTGTTAGCCGCATAAGTTTTTGTACGGTTGTACAGTACGCGTGTCCGCCCCCCACGTAGCCAGGTGTTCAGCTTGGACGTAAGGTAGGATTTTAGGGGGCCACCATTACCGTTACCACTTTACAAAACATCGAAGTATCTTTATTATAGGAAAGTTTAATCATCTACCTAGGTTCCAGGCTTCCAATCTAATCGTATGCAGCTGAATACCAGTATTTTACATGGAGCGACTGCCTATCTGACCTCCGCAACCCAGTTACTGGGTAATACGAAACCCCTTGGTAAAACTGGTTGTTAGACTTTCGGGGTTCTGACCATCCGTAACGGTTGTCATCCACGAATGACAGCCGGGACCAACGGCTTAATGTGCTTTCCGAGGCACGGAGGGGTCTTGGTTAAGGATTGCAATCCCACAGCTCATTCAATCCCACGGGATTGATATGCGGGATTACTCAATCCCGCGCCGGATCACGTGGGATCCCACATCTTTGAAACGATGTTATAAAATCAAATTGAAACTACAGATTTTTGTGTAAAAACAACTTTTATTAAATGTTTCGTACATAAATGATTTATTTTCTGATAATTAAGTATAACTAATTAGTAAATTACTAATTAATAGAAAATAAATAATTTCTGTTGTAAATTACTAATTAATAAACTAAATTAAGAGAAAATAAATAATTTATGTTGCTTAATGTGAGAAGAAATGTTTAATAAAAGTTGATTTTCACACAAAAATCTATAGTTTCAATTTGATTTTAGAACATAATTTCAAAGATGCGGGATCAGCGGATCCGCCCTTTGAAGGTGCGGGATCCAGCAGATTAATAAAAGCAGCGGGATTCCGCGGGAATGCGTGATCCCGTTTTGCAGGATTACACTCCCTAGTCTTGGTATGTAAAGATGGTCGACCATCCACGGACCAACCGCGGCAAGCGTAGCGCAACACGGACAGACACGAAAATTGGCTTCGTCTTATACCATGTATTGAATGAAGGTTCTTGTGTTAAGACCTAGCTATGTTCAACAAAAAGTGTGATCAAGTTTTTACTGAAATAAATCAATTTTATTACACTATCGAGATAGGAGTCTCCAATGTTGTCATAATCTGTTACTTATTGCATGTGAAGAGAGCTGCGGGTCTAAAAAGGCCACATTAAGCAGTTCCTCTAAAAGTGATTCATTTCCTGAATTCCCCTATGATTCTTCTATTTGACATTTTATTTTAATAAAGCAATTCATAATTTGGTGACCATTTTACAAATTTCCATACAAAACCGTCAAATAGATGAATTGCGTGCTGTCTACGCAGATAATATTATGAATTGTCAGTTTCTGACAATTTTACGATTTTAAATATGATTCATAATATGATTATATTATGATTCTGCCAAAGTGGCCTTTTTAGACCCCCTGTACTGTATGAAGTCCTAAGTTTTGTATAAATATTCAACAATAAAGAAACAATCATTGAACGATTGCGCGGCCATAACTTCTAAGGTGAATATTTCGTAAAATATAGATCCAGAGCTTAGAATTATTTTGTTGTAAATTTTTGACAAATTCAGTCTTCTATTAAAAAAAGAATTAGATCTCTAACCCATGTAGTTGCTGAGATCTCCGTGGTCGCGCGGCCAACTTAAAACTTCTTTATTTATACTTTGACAAATTTTGCGGTTTGTTCCCTTCGATTTTGACAAATTCCAACTATTTTCTTGGCGAAGTTTTCTTTTGTTTGGAAAACTTGTAGGAGCAATCGTAACGCACACAATCGAATCCGACGAGCGACCACTAGACCAAAGAGGCTGTCAAAAAGGCACTTTTAAACCTCAAAATTTACGAGCAAATAGAATAAAATAGAACGGCACGGTTGTCGCAGCGGCTAACCGATTGACTGCTGCGCTGCGTGTCGCGGGTTCGATTCCCTCACGGAACAAATATTGGTATGACCTTCAAGTAGTTGTTCCGGGTCTGGCTGTTTGTGTATGTGAGTTTAAATGTTTGTAAACGCACCCACAATACAGGAGTAATTCCTAGTGTGGGGCAACGTTTTTATAAATAAAATAAAAAAATCATTCTAACGTAATTAATAGTTTTAATTTACCTGCTTGATAGTGCATATCTACCTACATTGGGTAACTGCACAACCCAGACATCAAACCTACTTCACAATAACCCAGACACACGAGTACACGACTATTACGACAGCGTATAATTAATTTAAAAAAACAATACGGCTGACATACAAAAGATGTAATTACTTTGAAATTAATAAGGCAGATTGATCTAGATAGATAAATGTCGTGTAATTGTTACAACAATTAGATGGTCTCTTACCGTGTCCCCTGGCACACAGGCAACTGAAGGAACATGGGTGGGTTTTAGTCAGTAAAAGTCTGACACGCCCTCCTGCTCCACCCAGAGCGGGAGAAGTTATTTGATGATTTCCCAACAACAAAAAAAAACCCGTTCCTGCGAAAATCGGTGGTGACACACGGACGGACAGATGGACAAGAAAGTGATCTTGTAAGAGTTCCTTTTTTACCTTTTCAGAAATCAAAATCCATTTATTCAAATTAGGCTGAGAATCACCACTTTCGAATGTCAAAATTATATAAGACAGTCCCCCAAAACCGCCCGCCCTTCACCACTTCCTAGTACGGGGTACGGAACCCTAAAAATGCTCTATTTGACCAGCTGTTTTGACATACAAAAGACATAATTACTTTGAAATTAATAAGGCAGATTGATCTAGATAGATAAATGTCGTGTAATTGTTACAGCATTAGATGGTCTATTTGACAAGCTGTTTTAAATGGACAGTTTCTTCTACATTTTCGTGCGAGAGTGTGAAAATCCCACACACATACATACATTCACGGCTTTTCCCATGGGGTCGGCAGAAACAGATCGCGACCTGCTGCAATCCTAACATACGTACTCCCTTTGCTTCGCTTACATTCATTCATCTCTTTTGTGGCCCAACATTCTGACCTATACAAGACAGCAGGTCTTGTATAGTGTATGCTCTTCATAACAAACAACTTTCCCAAAGAAACGATTTTTTTAAACATTTATCAACCTTATTGACCCCAATTTTATTACCCCAATAGAATATTGATTACGGAACAAGAATAATACACCATCAGCTGTAATTTAATTTAGTTACCTACAAACAAAAAAAATCACTTTTACCATGCATTATTCTTTTGCCATTAATTTAACCACGTACGGACCAGAGTGCTTTCTCTCGAATGTAATTCCGATAGATCGACATTGGAATTGTCACTCAAACGTCAGGGATTGGCTGGACTCACTGAGTGTAGCCAATCCCTGACGTTTGAGTGACAATTCCAGTGTCGATCTATCGGAATTATATTCGAGAGTAAGCACCCCTGAACCGCGCGCGCGGGTTCAAGCGACTCACAGCTGATAGATATTGGGGTGATTGGGGACTTGCGCTAGTTAAATAATAAAAAAATCGTTTCTTTGGGAAAGTAGTTTGTTATGATGAGTACAATCATGTGTTTATACTCCGTGAAATTTAAATGGTTGTTTTCCCGCTGCAGAACAACTTGCCATAAGGAGTAATTTTGAAGCATAGAGTAAAAGTAAAAAAAAAATACAACTTTTTTGTTTTAAAATAATTAAAAAAATATTAATCAACTCGATAAAACACTACTCAATAGTAACACTAGAGGTAACTTGTAGGTACTACTCGAATCGCACGCACCTCCGACAAAGGCAACAGCGATGCATAAATGTTCAAAGCAAAATAAACTCTCGCACGTGGTGATTTTTCACAATAGTTAATCTGCCATTTTTTGTTTCTAGAATTCATTCATTCTTCCTTTCATAGTCAGTCCATTCTTCTTTGGAATGCGCTTCCTCTCGATATCAGCACGGCCACAAGTTGGTATGCATTTAAGCGGAAAATGCAGAGGTATTTTCATAACAAATAGCGTAGAATCATCTAAACTCCTCTTTCCCTTGAGAGAATATATATATTTATAGAATATTTATATAATGCTTGTATGTGTATTATTAGTTTATAACCTATTTATGAACCAATCTTATATTTGTAGTCGTTGTTCCTCTCAACCTAAGCACCTGCCATCTAATCTCTTCACCACCCTTGGTTGACTGTTAGAGAATGCCTAAGGCAGTAAGTCCGCCTTTGTACCTTTCTGTGTGCGAGAACTTTAAATAAATAAATAAATATGATGCCAAAATATGTAAACCAAGAAAACAAAAACAAAATCTTTATTTTTTGCATGAACAAAATAGTCTAGATTTCTAAAAAAGATAGCACCAAGCTCATTGCCCAGATCATTAACATCCCAATTAAGTAATGTCTGTACAAAAACTGATACATATTGTTCTTCGGCTCGCTTCTCAGATCATAAAGCCAGTTAACAAATTACAATATAAACTCTAGCATCTATTGTCTACAGTTATGTGAGTGGGTCACGTCACGGTACAAAATAAGTTAAGAAGTCCAATTCAAATATTTCATTTCTGATAGCTACGTATTTTTAAACGGTGTGCCTTTATCATCTGCCTTGTCTCTACCCAACTATTTTGGGCTCGCTTCCAGTCTAAGCAGAGTAAGGAGGTCAGACCTCCACAACCCAGTTACTGGGTAACACGATACCCTTGGTAAGATTAGTTCGTATTCTTTCGGGCTTTTGACGACCCGTAACGACTGTCAAAGATACAGCAGGCTTAGCACGAGCACCGGTTTGCCGACGGAAGAATGTACATGACTATTAACTAAACGATGTACAAAAGGAGAAGATAGCTATGTTCTTCTATTAATTATCACAGTTATGCGTTCGAAACGAATCATGATTTTGTAGATAATCGTATATACTTTGTGGCCGTCGAGTAGAAAGTTTGTTGTCAGTGTAATTTTGACAGTTTGGGGAGAAATATTCTTCTGAAATAGTGTAAATATAAAAGGACCTAGACAAAGATGGTTAGAAACGAAAGACAAAATAACAGATTGTACAAGGACATCTACGGTGTGATGTCAAAAATGGAGAAACGAAATGTGATTTTGTGTAGAAAAAGCACTGTCCATTCGTCGTAGAAACAGAAAGTGTCATGCTAAGCCTGCAGAGTGATATCTAGGACTAATGGTTTAATGTGCTTTTCAAGGGACGGAGGAGTCTTAACAACCATGATGATTCTTCCATCCTTTTACAATTCGTCCAGGTCCAGTAAATAGTTCAAACTTTGACGAACCTTCACAAATACGTTAATCTGCGAATGTAAAGTATATACAAATATGGGAATGGAACGTATGTGAAAGAATGAATGAGTAAATGAGAGAACTCATAGGGCTACGATGCGTGAGGACGATAGAGAGGATCCAGAGAGAATCCCAAACATTACATAAATAACCGCAAATTTCCAAATAATGCTATGTTAGCGAATGTGTTTATGCGAATGTCTGCCTTAGTAATAGCGTGACACGTATTTTCATTAAAAAATATTTTGTGTTCCCATTTCGAACACCGTGCGGAGTGCGACTTCTGTATTCTGTATTTGTTTAGTAGTCACGCCCTCTGCCGTTCACTCTGCTCCACTACGGGTGAGGACACAGTTCATGAGCGGTAGCGATAGCGGGGAATGTAGTTAACCGAGGGTCTTAATTACCCTGTATTGCACTTTAGAACAGCAACTATGAAATGCATATTCATAGATACTGTCGATATTGATAAATGTGGCACATTTTTAAAGGGACCAGCTTTTGGAATTTTCATTGTGGGACTTTGACGATGGCGGGTAACGTTCGGTTGTTACTTTAAAGATTTTGAAGATCCCTTTTAGAAAAAAAAAAGTAAATTCAAATTAAAGGTAGGTAGACGGGTTACTAAAAATAATGCTCTAAAAAGTAAGGAATAAGAAAATAGTCTCATCTAAAAACCGTGGTCGAATACCACTTTGGCCTAAAGCTTAAAATCGCTTACTACTGGGGCCCATCTTTATAAATTCGTCATTCCAACACGATCCCATTGTCATTTTGCTAAAAGTTCGTAATCATCTAAATTCATAATGGTCGATCATTGGTCGGTCAATGGTCTCGTAATAGAATTGTGCTATAATGGCATTGTCGTATTGCCATTAATAAAAAAACCCGTTAGTAGAAATGATTTTCCAAAAGCTACTACTAAATTTGAACATTTATTCATGCCCGATTTCATTTTATATATTTTTACATATTATTTATTAGTTTATTAGTGCTAAATTTGAGCAGATTACCGCCTAAGTCAGTCATTCATTCATTTGTCATTATGTATGAGATTACCAATAAATGCTATTTCTCATGTCAGTGGCTGACCATTGGAAAGTCATTATGACGCCATTATATTAGTAGATTACCAAACTTGTAAAAATCAATGATAGACCATTCTGACACTATTGTAATAGCAGACTTGAGGCCCTTTAGAATGTATTATTTTTAAGGATATGTGGCATAAGAGTTTCAGTGTGGGTGTTTCATAACAGTATATATTTTTGAAATGAGCTAATTATCACCTTTCATTTGATACACGGTAGCGATTTTTTTTTTTTCGTTTATTTTTTATGACCTTTAGGGGCTTGTGGCTAAGTAATATTAGCCGCACCGGTCGATAGATTAGGTTAAGCTACGCTTGCCGCGGTTGGTCCGTGGATGGGTGACCATCTTTACATACCAAGACCCCTCCGTGCCTCGGAAAGCACGTTAAGCCGTTGGTCCCGGCTTTCATTTATGGATCTTTGACAATCGTTAGAAGCCATACAATAGCCCTTGGTAAGACTGGTTGTCAGACTTTCGGAGTCTGACAACCAGTCTTACCAAGGGCTATTGTATTATCGAGTAACTGGGTTGTGGAAAATGTCAAATAGGTAGTCGCTCCTTGTAAAATACTGGTATTCAGCTGCATCCGGTTAGACTGGAAGCCGACCCCAATATAACTATGTTGTTTCCCAACTGGGAAAAGGCTAGGCAGATGATGATTTATATGACCTCTAAAGGGCGCCATGTTAAATTTAATGAGACGTCACATAGCTTGTAACCAGCGGACGAGGAAAGATTCACACAGATTTCAGTAGATCTGTTCGATTTAAAGAAATTTATTCTCATTAAGACAATCGTCACTTACATGAGAACATTAAATACTTCGTTATATTAATTAACCCTGTTCAGTCAGTAATCTAGGATTGTTCTGCAGAAAACAGAATGCTTGGATGCCTTGTATTAGATTTATTAAGGCCCTGGTAACTTTAAATAATGTCGTTATGAGCGATAATAGTTCTTAATGCAATCCGATACGGGTTAAAATCTGTTGTAATAAATTCTAATAACAAATGAGCAAGCGTATGTCATAAAAATGCACATAAAATGGTATAAAATGACATATTTACTATTTAATAATAAATAATCCATCACTGGATGCAGTTTGGCATTTGGAATTTTATGGTATATTTTTAATTATAATTATAATTGTTATTGAAGGGGATAAACCGATTTTAAAGATAATTAAGAGGTGACTTTGTTGATTTTTTTGATGCATTAAAGTGTGTTTTATTACGGTTTGAGTTCCATCACTATATGCAAAATAAACTTGAAAATACCATATATTTTTTTGCTTTCAAAATTATATTATATATTTTTTTGGTTTTAAAAACCACCTTTTTTATCGTTTTCAAGAAATCTCCGCCTTAAATAGTTGAATAGCGCATGCGTCACGCCCTGGGTAATTTAAAGCCGTTCACTCAAACTTGTTTAGTGGTAGGAACTTAGTGCATGCAGCGTTAGCGATTTTTGGTAAATTCTACTAATACTAGTGAGGATGGATAGATGTTTGTTACTCGTTCAAGCAAAAACTACTGAACGGATTTGGATGAAATTTGGCACACAGATTGTTTATAACCTGGAGTAACACATAGGATACGTTTTTATTCCGGTTATACGTACCCGCGGGATAATTTTCGACTTACACGCGAGCTAAGCCGCTGTCAAAAGCTAGTCTAAACTAATATTAATAAAAAGAGAAAAGATTTTATTTGTTGTAGGTATGTTTGTTTATTATGCTTTCACGCGAAAACGACTGAACGGATTTGAATAAAATTTAGCACATAAGTAGACCATGACCTAAATTAGGTCATATAATACTTTTTATCCCGATATTCCAAAGAGATTCGAGGGGCGCAGCTACTGTCTCACTATTACGCTATCTTTAACCGTTGGTAAATATTTTAATGGTGAATTCTCAATAACTGTCAATCCACTATTGAAAATAAATAAATTTTCTCAATATAGCTCCGTCCAAGAGTTACGGAAAAACGACAGAGAACCTAAATTACTGCTTTATTTTTAGTCCTTGTTAAAGTCACCGATCTTTTCTTGTAAGCCACGGGCACAAAGCATAGCTTACTCAACCATCGTGCTGAACGTAACTTAAACAAAATAACTTAATTGTAATGACTGGCAAATCTGACAGAAAAGGCTTAATCGTATCTAGCCTATAATTAAATTCCAGCTGTACAATCAGGTCTAAATTCAATCCTACCTAACTTATACTTCCGGCTGTCAATTATCAATAATACATTTCCACCTCCTCCCCCCCCATCATGCCGCCTTTCACCCCACATTCCGCATCATGGTCAGCAGCCGGACCCAATGATATAAGCTTTGACCTCGCAAGGGGACACTGCCTTCAATAAAACAATATTTTTTCGCCACTGACAAAATCAATTATCACCTTTATTTCTTGAAAAATAAGAGTGACAGTAGTATTATGTTTGTCATTTCAGATCTATAACATTTTTTTCATACTGTTACTTATTATATTTATCATTCCAAATTCAATCTTATTTCAGTAGCAACAAGAGTAATGCCAGCAGTTTTTCAGGTGTAACATTAAGTTGGTATAATAAGGCTTGTTCCAAGTATTGATATATAAGGAAGTAGGGCGTACAATGATTGATATAAGATCCGGTGCGCATGAGCATATTGTTGGCGTTAAATACGTCATCGAATTCATTAGTGCCTTTGGTGAAAGGTTCCTTAATCTTAATGCTTTATCAAGAAGGTTCTTCCGAGGAGTCTATAGATATATAAAAAAAGATAGCAAAGATATTGAGTAATTTATGCGGCCCACCCAAATGTCTTTTCTTTGGTACTGTTCGTCAAATCGTTACTAAAAATAATAATAATAATCATTTTATTATCAGGCAACTAAGGCCCATACATAAAATACACAAAATAATCTTAAATAATAATGACATACTAATACATATTAAAAACCAGCTTAAAACTATAACTAAACACGTAAAGTTGACGGCGCACAGTGGAACGAATGTATGGGAGCGGTTGGACGTAGACATGTCCGAAAAAAAAGAGTAAAATTATGCCAAACTAATGATGCCATCTTATTCGATTACTTAATGCCTTCATAACTTGTGGTGATGAATTTCTTCATAACTCCCATATTTCGGGAGTAATTTGAGAAAATGTGAAATTTTACTATGAAAATGAGTGTATCGAGCTCTCTCCCTCCTGATTCCGGGCTTGTTTCAAGTAGCGGTCTCTAATATCATAATGCTAATACTAAGAGCTATATTTAATACTAAGACACATAGTGCGCCAAATGTGCACTTTCTGGGATAAAGAGTGATGTTTATTTTATAACACAATTTTTTTATTTTTTGTTTATTTTGTTGATTAAAACCGTTTTTCTAAAGGTTTACCTTATTACAATAACATTTCTGAGCAGCCAATTAGAGAAGATATAAGCTAATTAGGATATATAATTAGGGACTTAAGGTTTACATATAAAACTGATGCACTAATGATTACTGATAAGAACATTGCTATTATTTAATTACTAAATGGCTCTTAATACACTAATTTAGCATGCATCATTTACTAATTATCACAATAACTAATTACCTTGCAATATTTAACAAAGGATACCTGGGATACCTGGATTTTATATAAATAGGTCACTATTAGTAACTTTAAAATCAGTGTTGATTTACACCTCGTTGTATCCAAGCTAATCTCGCAATGTATTTTCCAAATTTTAATACAAATCTTGATATTCACGTTGCTTTATGCGCACGCGCACATAAAGATTTACGCGACTTTAACTATTTGTTCAGTGTTTTAAAAGATAACAGTTGTGTTCAGTTATGTGAAAGTGCTGAAACAAGTTTAAAAGACTGGTGTCGTCGATTTTGCTACCGCATTTATGCAAAATGGACACAGTCTGGAAGAAGCACAGATAAGTTTCGGAAGAAACATGAGATTTGGCTACAGGCTGCAATTCAATGGCCGGAATTACAGAATGAAAATATGGAACCTTCTACAGAAAATATAAGTGACGTCATCGAGCCCATAATTTCTCCTGCTAAATCTGATGCTTCAACTTGTACACATCCTAGTCCTCGTAAATCTTTTGAGGACCTTAGTAACCGGCAAAAAAGAAGACGCACTGAAGATAGTCTTTCATGCAGCAGTAGCAGCGCTGAAATTATGTTTTCGGCCGAAAGGGCGCTTCAAAAGGCAGGACAAAGCGATACAGCTTATGTTATGAAATACTTGACGGAGAATCCAGAAGAGGCCTCAAAAATCAAAGCCTTCATTGAAGGTAAATCAATTCAGGTACGGGAAATATCCCCTTTGAAGGCATTGGCTCTTTATGTATCGATGAACTTATCGAAATGGCGCTATAACACTCTTCGGGATTTCAACACTCAAGAAGGAGCTCTTCAATACCCGAGTTACTACATGTTGGTTAAAGAAAAAATTAAGTGCTATCCGGCCAAAGAAGATCTCACAGTTACAGAGAGCTCTGCAAAAATCAAATTACAAGCCTTGATGGATTTAACCTCAAGAAGACTTATTAGGTCGTTAGAAACCCCTGTTGATCCCAATCAACAGCTCGTATTGACCAGCAAATGGGGTTTTGACGGATCATCTAGCCAAAGCATTTATCATCAAAGGACGAGTGAAGATGAGCAAATCGATCTTGCTAGTAATTTTATGATTAGTCTTGTACCACTGCGGCTCGTCTCAAAAGGTGTAACAATTTGGGAAAACGAGCGACCATCTTCCACTTCATTTTGCCGGCCAATATTGTTTAAGTTTATAAAGGAAACCAAAGAAAATGTGCAGAGAGAGATGGCTGAAATCGAAGCAGAGATTGAAGCCTTAACTCCATCCACCATCACTGATGGAATTAGTGTCAAACACCAACTGCTGTTGACAATGATTGATGGTAAAATTCATTCCATTATATCCAATACAGCAGCTTCAGTGTGTGACATATGCAAGGCTTGTCCTAAAGAAATGAATAATTTAGAGTTAATCAAAGATAAACACGCAAACGAGGACATGTATAAATATAGCTTAAGCACCCTTCACGCTTGGATTCGCTCAATGGAATGCTTATTACACATTTCCTACAAATTAGACATAAAATCATGGCAAGTAAGGGGTGATATAGCAAAAAGGCAAGTTGATGACAGGAAGAAAAGAGTTCAAGAGGCTGTAAGAAGAGAAACGGGCTTACTTCTCGATGTTGTGAAACAAGGCAGTGGATCCACCAACAATGGCAACTCGGCAAGGAGATTTTTTGAAAACTACACTAAATCTGCTGAACTGACCGGAATAGATGCTATGCTTTTAAGAAAAATCTGTGTGATCTTGCAGTGTATTTCATCAGGAGAGAAGATCAACGTAACTAAATTCCGAGAGTTCTGCTTTGATACTGCTAAGCTTTACGTGGAGTTATACCCATGGTATTATATGCCTTCTTCACTTCATAAAATTTTAATGCATGGGCCAGACATAGTTCAGAACATGTCAATTGTGCCCATTGGTTTTCTATCCGAAGAGGCATCTGAGGCTAGAAATAAAGATTTTAGAAAATATAGAGAGGGGCATTCTCGAAAGCATAGCAGTATCTCATGCAATGAAGATATTATGCACAATCTTTTACTGTCTTCTGATCCACTTGTTACAAGTATCCGTCCAAAAGGAAATAAGTTTGTAAAAAAATCTTCTTTTAAGGAATTTTATGAGCTTACGGATTCTGAGAAAAGTGATATCGAATTTGTTAACATAAATGATTTAGCGGACATCGATTCTGAATTTGAATTAATTGATGATGATGATGATGACGAAGATAATTAAATGATGTTATTGTTTTAAAATGTGTAACTTAGTAAATTAGAGCTTACATCTTAATTATTTATTGTACTTTTAATGAAACTAGGTAATTTATTATCAACTTACTTAAAAGTCATACTCTCATCAGTTCTTGTGAATATTTTTGTTAATATATATTTCTGTATATATATATAATATATTTATAGACCTCTTAATAAGTCTGTCTGCGGTTTAAAGTAAATACAAATGGGGAAAAAACGTTTTTTTTTTTAAATTTTCATTTCCTTTTATCCCAGAAAGTGCACATTTGGCGCACTATGTGTCTTAGTATTAAATATAGCTCTTAGTAATAGCATTACGATATTAGAGACCGCTACTTGAAACAAGCCCGGAATCAGGAGGGAGAGAGCTCGATACACTCATTTTCATAGTAAAATTTCACATTTTCTCAAATTACTCCCGAAATATGGGAGTTATGAAGAAATTCATCACCACAATTTATGAAGGCATTAAGTAATCGAATAAGATGGCATCATTAGTTTGTCATAATTTTACTCTTATTTTTCGGACATGTCTACGTCCAACCGCTCCCATACATTCGTTCCACTGTGCGGCGTCGTGTTTCGCTGCGAGGTGTCACGTAACCGTCCTCGGAAACGTCGATAAACGACACCTTTCGGCCAAAAGTCCTCTTTCAAGCAGTACTGTAGATGGTGGGTTGGAATTCGTACCACGAATGACTTAAAGTTGATGTCGTGGCGCGATTCCAACCTTTCGACCCTCAGTGTCCAGTTGGTCTTCACTTTCATGTACTGCACGACTTCCACAATCTTCGTGGAATGATGCAGACGCGAAATGTACAGCTGCGTCGTAGGCACAGCAGGGCGCAGCAGCATGCTGGGTCCACTCGGTGCGGTACCGCACAAGTTACGAGAGCAGGGCTTCTTCTTAGGCTTTCTTCTTGGGCTTTTTTAAGCTGTTTATGTACTGAGTTGAGCTACATGAATACTGATAAATGTGTGCACTGACTTGACAGGTCCACTCCATCTGTGTGGTTCTTTCCTCAAAATAATAATAAATCTTTATTTCCAGTTTTACGACAACATTATGATTTTCCTCTAGTAAACTGTAGTTGCTCACAGTTATAAACCTCTGTCACCCAAACTAAGATTAAACTTGTGTTATGGGTGACAGGGCTCTCAATTTAACACTAATTAGAAAGTAAAATTTCGGAACTTCACAGAGTAGGTACAATAGACAAAAATAAAAGAAAATAAAGACTTTACTGAAGCTAATACAAACTAACTAATTAAAGAAAGAACGATTTGTATAATGTGTGTGTGTGAGGGGTGTGTGTGTGTAAGGGTGGGTGTGTGGGTGTGTATGAGTGTGTGTGTGTGTTATATGTGAGTTATGTTGTGCAGAGTTGTGTCCGTAGTGTCATTTGTGTCAGTGGGTAACCGGTAAAAGACCAATTCAGGCACCAACCGTCATGATCTTCACATGATCTGACCATGTCTGAATATGTCTGGACTTTAAACGAGATCTCTGAGTTTGTTTCAGCCTTTCTTCTCAGAGTAGTCAGAAGGAAAAGCCGACCTCATCTAGTTTTAAAAAATATGATTGACGTGTGAAAGTGTTTGTACAAACCAACTTACAGAAATAAAATCATTTCATTCAAAAATCATCGACACGACGAATCCTCGTAGGTCGGCAATTCGGCATTCTCTACTTCGAGATGAATGTTCAGTTCCTTAGCAGTAAAGGGTTTCTTCACCTTTCTTAAATTTTTCCCAACCAGTTTAGGGTCGGTTGTCAGTCTAACCGGATGCAGCTGAGTACCAGAATTATACGGAGCGACTGCCTATCTGACCTCCACAACCCAGTTGCTAGGTAATACGATACCTCTTGGTAAGACTGGTTGTCAGCCTTTCGGGCTTCTGACGACCCGTAACGACTGTCAAAGATCCATGAATGACAGCCGGGACCAACAACGGCTTATCGTGCTTTCCGAGGCACGGAGGGGTCTTGGTATGTAAAAAAAAAACACTACAAAGTGAAAAATAACTTTAATTTCGGAAGTCGGTGACTTTGGATATATATTTTATTTTTTCTGGTTCACATGTGCTTACCCCTTAACAGCGTACCGGCGTGATGTTATGGTGGTATTAACTGGTGTAAACAATAGACAGACATAAGATTTCAGCAATCCCAGTCCATTTGCTATCATTTATTGAGGAGTTCCGTTGCCTATCTCCGAAGTTCTTCATCAGATCTTCACCAAATTGAAATAGAACCACTCCGAGAAAGTATTCTTCCAAAAACTACGCAAATTGCTTCAAGTGTGCCTATAAAATTTGAAGTGTTCTCTCTATTTCTCCAGGATCTCATCATCAGATCCTGACTTGATGATCATGGGACCACCTGGGAAGTATAACCATTCAAACAACAAAAAAAATATCCAAATCGGTCCAGCTATCTTCGAGTAATCGGGGAACATATATATAAAAAAAAAAGGTTCCGACGAATTGAGAACCTCCTCCTTTTGGAGTCAGTTAAAGATGGTCACCCATCCATCGATCGATCCATACGGTTATTGTTGGTTACCTACAAGCCCCTCAATAATTTATTTTTTAGAAATAATATCAAAGCACTATTCGTATAACCTTCACAGCTTCATAATTAACCAATTCTAATCAGATCAAACTTTGAAACTAAATTACTAGTCCAAATGCCGACGTAACTCAATTATCTTTGAATATCATCAATATTTGACATTTTAACTAGTATGCTTGTCAACCTTTTTGACTAATGGTCTGTCTGATGATCTTGCTACTATTCCCCCGACTACAAGAAGGAGGGTTATGATTTTGACCGGTATGTATGTATGTATATATGTTCATCTGTTTCCTCGTAACTTCTAAACTACTTATCATAATTTGATAAATAAGGTAGCGTTGGAAGCGTCTTGCTCATTCGCTGGTTATGTGACGACACATTAAATTGATTTGGGTAACAAATTATAGGAACAATTAAAATAAATAATGAGAAAGTTCAATTCTTAAAACCCGGCTACTGAAAAATCACGCTCGAAAGCCGAGTCATTTGCCACTTAGGACCTAACCAATACACTCATAACGTAGTAAGCGATCGTAAGCTTTAGGGCAAAGTGGCATACGACCACGGCTTTCAGATGAGAATGTTTTCTTGTTGCATACTTTTAAGAGCGTGATTTTTCAGTAGTCAGGTTTTAGTTTTTGGACTTTAGTTTTTTTTGAGAGAAAATACTTTAAGGCGGAGATTTCTGGAAAACGCTCTAAAATGTGGTTTTTTAAAGCAGTGTATCTCTTTAACCGTAAATAATTTTGAAAGCAAGAAAATATATGGTTTATTCAAGTCTTTTTTTGGATATAGTGATGGAACTCAAAACATAATTAAACATACTTTAATGCATCAAAAAAATCAAAAACAGTTTAGTCCTTTAATAAAAATTATAATTATAATAATAAATATACCATGAAATTCCAAATGCCAAACTGCATCCAGTGATGGATTATTTATTATTAAATAGTTAATATGTAATTTTATACGATTTTATTTGCATTTTTATGACAGACGCTTGCTCATTTGTTATTACAATTTATTACAGATTATAACAGATTTTAACCCATATCGGATTGCAATAAGAACTATTATCGCTCATAACGACAATATTTAAATTTACCAGGGCCATAAACATCCTTCACTTAATTGTAAGTATTCGTAGCTAGCGTTTGGGGCTAAGATATAAATGTAATGTTCATGCTATTTTTTTTTGAGGGTATGAAATCATCAAATAATAACGTTCTGGGTGGAGCAGGAGGGCGTGTCAGACTTTTACTGACTAAAACCCACCCGTGTTCCTTCAGTTGCCTATGTGCCAGGGGCCACGCTATCTCTTTCGAACAACCTGCACCTCTGGCAGGCATCGGCCCTTGCGGACCGATTTCTTGATTGATTGTTCTTCTCCAGTTTTCATTATATCTACCAAAGAAAGGCTTCTCCTGAAACAGGAGTCTATCTCCATCTAAAAAGTCAATCAAATCTTACTTATCATCATCTGCCTAGCCTTCCCAACTATGCTGGGGTCGGCTTCCAGTCTAACTGATGCAGTCGAAAACCATAACCAAAACTTTACATGGAGTGACTGCCTATCTGACCTCTGCAACCCAGTTACTGGGTAATACGATACCCCTTGATAAGACTGGTGGTCAAACTTTCGTGCTTTTGATGACCCGTAACGACTGTTAAAGATCCACAAATTACGGCCGGGACCAACGGCTTAACTTGTTTTCCGAGGCATGTTTGGACTGTTCAATTAAATTTATTAGAATATATTTCAAATGGAATTGAAAGACGTTTATCTTTTGCTAAGTCATGCTAGTTTTTCTGATGGTTGATACAAGAATTTCTGGTCGGAAATTCAATATTGCGCCTTTTGTAATATAAATTTTTGTACTTTATGAATCCATTTAAACATCAGTAGATATTAAATCCGTGTTATTCAATTTTACATTTATCAACCCAAACTTTAGTTCTTTACATAGTTGTGCACTATACAGGCTCACAAAGATCTTCATAAAAATCTTGCCAAAGAAAAAAGTTTTAAGTTAATATCCATTACCATAAAAAAGTTATGCGTACGCGCCGAAAGACAATGCTATTATAAAAAGGCTATCAGAATTAAGTGGGTAATGTAGATCGTTGCGTCATGACGCGGCAGTAGTCTGCTTATTAGGGCTGCCACTAAATTATGAATTTATCAAAAGTAAAGAGTATTTGAATTTTAAACGTCGTCGTAAGAAAATCGGCATGTCCTAGACCCAAAAATTCGAAGACATGTGACGTCTACCAAACCGCACTGAGCCCGCGTGGGTGATTGTGGCCCATTTCCACTCGAGGAGGCCTGTGTCCCAGAAAAACAACAAAACACTTTAGGCGTACTTTTTTTTATGGTGGAAAATCATCAAATAACTTCTCCCGCTCTGGGCGGTATCTCTTTCGAACAAACCCTGGCAGGTATCGGCCCTTGCGGACCCCGCCAGTTGGTGCTGACATCACTTTGTCACCAGTTGGTGCTGACATCTTTTAAGGCTCCTACACACATGCTGGCGGCACAGCGGGTTTTAGCATTACATGGGTTTTAGCCATGCGGGTATGCCGCAGGTGTTGTTAGGCCGCCGGCACTTGCCGCAGAAAGAGTGTGTAGGAAGGAGCTTTTAGGCGTTGGTTTCATTTCCATGTTTTGAATCCTTGCGACACACTGAAATTTTCGAACGCTATTGTAAATCAGATTGGAAACTTGCGCATACCTATAATACAGGTTTCCTTACAACAGGTCGACAACTAAGGTGTTAACGCACGATCGATAGGTTTGCTATTACGACACCTATTGTAGTTGGCTTCGTCCTAGGACAAACATGTTTTGCTTCGTTATAGAACATCGCCTAGTCACGTTTCTGACCGATATTTTGTGCACCTTTTCGTATTACACCACCATTTTGAGACTAAAGATCATTTAAGCGAAATACCATGGCATGGTCTGGAAAGGCTTATTGTTACTAGGCCGGGTGGAAGGAAACCGTGCTCTAGGCAGAGCACCGGCAAGATGGTCAGACGCGATCTAAAAGGCCGTTGGAGGCAAAAGCCCGCATAACTTGGAGATGCGTCGTATATGGTCGCACTCCTCAGCTTTAAGGGAGCGGCGAAGAGGAAGTGACCAAGACACAAACATCTCGCCAATAACGATAGAAGCTCCTCGATGAGGTAGACAGAGTTACATGCACATTGCTCATGCACATTCCACTAGTCATACCATTTACCGAACACAACTCCGGACTGCTACGGAGAATTTCTCGATCTATCCATGATTGAACTCAAATACTCACGCTCCAATAAATCTATGCTACTAATAATAAAGCTAAAGAGTTTGTTTATTTGTTTGCTTGAACGTGCTAATCTCAGGAACTACTGGTCCAATTTGAAAAATTCTTTCAATGTTAGATACCCCATTTATCGAGGAAGGCTATAAGCTATATATAACATCACGCTAAGACCCTTAGGAGCCGAGCAAAGGGAAAAAAGTCACGAATACGAAGTACTAGTACGGGCAGGCGAGGCGAGCGACGGTGTGGGTCGGGGAGCAAGAAATTTGACATGAACGATGTCGCGGGCAGAAGCTAGTATAAAAATAAAAATAATTTAAATTCTGACAACTAAGGCGCATAGAGCTAGTTATAAAAAAAAATATGTATGTTAGTAGTTTTACATTCAATTGCAAAGGAAGAGCGGAGTCACCTGACATAAGCAACTCCTACTTAAAAGGTGATTTCCAAATCATGTTTGTAATTGTACCTACTGTGTAGTTGAAATAAACATCTTTTTTTTAGTAACTACTGTTAGTTCAGTAACTCTGTACAAATTTGACAGACGTGACAAATTTTTTGATAGACTTTCAACTTTATTACAAAAAATGAGTTTCATGTTCAATTTATTTATTTATTTATTTATTCACAAGGCAACTACAACAGGTAACAATCACATTATTTCACTAAGTTAACATTTTAAGTTTCGACCTGATTATCACCCAAAGCGTAATCGCACAACATTACTAGCAACAACAATAATAATAACGATGGCAAAACTACAGTAAAAGGTTAGTTCACAAAATTATAGTTACAGGATCTGTACGTCTGACCTCCGACACACTTTTACTTCTACTTAGGCAGGAAATGTGTAGGAGACCAACACGCCAGGTAAATTACATAAATTGTTACATTATTTAAAGAATACAGTATTTATGGTTTGGAATATTAAAAGGAAAGAGTACATACATGTCTTTTGAAAGCAGCGGCACGAGAATCGAAGATGTCAATACTGTTATTGTCTTTAGAAATTTCATTATAAAGTCTACACATTCTAACGATAGGGTTGTAATATGAGGTGTTATTTGTAAAGATCAGAAGTGTAAAAGTTTTCGGTATTCGGGTGTTATATCTAGTGTTGATATTTATGAAAGACAGCAGAGCCGAAGAGTCCAGCTTGGAGTGTAGGATCTTATGCAGGTTAATTAAGTCTTGCTGTTTGCGACGAACTGTCAATCATCAATTGGGAAAATTGTTTGGGATAGCTTGATGTGCTGGCGTCTGTGTCTGGATAAAAGTAGAAAATAATGCCGATTCATCAACCCACACCACATGCTTAACAGAACCACAAACAATAAACTTATTTTTCGAAATTGAAATTAAATATTTCAGCAAACAATTTCAATGTAGAGAATTTCCGCAAAATGTAGTTCAAATTTTTCTTTTGTCAGATAACTTTTGCCTGAGGAATAAATATGACAGCAGTTTCACAGCTTCTGTGTAGAAAATATGCCATACCGACATATTTATTTCCTTAGATAAAAGTTATCTGACTATTGAAAAATCTGTCCTTATTCATCTATTAAATGTTATACCAGTATGGCTTTTTATTCAAAATATAATGTGTGTCGAACACTTCCACAAAGTCGAAAAACTCGCCAACCCTGCTCGAGCGTCTCAAGTGCAAGTTCGAATGACGCAACACTCCGGTGCGCAGGCGCAACTTTTTTTAACAACTTCATGTCTAGCCTCTGTCGCTCTAGTTTTGTGACGAAACGCTAGCCTTCTATACTTATAAGAATTCAAATTATTGTAGTATGTTTAATCATTTTAGTAAGTACCTTTTTTCTTACGAAATATAATGTTAAAAATTAATACTACGCCTCTTCTATTATATTATTTCTATTCTCCATCTACACAAGCGCAATTTTTATTAGTTTGTCAAAGATGATATCAGAGCTGTAAGCGGTGTGATAGGCTATTTATTCTTATCAGACTAGACCGAAAACCAATCATTTTAAGGAGGTTAATCAGTCTTTTGTGAAAAAAAAACTTACCCTCTTAGACCTGCACCCTAATTTCACATCACAGTCTGAATAATTTGAAGGATATTGCTAGTCCATTGCATCATATGTTTGAAAAATTTGTCTGCTCAACGTATATAACGCAATGAATGTTGTTGAAATGAAATCCATTCATACTATTAGTGTGTTGAGCCGCTGGTGTGTCCTGACTGTCATTTACAACGACACAGTGGCTTTTCAGTCTTAGTCTCAAAATATTTAGCCAGCATCAGGACCAGTGCTAAATGTCACGACAGCAACGAAATATATAAAAAAAATGCACTAAAAGTACTCAAACATTTCGTTCACACACAGACCATTATCTCAAATGACCATTTTAGGAGACTAGAGATAGTATCGTAACTTAGTGCATACTTAGTTAGTACTTAGTGTCTAATATGGTAGCAATTGAGACATATTACAGTTCTCTTGTACCCAAAAGAGATTTATTTTTCGTTTTTTGGGCTTGGAGTGAATGTTAAAAAACTGGGCAGGCAATCTAATCTAGTGGAAAGAATTGTGATCATTTTTACGATTAAAAAAGTAAGTTAAAAAACTAAAACCTGATTACTGAAAAATAACGCTATAATATATTTTTTTAGTTCTTGAGTTTACATCCTCTAGCTGGTGCCATATTCAATAACCAGCGCAAGATCAAGACGTTTTCAGCGATACCTCATTTGTCTAATTATGGCAAGAAGTTTAGTAGTTATGAGGGAACTGCTGGACATACATCCCAACATACATACCTGCATCATCATCATCTGCCTAGCCTTTTCCCAACTATGTTGGGGTCGGCTTCCAGTCTAACCGGATGCAACTGAATACCAGTAATTTACATGGAGCGACTGCCTATCTGACCTCCACAACCCAGTTACTGGGTATATACGGGTAATACGATACCCCTTGGAAAGACTGGTTGTCAGACTTTCGGGCTTCTGACGACCCGTAACGACTGTCAAAGATCTACAAATGACGCCGGGACCAACGGCTTAACGTGCTTTCCGAGGCACGGAGAGGTCTTGATATGTTAAGATGGTCACCCATCCACGGACCAACCGCGGCAAACTTAGCTTAACCTGATCGATCGATCCGTACGGCTAATATTACTTAGCCACAAGCATATACATACCTGCATATCGGTCAAAATTAAAATGCTCCGTTTTGCTTCGCCGTAGTCGGGTAAAAATTGTCATGGATATCTTTTGTTTCGGGAACGAGAACAGCAATATAATCAGTCTATGAAGTTCCCACGGATTTCTTTTGTTTCGGGAACGAGAACAGCAATATAATCAGTCTATGAAGTTCCCACGGATTTCTTTTGTTTCGGGAACGAGAACAGCAATATAATCAGTCTATGAAGTTCCCACGGATTTCTTTTGTTTCGGGAACGAGAACAGCAATATAATCAGTCTATGAAGTTCCCACGGATTTCTTTTGTTTCGGGAACGAGAACAGCAATATAATCAGTCTATGAAGTTCCCACGGATTTCTTTTGTTTCGGGAACGAGAACAGCAATATAATCAGTCTATGAAGTTCCCACGGATTTCTTTTGTTTCGGGAACGAGAACAGCAATATAATCAGTCTATGAAGTTCCCACGGATTTCTTTTGTTTCGGGAACGAGAACAGCAATATAATCAGTCTATGAAGTTCCCACGGATTTCTTTTGTTTCGGGAACGAGAACAGCAATATAATCAGTCTATGAAGTTCCCACGGATTTCTTTTGTTTCGGGAACGAGAACAGCAATATAATCAGTCTATGAAGTTCCCACGGATTTCTTTTGTTTCGGGAACGAGAACAGCAATATAATCAGTCTATGAAGTTCCCACGGATTTCTTTTGTTTCGGGAACGAGAACAGCAATATAATCAGTCTATGAAGTTCCCACTGCTGGTGGGACACAGGCCTTCTGGACTGGGCCGTAGCCCAGTCCCAATCTCCGGGAGGATGTAATCCACCACGCGAGCCCAGTGTGTGTTGGTTGATGCCACATGTCTTTGAAATTTTGTGGTTCCAGGATATGCTGATATCCTCACGTGTATTTTCGTTCACAGTTTATACAAAAAAAAAAAAAACAAAAAACAGTTTATTGGTCACATCACAAAAATTTTGTTTATGCTTGTGTTAAGCATAAACAAAATTTTTGTGATTGGATCCTCCTTTTAGGCAAATAGTGCCTGTGTCCGTTATTCCATATTTTAGGACGATTTTCCATTCCTTATTTTCGTTCTTATATGTACCTAGTACTTATCGACAGGCCTGCACTGTCCTCCCATACCTATTATCACTGTAATTTGAAAACATTGTAAAACCCAATTATTTTTAAAAGAGTAACCGTGGAGTTTCTTGCCGGCTTTTCTCCATAGGAAGCGACAAATTGGAACCGTGCACGTAGCTTCTGACGTTTCATAAGTGCCCTTGTAGGTTTATGTGAAATAAAATATTTTGATTTTGATTGATTTTGAAAGCTACATAAATTAACATTAACTTAAATTAAATCAAGTGTGTGCATGAGTGGGTGTAAGTATGTGTGTGAAAGTGTAGTCTGTAGGTGTGATTGAGAGTACCTGTGTGTGAGGGTGTGTATGTGTCAGTGGCGAGGGGTGGAATTAATGTCAGGGTCATCATCATCTGCCTAGCCTTTTCCCAACTATGTTGGGGTCGGCTTCCAGTCTAACCGGATGCAGCTGAATACCAGTATTTTACATGGAGCGACTGCCTATCTGACCTCCACAACCCAGTAACTGGGTAATACGATACCCCTTGGTAAGACTGGTTGTCAGACTTTCGGGCTTCTGACGACCCGTAACGACTGTCAAAGATCCACAAATGACAGCCGGGACCAACGGCTTAACGTGCTTTCCGAGGCACGGAGGGGTCTTGGTATGTAAAGATGGTCACCCATCTACGGACCAACCGCGGCAAGCGTAGCTTAACCTGATCGATCGACCCGTGCAGCTATTGTTACTTAGCCACAAGCCCCTCCTTACTCCCTACTTGGAAATACAAAAAAAATATTGTACTTTGAAATAATGAATAGTGAATCGGTAGGTGGGATTTCTTAAAGGTAAGCCGATGGGAATCGACTATTGACTCGTCGCCACTGGTATGTGTCGAGGTTTCTGAAGTGTTTCGGTTTCATTGTAGGTAAGCTTTTGTATCCATTCCATAATCATTTTCAAGTTTTCGCCTCGGAAAGGTGAGGGGAGAGCCTATTGTTATCAACCAGGGACAAATCCAGACTCCAGTATGCTATTGGAAAATTCCTGATGGAAAAACGCAATAACACCCCCGAATTAACACATGGGATACTTTTTATCCAGGTAGTACGTTCCTGTAGGATAATTTCGGATCGGCACGCGGGCGAAGCCGCTGGCAAAAGCTAGTGTCCTAATAATTATAATGTGAAAATAAGAGAATATGATCTATTATGAATAATTATTCTGACCTAAAGATCAAGCGAGCTATGTGAACATCCATTAATTGCTTACTTCGTCAACGCGTGAGAGTCCCGCGTTCCACTTCACATAGGAAGGCAATTTGTGAAGATTAAAATAATATTAACACTAGAGAGCAATTTATGTAGTTTTGTGGCAATCTGGGAAGATTCTGTGACAATGGAGTAACCTTGGATTGTAGTCTGATTTTAGTATGTCATCCGTTTCGATAAAAGTAGCTTTAGGCAGCGGTTTCGCCCGCGTGGAGTTCGGAAATTATGCCACGGGAACGTACTACCGGTATAAAAAAAAACATTGAGTAACAACATCCAAACTTTCACATTACTGTATATACTATTATACTTTATACTTTTATACTTTATACTATTATACTTTATACTATTATACTTTATACTGTTATACTTTATGCGTTATACTATTATACTATTATACTAATATTAGTTAGTTACTCAATCACGCAAAAACGGCTGAACCAATTTGAATGAAATTTGGCACACAGATTGTTTGTAACTTGGAATAACACATAGGATACTGTGTATTCCGATGGTACGTTCCCGGATAATTTTCGACCTCCACGCGGGTGAAGCCGCTGCCAAAAGCTAGTAATTTATTAACACAGACCCCTCCGTTTATTATTCCTTTCAAAATCTAGTATGAAAAGAGCCTTGTATCTCTAGTTCCCATGCAATTACGGCCGCGATTATCTCGACGCGAATCGATTGCGACAGATGCTCGATAACCTTTGTTTATCGATACATCGGCACATCACTATCGTTGGAAATTAAAAACAGATTATGTAATTATTGAATTGGTGTAATTGTTCATAAAATAATTGGGTAATTGTAATATTTCTTCTGTTTGTATTGAAGCATCTTAAGTTTTTACGGTAGGTAAAGGATGTCTAATTGTATCTCGTGTCGACATGATATGACGGCTCGTTTCGTGATAAAAAAAAACCAGCCAAGTCCGTATCGGACCACGCACAAAGAAGGGTTCCGTAGCTGTCCACCCATCCGTCCATCTGTCAGTCACAGTGTATTGCTGCTACGAGTATATCAATAAATAATACAAATAAAATAAATATTTAAACTAAAGGGGGCATCCATACCCTGCCAGGGTTGCAGATTTGTTCGAAAGAGTTACCGTGGCCCTGACACTTCCAAAAGAAAAAAAGGGGGCCTCCACACAAGAAACGTACCTCTTTCGGTGTTATTTGCCTTATAGTACAGATCCCTTCGTGTGTGTCCGACTGGCAGTTGCCGTCAGGTGGGCAGCCCGCTCCATTGCTAAAAGTGCATAACCCTGATTTTGAGAAAGTCGTACTCACTTAAAGATTATATACATAGGAATCGGAGCCAGTGACATTGTACTGTATATTAAATACCTACCTACACATTCAAATCAACTACTCTATGTTTGGTGTTAATGTCAAACTGTTTATGCCTTGACCACGTAATTACTTACTTAATGTTAAAACTATGTAGCTTTGAGGGTTATTCTTAATTCTTTCCGTAGGTATCTTATCTTAGCTGTTCAAACTATTAAAAAGTGTTTAAGGTTTAAACAACATTTCAAAAAAGCTTTTTGCATTTGATATGCCAATTCTTGAGGAAGGCTATTTAACATCACGCTACGAATCTTTAAGAGCCGAGTAGAAAGAAAAAAATAATATCGTGGGCGGGCGATGCAATGCTATAGGACGGGATACTTCATGTTAAAACAAGAAATTTTACGCGGACGGAGACGCGAGCTGAGGCTAGTATTTGTAGAGATATAAGAAGGGCTCGTTGCTAAGTAATATCACCCGAACGCAGCGATCGATCAGGATAAGCTATGCTTGCCGCGGTTGGTCCGTGGATGGGTGACCATCTTTGCATACCAAGACCCCTCCGTGCCTCGGAAAGCACGTTAAGCTGTTGGCCCCGGCTGTCATTTGTGGATCTTTGACAGTCGTTACGGGTCGTCAGAACCCAGAAAATTTGACAACCAGTCTTACCAAGAGGTATGGTACTACCCAATATCTGGGTTGTGGACGTCAGATAGGCAGTCGCTCCACGTAAAATACTGATATTCAGCTGCATCCGGTTAGACTGGAAGCCGACCCCAATATAGTTGAAAAAAAAAGGCTAGGCAGATGATGATAGTAGACACTTAAGATCATTATAGTTATCTGTGACTCGTGTGAGATCGTGGAAAGCGCACAAGTCCCCACGACGCCTGGTCCAAGTGTGAGAAGGAAATACTGGGTTGATTTTTAGTCAGTAAGGGTCTGACAGACCCGAGGACATCCATGAGGATTTTCCAAATCAAAACAATTTTTTTTTATCGTGGTAGAAGAGACATGAGATCATTACAGACAGCTGCGACTGCAGGTATGATTAAAGGCAGTTATGGATTTCCTTAACGAATGCAGTAAATCTTTTTAAGGAATAAGTAATGTATTAAAGCTGTAATGGTACAATGTCACCTGCTATGATTTATGTGGGCACCATGTAGTGTAGGTGTCGACAACTTTCTTAAAGTGCAAGGTCCCGCACGGGTTCTTAGGGATGGGAAATGTATCGATGTATTTGATAACGTTCTTTTATTATTTGAATTCGTATTTTCATTTATTGCTTTAAACATAAATTTCAATTATATTTTTGTTATTGTAGAATATAAAAAATTGTAGCCCACCAGTATCGGGAACAGGGTCCCAACTACCTTTTGCCAGAGCTCTTATGATAGGAACGATAAGCGCCGTGTCTAGAAGTACCGCTTTCCAGATCAAGCCGAGATTCGAGAGCCTCCTGAGGTGTTGGTCGAGGCTCTTGGCTATTCTGCCATTGGCATTCATGACTGTTGGCATATATTTTTATTATTATAGAGTTTTTAAAGACTTTGTTGGAACCGCCTGGTGTGTTTGACAAACGTCTACATTTTTTTTCTTTATATCCTTTTTCCTTTGGCAAAGTGTACTTACTCTGTCAGACGCTATTTTGCTCTAGGCAAATTATCCAACTTAGATTTTTCTACTTTTCTTGCATAAGTGCAGCTTAAACCCTTTCATTATTTAATTTGTATCTGTCCACAAAACCAATTTTACCCTCATAATTTCTAACACCTCCTTTTCGTATAGCCTAGAGGAGAAAGTTTTAGAATTTCTGAGGCTCTAGCCAATTATCATCTATCGCTAAACTCGTATACTGCTGCTGACCTTGCATAACAGCATATAAAAAAATATTCGATATCTGTTACTATCGAGCATCGTCCATCCCTAGTCTCCGCCTTCAGCTCAAGTGTCAACTAGTCAAATCACTTGACGGCTCACTGGCTGGTCAAGTTAAGGCATACCACTGGCATGACTACTCGCTTGTAACACTAGATTTAGATGCTGTGGGACATACAAGTTTCATAGGTACAGGTATGGAAATAGATGCCTAGCTTGACCGACTTATGAGTACTACTGTCTTATATAATATTATTCATCATAATAAAATATTGACTGGTGGTGCCTCATAATCTGCCTATATTGTTCCCGCTGCTGGGACACAGGCCTCCTCTCTGTGGCCTAAGATGGCGCCTACTGAATCCATGGTAACACGTATCGCGTCGGTGTCCCCGCCTCCCTGTATATCCAGGTTTCTTTGTGAAGTTTCCCCAAATCACATGACAGTTATGTCCGAGGCATATAACTTTTCTGTCATTAAAAAAAAAAAAAAATCTTATGACTATGTTAGTCTCTCTTCTGCCTAGCCTTTTCCCAACTATGTTGGGGTCGGCTTCCAGTCTAACCGGATGCAGCTGAATACCAGTATTTTACATGGAGCGACTGCCTATCTGGCCTCCACAACCCAGTTACTGGGTAATTCGATACCCCGTGGCAAGACTGGTTGTCAGACTTTCGGGCTTCTGACGTCCCGTAACGATTGTCAAAGATCCACAAATGACAGCCGGAACCAACGGGTTAACGTGCTTTCCGAGGCACGGAAAGGTCTTGGTATGTAAAGATGGTCACCCATCACGGACCAACTGCGGCAAGCTTCGCTTAACCTGATCGATCGACCCGTACGACTGATATTATTTAGCCACAAGGCCCTTATGACTATGTTAGTAAAGCTTAATATTATTACTCTGCGACAAGATTATTCTGAGAGATACATCTCTTAATAATGCTATGCTTTATCGAAGAGTCTTATCTCCCAGCTATGGTTTTCAGGATTTGAATTTATTTTTGGACCCCAAACCTGCCTGTTTAAAAAGTAAATCCGTCATTCACAAAGTAACACGTAGGTTGTAAAAAAATGTGGTTTGCGTCAGCTGTTGATGACGTGAGAGCACGCATGCGCGTAACCGCCATGCGTACAAACCTGTTATGTTAAATGTCAAGGTGCGCACACGCATACGGTTATTTCATTATAGTTTCTATATGACGTATAGGAGTTTTAGAAGCAATGCCGTGTATGATGGAATGGCAGACATCTTAACATAAACATCACGCCTATATTCCGTGAAGGGTAGGGCAGGTACCTATACCTATATAGTACACCCGTAGTTGTGTTTAAGACTCATGTTATACGGCCTATTGCCATCAACCGAGCATAAATCTACTCCGGGCTTGGGACTGAGAAATTCCTGATGGACAAACTCAATCACACTTTGCCCGACCTGAGAATCGCACCCGGGACCTCTTAGAGCTCAGCAGTAGCGTTTGCGAACACTAGACCAACGTGGCAGTGCTACCTACTTATATTAAACTAGCTTCTGCCCACGACTTCGTTCGCGTCAAATTTCTTACTCCTCGACTCACCCCGTCGTCGCTCGCCTCGCCTGCCCGTGCGAATACTTCGTATTCGTGACTTTTTTCTCTTTGCTCGGCTCCTAAGGGTCTTAGCGTGATGTTATATAACCTATAGCCTTTCTCGATAAATGGGCTATCCAACACTGAAAGAATTTTTCAAATCGGACCAGTAGTTCCTGAGATTAGCGCGTTCAAGCAAACAAATTCTTCAGCTTTATTATTAGTAGTACAGAAGATTGTTATTTCAAGATTGTAGAACTCGTGAACCTAATGCATTTAGTAGTAATTCCTGGTACATTAGAAACAGCGACCTCCACCGGGACTTCAAGATGGATGTAGTAAACATAGTGATAAAAAAATATACAGAAGCTCAACATAGACTTCATCATTACGTGAATGTCGAGGCGATCCAACTCCTTGACAACACTTAATTAGTGCGAAGACTAAAAAGGGTTTAACCTTTTGAGTAAGTTTAGTACAGTGTTAGTAAACTTAAACTATAGTGCAAATGCTGACTTTTATAAAGGACACGTGAATCAAGTGTCTTCCCTTTACCTTAAGGTTCGCTTACACGAGCAACTGAATTTGCTCCATCTTGGGCAATTCTCGTTAACTATGACGTCACGAGTACATCTAGCAATTTAGGGCAATGGCAACATTTAGCCACCTGTTGCCAGAGATACGGCCACACATTATGGGGCAATATGGAGCAACTTAGCAAAAACGAGACGTAGTTATTGACGAAACACATCGGCAATTTATTGTTGTTGCTCCAGATTGCTCCACTGAATTGATCCAGATTGATCCATTAGTGTCGCCGAGCAATAATTGCTCAAAAAGTTGCCTGTGAAAGAGCCCCTAAAGGGGCTCTTTCACAGGCAACTTTTTGAGACGTCTTACGTCTACGTCTAACGTCTTTCTTGTTGACTGTAAACAGTCAATAAGAAAGACGTTATTGGACGATTCGATAGTTAGATAGTTTTATAGTTACTTAGCACATTTTTTTCTTATTAGCTAATTGGCTAGATTGTAATGTGAATAAAGTATCATCATTTAGTAGTAATAATAGCATTACAATGTCAGAGTGACGACCTGGGGCCCAAGTCTGCTATTTTTATAAATTCGTCATTCCAACACGATCCCATTGTCACTTTGCTAAAAGTTCGTAATTTGCTAAATTCATAATGGTCGATCATTGGTCGGTCAATGGTCTCGTAATAAAATTGTGTTATAATGGCATTGTCGTATTGCCATTATTATAAAACCCGTTAGTAGAAATTATTTTCCAAAAACTACTACTAAATTTGAACATTTATTCATGCCCGATTTCATTTAGGTACTATATTTGTATTATATCATTATGTACGAGATTACCAATACATGCCATTTCTATCAATGGAGTGTCAGTGGCTGACCATTGGAAAGTCATAATGACGCCATTATATTAGTAGATTACCAAACTTGTCAAAATCAACAATTATGAAATCAATGATAGACCATTCTGACACTATTGTAATAGCAGACTCGAGACCCTGGTAATCACGCCTCAGTGCTTTTAAAGACTTCTTTCAAAATAAATACCGTTCAAAATTCTTTATGACCTTACACTTTCGAAAATGTATTATATTTTTAATTTTTTTTATCAATTAGTTGGTAAATTTTTTTACCGACTTCAAAAAGAAGGAGGTTATCAATTCGAAAGTTTATATATATATATACATATATATTTTATGTATGTTCGGGTATAACTCCGTCATATATAGATGGATTTGCTAAATTCTGTTTTTGTTCGAAAGGGGGTTTATTCCGAAATGGTCCCATAAAAATTTCATATAGTTCTGATGATGCGTTTCGGAGACAGACAACGGAACACCTCAAAAAATGGCAGCAAACAAACCGCGATTGCTGCTATTGCATAAATATGCATTGTTTTGACCCCAAGGATGATGAAATTACAAATTGTATGAGGTAGGTACTGTAACTAAAACGTGAAAAATAAAAAAACATTAAAAAAAAAAAAAACAAACAAACAACTCTACAAAGTGAAAAATGACTTTAATTTCGGAAGTCGGTTGTTTTTATCGTATCTCTGTTGTGACCATCGCCAATGTCTCAACTAAACTTGTGAAATTACGTGTAAAAATGTTTGTACAAATCTACTAACAGAAATAAAAACATTTATCATTTAGAAAATGGAAGACAATTTTCGTATCAATGACGTATTATAAGTAGTCGCGTCACGCACGAACACTCTACTTAAAAACAGCGTAAACCATGAATGTAGCTACCTAATAGTTAATACAATCATACAGTGCGCGAAGAATAGGAATGACATATACCAATTCCTGTTGTTAGAAAGAGATAAATATATATATTTAGTTACGACACTAGCGTGTCGCCGCGTCACTGGATGGTACGTGACTAAAACCACGACAGGCCTTCCTTACATTTATCTTGACAATATTGATCGCCAGTAACGCATCTAAAGGTAATATATCACTCTTTTGCATAGGGGCTTTCTCATAGAAGTTGTTTTCGACTCTTAAACTTGAACTCACGATTTCCTAGTCAACCTATAATAAAAATAATTAAATAATCATTTTAATATCAGGCAACTAAGACCCATAGCTAAAAAACTCAAAATAATCTTAGACAGTAATAATAAACTTATACATATTAAGAACCTTATTCAAACTATAATTATACACGTAAAGCGGTTGCCGTCGTGTATCGCTGCGAGGTGTCGCGTAACCGTCCTCGGAAACGTCGATATACGACACCTTTCGGCCAAAAGTTCTCTTTCAAACAGGTCTGTAGATGCTGGGTTGGTACTCGTACCTATAATGTTCCCATTGCTAGGAAATAAGCCTCTCTGCGAGACGAAGTGGACCATAATCCATCAAGTACACGGGCTCAGTGTGGTGGATGTCACATATCTTCGAATTTTCGGTCTCCACACAATGTTTTCTTTAAACGTTTTCACGTCTATTCGAGTCTAGTTCTAGTAATCTTCCCAACTCTTTATCACTATAGGTGTACTTCTTATTCTTTAATCCCTCAATTCTGAAGATCGTGAGCACATACGACGCGTCTCCAAGTTATGCGGTCTTCCACAGTGTGATAGTAGTGGTGGCTCAATGATAACCCAAGCAATCGCTTTACGCTGTGTAAATAATTCTTTGCGTAAATAATTCCATCACATCTCTCAAAACGGTGAAGGAAAACATATACCTAAAGTTCGACTTTTAATTGTATTCAGTAACATGACAGTTGAAGGGTTACCAGATTTTGTCAAAAAAAAGATAGTGAGGTAGTGTAAAAATGAACGAAATTGAATGAACTTGAAATATGTACTTACATGCATTTTTTTATTTTATTTAAAGTTTAAGAACTTGTCTTAATAACAATGCACTTAAAAAAAAATTACATTTTGTTTTTCAGAAGTTAGATAATCTATTTAAAGTTTGTTTATATTAGAAGAAAATTTAAAAAAAGCATTACTATTATTAATTATTCTTATATTCCACATCTTACAAATGATTTTTTTAAAGTTTTATAACGAATTATAAAAATGATTTAATTAAAAATGAAACCATTTTTTTCATTCGCTCTTTACGCAAAATCGTTCAGTACCCCTAAACTATTAGTTTTAGTATGGTAACATTATTTTTCTTTGAACTGTCAAGTTACGGATCACAATTAAAAGTCGAACTATAGAATCAAATATTCGGAGACATGTGACATCTACCAACCCGTTCTGGGCCCGCGTGGTAGATTACGTCCGACTCCCTCTCACAGAGAGGAAGCCTGTGTCCAACAGTGGGAACTTTATAGGCTGATAAAGCTTATATGTTGACTGCTCAGTACATACTATGCTGTGAGTAAGCTTTTAAGTACCCACTACCTACCTTCCATCGACCCTGAAACCAACCTCGTTATTCCACGAGCCTCAATATCCTTTATTTAGTTAAATATACGCCGTGACATACAATTATGTAGGCAGGCCGCAGTCAGATCACCTAGACAGGGCTAGATTGTGTCTAGACACAGAACAGTTTAATGCAGAAGGTTCGTTTGATATTCACAGATAGCTGTGCTGGTGGGGAGTTTGTTGCGCCACTTCTTCTTCCCACCGACAGCACTAAGAAGTGGTGAAAAAGTGAACATTAATTAAAAAAGATGGAAACAAGAAACTCAAGAAGAGAGAAGAAAGGACTTTATTGCCTCCGACAGTATGAGGTTGCTTCTTGCTTCCTGAGTTTCTTGTTTCCATCTTTTTTAATTAAAGTTCACTTTTTAGACAGTCGGGTTTTTGGATTCTGTAAATGATTATTTTTTCCATTTGGATTTTCTCAGATACAATAATCTAGATTTGTGTCCTATTATAGGGGACTTAAAGATCACTGGCATGGCGTGGATGTATTAATTATTTCCTAATTTATTTAATACTAGCTTTTGCCAGCGGCTTCGCCCGCGTGGAGGTCGGTGTATTATACATATAAATCTTCCTCTTGAATCACTCTATCTATTAAAAAAAAACCCGCATCAAAATCCGTTGCGTAGTTTTAAAGATTTAAGCATACATAGGGATATAGGGACAGAGAAAGCGACTTTGTTTTATACTATGTAGTGAAGTAGTATTTTGTACCAACCGATCTTTTTTTTTTGTTTAAGATAAGTGTTTATCAGTGGAAACTTGTAAATGGCCTTCAGTTTCATATTGTTTAATAATATTGTTTATTTTAGCTGTAAATTTCCCGAATAAAATAAAACACTCACTCTATACGTACACCTCGCCTAACCCCTCGAGAAAACAAGGCGAGATGTTATATTTAAAAATTGTCTTGTTTGTCAGCAATGTAGATCCTAGCTGACAAAACTTGCATTCATTAGGAATCGTCAGGCGAACTTGTCCCAAAACTAAGCAAATCTTCTGAATATTTTGTTGTGTGGTATCTAACCTAGCCCAGTTAATGCTTAGCCTTCATTGTACCTATTATTGCTATCTATTGTAAATGTCTATACTTCTGTAGGCATTGGATATGGTGTAATAATACCTCTCGGATTTTGAACAATTCAATTTAGTAGGTATAGATCCAGATATAGAAAGAAATATACAACGTAAATTTTTAACCAGCGCGCAAATTGTAGCCATGAATTTAGCATATCATTCTAGATTCTAGCGTAGAGAGTTTTCGTCAAATAAACAAAAAACAAATAAGCTGTTTCATAGTTTTTTTTTATTTTGATTTTTGATAGAAAAGTGCAATACCTACGCGGTCAAAATGTATGGAACAGATGATTTTTTTTTTGTATGAGGAACCGATGAAAAATTTCTACGCTAGAGGGAGTCTAGAATGATATGTTGAATTCATGGTTACAGTTTGCGCACTGGTTAAAATTTATCCTAAATGTACGATTCAGGTCGTGCTATCGATAGTAGAATTTATACACAGTGCCAATTTATTTTTCGTCTTTCAACGGTGGAATTTGATCTGATTCGACTTGGAAGAGGCGCTTGCCGAAGTCGGTCTGCTGATGGGTGAGCATCCATTATATACTCCTCCGTATCTCGTAAAGCCGTTGGTCCCAGCTTCCATTTGTACATCTTTGACAGTCGTTACGGATCGTCAGAAGCCTGACAAACGCAGAAACTGGGTTGTAAAGGTCAGATAGGCAGAAACTCCATGAAAAATACTGGTATTCAGCTGCAGCTGGTTAGACTGGAAGCCGACCCCAACGTAGTTGGGACAAAGCTAGGCAGATCGAGTAAATCTGGTATCAGCGTTGTGGGCTGCAATCTCTATCTTTTATATTGTAGCTGTTTGTTGTACATTTTGGATAAAAAATAAGTAAAAGTAACTTTTTCAAAAAACAAATAACGGACTTCCGGGAAAACAATACACTACTGTTTTCCGGAAGTCGGTTGTTTGTTTTTGTTATTTTTTTTTTCACTTTTTAGTTACACCACACCAATTCGAAATTTCATCATCCTTGGGGTCAAAACAATGCATATTTATGCGATAGCAGCAATCGCGGTTGATTTGCTGTCATTTTTTGAAGAGTTCCGTTGTCTATCTCCGAAACGCATCATCATTGCAAACCCGTCTATAAATGACGGAGACATCGTTCGGGCATGTCTCACATAAAAAAATAAAAAAATCTTCTTTTTGAAGTCGGTTAAAAATACACAATCGAAATCGTGTTTATTCAGAATTCCACCCCCGTCAGAGCGTGACGGCAGTTAGTGTATATGTATGCGTACCGCGACCTCCGTACCGGCTGTATCGGTCCGGCGTGGACCGGGCCAAGGATAGCATAACTATCGGTCCTTACATAACCGAGTTATTGCTCTAAATACGTGTATTATTGCGCTTTGTGCCGCAGGAGTGTATGTTAGAGTTGGAATTTGGTACGAATATCTACCAGCGGGCTTAGCATGACGTTTTCTATTTCTACGAAGAATAGACAGTGCTTTTTCAATACAAAGTGACATTTCGTTTCTCCATTTTTGACATCGCACCGTAGATCCTACAATCTGTCATTATGTCTTTCTTTTATAACGATCTTTGTCTAGGTCCTTTTATATGTAGACTATTTCAGAAGAATATTTCTTCCCAAACTGTCAAAATCACACTGACCACAAACTTTATATTCAACGGCCACATAGTATATACGATATTATCTTAAAAATCATGATTAGTTTAGAACGCATAACAGTCATAATTAATAGAAAAACATAGCTATCTTCTCCTATTGTACATTATTTAAGTTAACTGTCATGTATATTCTTCCGTCGACAACTCGGTGCTCGTGCTAAGCATGCAGCAGACTTAGCACGAGAACCGTAGACAAGCTTTCTGTCGTCGGAAGAGTAGGCAAAAATGACGTTTCCGTGTTGCAGTTGACAGTTTTGAAGTGTAAACTTCTTTAGACACGTTGAGCCATTTTTGGGTGAACAAAAATCATGGAACTCGCGTCATCGACACCGAACGCTTTTTGAATTAAGAGTGACTAGGTGAACGAGCACACGCATGAGTCGCGCGTTGATGTCTTCGGAAAAGTCCCTTTCTTTCATTAGGAAATTCTAATTCTTTTATCCCTTTCTTTCCCTTAGTATTTTTATCGTAAAAATCTGTGCTGTTACCTTTAATGGCTGAAGTCGATCGCTCGTTTTATCATTTTTTACCGAGAGCAATCAGGAGCCTAGGACCCAATGTGAAATTCTGTATTGACGATAAAAAATACACACGTAATTGTTCAAGTTTTCACTTCTGTCGGTACTCCCGGAGTGCCACTGGTTTTTTTTTTACCGAGAAATGTAGACAAGCGATTTCTATTCTACAGTAGAGTAGAAATAGAAAGCGTCATGCAGAGCCTGCTGGTGAAGGCCACAGAATCCGCTGAATGCAGGAAACACAGAATCGATCGAAGTGTCGATACTTGCGGGAGGCCTTTGTCTAGCAGTGGACGTCTTTGAGCTGAAAATGTTTATTATGTTTACTTTTTTATTTCTGTATCTGTACGTGACGTCACAGCGGGCCCTATCAGAATACCAGCGCTTCGACACTTTTATTTATTTATTTATTTATTTAACCATTTATGTACACACATATATAAACAGACAAGAAGATTAGAACAGAAAAATAGGTACAGAGGTGATGCTTATTTCTAAAGAAATCTCTTCCAGCATACCTGCGATAGGAGAGAAGATAAAGAAATGTAGACAGCGTGTGAAAGGGTAAAAGAGAAAATAAACTACATTAATTTATGATCAAAAACAATAATACACTAAACAAATTAAACAACTAATATGGGAATATACTTACATACATAAATACATACATACATATATCTAAAATAAATATCACTAAAATATTAATAATAATAATGTAAATAAAATAATATATACACAACTATGACGATGTGGACAGATAGTGTACTTTTATAAATGTTGCAGCATTATGCTGAGATAGGGGGCCTTTTAGCCTCGTACAAGACTTTGTTTTTATTTTACTTTTTTTTTTAATTATATTAAGTATATTGTGTAGATTAGTATGCGATATTCCTGTGCGATTCTAATAAATAAATACTTTTCTTTCTTTCTAAATGATGAGGATACTGGTGATCTTCCTGTAACTGGCCTGAAGACGCCACCCTTATAGAGTGACGTGCAAAGCTAACAGAAACTGCTGATACTTAACCAGTTTTTAATGGTAGATCATCATATTTCTTCAGATATTTAGAGCCCAACCAGGAATGGAACCCAGACTTATTTTCTTAATGTCGCAAATCACGGGTCCCCAACGTTGAAGATCAACGGAAAATGTGAGATAGGTATTATTAAAATCTATTTCTACTCTCAAATGATAAAATTCGAGTTAGAAACTTCAAAATAAGTTAATAATGACGCACGTACTTTATGAACGCGATACCGAAATTTAAAAATATAATCATACTATAATACTTTTTCTCTTAACAAAATAATGTTCTAAAACATTTGTTTTTACCAATATGTTACTTGGCAAATCCAAGAAGTTAATATCACTAAGGAGTTTTTATTAATATATATTTTTTCTAATGGAATGCAAATGCGGGGCGGCTCCATTTTTAACCCCGACGCAAAAAGAGGGGTGTTATAACTTTGATCGCTATGTATGTGTCTGTCTGTGGCACCGTAGCTCTTAAACGGGTGAACCGATTTGGGTGTGGTTTTTTTTATTTAAAAGAACTACATGTTTCATCAAAATCGGTTCAGCCGTTTGAAAATTATCAGCTCTTTTCTGGTTGATGAAGGTATTGGAGCATCTTCCACGGGCCTGATGGAGTTGAAATTTGGTATTATATTACTTCAATGATATTAGATGAACAAAGTAACTTTAAACTGATGCTGGAGAATCACCTGGAATTTCCAGGATACCCAAGTTACTCACTAACAAACAGCAGAAGTATCGTGTTTGGTCTCATTGAATAGGTCTCAATAGGTTGTAGATAAATGGTGATCAGGACGAGGAATGAGGATAAATAAGTAACAAACTTCACTGTGGAAAACATACGTAAACCTGCACAGATTTAAGCGTGACATGTGACGATCGTGGCGTATTTACTATTATTATATTAAGTTCAAAAAGCAGAAAATAAAAATCAAATTAAAAATTTAAAAACCTCCGACCCAAACAAATTTTTTTTTTTTTTGTAGCTTTACAAAACTATTTCTTACTCATAAAGCTTAGCTCTTTTATTAAGTAGGTTAAATCCCAATGTCATATGGAACTGCACATAACTACGTATTAAATTCGAGAGCAGTGATGGTCCAGTGGTAACGGCCGCGACTTACAAGTTGTAGGTCGTAGGTTAGAACCCAGGCAGGTGTTTTACCTTGTTTAAATTATTTCATCACCACTGCTCTCAAAACGGTGAAGGAAAACATCGTGAGGAAACCAGCATGTCCTAGAACCAAAAATTCGAAGACATGTGACATCTACCAACCCGCACCGGGCCCGCGTGGTGGATTACGGCCCACTCCCTCTCACAGAGAGGTCTGTGTCCCAGCAGTGGGAACATTATAGGATGATTATGAGGTACTAGCTTTTGCCCGCGACTCCGCCCGCGTGGATGTCGGTTATCGCGTAAAAAAGTAGCCTATGTCCTTCTCCATATCCCTGGCTATATCTCTGCCAAATTTTATGACGATCGGTTCAGTAGTTTTGGTGTGAAAGCGCAACAGACGGACAGAGTTACTTTCGCATTTATAATATTAAAATAATAAAGTAAGGAAGTAAGGATTAAATACTCCTGTGATACTATTGAAAACTTTATACTCCTCATCATGCGATAGTTTAATAAACTACCATTACCATACAGATTTGATTATAATAAAAATATCGACCGCCTTCCGTATTATTTGTTTATTAATTTTGTGCCTAGTAATTAAATTAAGACAGACGCCACAAATTAATTTCGTTTTAGAATTAAATGGTTCCGGAGTATATTAATTATATATATGGTAATATTGTATCTTCCGTAAACCGTGTGAACCTTCCGCTCTGCAGTAGTCGGGTAAAAAGATCCCAATATGGGTTACTTTGACATCACTTAACTTTAGGTAAGATAGTGGTCAAACGCATCTATGTATCTAATAATCATATAGAAAAATAACTGATTAAAAAACCCTTTTAAACAAACTCATTGAATATTTCAGTTGTACTAAAATAAATCGGTCCGCCATCTTTCGGAGTCCGCCATATTGGATTTAGAATTATGACACTTAGTTTCCCGTGAAATTTCATCCATTATCATCATCATCATGATTTCAGCCGAAAGACGTCCACTGCTGGACATATGCCTCCCCCAAGCTCCTCCACTTCGACCGGTTCTGTGCTTCCCGCATCCAGCGGATTCCTGCGGCCTTCACAAGGTCATTGGTACATCTTGTGGGAGGCCTTCCAACTCCGTCTTCCAGTACGCAGCCGCCACTCCAGAACCTTTCTGCCCCATTGGCCATCTGTTCTGCGAGCAATGTGCCCTGCCCACTGCCACTTAGGTTTGGCAATTCTTCGGGCTATGTCGGTTTCCTTCGTTTTCCTGCGTATCTCTTCATTCTTGATTCGATCACTTAGGGAAACTCCAAGCATAGATAGCTCTCTCCCTTGCCCTTTGGTTGACTTTTAGCCTTCTAATAAGGCCCAATGTCATCCAAACCAAAGGTTTTTGCAAATTTTCAACTCAATCGGTTGGGAATAACTGTTATAAAATTAAGTTACAAGATTTGACCCATGCATCCTCACAGTTAGTGAGGCAAATCTAATAAAAGCTTGTAAAATAGCAGTGGCGTGCACAAATTTTTTAGACAGGGTAGGCAGATTTTTATTAAAGGCAATAAAAACAGAATAGCCGATTGCTGTGCCAGATTTACTAACTACCCTGTACGGTTGTTTGCGTTATTTGTTACATTGTGTGCCACGTATGTATAGGAACGCACACACAATAAATCTGCATGACCACGAGAGCACACATGTAAATATTAAGACGCCAATAGTGTGTCTCTCTAGAGGCAGTCAGCGGCGCTAGTGCATCGCAATACGAAGTTGCGGACAGGTATTGCATCGATGATACTAATGATACCACAATTTTTTATTCATAAAAAACTTTTTTTATGAATAAATATTTATCTGGTTTGCGTAGGGTAGGCAGTGTCTTTCTGTCTTTATGCACTGCACGCCACTGTAAAATAGGTAGGTATTGCACCACCTTATCTTTATATAGAATCTTCTTATATCTGATTCATATCTGCTACGTATCGAAAATTGCACGATAGATTGTCGTGATACCAAAAATGTTACATTAACTTTTCATTGGGTTCAGTGAAAGTTTATCAAATCGACGGTATTGTCTCTAACATTGAAAGTAAAATGGGTCGTGGCTTTGTACCCAATAACAGCAGAACGGGCCGATCAACCAGGTTAAGCTACGTGGTCGGTCCGTGGATGGGTGACCATATTGACATCCCGAGACCCCTCGGTACCTCGAAAAGTACGGTCAGCTGTTTGTCCTGGTTGTCATTCGTGGATCATTGACAGTCGTTACGGGTCGTCAGAAGCCTGAAAGGCTAACAATCACTCACTAAAGAGTATTGTGTTACCCAGTAACTGGGTTGTGGAGGTCAGATATTCATTTGCCCCACGTATTCAGCTGCATCCTGACTGGAAGCTGACCCCAAAAAATTTTGGAAAAAAGGCTAAGCAAACAATGATGATCACACTGAAATTAATACTTTTGAAGGATTGTATCACTATCTGCATTACGAAAACAAAGTTACAACCAAGCAATTACATAATTAATATCTTAATTAAAAGAACTCGACATACTCGGCTGTTAAATAATATTTACTTCAACTGTTACGAATAAAATCTACAGCACTTATTTGCGTTTCAACTTCAAATGAATCAAGGAAGCGGAAGTTGGTTATCGGTAAATCACGATCGTAAAATAACCAGAAACTGTTTAGACCTAACAACATTTTAATTATAGTTATTAATGGTGTAGTAGAGCTACTTTGCTGTTCGACCAATCCTCGAAATTGAGCAACTTTGCCAGTGGTCCAGTATGAAAATGGCGTCGCGTCGTAGGAAAATATTTACCTTCTCATTTCAAACCGAGTTCGAACTTTGATTCAAACATTCTTCGGACTGGGAAAAAGTTCTTAATATAAAATTGATAAATTTGACTCTTTGAATTGATGTTTGAAATCAATTTTTGGATTTAGAACTTTAACATTGTCGCAATAAAATTGGATATTCAAAAATGGGTCGGTGGTTTTAACCTAGTTCGAAAAATACATGTTGATTTTTTTAACATCATAGATTTACCTCGGGATTTTTTCACGCAATGGATTTTACATGCACTGCTTTGTTAGCGCCGAGAGTTTTAAATCGAACAGCGTGTTTTTTCTACGCACTGAGATGCTGTTGGATTTAAATTCTCGGTTCACCATCAAGAGTCGAAAATCCAGTGCGTGATAAAATCTCGCCGCGATATTTTTACATTCGTGTGTAAATACGATACTATCTAATAACAAATTCGCAATAATAAAACATAATAACAGTCAAGACACATTCCAAGCGACACCGGAGGCATTAATACTGCTTGCGACATCGACATAGGAATCACGGCGCGTTGCTCTGAGCCTGGTACCTACTGGCTGCCGCGCAACGTTGTGACATACTTACGGTACTCACGATGTCCGTCTATTACGGAAATATCGAGTGTAGTTCGGAGTTAGATAGTGGCGCCATCTATGAGGAGAAATGAGAACTATTATGTCAAAGCAACGATAAACAAGAAGGATCTCATCATCTGCCCAGCCTTTTCCCAACTATGTCGGGGTCGGCTTCCAGTCCAACCGGATGCAGCTGAATACCAGTATTTTGCATGGAGCGACTGCCTATCTGACCTCCACTACCCAGTTACTGGGTAATACGATACCCGTTGGTAAGACTGGTTATCAGATTTTCAAGCTTCTGACGACCCGTAACGACTGTCAAAGATCCACAAATGACAGCCAACGGCTTAACGTGTTTTCCGAGGCACAGAGGGGTCTTGGTATGTAAAGATGAACACCCATCCAGGTACCAACCGCAGCAAACGCAGCTTAACCTGATCGATCGATTCTTGTGGCTAATATTACTTTGCCACAAGCCCCTCAAATTGTAAAATCTACAAACCAAAAATGCATCGGTTGATAAATTTTCCTCATTTCTCGAATGTTACTCGGAGCAAGGTCGGTAACAGATAGCTCAATTAAATTGTTATAAAAATAACTTGGCTGCATTCTTCAGTGATTATGACATTGGCCATACCAATTAAATATGACTTAAATATGTAATTATCGTATATGCTCCCAATTGCTACTGGCGATAGCGGTAGCTACAAGTTAGGCAAAGTCTTTCTTGCATACGAAGGCAGTTAAAATAAAAATATTTTATTTCACATAAACCTGCAACGGCACTTATGAAACGTCAGAAGCTAGGTGCACGGTTCCAATTTGTCGCTTCCTATGGAGAAGAGCCGACAAGAAACTGTTCGGTTACTCTTTTAAAAATAATTCAGTTTGTTCTTCCAATATTAGGTAAGATTCTGAACACAAGTTTAGTAAAAGTCATTGTGCTCATAATGTCGAAGCTCATGTCGGACGTGTTGCTCGCGTCGGCCGTCGGAGTGGGCGTGGCGATCGCCGGCAGCGATATGTTCACGGGCGGGAACATGAACTGAGGGATCTCCTCCTCTGTTAGTTCCGCATCAAGTCTATCCACAATAGCATCAAGCAATGCCAGTGCCACTACATCATCAGGATCCTTAGCCAGTGCATCATTGAGGACATCAGCGGCGTCTCTCTCTCGGCCTAGCAGCGCGCGAGGCAGAGCCCTATGGCGGCGAGTGAGGCGGAGCGCGCAGGGCGCGGCTTTAAAATGTTTTTTTTTTTTAATGACAGTGTTATTAGATGAGGAAGGGCAGTGTAGGCCTGTCAACAAGTAACAGGTACTTAATAAAATAGAAAATGGTCTATCTACAGTCCACAAGGCCTACAACGTTCTCACTTCTCATATTCACAAAATATAAATAATTTACCTTTACAAAAGACTAGCTGACCGACAAATGTTGTCCTGTCGTAACTATGAATATTGAATCCGCATTTTATATACATATTTTACGTGCAACTTTCTTATTTTTTCTTTCATGAGAACCTTCTCCTGACAATAACAAACACAACAAAAAAAGAATTAGCAAAATTGGTCCAACCGTTAAGGTGGATCTTGTCGACATTTTTTCTATAAAAACTTCGGGAGTGTATTACTCCACTGTTCGACAATGTACACCAAAAATTAAACATGGTATCGTTTTGTCTCATTATTAAATATTGTCTGTATGGAAACAGAATACTAAAATGAAAAGCCGTTAAAAAGTTAGAAGCCAACAAAGATTCGTTTTTCTTGCTAATTTGACCTAACTTTGGGCGTGTTTAAGTAATAAAAGAAGTGTGAAATCTCCAAAACCAAGTCGGTACCGACAAAGCTCAATTATCGAAAAGTTCAATAAACTTTATTAGTCATTGATTTATGCAGTGGTTTTTTTTCATAAAACCCGATCTTCCGAAAGACTTTTCCTAATTTTAACGTCAGGCACGTTTACTATAAATTTTTACTATAAATGATCCTGCATCTAACTCAATAACGTTGTGCGTGTAGACTATCGTCTAACTGCTCATCACTGATACTACCTCTGTCGGACACGATGCCTGGTGAGACAGCGTGATTTTTAGCCAGGCCAGACCAGTGCGATCGAGCCCGCGACTAGATTCCCATTAACGTGTGATGCCGTGATCAAGGGAAATAGGGATTCATTTTTATATGTTTAAAAACAATTTAAAAAAAACTCTTTAAACCGAATGACATGACTGCTGTTACAACAGTTTCCCTTCGGACAACAGCATTCCCCGTTCTTGTTCTTGTCCGTCGATAGCGATCTGCATACACTCAATCCAGAATCTGGCTACGAGTTTGGCACAGTCAGCAGCGTTCATCAACTCCTGTAGCGAGCAGACAACAGGACACGCTGGGCACGATATTAAGTGCCCCATTATTGGTGGGACAGCTCGGCTCCACATTTACACTCCAGGGCGGAGATCTGTGAATCTCCACCTTACCAGGTTCTCTTTACTTCGCCCTACCGAGTCCGAAGTCTATTTAAAGACTTTCAGGTAAGCCAAGGCAGCTGATGTCCAGGTGCGAGATTTTCACCAGGCGGAATGAATGGGTTTGGTAAGGAAGCACTATCTTGGCACATTTTTAGCCTTTCCTTAAACCGATCACCAGTTAGTGAGTGGACACACTTTAAGAAGCTGTGGCTTTTCAGCCTTTGTGACACGAGGATGTTATTGTAAAAAACTTTTTTTCAAAAAAATAAACAACCGACTTCCAAAAAAACACTAAAAAGTGAAAAATAACTTTAATTTCGGAAGTCGGTGACTTTGGATATGTATTTTAATTTTTTGTCACCTCCTTCCGAAATTAAAGTTATTTTTCACTTTTTAGTGTTTTTTTGGAAGTCGGTTGTTTATTTTTTTGAAAAAAAGTTTTTTATTTTTCACTTTTTAGTGGTTCACATGTGCTTACCCCTTCACAGCGTACCGGCGTGATGTTATGTTATTAACTGGTGTAAACAATTGACAGACATGAGATTTCAGCAATCCCTGTCCATTTGCTATCATTTATTGAGGAGTTCCGTTGCCTATCTCCGAAGTTCTTTATCAGATCTTCACCAAATTGAAATGGAACCACTCCGAGAAAGTACTCTTCCAAAAACTACACAAATTGCTTCAAGTGTGCCTATAAAATTTGAAGAGTTCTCTCTATTTCTCCAGGATCCCATCATCAGATCCTGACTTGATGATCATGGGACCACCTGGGAAGTATACCCTTTCGAACAAAAAAAAAATTTTCCAAATCGGCCCAGCCATCTTCGAGTAATCGGGGAACATACATAAAAAAAAAAAAAAAAAAAAAAAAAAAAAAAGGTTCCGACGAATTGAGAACCTCCTCCTTTTGGAAGTCGGTTAATAAAAGGTGACGTTTGTCGGAAACCAATTCCCTTTTGAACATTTGGAAGGGAATTATGATGGTGGGTCATTAATTGGTGGCATAGGCCGGACCCTAACGAATGAGCATGTCACAAAAACTATAAGTCCGAACTCAGCAGTCGCGCTTGCACCCACGGAACCAAATAATAAAAAAAAATATAATGTGCGTCCCTATAACAAGAACTGTCTGTCTGTTGGGATCCTACTGCCAATTGAATTTCATTTAGATTTTATTGCTCTATAACTTGTATAAAATAAAGAATTATCCATCCACTATCAGGTGATGAAAACAACAAAGAAATATCTGCAACAAATCAACTAACTTTAATTTCCTATTGTTACAGATGAAGTGACCACAGGCAAGCGCCCGAGACCTCGCGACATATCGCTGGCAGAGCCCCCTCACACCATGGAGATAGCTCAGATCCTGATATCACTGCTCCACGCTTGGGGACTGGACCCAGACCTGGATAGGGTCTGTGAGTCGAAGCTGGGGTTGTTGAGGCCTATGGTAAGTTCGCAGTATAGTCTTTAGAAGCCTCGAAGTGCTGGGTGGATAGTTGTGATCCTTATAATTCTTGGCTGGATCGAGACTCAAGACCCTTCTGTCTCTCTGAAAGAACGTTAAGCTGTTGGACTTGGCTGTCATTCATAAATCTTTGGCGGGTCGTCAGAAGCCCGAAAGTCGGACAGTCTTACCAAGGGTTATTGTATTACCGAGTAATTAGGTTGAGGCATTCAGATAGGCAGGCAGTTCATGTAAAATATAATTCAGCTGCATCCGATAAGACTGGAAGCCGACCCCTCACCCCAACATCCTTGGGAAAAGGCTAGGCAGATGATGATGACGAAGGGTGTCAAGTAGCGAAAAAAAAATCGTCTTTCTATTACCTATCTACCACATTAGTGCTAATCATCACTCCCCACAGGTGCCAGTCTGCTTCGGCGTGGTCTCCCGCCACGGTCACATGGCAGTGCAGCTTCCCACATGGCTGGGAAGCTGGTCCGCCGCCTGTGCCTCGGTGCCCGATGACCCATTGCTGATAACCTCGGATCTTCCACCGGAATTATTGAGACAGGAGAAATTGACAAGGTGGGGGAAAGATGATGATGATGATGATAGGACTCCCTTTTCCGCACGTAGACTCCCATTCGGTCCGTTGTGCGTGGGGATTCTAGCTAACAGAACCAGCCTAGCTCCGCCCAGAAGCTCAGAAGCTTCCTGGGAGCTTCGCAGGCTTCGCGGAGCGACCTCACTGTTCCGAGAATTTCTTCACGTTGAGTAGCCACGGCCTCGCAGTCCAGGATGACGTGGGTGGCTGATTCCTCGGCGTCCAGGCAGCCCCTGCAAAGCGGGCTGTCTGTGGCGCCTATGTTATAAAGATGTTTGTTAAGGTGGTTGTGACCCGTAATTGTTCCTATGATTATTCTAAGGTTATTTGTACTCTACTAGTCTACTAGGTGGGGGAATAATATGTTATTGTGTTTTAGAATAGAAACCTCTTATTTCAGACAGGAGTCCATAGATCCATATTGCCAATTTTACTCGACTTCTAGTGTAAGTATGTTACAGACACAGATTGACATATGGGTTTAATTCAGCGTGGAGCTGCATCCACCACCCATATGGTGCCACAACGATAATTTTCAGCCAGAAATACAATAATGTGTTACTTTTAGAAACAAAGTAGTTGTAAGTTCTCTCTCTGCAGCTCAAGTACATCTTCTGCCAGAGAGTAAACGAACACTGACCATGATTTTTTTAACCCCCCAAACGGAAAAATAAGTTAAACGTGTGAATTTGTGTGTCTTGTGTGTTCTTAGCTATGATTTAAGAATCTCTGTTCTAAAGAAAATCTGTTCAGCTGTTTGAAGATTATCAGCTCTATTCAGCTCTAGTTGATGGAGCGATATGAGCAACTTCCACAGGTCTGATCGAGTTGCAATCGAGTTGGTATTCTATTACTTCTATGTTATTAGAAGAACATTATAACCTTGTTGTGAGGCTAGAATCTAAATGTACCTACAATGAACAACGTGGTTTCGAAAAAGAAAAAAATACTTGTGATACTACATTTTTCCGAATTGTTTAATTTAATCTTTGATTACTGTACCTAAAACTTATTCTTCTACTTTATTTCCAGACTCTTCTCATCAAAACTCCACTGGGAGCTCAGCACCACTTTGACAACCAACCACCTATTATCCATCGTAGCCCTCGCCAACACACTCATGTCGATGAGCAACGCGAGCTTCGTGCCCGAGCAAGAGGTCATCAGGCGCATGCACAGGTGATGATGATACCATAGTGATAGCTCAGTGATATCATAGTGATAGCTGTCCATCGTAGCCCTCGCTAACGCACTCATGTTGAGGAGCAACGCGAGCTTCGTGCTCAAGCAGGAGGTCATCAGGTGCCTGCACAAGTGATGATAATACCATAGTGATATCATAGTGATACCTGTCCAGCTTAGCCCTCACCAACACACATGTCAATGAGCAACGCGAGCTTCGTGCCTAAGCAGGTCATCAGGTGGCGGCACAGGTGATGATGATACCATAGTGATAGCCCAGTGATATCATAGTGATAGCTGTCCATCGTAACTCTCGCTAACGTACTCATGTCGAGGAGCAACCCGAGCTTCGTGCCCAAACAGGAGGTCATCAGGTGCCTGCACAGGTGATGATGATAACATAGTGATAGCACAGTGATATCATAGTGGAATTGGCAGGTCAGTGTCAGGTTGTATATTGAACAAAATATGATGACTATTTCATGAAATATTCATTCTTTGGGATTATGTAAACTTAGAGGGTTATATTGATGCTTTTAACTATTATAATTTTGTAAAGCCATATTTTTCCGATTCCGCATCATTTAATTTCGCTGTCTACCTTATCCAAACATACCTAAAATACTTGGCTCGTGTACCACATTTTTTAACCGACTTCCAAAAGGAGGAGGTTCTCATTTCGTCGGAACCTTTTTTTTTTTTATGTATGTTCCCCGATTACTCGAAGATGGCTGGACCGATTTGGATAAAATTTTTTTTGTTTGAAAGGGTATACTTCCCAGGTGGTCCCATGATCATCAAGTCAGGATCTGATGATGGGATCCTGGAGAAATAGAGAGAACTCTTCAAATTTTATAGGCACACTTGAAGCAATTTGTGTAGTTTTTGGAAGAGTACTTTCTCGGAGTGGTTCCATTTCAATTTGGTGAAGATCTGATGAAGAACTTCGGAGATAGGCAACGGAACTCCTCAATAAATGATAGCAAATAGACAGGGATTGCTGAAATCTCATGTCTGGCAATTGTTGTTGTTGTTGTATTATTGTTTTTGATCGTAAATCAATGTAGTTTATTTTCTTATTTACCCTTTCACACGCTGTCTACATTTCTTTATCTTCTCTCCTATCGCAGGTATGCTGGAAGAGATTTCTTTAGAAATAAGCATCACCTCTGTACCTATTTTTCTGTTCTAATCTTCTTGTCTGTTTATATATGTGTGTACATAAATGGTTAAATAAATAAATAAATAAATAAATAAATAAATAAATAACATCACGCCGGTACGCTGTGAAGGGGTAAACACATGTGAACCACTAAAAAGTGAAAAATAAAAAACTTTTTTCAAAAAAATAAACAACCGACTTCCAAAAAAACACTAAAAAGTGAAAAATAACTTTAATTTCGGAAGGCGGTGACAAAAAATTAAAATACATATCCAAAGTCACCGACTTCCGAAATTAAAGTTATTTTTCACTTTTTAGTATTTTTTTTTATTGAAAAGCAGCTCTGTAATGTGGATCCTCCATAGCACAACATGAAGCCTTTTTGTCACAGCTTTTGCTGTGCTATATTTTGAGCTAAATTTATTGCTCTTTTTACATGCACATGTATCTGTGGCTATAAAACATTTTTCTTTTCGTTCCCTCTTCTTTATTTTATTGCTGTTTGGGCCTGCTCTTGACCTCGACCACACCTGATGGAAGCGATAGATGAGGTATATGATGGAACAAGCGTACCGAGAAGATCCCCTTTCACTCTTGGTTATATAAAAGAATAATAACCTACCCTCTCGGGACGTCTACTCCTCTTTTTCCCAGACCATCCACCAGGAGCTCTTCGTCCTGGGCAGCAGACGAGGAGAGAGAGGAACAGCTGGCGGCCCAACAGGCGCACATCAAGCAGGGGTGGTCGCTGTTGGCGACGCTACATTGTGTCCTGTTGCCTGATAAAGTTGTTGCTGCAGGTTGGTTAACGATTTATGTCTATTTACCCGACTGCGTCAGAAGGAGGGTTATGTTTTTCGAGAGTATTTATGTATGTGGATTTCTTTGTCGCGCTCTGTAGCCTAAACGGCTTGATAATTTTAGCATGAAACGTCATTAGATTTGTCTCAACTGTGTGAGTGACACTGGGTATATTAAAATTATGAAAATTAAAATGGCCGATTTTTAGCGCCATATTCAAATTTTTTTTTTCTCAAAACCTATCGAATGGTGGTGGTATCAAAATAAAGGGTTTCATAAATAGGTCTTATGAACGTCAAAAATTATTATATTAACTAACTAGTAAAAAAAAAGGTAAATACCTTTTTTTTTTGGTAATTTTAAGATGATACCTCTATTTACTGCATGAGATTGCATAAAGTATTCAGTTTAATAGTCAACCTCTTAAAACAAAAGTTTCTTGTTTCCATCTTTTTTTTTATTCATTTTTTACGCGGTCGGGTTTTTTATTCAAAGTGTTAGTTTACCAGCAAGATGAGAGTCTGTGTGGTGTGGTCTCGCATCATAACCAAAAATTGCTGACAGTCTTGGATTAATAAAAACAGTAATTGAATTAGATCCTAGAACATTTGTCATTCCTGGATCCTTGACCTGGAGTCTGACAACCAATTTTACCAAGGGGTATCGTATTACCCAGTCACTGGGTTGTGGAGGTCAGATAGGCAGTCGCTCCATGTAAAAAACTGGTATTCAGCTTTATCCGGTTTTTTTTTTGGGTGGGAATTCATCAAATAACTTCTCCCGCTCTGGGTGGAGCGGGTGTCAGACTTTTACTGACTAAAACCCACCCGTGTTCCGTCAGTGGCCTGTATGCCAGGGGCCGCGGTATCTCTTTCGAACAACCCGCACCCCTGGCAGAACTTCATCCGGTTAGACTGGAAGCCGACCCCAATATATTTAGGAAAAGGCTAGGCAGATGATGATCTGAGAATATTTAATCATTCTATTTTGTTATTACAGGAGCCAAGAGCTTCAAGCGTCCTCAAGTGGAGATGCTGGCTCGTCGCTGGCAACATCACTGTTTGGAAGTACGCGAGGCTGCGCAAGCGCTGTTATTAGCTGAGCTTGGCAGGTTAGTTATATAATATTATTTACTCATTTTCAAAGATGGCGTATGTAATCTGTGTGTACAAAAACATTTTTTTTTTGCGATTGTTGGCATTTGTGGTCTAACCACAAGCGGTCTGCTAAGTTATATATGTCACCGTAAAATTGTAAATACCGTTAGATTATAATCTATCTCGCGAGATTGTTAACTGTCGAAAGATTGTGAACCGTAACATACTGCCTACAATTTAACGCATTATTTTTCGATACATTATAATTCATCGAAGTGAAACCCTCAAATTATGAACTGGTATCAAGACAGATAGTACCTTGTGCTATTACCAAATAGTCAAGTAACTGCCACTAACTTGGAAGTAGCGCTCGCTCAGCTCGCGCGCGGTTGGTCGCAATTCTAACCTAACCTAACCTATTCGGTCGGTAAGCAGCATGGTGCAGTTCACAATTTATCGACAGTGTACAATCACACGAGAAAGATTATAATCTAACGGTATTTACAATTTTACGGCGGCATACATACAAAGAAATTTGTGCTGATATTGCAATGCTTGCAAAAGACTGCTAAGTCACAAGAATCATCATAATACAGGGTACAGTCAGCGTCAATAATATCGGGACGAACAGACTGTTCAAAATGATCTAAACAAATATGAAAATTAAATATTAACTCAATGACACAAGGAATGTTTCAGAATGAAGACAATACAGGAGAAAAGTCATTCTGAAAAGAACTTTATCCAATTGAGATAAAGTTTAATTTTCTTAGTTAGTGAGATCATTTTGAACAGTCTGTTCGTCCTGATATTTTTGACGCTGACTGTACGTTATTATGACACCAATTTTTTCGAAATTTCGATCTGAATTCACAGATTTGAAAGAAAATCAATCCTTCTTACAAGGATAGAACAATAATCCAAAGTCAAAGTCAAAACGTTCAGTGCCAAAGTGAACGTACAAATATTGGTCTTATACAAGGTGGTAGCGACATGGACTCAGTACACGATTCTGAACCCGATTCATTATCTTTAAAATCTGTGAATTCAGGTCAAGTGGTCACACAAATGTGTCTCTAAATATCGTTTTCGATAAAATTTTAGCCAGTGCGTAAACTGTAACCATGAATTTATCATATCATTCTAGCGTAAAAAAATTTCGTAGTTCGATTTCTACGCTAGGGGGGGGGGTCTATAATGATATGCTGAATTCATGGATACAGTTTGCGCACTGGTTTAAATTTTACTCTGTGTACAACGGTTAAGATTCCTTCCCTTAGCCCACGTTCGAACGGACATAAAAATATCGTGGCAGGATCTTTTCGCGCACTGGATTTTCAACGCACTGCCTACCACCGAGAGTTGAAAATCGACAACAGTGTGTTTTTCCAACGCGCTGGGATACACTCTGTTGAATTCTCAACCACGGAGAGTAGAAAATCCAGCTCAACGCGTTCGTGGTGTTGCTGTCTCGTTCCTCCTCCCTGTATGCTCTCTGATAGTGAACTTTTGCCCTCAGGCTCGGTCCAAAAGGGCGTAAGACGCTGGTGGATAACTGGGCACAGTTCCTGCCTCTTTACACACACACAGAGAGTATCAACCCGCACGCCGCGCACAAGGAACCAGCTGAGAAGGTGCAACAAGTGGTAAGTTAAAACACCAATAATAAAGACAATATCGACGGTTCCCCGGCTATGTGTTCTAAGCGACATTTTTTGCGAAATTGAGTTATGTAAAGAAGAGTTCGTTTGGTCGAACGCGCTAATCTCAGGAACTACTGAAACTGTTCGAATTGAAATATTCTTTTACTGTTGGATAGCCCATTTATCAAAGAAGGCTTATAGGCTATATAACATCACGTTAAGACCCTTAGGAGCCGACGAAAGAGCAAAAAAGTCACGAATATGAAGTACTCGCACGGGCAGGTGATTCGAAGCGACGGGGTGGGTCGGGGTAACAAGAAATTTGACGCCAACGAAGTCGCGAGCAGAAGCTAGTTAATAATAAGGTTAGAGAGGAGATTAATCCGGCTCGAAGGACCAATGTTTGTCCTCCCCGCGCTTATACTACACTTGCCCCGGTTGGTCCAGGAATGGGTGATTACATTACATACCAAAAAGCACGTGAAATTGGAGCCTAAGAAATTTAATTTTTTTGCAATTTACAGGTTAGTCCCAGGTTGTATGTTGACAGTATGTATTTACAGAATTAAATCATCAATACAACCTTCTAAGGTCATTTATTCCATTGAATGGACTATTCAATGAAAAAATCCAACGACCACACACACATACACAATACATATAGTTCGACTTTTAATTGTATTCAGTAACTTGACAGTTCAAAGATAAATAATGTTACCATACTAAAACTAATAATGTTGGGGTAGTGAACGATTTTGCGTAAAGAACGAATGATAAAAATGGTTTCATTTAAATGAAACCATTTTCATCATTTAAATGAAACCATTTTCATCATTTGTTATGAAACTTTAAAAAAATATAAGAGTAATTAATAGTTTATTAATAAAAGGAATTTCCTTTTTTTATTTCTTCTAATAGAAAGTAACTAAATAAATTACCTTACTACTGAAAAACAAAAAATATAAAAAAAATAAAAAATTTAACAGTGCATATATCATATATGACACACCAAGGGCACGGCTTTTTTGGATTATATCAAACCATATTGGAAGGGTTTTTTAATCCTATCTCTACATGTTCGGAAGTTATGAGAATTTTTAATATATTGATACGAGAAACCGAACTTTTCAAATTGAAATAAAAACATCACTTGGAAGAGATTTATCGTGATATTGGCAAGTAACGTCGATAGTTATTGACCTACGTAGTGCGGTGATACGTTTGTTATGATTTGAATTTAAGAAACATTAAAACCGAAAATTTGGTATCAATTCTTAGAGTATTTTATTTTGAGCTGAAACTATGTATAGTGATTCTATACCAGCTGTTATTTTAGCGCTTAAGGATAGCAATAGGGTTTCTGTTACACCCTGTATAAATGTATATATACAAGATTTGCTCGTTTAAAGGTATTAGATGATGCAGTGTGATCCTGATCACATTAAAAAACGAGTGCTTTAACAATAGAAAAACGAAATGATTTTAATTTTGCAACACTACTATTTTCTGCAACTGCCTGACCAAAATCCTACAGAAACAAATTCAACAATCAATGAACTCTACATTTCTTCTCTCCCTTCTTACAGCAAGAAGAAGAATTTGAAGAAGAAGAAGAAGAGATAATCCGCAAGCCGTCGTCGTTAGCCGAACTCAAGCGCAAGCAGACCACAGCAGTCGTTCTGTTGGGCGTCATCGGGGCTGAGTTCGGCCAGGACATCACTAGTGAAGGTATGTGGTTTAATAAATTGATTGGTTATTGCTGAATTGCTTTAAGTATGTATAATTAGCCTATTATGTTCACACTGCTGGGACACAGGCCTTCTCTATGTGAAAGGGAGTGGGCCGTAATCCACCGCGCAGACTGTCCGCACTGGGTCTGCGTGGTGCTTGTGTGCGTCGAGGATAACGGCCATGTCCTAAAACAAAAAATTCAGAGACATGTGATAACATGTCTCTGAATTTTTGGTTCTACGAAAAGAGTCTCCTCACGATATTTTCCTTCACCGTTTTAAAAGCAGTGGGGTTACCATAATTTTTACAAAGAAACGCACCTGTCTGGGTTCCAACCAGACGTTCCAAGCCGTAAACGTAAAGCTTAAAATAGTAATTTTCCGAAAATATAATAAATTGTCTTATTAATATGTAAGCAGTCTTTGTCTGTGCCCCTTCTCCCCAAGTCTTTGGCTGCGACCTCGCCTGGTTCCAACCTACAACTCGTTCCACTGACCACCACTGCTTCTGGGCTTGGTCAATAAGAACGATTTATAAATAAAATAGCAATTGCGTAACATTTTGTTGTATTCTGTTGCAGTATTGTGAAATTTTATTTCATTTTATAATTTTTGTAAATTAAAAGATTTTTTTTAATTTTTTTTAAATAAATTTACACTTCTATACCTATACATATTCAGTCAACGGGTCCAACATTTTTGGTTTATTTTAACGCAAAATTTCCTGATATTGGAAATTTCTGCAGGCACTTAAAATTTAATCCTATCCTTTAAAAAAGAAAACTCGCCTGTTGACCTAAAAAAACTGTCAATGCCAGGATAATTATATACCTACTGACCTGTAAAGAATATTGCTTGCTTATATTAATATTATAGCCATACATTTTAAGTAGAGGAAAGTAATTGTTTTTTTTTTTTTTTTCAAATTGGCTACCTATTCAAATTGTCCATATATTCAAATAACAACTGCCATTCTGTGATAATTATACGACATTTTTATAACACAGCTAAAATAATCCGTCTTATTGTAAAATGCGATGTAACTTTAGTTCTAGCGTAAAGCTCTGAGCCATTTTTTGCATTTGCAACTTGATTTTGACATCGGTAAAATTCTTAATACAAAACTGACAACTTAGACCGGTGCTAAGTTTTGTAAAAAGAACTGCATTTCTATACATATTGGGTCCCTATTTCAAAATCTGGCTTAGTGGTTTAATCTGATAAAATCCTTTTTGTCTAATAGGGAGGGGGGGGGGGGGTTATATTGTAAAGCAATTAGTTCCCTTGACTATATGTATACTCCTGTAACAATGCTTCTTATAAACAAATGTATATTATTAAAAGCTCGCTTGTCTATGTTTTTATATGATTTGCATTATTCGCTTGCTTGTTATAGGCGCTGCTGGCAATAAGAGGAGAAAGGACGGCGATAGTCGGAAGAGCTCCGTTGTTGAAGGTAGGTCGAATAACATTTCATATAGAATCGAAACAGACATTTATTCAGTAACTAGCTGTGCCCGCGACTTCGTCCGTGCGGAATAGTTTTTTTACTATTATTTAAATATCAATAAAAAAATAAAAATTCTAAAATAAAAGTAGCCTAAGTTACTCCTTATTACATCAGCTACCTGCCAGTGAAAGTCCCGTCAAAACTGGTGCAGCCATTTCATAGATTAGCGGGAACAAACAGACAGACAGACAAAAATTGTAAAAAATGTTATTTTTGTATATGTACCGTATATATATTCATATGCATGTAGCAAAAAGCGGTTATTTTTAACCGACTTCAAAAAAAGGAGGAGGTTCTCAATTCGACTGTATGTTTTTTTATGTTTGTTACCTCATAGTTTTCGACTGGGTGAACCACTTTTGATTATTCTTTTTTTATTTGAAAGCTCGTGCTTCCAGTGTGGTCCCATTTAAATTTCATATAGATCTGATGATGCGTTTCGGAGACAGACAACGGAACTCTTCAAAAAATAACAGTAAATGAACCGCGATTGCTGCTATTGCATAAATATGCATTGTTTTGACCCCAAGGATGATGAAATTTCGAATTAGTGGGGTAGGTACTACAACTAAAAAGTGAAAAATAAAAACTTTTGCAAAAAAACAACCGACTTCCGAAAAAACACTACAAAGTGAAAAATTACTTTAATTTCGGAAGGCTGTGACAAAAAATTTAAATACATATCCAAAGTCACCGCCTTCCAAAATTAAAGTTATTTTTCACTTTGTAGTGTTTTTTCGGAAGTCGGTTGTTTTTTTTTTTTGAAAAAGTTTTTTTAATATTAGAAACAGACACTCCAATTTTATTTATATGTATAGATTTATGAAAACTAAGCTGAGAGTCAGGACAAAAGACGCGCGGTGTGCCAAAGGTGATGATAGTTATAGCTAGTGCTTCGGTAATGCTAGAAAAAGAAAATGGAGACAGTTATTCTTTTATTAATTTGAGTAATCGTGACAGTAAGGACCGTCTAACTTTAACAATGTTTTACTTCGAAAAAGATCTTATCTCGCTTAAAATAACGCTATTTTTGCTATTCTTATTTACTTTGAGACTGATTGTCTTGATGTACCCCATTAGCAAGTGTCCCTCGGCAAGACCAAACCCATCTACAGTTTCTACAGCTTCTCTCTAAAATTAAATTTCCATCGATCTGGTCATATTACTGGGCATTCCATTTATCGTTGTTGTTGACACCGACGGCTAGCAGTAGTGCGATGTACCACGAGCTCATCAGTCAGCATCACTGAGAATCATGATAGCTGCTCCATCTCTATAATGAATGCACAGCGACTTCTTCTACAATGAACACATCAAATTTTTAACTTTTCCATTTTGAAGTTCGGCAAGGAATGCGTTGGGCATCATCAATGTTAACAATGTCGTCGATGACTTTAAGTATTTCACTTTTGACGATGAATTACATATCTTCCAAACTTGGGGCACGGTCGTACCCTCGCGAAGACGAGTCAAGCGGAGCGCAAGGGCACTACCTACGTTTTCTCGAAGTGCTTCGTCGTTTTTTTGAACCCTTATATCTTGGGTTTGGATTATACCAGATAAACAACATTCTCGGGATATGTTGTCAATAGCGGACTTATTGAACATATTAAGTTTTAATTGCATAGCTCTTATACTTTGGATTTTATTGATATCTAAAAACCCTGATTTCGTCACTGACTCACTCATGATCATCAAAATTCTTAAGGTACTTCCTATTGTCCTAGAAAGCTGAAATTTGGTATGTAAGCTAGTATTAGTACACAAACAACAAAAAAATTGTAAAACTTGGAACTTTTATCCCCCAACCCCTTAAACTAGGGGATGGAAGTTTGTATGAGACTTCCGCAATTTTGACGCTAGAGGTCTGAAAATTGATATAAGGACTCCTTGTTATTATAAATAACTAGCTGACCCAGCAAACGTTGTTTTGCCTTATAAATTATTTAGAGTGAACAACCCTTATCACTTAGGGGTATGGAAAATAGATAGTAGCCGATTCTCAGACCTACTGAATACGCATATAAAATTTGGTAAAAATCGGTAAAGCCGTTTCGGAGGAGTACGGTAACTAACATTGTGACATGGAAATTTTATATATAAGAAGATAATAGAAAAAAAAATTGTCACAAGCAACTTACAAAAAGAACTGAAATCGCATCAAAAACATTTTCATGTAAAATGTTGCCAAGACGAGGAGACCATATGACTGCATTGTTAAAAAGTTATCACATCTCATGTAGAGCCAAGCTTCTAACTCTACACAAAACTCTACAAGGGCTAAACTCACAAACTCTACACCTTAGTCAAAATATCTGGCTTGGCCGTTGCCTTACTACAAGAACTATTGTATAACAAAAAAGTAATGAACAGTGGATAAATTTTTCACCTTACGCCCATGTGAATGTAGCGAAATGGCCAAGCCACATATTTTGACTGAGGTGTAGAGTTTGTGAAGTTAGACCTTGTAGAGTTAGAAGCTTGTCTCTACATGAGATCTGATATTTTTTTCAGACAGTGGGAGTCATATGGTCTCGTCTTGGTAACATTTTAAATGAAAATCTTTTTGGTGGGATTTCTTTTTCGAGGTGATCTTATTTTTTTTTAACTGAGTTGTGGTCACAGCAAAGATTCACACGTGTTTCCTTCTTCTTGAGTGACGTACTAAGAAGACTTCAAAGAAAACTCGCATTTCAAAACATAGGTTTAACACGACTTCGAATGCGTCTTGAAAAAAAATCGTCTCGAAAATAAAAATCAAAAGTCATTTATTCAAGCTAGGCTGAGAGTCAGTACTTTTTGAACGTCAAAATTACCTAAGACAGTCCCCCAAAACGCCCGCCCTTCACCACTTCCTAGTGCTTTAGCTGGGAAGAAGAAGTGGCGCAACAAACTCCCCAGCAGCACAGCCCTCTGTTTAGTTAAAAGAACTATTAGCTAGTGCAGGTTTGGAGCTAGTGTGTCCTTTATAGAAAATCAATTAAATCTGTGTTGAAATAAAAGAATATGTGCTCGATTCCAATTTGTCGTTAACTATGCAGGGCCCCAATTCTGTATCGTTATAATGATTCCCCGCGGAATCTTACTACGTTCAAACTACGTCAATATAGTTTTTTTAAGAAACCAATGTAACGGTATGGAATCGAAATGTCATATTCTGTATGTTCCAAAACAATCTGTCGATATTATTAATACGATATTAGCAGAATTCGTGTGTGATTGACGTGGTTACGAGTAAGAAATCGTTAAGTGGCCATAGTGCATTCAGGACCAGAACAGTCGGTAAGAAAATCCACGGTTATTCTTTTAAAAATAATAGGCTATTTTACTATATACGAGAAAAGTATATAAAAATATATTATTGAGATAGCTTAGGCAAAATGCAGTCGGAAAATGTTAGTTTCAGTTCATGAAATAACAAAATAAATTTTAAATTAAAATTTAAAGATTTCAGTTTTTTTAATCTGTTTTTGAACACCATGTCAACTGAGCAACTTTGTACTTTTATTATTTTCGTAACCAAAGTAATTTTTATTTAAATTAAAATTTTGCATTCAGGAACAGCAAACCAACGATAACTCGAAAAATAACTCATTTTTGAAATTATAAACAATTGTCTTAATAAAATATCAGCGCATTTGTTTTTAGCAAACTGACGTCATACCCACAGAGTAATATGGCGTCCACTACGTCCAGCGTTTTCGTCAAATTACGCGCAAAATTTGAAAATGTAAAATTTAAATGCATTTTCATGACACCAATCGATTAATTAAAAAATTTTTAAAGGTTTATTAGCACTCTAGAATCTAATTAAGACACTTTTCAAAAATGAGTGTAATACCCTATTGGGTTTAACAATGTTTTCACGTTACAGTGTTAATAGGTATGGGAAGACAGTGTCATTATATCTTATATCATGCTATGTGACTGGTTATATTTTTTTTTGTTGTCTGGTTTTTTGTTTCACTTTTTGGGTTTTGTTTTGTTGTAGATTAAGTATGTTTGTGTTTTATTTTTAAACAGTATCTGCGATTGGATACGGACACTGTCTTTTTGTTGAGGTTTTTCACAAAACTCCATAAAGGGGTTACCTTTCCTTGTTAGCCGCATAAGTTTTTGTACAGTTGTACAGTACGCGTGTCCGCCCCCCACGTAGCCAGGTGTTCAGCTTGGACGTAAGGTAGGATTTTAGGGGGCTGACTGGTTATATTACGTTGATATACCAAACACACATAGATATAATACTCTTTATTATGCACAGTCAGCCCCAAAAACATGGATACACGGACCAGGAACCAATTTATTGTCGACAACCTCTTTTCTATAACATTGTATCTGTCACCGTAAAATTGTGAATACCGTTAGATTGTAATCTATCTTGCGAGATTGTGAACTATCGATAAATTGTGAACTGCACCAAACTGCTTACCGACCGAATAGGTTAGGTTTAAATTGCGACCAATATTACGTTGATATACCAAACACACATAGATATAATACTCTTTATTATGCACAGTCAGCCCCAAAAACATGGATACACGGACCAGGAACCAATTTATTGTCGACAACCTCTTTTCTATAACATTGTATCTGTCACCGTAAAATTGTGAATACCGTTAGATTGTAATCTATCTTGCGAGATTGTGAACTATCGATAAATTGTGAACTGCACCAAACTGCTTACCGACCGAATAGGTTAGGTTTAAATTGCGACCAACCGCGCGCGAGCCGAACGAGCGAAGCGAGCGGCGCGCGCTACTTCCAAGTTCGCGGCAGTTACTTGACTATTTATTAATAGCGCAAGGTACTATCCGTCTTAATACCAGTTCACAATTTGACGGTTTCACTTCGATAGATTATCTACCGAAAAATAAAAGTTTACAATCTCGCGAGATTATAATCTAACAGTATTTACAATTTTACGGTAACATATCCACCTTACAGGTACAAAACATATTACGCAATTAACTTGACCAAAACAACGTACCTAACCATTTTGTCCCAAAACAAATATACAGCTTCGGGCAGGCCTATGTCCAGCAGTGGTCATCTTTCGGCTGAAATGGTGACAATGATTGAGCTCGGTATTATATCCCAGGAAGAAAAAACTGTACAGAGTTTTCTAACAAATATTACTTTTCGTTCCAGGCTTCACCTTAAGCTCGTCGAACAATCTAGCCCGCCTCACAGCTCTGGCGCTCACCCATCTACTTCTAAGCCCCGCGTGCCCTCGCTTGCCTGCGCACACGCCGCTGCGCCGGGCGGCTGTGGACCTGTTGGGCAGGGGGTTCACTGTATGGGAGCCTTATTTGGATGTCAGTCATGTGTTGTTAGGTAAGTGAATAAAATATTATAATTCTCGTGACTTGGCTGACTTATTTTTAAATTGACTTCAAAAAGGAGGGTTTTTTTAAATGAATGTAAGTAGATCTTAAAATACACTTTTACACGTCAATATTTTTTGGTCAATATTTTAAAAAGTAGATGGCGCCGGCATTTCCTAGCTGACTGTTCCTTGTTTTAAAGTCCAAACATTATATCATTTGAATTCCATGTGAGTCTAACAATGCAGGGATTGCCCTGCATTGTTAGACTCACATGCAATTCAAATGATATAATGTTCTTCAAAAGACCCTTCCAGACATTGGTCTGGAAGGGCCTTTTGAAGAAAGAGCCATTGCAGCTTTGAGCTGACCTGTCCCAACAGACGGCATGTATGTATCAGTCACCTTGTAGATCAACCCTATTTTAGGGAGCTCAACGACCCGTCACAAGACGCTACCAGATTTGCAGGACATTTGCGTAGGCCATTTACAAAATACTCAAAACCACCAGACGAGTTATAAAGTCATGTGTTCAATCTAGCCTTCATAGTACTCACATAGTACTCACATTCACAGTTAGTTTTTTCTTTAAATGTCATCAAAAATAATGTCACCTAGATCAATACTTAAATATAAAATGTCAACAGTATTCTGCTACACTTAGCAATTGCTTGAGGCTGCATTGGAGCAACTTAACTATGTATGTTTGTTCCTCGATATCTCCGACAATAGTGGCAAATTTCGAAAACTCTTTTTTTAGTGGATATGCCTCAGGAGTGATCCCATGTGCGGGTTGTTCGAAAGAGATACCGCGGCCCCTGGCATACAGGCAACTGAGGGAACACGGGTGGGTTTTAGTCAGTAAAAGTCTGACACGCCCTCCGGCTCCACCCAGAGCGGGAGAAGTTATTTGATGATTTCCCACCCAAAAAAGGAGTGATTTTATAATCTTATTAACTTTGCTGGGGTCGTTTTTGCGTTAGCCTCGATAACATCTTTTTTTTTTAATCCACTTTGTGTATCTTGATGATATTCTTCTGCTTCCTGTAACTGTTTTTTGCATGTCAAGTAGTGGTATACGAATTGGTATGCGGTAAGTACCATAGCTAAAAAGTATAAAATAAAAACATTTTCCAAAAAAACCGCCTTCTGAAAAAACAAACACTACAAAAAAAAAATTGTTTAATTTGAGAAATTTGTGACAAAAAACGAAAATACATATCCAAAGACAAAGAATTCCGAAATTAAAGTTAATTTTGACTTCGTAGTGTTTTTTTTTCGGAAGTCGGTTATTTTTTTTAGCCTCAACCAGCATTGCCATACGACGTGGCAATACTGCCAGCTATTTGGGCACTTTCCCTGTTGACAGCGATGCGGAACAATCTTTTGATGCCCTATAATTCTTTTTTTTTATTTATTAAAACTTTTTGCACAAGTAATTCAAAAGACATTGAATTCCAAAAACAATTTTAGTAAGTCGGTTGTTTTTGAAAAATACTTCCTACTTATTCTACCTGCCACAAATATTGTAATCCACAATTTTTTTCTCCAGGTCTCCTCGAAATGTGCTGCGACGCCGACAAGCTCGTGCCCTCAATGACGTACGGCCTCCCTCTCACTCCTCAAGCAGACTCCTGCCGCACTGCCCGACACGCCCTCACGCTCATAGCTACTGCCAGGTAATAATATTTCTACTTTCTACCATAACACAGGGTAAATTTTTAACCAGTGTTCAAACTGTAACCATTAATGAATAGCATTGTATTAGTTTGCGCTATAGATGTGAGACGGTAAAACGGCTGAACGAATTTGGATGAAATTTGGCACACATAGTTTATAACCTGGATTAACTCATAAAATAATTAAATTAAATAAAAATAATAATACAACAATTCAATTTAAACAAAAAGTTCACATGCATTGATATTAAGATCATTAACTAAATAATTAGTAACTAGCTTTTGCCAGCGGCTTCGCCCGCGTGGAGGTCGAAAACTATCCCACGGGAACGTAGTACCGGGATAAAAAGTATCCTATGTGTTATTCCAGGTTACAGACTACCTGTGTGCCAAATTTCATTCAAATCCGTTCAGCCGTTTTTGCGTGAAAGAGTAACAAGCATCCATCCCTACTTACAAACTTTCGCGGTTATAATATTAGTAGTATATAAAACATGGTTCTTTAACAAATGCGTACTATTAAAATTTATTATAGTATAATTTATTAGCGTATAATTCATTTTTATACGCTTTATATTAGCTTCACTTGTATGTTTGTATGTTTGTTTGTATGTAACCGACTCCTTTGGACGCTATTTTGACCCACTTTAAACGGTCAGATTTCATTTAAACTTTGTAGACTTATCGAGGACCTATGAGCATTCAATAATTTAAAAAAAAAAAAATTTAAAAAAAAACAATAGAAAAAAACACGCTTTTGTAGTTAGCAAAAAAACACGCTTTAAAAACCAAACTAGAAAGTAGAAAATAATTTTATTCTATTAAAAAGCGTGGGGTGCTTGATATTAATTGATTATAAAAATATCTCAAAAAGCACCCCACGCTTATTAATAGAATTAAACTATTTTCTACTTATTAGTTTGGGTTTTAATGCGTGTTTTTTTAGTTTTTTTTATACTATTATTTATTTTCTATTTTTTAGTTTTGCTAACTACAAAAGCGTGTTTTTTTCTAATTTTTTTTTTATTATTGTTTTTTTTACTTAAATTATATAATTATATCTAGCAATATTTATTCGTTAATATAAAATTATGCTATATAATAGATATTATTTATAGATGCAAATCGGATTAAACCATTTGGTTTTAAACCGTATTTTTGGCTTAAACGATTTAACACCACACATCAGTTTAATAATGATTTATGATAAAGTTACATGCATTCTAAAAATACACAGTGGCGGAATAATAATCAGATTTTTTATTGATACTTTTAGTTACAACATATTTTTTTAATGTCTGTTTTTATAAATACTCACATCAAGATTGTTTGTATTATGTTTAATCCTAGAAGCCTAGTTCAAGTACATACAGGACAAGTTTTTACCCAGTGCGCAAACTGTAACCATGAATTCAGCATATCATTCCAGAACCCGTAGTGCAGAAATTTTTCGCCGGTTATACAAAAAAAAATATCAGCTGTTTCATAGAAAAATGCCATACTTACGCGGTCAAAATGTATGGAACAGCTGATTTTTTTTGTATATCCGGCGAAAAATTTCTGCGCTAGGGGGGATCTAGAATAATATGATCCTGTATATTAATTAAAATGCTGAATGATTTCAATTTTGAATCTTTAATACGTAATTCTTAATCAATTTACGGCCGATGTGGTCGTGGTTTTAAACCGTTTAAAACGGATTTTAAACCAGGGATTTTGGTTTTACATGGTTTATTTACAACTAAAATCTTGTTAGACCCTGTATTCATGATAATTCTTAGTTATTTGTATATATTTGTCTGTCCAGACCCGCAGCCTTCATCACCACGATGGCCCGCGAGGTGGCGCGTTGCGCGGCGGCGGCGCAGACGGGGCAGCCCTCGGCCGCCTACCTGGCGCTGCAGAAGGGCCGCGCGGAGGTGCTGCGCGGGATCGAACTGCTCATCGACAGGATGCACAACGAGGTCGCCGAGCTGCTGGTCGAGGTACGGTTGTATTGTGCTACTGCTACTATATGGGCCTCGCCTTCGCCCATATAGCTGCCTATGATGCAATTTCATATGCGTCTAGGAATAAGGGCTGTTAAATGAATACAAATTCATATATCACAAAATTGGCTTATTATGCGCACAGCCAAAGTGTGGAATTCTCTGCCAGCGTCTGTGTTCCCTTCCACATTTTACCCGTTTGTCTTCAAAGCAAGAATTAACTTCTGGGCACGCTCGTTCCAGCATAGACCTCATCAATCGCTTTCCATCTGACGTGATCGAGTTTAAGAGCAGGCCCATACACCAAGAAAAAAATTGAAATTATAAAAACATCTCGTTTATAACATGAAATAACATCACAAGTAAAAATGCCGTTTTCGCGTCGTTCGGTCGTTCAACGGCAACTGTAATTTTACGTTTAAATTAACCCACGAAATTCAAATGTCAATGTCAGGTTGTACGTTGCTTAAAATATGCGCGACCGTACCAAAATGGCTTCACAGACATACATACAGCGGCACGGCATTCACGGTCAAAATCATAAGCTTCCTTTTTACTTTGTTATAGTCGGGTAATTATACTTTGATTAACAAAGATTTATTCATTTCCAGGTGATGGACATAATATTGCACTGCGTAGACCAATCGCATCTGAAGAGCAAAGGCCTAAACGAAGTGTTCCCGGCCATCTGTCGATACAACCAGGTGTCACACTGTCCTGCTACTAGGAGGATCGCAGGTATGATATAAGCATCATTAGCCTAAAATGTTCCCACTGCTGAGACCACGGCCTCCTCTCTGTGAGAAGGAGTGGGCCGTAATCCACCACGGTAATACGCAAATTCCAACCTTCGATGGCGTTTTTTAATTGTTATAGGATATGAAACTGCTTTTAAGCGCACCTTTTTATGTCTGTTTAAATTGATATTGGTTTGTGGACCTACAGTGCCCTCCAAAAGTTATAGTTGACATTTTTGCTCATTACTATTCGTTTTTCTGAATGTTATATATTTAGTTTTATTTACCTCGAGTGTGAGCAAATTTCATGCATTTCTTTCCAGCCTTGAAACATGATTACTGTATCGCGTCAGTAAAATTTCTATTCTTAAAATGGCATTCAGGTCAATTATTGTCAATAAAGTCAGACTCAGTAAACTACCCTGCGGTACACCAAAAGAAACACTTCGTTCATCGCTCATCTGATTTTCGAATCTAATACACTGCCGGCGATTGGTTAGGTTGTTGCGGAATCAATTTAGGGCCACTCGTCTTTTATAACGACTCCAGTTTCTTGAATAATATCTGATTCGTGACTGTCGAATGCCTTTGCAAGATCTATGAATACGCTTAAGTATCAGCCCTGGTCAACGTGATCAGATACAATATTGGTTAGGCTGAACATCCAATATAAATAGTTCTACTTAACAACATCCATTGCTTGACAAGGTGGAAATGTACTTATCATTATTATTTTATTCCTCAGTGGGTAGTCACACAGGCCAGCTGGCCATGTACGAGCTGCGCGCGGGTCGCTGCCAGTCGCTGGCGGCCCACAGCGGGCCCGTCACGGCCTGTGCCTTCAGCCCCGATGGGCGCTACCTCGTGTCCTACGCCACGGCCGACAACAGGCTGTCCTTCTGGCAGAGCACGGCTGGTAAGTTATCACCATTATAGGGAAACACGGAAAGATATCTACAGAAGATTTGGGCCGGAGCCCACGTCTTCTGTCTGTTATCTTTCTCTATATCTTTGACATTCGCTATAGGTAGACAGAAGACTACCCGTAACGTATGTGAACGATCTAGATAAATGACAGCCGGGACCGATGGCTTTTTTTCAAAATCAAAAGTCATTTATTGAAACTACTAAATGTCTAAATTACATAAGACAGTCCCCCAAAAACGCCCGCCCTTCACCACTTCCTAGTGCTTTAGCTGGGAAGAAGAAGTGGCGCAACAAACTCCCCAGCAGCACAGCTGTCTGTTAAGTTGGAAGAACTTGATTCTATACAATAACAGACAAATAACTAACATCCAACAACAAATGAAAGTTTCATTCATAAAAAAAGAAAAAAATTGGTTTATACAGTCAAATAAAATAAACAATGAAGCAACTCATATGACCTGTTAGTAGGTAAGCTAACTCTGGTGAAAGAACAAAATGTAAATCTAGCAAAGAAGAGGGAAGCTCGTTATAAAGGTTATAACAACTCCAACAAATGAGTTATGAACTTTATGAAGCCGGTGCAAGCGAGCTCGGAGTTTGTCCTTATTTCTAATATTAATATTATGAATATCACTGTTTTTATTGTATAAGTGTAAATTTTGCCTAATATATAAGATGTTAGCGAAAATGACTTGCGATGGCCCCGTGAGAAGACCAGTATCTTTAAAAAAATCTCTCAGAGAAACTCTAGCACCTAGTTGGTAAATTGCTTAGCGTGCTTTCCGCGGCATGGAGTATCATGCATGGGATGTAATGGACATTGGACGGAGACCCACGCCATTTGTCAGAACAGGTCCACTGAAATCTGTGTCATTCAGCCACTTCGATCCAATCGTTTCAATACGTGTCTAGATAGCCATTTCAGCCTGGCAGCCTTTTTGCCTACATCTATGATCCATTTTAGATCCGTGTGGTGCCGGACGTAAAAGAATAGCACCATCGCATTTGTTCCCGTGTGTGTCGTAGAAGGCGACTAAGGGACTTACTAGAGAATGGGCAGCAGCGTTCTCTATGTATTTACCACCATACTGCGATCGCCAACCCGTCTGCCAAGCGTGGCGATTCTGGCAAATCCTCTTCTTTTGGGGGAGGCTTATGTCCAGCAGTGGCCATAAGCCTCCTGATATGATGACCCATTTTGCCTAAGTCTAGCAGCATGGTGTTTCGTATTGTATCGGTTTCGGCACCTAAATTGCTGCGCTCCTTTGCTCTTTGGCAAACCCCAAGGCAGAAATTTTGTGACTCGGTGAGCGACCAGAGGGGCAATTCTCGTTATTTTAAGAATATTCACAGTTTGATCTGTCTCAATCTGTCAAAAATACCTCGAGTTTCCATACATTTTTGACTAGTTTTTGAAATTTGCTCGTCGCTGAGATGACACTGCGACTAGATTTTGAACGTTGTTAATTACGAGAATTGGCCACCAGGTCGCTAGGCCCGGCTGCCTGATTATATTAACCTCAAAATACTTACTGATATAATCTTCTTTTTTCTCAGGTATGTTCGGCTTAGGTGCAGCTCAAACTCGTTGCGTCAAATGCTACAGTACAGCTCCAATGGCTGACGTAGCTCGCCTCAACCCGGCCCGTTTAGCCAGACTCGTGTGGACTAACTCGAGAACGGTCACCCTCATGCTAGCAGACGGTTCGGAAACCAGATTTAACGTGTAAATAATAGAGTTCAATTTAACTTAACGCGCAAAAGGTCATTTGTATAAATATAAGACCTTAATTTGATTGATTGTATTTTTAGTTGCTAGTAGTGTGTCGATTAGAAATTGTAGCTTGGCAAAATAGTTCAGAAATTGAAAGGTATTTTTTTGTTCTGGCAATATTTTATAAGCTGTCTTATTGTATTAAAATTACTAAAATATCTTAGTATTAACGTCCAAAATAGGCTAAAACCATTCAAATAAGGTGATGGTTTGGTCAGAAAAGTATTTTTTAAAGGTGTTGAAAAGCCGGATTTTGCTACCATTTGCCAAGTTAAATTTTCCTAAGATATTTTGGCACCGACAATAAGTTATCTTTGTACTAAAACTTCACGAATATAAAGCTATATTAATGTGTACGTAATTGGAAAAATATGTTACCATCAATTGTATATTTAATTATAGTTAATTTATAATACTGCTATACTTACTATAACTAGTTATAAGCTGGGCCGAGAATGAAAATGGAGCTTAAAATGTATAATTTAAAAACACACTTGAAATTTCACACATAAGATTTCACTACTAATAAAAATGATTTGATTTGATTTGAACACGTTTCAAACAAATTGATTAAAAGGCGCAGAAATTCAAGGTATGACCATATTGACACCCGGTTTCTATTATTTAATGTAGAAGCGGCAAAGAAGACGGCGTTAAAAAAAATCAGGTCTGTGTCAGGTTCTATGTTCATTAAAATTAAATTTAATATTTGTTTAATGATGACAACTAGGCCCTATTGTTGGTAACGTTGTTCTTAAAAACGATTGTTAGTAAACAAACACTAAAAACAGAAACAAAAAGAAAATTGTAAGGTTAGCTGTGGGATCTTCTGACCAGCACGTCCACAGCGTGCGACAACCAAGGTGCGTCGTTCTTTTCCATCAACATACCTAGGATGCAGTTAGAATTAGACCGCGATCTTAACAAGATGGAATTTGATTTAAATATGATTCGCGACGGTAAGAAATATGAAGCATCAGAATGGCTTTTGTATGGAGAAGTTAGTCATTGGACTATATGAAATTTAATGATTATTATTTTGGAAATGCACACGTATTACGGTCGTGTATCATATTTAGTTCACACTGACCTGAACATTGCAAAAAACTTTAGAAAATTGGAATTTGGCGGGCTACCCTGGAATTTCCCCCGTAAGGGATACATTTTAATGGAGTGTAATGTGTGTAGTGTAAGTATGCACCAGGATGAATCTGGGACACATGCGCGAAAAGACATTTCCGCGCATGGAGTTTTGCGCGAACGGACTTTTGCGCGAAGAGACACTTGCGCGACAAGACATTTCCGCGAATGGACGTTTGTGCGGAATTTTGCGCGACTGTACTTTTGCGCGAACGGACATATGCGCGAAAGACACTTGCGCGAAAGACAGTTGCGCAGAGGACACTTGCGCGAAAGACACTAGCGCGAATCCACTTGCGCGAACGGACAGTTGCAGAAATGAAATTTCTTCATAACATCACGCGTGTATTCTATCAAAGGGTTGGACAGGGGTGTAGCAGACTGGAAATAAACATTCCAATTAGACGTCAATACTGATCGTCGTAGTTTTTTATAGCACATTTTTTTGTCTTTAATAGGTAGGTACCTATATTTTCGAATTTTCCATCATGGGTGGTTCAGGGTTTTTGGGGGTTCTAAAGCCGATGGTTGGGTCAAAATGAAAATCCAAGATGGCGGCCAAGAAAATTTTCGAATTTTCCATCATGGGTGTCGTTTTCAGGGTTTTTGGGGGTGCTAAAGCCAATGGTGGGAAATTTCATTTCCGCAACTTTTTCGCGCAAGTGTCCTTCGCGCAACTGTCGTTCGCGCAAAAGTCAATGCGCGGAAATGTCTTTCGCGTAAATGTCCTGATACCCACCAGGATAGCCCACGAAATTCAAATTTCTTACGTTTTTCCCAATTACCTTGCAAGATCCTTTGAAGTATGTTCCTCTTCTAACCTAAGACCCTGTATTTTAAATCAGGAGCAATGAGTTCTTTGTTTAGTTCTGTAATATACACTTTCTAAACGAATATATAAATTCTTACGTTAAAAATATATAATTTTATCATGTTTAATACTAGCTCTTTGAAAAAGCTCGCCTTGGGAAGTAGCATCTCCTTAAAATCAAAATCAAAAGTAATTTATTCAAATTAGGCGGAGAATCAGCACTTTTCGAACGTCAAAATACATAAGGCAGTCCCCCAAAACGCCCACCCTTCATCACTTCCTAGTGCTTTAGCTGGGAAGAAGAAGTAGTGGAACAAACTCCCCAGCAGCACAGCTGTCTGTTTAGTCGGAAAGACTTGATTCTATAATTCTATTTCTATTTCTTACCTATTTCTTCCGCCTCAAGCTGTGTTCCAGTTTAAATGGTTTTGGTGCCGATGTAGTTACAGGCACTTCAGACATTTTGGCTGTGTCTTTGGTATTGCAATGTCTATAGACAGCGGTGAGCAATTATCAGGTGGACCGCCTGTCATCATCTGCCTAGTCTTAAACTATATTGGGGCCGGCTTCTAGCCGGCTGCAACTGAATACCAGTATTTTATATGGAACGACTATCTATCTGACCTCCTGATGTACTACGTCAAATAATCGAATATCAATTGATCGACCACTATAAATCGAACGTCTAAATACTCGGAACGTTCCTAATATCGAATGGTTTATAAATCGAACATTCAATAAATCGTACACTCAATACATCGAGTGTTCAAAATATCGAATGTTTGTTTGATCGAGCGTTCAACGCTTCGCATATACGTTCAATCGAAATATCAATGTACTGTATAGGTACTTTTTTATATAGAATATACAAAAAACACAAAATTTATATTCATCATATAATTAATAAGATTAAAATGTGATTAAAAAGTACCTATACAGTACATTGATATTTCGATAGAACGTATATGCGAATCGTTGAACGCTCGATCAAACAAACATTAGATATTTTGAACACTCGATGTATTGAGGGTACGATATATTGAATGTTCGATTTATTAACTATTCGATATTATGAACGTTCGAGTAAAAAAAAAAAAAAAAAAAGTCATTTATTCAAACTAGGCTGAGAGTCAGCACTTTTTGAACGTCAAAATTACATAAGACAGTCCCCCCAAAACGCCAGCCCTTCACGCCCTTCCTAGTGCTTTAGCTGGGAAGAAGAAGTGGCGCAACAAACTCCCCAGCAGCACAGCTGTCTGTTATGTTGGAAGAACTTGATTCTATACAATAATAGCATATAATTAACATTCAACAATAAATGAAAATGTAATTAATAAAAATAAAAATGGTTTATGCAGTCAAGTTAAATAAACAATGATATGAAGTAATTCATATGACCAGTATTTAGACGTTCGATTTATAGTGGTCGATCAATTGATATTCGATTATTTGGCATTCGATTTGGCATAGTACACCCCTGACCTCCACAACTCAGTTACTGAGTAACATGATGCCGCTTGGCTGGTTGTCCAACTTTCGGGGTTCTGACGACCCGTAATGACTGTCAAATATCCACAAATGACAGCCAACGGATTAACGTGTTTTCCGAAGCACGGAGAGGTCTTGTTACACAAAGATGGTCACCCATCCACGGACCAACCGCGGAAAGTGTAGCTTAACCTGATCGATCGACCCTTGCGGCTGCTATAATTTAGCCACAAGCGGGTGGACCGCCTGTTATGTACGTCAATAAAAAAATGTGTATTTGTAAATTGTTCAATGTGTGTAAATGTTAAAATAAATTATTGTTAACAATATATTATAACCCCACACTGTATTAAAATTATTATATTATTATTAAACTATTTATGTTATATGAAATCAACTGAATTCTGTTTTGAACAGAAAATTATCGCTGAAATATTGCATTTTTCTTGAATGTTTATCTAATATGTGATGTTGAAAGATTATTGAAGTATTATTTAATTTTTGTTGTTATTATTTGTATATTGTAAGGCACTGTAATCAATGTTATTCAATAAATATGTTACATTTGAATTTTTGTTTTTTAATTCATACATGTCATGTACACACGTCGGTCATACATGGTACCGTTCCGTGTGGTGCCGGACGCAAAAGAATAGCACCATCCCATTTCTTCCCGTGGGTGTCGTTGAAGGCGACTAAGGGACTTACTAGAGAATGGGAAGCAGCCTTCTCTATGCATTTGACCACCATACTTCGATCGCCAACCCGCCTGCTAAGCGTGGCGATTAAACCCCCCTTTTGGGGGAGGCTTATGTCCAGCAGTGGACGTCTTTCGGCTGATATGATGATGATGATGATGTACACACGGCTACACATCAAGCTATAAATTTCCAGTTTACGCTGATAGCTAGCACTGTACTGGAATCGTATACAATGCGACATCGCAGCTTATACTGGAAATCTATAGCTTGATGTGTAGCCGTGTGCACAGACGGCAGCACATCAATCTACCCCAAACTGTCTTTTCCAATTGAACATGAACCTTATGTATATGTTATAAAGATGAAAATCGATCAAAGAAATTTCTGAACACATAATACAAATACAGGTCTATATACAATATGTAACAAAAACCCTGTTGTTCCTTCTACCCACGTTTTCAGAATCGGTATACATACGTAATAAAGCATGTCATTTATAAAAACTGTTTAACAAAAATAATTAAAATAAATATTTAATTATGAATATTTGTAATGTTTAACTGATTTTGATTAGATCAAAGAAAGCCGACAAGCTCGTAGTCTATTGTGCGAAATAAGGATACTTGTAAAATCAGTCTTGTAAATATGTAACAAAAACCCTGTTGTTCCTTTTAGGGACGTATACACTTACCCACAAGCACAATATTTACGAAGTTATAATTTAAAAAATAAGCATTGGCTAGTCGAGAGTTCAACATCAAATAACTATTAAAATCGACATATTCAAAACAAATGTTAACAGTATCTGATTTTACAAGTATCCTTATTTCGCACAATAGACTACGAGCTTGTCGGCTTTCTTTGATCTAATCAAAATCAGTTAAACATTACAAATATTCATAATTAAATATTTATTTTAATTATTTTTGTTAAACAGTTTTTATAAATGACAGACAGAGTTCAGTATCAAATAACTATTAAAATCGACATATTCGAAACAAATGTTTACAACATCTGATTTTACAAGTATCCTTATTTTGCACAATAGACTACGAACTCGGCGGCTTTCTTTGATCTAATCAAAATCAGTTAAACTTTACAAATATTCATAATTAAATATTTATTTTAAATATTTTTGTTGAACAGTTTTTATAAGTAAATGACTTGCTTTATTACGTATGTATACCTATTCTGAAAACGTGGGTAGAGGGAACAACAGGGTTTTTGTTACATATTGTATATAATCACGTCTTTTTCACATGAGGGTATGGCAGTAACTACAGAACACCACCTGCAACGATCCCCACATACTTCTTTTGCCTCGTTTACGGTCATACATCTGTGGCCCTAGCTTGAGTTTCATTTAACCATCTCGATCAAACGCATCGGAACGCGTTCGGAGCTCCGATGGTGGAAGGGCAAATCAGAGCGCCTAACGCGGTCGATGCGTTAGATCGAGATGGTTAAAAGAAACTCACACTAGGGCCCCTGGTTATACACGCACGCCGCGTCGGTTGCGAGTACTACACACCTGACCTCACTTGACCTCACCTTAAGAGTCTCTCTCTCACCAATAAGGTCACTTAACGTTGTCCTAGGCCATCCCCTACTGAGAGTGTACACTAAACGCCGACAGACACTACGCCGACAGACTGAACACCGACGAGACTTTACTTCGCCGGGACTCTTCGCCGACAGGGCTCATCAGCGACGCAACTTATCTCTGATAGTCAGATTACTGTTAGATTATAATCTATCTCTCGAGATTGTAAACAGTCGACAGATTGTAAACCGTAAATTTACTGCTTACAATTTAACGCATTATTTTTCAGTAGAAAGTCAGCCGTCTAGTCAGTAGATTGGAGTAATTTGCAATGTAATATAGGTATGTGCTCTCAATTCACTAAGCCTCCATTTCTAGAATGGGTCCCGACTGCTACAATTTATCTGCTTATAAGCATCGCCTTAGCAACTGGCGATTCTTAAGTTAAGTGCAATCGGGTACAACGACTTTCTTGTTTTAGGGCTTTTTCATTAATATTCAGAAAAAAAGTAGGGTTTTTTTAGTTTTTTAAATTACCGTTTTTTTTTTATTACGATATCACTTTCACAGTAATTATGAATCTAACGACACCTCGTAAACTAAAATCCATCGAGCCGTTCAGGCCGCAGAGCGTGCCAAACATTTGAATTTGGCGCCAAAAATCCGCCATTTTGTTTTTTATTTTATTTTGATATACCCAATGTCACTCTCACAGTAAATACGAATCTAACGACACCTCTCAAGCTAAAATCCATCGAGCCGTTCAGGCTGCAGAGCGTGCCAAACAATTATACATACATACATACTCTCGAAAAACATAACCCTCCTTCTGGCGCAGTCAGGTAAAAATACTGTACAAAGGTGGACTTAATGCCTGAGGCATTTTCTACCAGTCAACCTTAGGGTGATGCAGAGACAAAACATGGAAGGTGCAACTTATTGACTAGGTAACTAGACAATACATACAAGGAAAATAAACTTCGTCTTGAGAAATAACGATGGGTAGAGAAGAAAACGAATCCAGAAAATCAGAGCTGGGATGATTCTGCTAACTTCTTACGAATATGCTCACGACAGGCTCACGAGCCTACACTTAAATCGATAACCGACTGCAATGGTTCATCATAACATCATTTCAGCCGAGAGACGTCCACTGCTGGACATAGGCCTCCCCAAAGCACCGCCATTTCGACCAGTTCTGTGCTTCTCGCATGTTTAATCTCGAGTAATTTATGCGGCGTACCCGAATATCTTCTTTTCGTTCAGCAAATCGTTTAGCTCTTTTGGATTCGACGATTTAATTGGCCGATGGATATAAAATTTAATTCAATTAATAAAAAACAAACATTTCCTTTACCAACTTAAATTTCATTGGAAAACAGACATCGGTTTCAAACTAAACTTCAACTACATCCGACGACCCTGGTGATTACTTTTTTGGTCACTGATCCTATTAGAATAATAACGTAAATGGAAAAAAAATCAAAATAATCTCCATGATTTACTAGCAAACAAGTGCTACTACTCAATAAAAGACTTCGTAGCAGACAAATCACCGCTTTAATAAAGTCCCCCTCCGTCATGATGCGTTCAGTGGCCCACTTATGTGTACCTACCTTAATTCGTTCAATTTATTAAAATGTTTTTTTTTAATAGGTACATTTTGTGTCAAATTTTAATGTAATTCTAACTGTAATTCAAATTTCTAAGTAACTGTTGTATGGGTACCCCCTTTTTTTCTTTGGGTGGGAAATCATCAAATAACTTCTCCCGCTCTGGGGGAGCGGGAGGGCGCGTCAGACTTTTACTGACTAAAACCCACCCGTGTTCCCTCAGTTACCTGTGTGCCAGGGGCCGCGGTATCTCTTTCGAACAACCCGCACCCCTGGCAGGCATCGGCCCTTGTGGACCCCATCAGTTGGTGCTGACATCTCTTTAAGGCGCGCGTGGAACACAACGCACCGTCGTCCCATGGGTACCCGCTAAGGGCGGGACGTAGCTGATCACAATTGACTATTTAAGACCTGTATTATGTACCTACCTATGATCCACAGTACAGATATTGAATTGAACTGAACTTCCCTAAAAATATTCCTCGGCATTCATGGTGAACCCCCCACTGAGCTGCGGCTGTGCCTGGAGAAAGCTATTTCAGTGTAAAAACAGTTTCCTGTCAGTTTGCTGTCGGGTACATGGCAACCAGGTTATTGTAATGTGTCCTTTTCGATACGATATCCTGTCGAATAGTTGTAAATAACAATGCTGATGCAGCTGTTACCACTTACCGTTAAGCCTCCTTGTCGCAGTCGACGGTTTTGCCGTAGGTAAAAAATATGTTTTGAGGATTAAAATGAAACAAATCAGTTATAAGTATAGAAAAGAAGTGTAATTTAATTAATATTTGGCAATGATAATACAAAGTCTACTTTTTCCAAGTAAGTATTTGATCCTTGAGGAATGATTACAGTGTTGCAAATATTACACACGGCTACACGTCAAGCTATACACCGTGAAATTTAAATGGTTGTTTTCCCGCGGCAGAACAACTTGCCATGGAGGAGTACTTTCGAAGCATAGAGTAAAAGTATAAAAATTAAGTTTTTTTTTGTTTTAAAATAATTTAAAAAATATTCATCAACTCGATAAAACACTACTCAATAGTAACACTAGAGGTAACTTGTAGGTACTACTCGAATCGCACGCACCTCCGACAAAGGGAACAGCGATGCATAAATGTTCAAAGCAAAATAAACTCTCGCACGCACAGTGGAACGAATGTATGGGAGCGGTTGGACGTAGACATGTCCGAAAAAAAAGAGTAAAATTATGCCAAACTAATGATGCCATCTTATTCGATTACTTAATGCCTTCATAACTTGTGGTGATGAATTTCTTCATAACTCCCATATTTCGGGAGTAATTTGAGAAAATGTGAAATTTTACTATGAAAATGAGTGTATCGAGCTCTCTCCCTCCTGATTCCGGGCTTGTTTCAAGTAGCGGTCTCTAATATCATAATGCTAATACTAAGAGCTATATTTAATACTAAGACACATAGTGCGCCAAATGTGCACTTTCTGGGATAAAGAGTGATGTTTATTTTATAACACAATTTTTTTATTTTTTGTTTATTTTGTTGATTAAAACCGTTTTTCTAAAGGTTTACCTTATTACAATAACATTTCTGAGCAGCCAATTAGAGAAGATATAAGCTAATTAGGATATATAATTAGGGACTTAAGGTTTACATATAAAACTGATGCACTAATGATTACTGATAAGAACATTGCTATTATTTAATTACTAAATGGCTCTTAATACACTAATTTAGCATGCATCATTTACTAATTATCACAATAACTAATTACCTTGCAATATTTAACAAAGGATACCTGGGATACCTGGATTTTATATAAATAGGTCACTATTAGTAACTTTAAAATCAGTGTTGATTTACACCTCGTTGTATCCAAGCTAATCTCGCAATGTATTTTCCAAATTTTAATACAAATCTTGATATTCACGTTGCTTTATGCGCACGCGCACATAAAGATTTACGCGACTTTAACTATTTGTTCAGTGTTTTAAAAGATAACAGTTGTGTTCAGTTATGTGAAAGTGCTGAAACAAGTTTAAAAGACTGGTGTCGTCGATTTTGCTACCGCATTTATGCAAAATGGACACAGTCTGGAAGAAGCACAGATAAGTTTCGGAAGAAACATGAGATTTGGCTACAGGCTGCAATTCAATGGCCGGAATTACAGAATGAAAATATGGAACCTTCTACAGAAAATATAAGTGACGTCATCGAGCCCATAATTTCTCCTGCTAAATCTGATGCTTCAACTTGTACACATCCTAGTCCTCGTAAATCTTTTGAGGACCTTAGTAACCGGCAAAAAAGAAGACGCACTGAAGATAGTCTTTCATGCAGCAGTAGCAGCGCTGAAATTATGTTTTCGGCCGAAAGGGCGCTTCAAAAGGCAGGACAAAGCGATACAGCTTATGTTATGAAATACTTGACGGAGAATCCAGAAGAGGCCTCAAAAATCAAAGCCTTCATTGAAGGTAAATCAATTCAGGTACGGGAAATATCCCCTTTGAAGGCATTGGCTCTTTATGTATCGATGAACTTATCGAAATGGCGCTATAACACTCTTCGGGATTTCAACACTCAAGAAGGAGCTCTTCAATACCCGAGTTACTACATGTTGGTTAAAGAAAAAATTAAGTGCTATCCGGCCAAAGAAGATCTCACAGTTACAGAGAGCTCTGCAAAAATCAAATTACAAGCCTTGATGGATTTAACCTCAAGAAGACTTATTAGGTCGTTAGAAACCCCTGTTGATCCCAATCAACAGCTCGTATTGACCAGCAAATGGGGTTTTGACGGATCATCTAGCCAAAGCATTTATCATCAAAGGACGAGTGAAGATGAGCAAATCGATCTTGCTAGTAATTTTATGATTAGTCTTGTACCACTGCGGCTCGTCTCAAAAGGTGTAACAATTTGGGAAAACGAGCGACCATCTTCCACTTCATTTTGCCGGCCAATATTGTTTAAGTTTATAAAGGAAACCAAAGAAAATGTGCAGAGAGAGATGGCTGAAATCGAAGCAGAGATTGAAGCCTTAACTCCATCCACCATCACTGATGGAATTAGTGTCAAACACCAACTGCTGTTGACAATGATTGATGGTAAAATTCATTCCATTATATCCAATACAGCAGCTTCAGTGTGTGACATATGCAAGGCTTGTCCTAAAGAAATGAATAATTTAGAGTTAATCAAAGATAAACACGCAAACGAGGACATGTATAAATATAGCTTAAGCACCCTTCACGCTTGGATTCGCTCAATGGAATGCTTATTACACATTTCCTACAAATTAGACATAAAATCATGGCAAGTAAGGGGTGATATAGCAAAAAGGCAAGTTGATGACAGGAAGAAAAGAGTTCAAGAGGCTGTAAGAAGAGAAACGGGCTTACTTCTCGATGTTGTGAAACAAGGCAGTGGATCCACCAACAATGGCAACTCGGCAAGGAGATTTTTTGAAAACTACACTAAATCTGCTGAACTGACCGGAATAGATGCTATGCTTTTAAGAAAAATCTGTGTGATCTTGCAGTGTATTTCATCAGGAGAGAAGATCAACGTAACTAAATTCCGAGAGTTCTGCTTTGATACTGCTAAGCTTTACGTGGAGTTATACCCATGGTATTATATGCCTTCTTCACTTCATAAAATTTTAATGCATGGGCCAGACATAGTTCAGAACATGTCAATTGTGCCCATTGGTTTTCTATCCGAAGAGGCATCTGAGGCTAGAAATAAAGATTTTAGAAAATATAGAGAGGGGCATTCTCGAAAGCATAGCAGTATCTCATGCAATGAAGATATTATGCACAATCTTTTACTGTCTTCTGATCCACTTGTTACAAGTATCCGTCCAAAAGGAAATAAGTTTGTAAAAAAATCTTCTTTTAAGGAATTTTATGAGCTTACGGATTCTGAGAAAAGTGATATCGAATTTGTTAACATAAATGATTTAGCGGACATCGATTCTGAATTTGAATTAATTGATGATGATGATGATGACGAAGATAATTAAATGATGTTATTGTTTTAAAATGTGTAACTTAGTAAATTAGAGCTTACATCTTAATTATTTATTGTACTTTTAATGAAACTAGGTAATTTATTATCAACTTACTTAAAAGTCATACTCTCATCAGTTCTTGTGAATATTTTTGTTAATATATATTTCTGTATATATATATAATATATTTATAGACCTCTTAATAAGTCTGTCTGCGGTTTAAAGTAAATACAAATGGGGAAAAAACGTTTTTTTTTTTAAATTTTCATTTCCTTTTATCCCAGAAAGTGCACATTTGGCGCACTATGTGTCTTAGTATTAAATATAGCTCTTAGTAATAGCATTACGATATTAGAGACCGCTACTTGAAACAAGCCCGGAATCAGGAGGGAGAGAGCTCGATACACTCATTTTCATAGTAAAATTTCACATTTTCTCAAATTACTCCCGAAATATGGGAGTTATGAAGAAATTCATCACCACAATTTATGAAGGCATTAAGTAATCGAATAAGATGGCATCATTAGTTTGTCATAATTTTACTCTTATTTTTCGGACATGTCTACGTCCAACCGCTCCCATACATTCGTTCCACTGTGGCACGTGGTGATTTTTCACAATGGTTAGTCTGCCATTTTTTGTTTCTAATATTTTATTTGTTTATAAAACGATTGTATTACCAAGACAAAACCATTTCGTTGCGGGGAAACAACCATTAAAAATTCACGGTGTATATCTCCAATATAAGCTGATCTCATATTGTAGGTATAGGATTTCCGTACAGTGCGAGATCAGCGTAAACTAGAAATGTATGGCTTGATGTGTAGCCATGCGTACTACACAAAATAACTCACATACTCCAAATGTAGTTCCTATATTTAATGTTAAATTACTTATCGTTATAGTACAGTCAAGGCAATTAATATTGATCAGTAAGTTGGCTCAATCTCCCTATCCGTTTCCTAATTTAACCTAGGTACGGCATAATTCTAAACAAGTGAAAAGATGATCCTTGATTCTTTTTTAATTCTAAGCTTATATCAAAGTGCTTAATCTAGTTTAAAACAACAATTTTTGGTTGATAATATTTTTTGGCACAAATATTATATCGTCGGCATATTGCAAGAAGTCATTATGTGACGTGACATATTCACTATTCTGAGATAAACGGTATTTTAGTTCGAATTAGTTAAGTGGTTATGTTGATTTGCCCATAATATTATCCTAAATATAATTACGGTGATGAAAAATTAAATGTTTTCAATTAGCATAATATGTATATTTCATTATAGATAAAAACGTAATTTAGTGATTTTTTGCAGTTAATGAGTTCTTGCAATAAGCCGACGATATAAACTAAGTACCGATGTAAACATGCACTTACATTTACGTATAATCATCAAATATAAAAATAGTTTTCTTAACAACTAAGTACCTATATAGAAATATCAAAATTGTAGAACTTATAGCTTTAAACATTGCTCCAACCACCAGCACTGTGCCCGCGTGGTGGAAAAATATTACAGCCCACTTTCTCATAGAGAGGCGGCATGAGTCGCAGCAGTGGGAACATTATAGGCCGTTCATGTTACAATCAAACGCTCATAGCCAAACTTATCACAATTTTAAATCGTCATCCGTATATCATACAAACAACAGTCCTTTAATGTTTTTCAACCACAATTTTAGGCACACCACACTGTTGCGACTTGTCGCATTAAGAGCGTTTATTCTGAAAGTTGGCAACGTCGCAAATAGCTGTTAAATATTTTCTTGTTTTTATTAATTTGTTAATATTACTGTATGGAAATATGAAATAACGCTAACTAGTGACCTTCAATATAAATAATGATTTGCAATTAAAACACTGAATTTGATGTTGTAACCGTTTTAGATGTAAAAAAGGCATTTGGAAAGTTTCCAAGTTCTTTTTTTACATCCAAAACTAAATATTCGGTGTTAAGATATTAATTATTGCATTTTCTAATGAATATTTTAGGTCACTAGTTAGCGATATTTCATATTTCTATACGGTAATATTGCCAAATTAATAAAAACAGGTAAATATTTGACAGCTATTTGCGACGTTGCCCATTTTCAGAATAAACGCTCTTAAAGCTCCCGCAAAACGGCGCAACCAGCCAGCGCGACGCGACTTCTCGAAATCGTTCTATTAAAGTTGCGTCGCGCTGTATCGTCGCGTCGTGCATGTCTGCGGGAACCTTTAACATTCTTTGGTACTCTAGGCCGCACGTCTGTGGTAACACTTTGCCATTGAGTCTAGGCTAGGCTAGCATAGTACGGAGTCTTAATAGATTAAGAGGTCAGTTTATACCGGTTGAGTTAACACTGATGGACGGCGTACAGTAACCTGACACCATACAGATTTGCTGAGTCGTGCACGATTTGCGATTTTTATCCGTAATACTTAGTACATTATGAAAATATGAAACTATACAGCATCAGCTTGACGCTTTCTATTTCTACGAAGAACAGAGAGTATTTTTTCAATACAAAGTGACATTTGATTTCTCCATTTTTGACATTGCACCGTAGATATCCTTCTACAATCTGTCATTTTATCTTTCGTTTCTAACGATCTTTGTCTAGGTCCTAATGAATGGAGACTATTTCAGAAGAATATTTCTTCCCAAACTGTCAAAATCACGCTAACAACAAACTTTCTACTTGAATATAATAATCATGATTTTGTAGATAATCGTATATGCTTTGTGGCCAAGCTACGATTATCTACAAAATCATGATTCGTTTAGAACGCATAACTGTGATAATTATTAGAAAAACATAACTATCTTCTCCTATTGTACTTCATTTAATTAATAGTCATGTCTATTCTTCGGTCGACAAATCGGTGCTCGTGCTAATCCTGCTGGAATAGAAATCGCAAATTCTTCCAAAAGTTTCTTCAACATTTCTAAGTCACGACTCGCACTCTCGTCTCTTAGAACAACAAGGTTTTCAATACCTACAAGATTTTTTTAGTATCTTATATAATAACATGATACATGCATAATCCCAGACTTTTTAGCTCCATTCCCGTCATTAGTATATAAAGATTAATCATATTAAATCCTTATTATATTACTTTAATACATTTTATGTAGGTATACAGGATTATCTAGTATAATACTAGTACCTATAGTAAAAAAATCAATCAAATTTAATAAAGCAAAAGCCTTGTTAGTAAATATACAACATTACCGCCAATGTTTATGTCACAAACTTCATTATATTACTTATATTATGTTAATGTTTACATTCAATTTATTTCGTTTTTATTATTGATTAAAATGATAAAATATGGGTTCCGACTGATTAATAATGATCGTCAGCGTAGTCAAAATATGTCCAACGGCCAAAAACTCTTCCAAGTCCGGGCATGTCTTAGATGTAGAAGAAACAGTTATCAATCCTGTAAATAACTGGCAAAGTTGTAGCTCAAACGATGATTTCTAATGTTTATGATGTCAAAATAACTGTAAAGTATTTTCTGAACTAATTTTGCACGTAAATATTTTGTCTTTATTATTATTTATGTTCATGTCGCCTTCTTTCAGCTTGATTGCAATATAAATATTAAAAGAGCAAATTACAAATGTAAGGCAGGCCTATCTTGGGCACGCCACGATTGCGGCGGTAAGTCACCTCTTTGAGGAGTGGCTTGAGAGGCGGCATGGCGTCCTCACCTTCCGCCTGACACAGGTCCTCACCGGACACGGTTGTTTCGGGAGGTTGCTGTATCGAATAGGGCGGGAGGAAACACCCGGGTGTTTCCATTGCGAAGATCGCCCTGAGGACACGGTGGAGCATACGGTGGAGGTCTGCCCGGCTTGGGCGGAGCACCGCCGTGTCCTCTTGGAGGTGATCGGCGGCGGCGATCTCTCGCGTCCGACCCTGATCCAGGCCATGGTACGGATCGAGAGTACATGGCTAGCAGTCGCCTCCTTCAGCGAAGCAGTCATGCTCGCAAAGAGGGAGGCGGCGCACGTGAGGGAGATGCAGTACATGCGCCCTCACAGCCGTGGCCTTCGCAGGAGACGCCCTGGGCGTCGGGAATCCCAGGCTGATTCCCGGCCACCGTAAGCACGGGCTTGCAGACGGCGAGTAATGGGTAGCTCGCGGTCCGGTAAGGACCAAGCCCGGGTCGACGGCGCGTTGTGTTCCACGCGCGCCTCAAAGAGATGTCAGCAGCAACTAATGGGGCCCGCAAGGGCCGATGCCTGCCAGGGGTGCGGGTTGTTCGAAAGAGATACCGCGGCCCCTAGCACACAGGCAAGTGAGGGAACACAGGTGGGTTTTAGTCAGTAAAAGTCTGTTACGCCCTCCCGCTCCACCCAGAGCGGGAGAAGTTATTTGATGATTTCCCACCCAAAAAAAAAAACCGGTGCGCAAATTGTAACCATAAATCCAGCATATCATTCTAGACCCTCTAGCGTTGAAATTTTTCGTCGGAAATACAAAAAAAATCAGCTGTTCCATACTTTTTGACCGCGTAGGTATTGCACTTTTCTATGAAACAGCTGTTCTTTTTGTATAACCGACGAAAAATTTCTACGCTGGGTGTTCTAGAATGGTATGCTGAATTCATGGTTACAATTTGCGCACTGGTTAAAAATTTACTCTGTATTTTAACGGACTCACGCATAGCTTTATCTAACAATTATATATTTGACACCTTATGTTTACAACACAATATGTCAGTTCTCAGGTCAGGATAGCAGTGGTGGCTCAGTGGGAAAGGCCCCAACTTACGAGTCGTCGGGTGTTAAGTTCGAACGCAGGCAGGCACTTTACTTTGCGTATGTAATTACATGACTCATCATCTGCCTAGCATTTTCCCAACAATGTTGGGGTCGGCTTCCAGTCTAACCGGATGCAGCTGAATACCAGTATTTTACATGGAGCGACTGCCAATCTGACCTCCACACTCCAGTAACTGGGTAATACGATACCTCTTGGTAAGACTGGTTGTCAGACTTTCGGGCTTCTGACGACCCGTAACAACTGTCAAAGATCCACAAATGACAGCCGGGACCAACGGATTAACGTGCTTTCTGAGGCACGGAGGGGTCTTGGTATGCAAAGATGGTCACCCATCCGCGGACCAACCGCGGCAAGCGTAGCTTAACCTGGTCGATTGACCTGTACGGCTAATATTACTTAGCCACAAGCCCCTCTTGTAGTGTAATGTAATGTAATTACATGACTATTGCTCTCAAAAAGGTGAAGGAAAACTCTGCATCTGTACTAGAGCCAAAGAATTCGAAGGTATGTGTTATAAAAAAAAAAACTTTTTTTTTCTCTTCCTCACATAAAACAAGTAAAAACGTAATACAAACAATTAAAAGGAACGGAACCTGTACTTAGGACATAATTATTTTAGTAATTTAACACATGGGCAAAAATATTTTATTTGTGGGAAAATAAAAAAATATTAAAAAAAAAAAATTTTTTTTTTTTTTTTCTCAAAAATTTTTTTTTTGAGACTGGCGCCTAAACTAAGCCGAAGCCTGTATTTTAGGACACCAGGACCCCACCAAGAAACTTAAATACAGAGATGGTACATAACAATATTAAGTGCAAAGAACACATTTCACAATTTGGTGTTGGCATTGCATCTTTAAGAGACTACATAGATGAGTGTATTCTCGTAATCAATAAACTCAGTAGATACAGTGAAATATAGCAGAGGAGGGAAGAGCGTGTGAATATTGTGACAGTGTACTTATGTGTGTTGTGTGATGAGTGTGTGTGATGTGTATGCGGTGAATGTGTGGTGAGTGTTTGCATTGCTGCAATAAATACGATGCGTCTATAAGTTTACAACCGAAAGACGTCCACTGCTGGACATAGGCCTCCCCTAAAAGGAGGGGTTTTGCCATAATCACCACGCTTAGCAGGTGGGTTGGCGATCGCAGTATGGTGGTAAAATACAGATAGAGAACGCTGCTGCCCATTCTCTAGTAAGTCCCTTAGTCGCCTTCTACGACACCCACGGGAAGAAATGGGATGTTGCTATTCTTTTGCGTCCAGCACCACACGGAACACGATGCGTCTATATGATTACATAAATGAATGTGGACAAAGCAAAAGGAGTACATAGGTAGGTCCCTCACCTTCGTATGTACTCGTTGTAGAGGACGTTTTGCAGTTTCTGCCTACTTCCATGGGAAAACCAGTGAATTTATGCATATTTGTTACATATTATGGCTATGGTACGTGTCTTACGGAATTTATGTTAATTGTCAAGACAAAGTAAAGACATGTGTTTTACGAATGACGTGACAATTTAAGTAATTCGTTTGTAGGTTCTTGTTGCTCGCATATTCAATGTTTACTTATTATTTTGTTTTACGACAACCTTCAGTTTTGTTTCTGGATATCTGTGGTTTCTGCTCTTCCAACCGACCCCGGCTTGTACAGACTTGGCATCTTCTCATTTCGGTTTACCTCGGTTACGTGCATTTTGGACATGATTTTGCCCTATTTCTAATGGCGCTGCAATAACTGTGGTGTATCAACGTTTCGCTTAAAGACCCATTTGGACAAGATAAGAGCCTGAAGATCCGGCACACGGGGTATCCTAGTATGGACGCCAGTCTCTCACAAAGGATCATATTTTTTTATTTTTTGTCAAACGCAATAATTATCTTCTTTGTACCCGCGACCTCGTGCATGAGAAGTGAGCGAGGCCTTAACCACTGGACAATCACGAACATGTACAAGCTTACTGTATTTAAACATCAAAATATACCAAAATGTTTACCAAAATGTCTTATTCTCGTCACCACCAAGTCATGGAGTAATCAAATATAAACTGGACTATTTAATACAAATAGTCTTTCATGCTAAACATTGTTTTATTTATGTCCTTGCTGGACCAAGCTTGTATGGAAGCATTATCCTTCTCCTTTTTTCAGTTTCAACTAATGCATTAATATCTTTATAAATAAGTACAAATAATTCTTCTGTACGTGTGTATGTCACTGGACCAATAATGATGTTTTTTTTTGTATACGTTTGAATAGGTCCTGGATGGTTTAGATTTACAATTGGACCGGTAGATGGCGCTGAGATCGAGTTCTAAATAACAGGGCAAGGTCTGTCGGGTTAGCTAGTATTATACAGGGTCAAATTAAATTAGCTCGCAATATTTTACCCACATCTTGTGTTTAGATATCGAAAACTAATGAAATAAAAGAGACAACAAAAAGTTTTTCATCATTCGGTGGGCGAAGGACCGTAGTTGGTCAGCTGTTTTTGTAATTTTTCGTGAAACATAGATAGGTATTTTTTTTATGAATTCCGAAAAACTTTAACCAAAGTCATTAATAGTTTTGAACAAAATTGGATGATAAAAAAGTTTTTATTATTTGTATCATTGCCAGATCGAATGCTTTAAAAAAATCGAAGTAAGTGGCATCAGTTTGCCCCCCACTGTCCACTGTTGGCACAAGGTTAGGCATGTCGCACAGGAGCTTGCTAATATTACTTGTTGCTAGTCTAAGCCCGTGCTGAAAGTTTTAAATGAAAATTCATAAATGGAATATTCATGTTGTATTGCTAGCTATTGTTATTATGTTGAAATCATTCTGATTTCTCTTGGACAATAGTCCAAGAGAAAACAGGAAGCAGGTTCCAAAAGTCAATAAAATTTATATGCGACCACCCCTGAAGCCTAACCAATCCATTAAAAAAAGAATTTTCTAAATCAAGCCAAAATTGCCGGAGAAATCACGGAACATTCATACAAAAAAAAAAAATACAGACGTATTAAGAATCCCTGGTTCTTAATACGTCTGTATTTTTTTTTTTTGGCGGGTTGGAGTTTTTGGCGGGATCGCGTTGGAACATGTCGCACGAATTTTCATTTTCATGAAATTTAGTGAAATAGCGAATTAAATTGTAAGTATAATTTTGATAGTGAATTATTCAATTTAGTTACGTGTGAGTGCACAAGTGTAGTGAAAGTCAAAATAAGTGACTAACGTGGACTTTTCGTGTTCCCCCCAAAAACTCCTATTAGGTTGTTGTAAAGTTACTACCGGTTTACAATAACTTTGACTTGACTGACTAAAGACGACTATGAATGTTTTGTAACTTCGTACCCGATATCGGGCCATTTACTTGTTCTAAAAGAAAAATTACTTGACACTGGCTAAATGCACAAACCGTGTGAAGCCAAAATTAAAAAATTAAAAATAAAAAAAACCAGGGGAGGTTCTAAACACGTCTGCATTTTTTTTTGAGTTAAAAACAATATGTAATTATATGCGTTCTTCTTTTAATTTTGTAGGTTATTATAATACATTTAAACTTACTTTTAAGTGTGTGGTAATACTGGCAATTTGGATTAAAATAACTAATATTATATGGTAATTGCGAAAGTAAGTCTATTTATTTGTTTGTTACGCTTTCAAGCTAAAACGGCTAAGAACCTAGGTCCTTACCTAGGTTCTAGCCGTGTATGGTAGCCTGTCCTTACAGGCTACTTTTCATCATCGATCGCAGACGAAGTCACGGGCAACAGCTAGTTTTACTTCAACCAACAAAGTGTTATCAGGGTTGAAGGCGTTCTTAAGAGGTCGTACGCGAAATTTTTCCGATTTCGCTTATTTACGTGATTTTATAGACGCGATTTTACAGTTAAAATACTGTATTTCTATGAGTTTCAATGCACCACATGAAATATCATTTCAATAAATATCAAATGTATGAGCTACTTTTTTATTTTCATTATTTTATTTTGATTTATAGACCTCAAATCGGTGACTGTTTTGAGAATTAAGCTGTAAGAGGTTTAGTATATAATATTTTTACGAATCGTTTTAATGTCGACACTGTATGAAAAAACTACAGTCTATTGGTGTGAATACACAATGTATGAATTACTTTTTATCACGTTTATATATTAAAAAAAAAACCTAAGTAGTAAAAACATATTAAACTTCTTGAGAAATGGGCAATGCATTGGTTTTGATTTTGGCTACTCAGAACTCTCGTTAAAAAAATAAAGCAACAGAAACAAACTTCCGTTCAAAAACAACCCAATTCCCGAAAAAAAATTCAAAGAATTGGCAGTCAAAATAATCGTTGAAAACAGCCCAAATCTCGTAAAATAATTTTCAACAAAAATAAAAAAGGAGCTCATGCAGTAGATAATAATTGAAACAATCTTTCGAATTGCGCAATAAAACGAATAGAAATGTAGTATTTTAACTGTAACAAAGTACCTACGTCTTAAAAATCGAGTAAATAAGCGAAATCGACAAAATGTTGTATAGCGTACGGCCTCTTAACGTCAACCTTGCTTGAGTATGACCTCACCTTTACAGGATTATTTTTAAACTGTACAAGGCATCCCCCTCTACAGTTGTACGGCATTCAAAGCCAAGTTGAAGGGGCTGTTTATTAACATTTCGCCATATAATCCGCAACATATTTTGGCTGCCGTACGCTCTTATAGACTCGGCAGCTTCCCCGACGCGACGCCTGAACTCAAAAAAGTCTTTTAAATGCTGAGTGGCATTACTTCATCTTAGTTTCGTATTAATTTGCTGTAATTGTTTATTCAACAATTTATTATTGAAGACAACTTATTATTTAGAATAGATAGAAAAGATACGGATGTCTTACATGTCAACGATAGTCTAGCTGTTCTCTCGAAATGGTTTGCGGCTAATAATCTTTTACTCAATGCGAACAAAACTAAATGTCTTAAGTTCTCATTACCAAATGTACCCCAAGTAGGGCTAAATTTAAAACTTGATGGCAAGAAACTAGATGCTATTTCGGAAACTGTATTTCTAGGAATTACTTTAGATTCAAAATTGCAATGGGGTGCCCACATTAGAGCTCTCTCAAGTAGATTAAGTTCAGCTGCTTACGCAGTAAGAAAAATAAGGCAGTTGACTGATGTAGCCACAGCTAGGTTAGTATACTTTGCTTATTTTCACAGTATTATGTCTTATGGCGTTCTGCTGTGGGGATCGGCAGCTGACGTAGATTCAGTTTTCATTTTACAAAAGAGGGCAATCCGCGCTATCTATAAAATGGGGCCTCGCGAGTCTCTTAGAAACAAATTCAATGAAATTGATATACTAACTCTGCCTTCTCTTTATATCCTAGAAAATATCTTGTATGTTCGCAAAAACTTAGGTCTTTTCAAAAAAAGATGCGACTTCCATAATCTAAATACACGTAGTAAAGATGAAATCGTGATTCCAAAATTTAGATTAACTAAAACTAGCAAGTCATTTCTAATAAACAGTATCCGCTTCTATAACAAGTTGCCAAAGTCGGTTACAGAACTTAGCGATGGAAAGTTTAAAACTCACATCAAACGTGTCCTTATCAAAAAAGCATATTATAAGATAAAAGACTACGTTGAAGACAGGGAAGTTTGGCATTAATTCCTTCTGCACATGTGGCTTCCCTAGTTGGTACCTCATTAACAGCATAACTTTGTGAGAGTCTATTAACTGCTTCCAAATTACAATGTTAATTTTTAATATTTTTATTTTTTACACTTTCTGACATATTCTCGTCATTTTTGACATTATACATCGCTTCAAATAGCACCTATTTATTAGTGATTCTCATGGAAATCATGTCACTTTGTTTAAATAGGTTGATCTTACTAATGTAGATTCTTTTACATATTGTGAATGGGAAAACATTGTAGGCCTTACAGATTAGATTTATAGACGATTTTCTATTCTTTATTTTCATTCCTCTAAGTACTTGGTACTTATTGACAGGCCTGCACTGTCCTCCAATTTGAAAACATTGTAAAACCCAATTATTTTTAAAAGAGTAACCGTGGAGTTTCTTGCCGGCTCTTCTCCATAGGAAGCGACAAATTGGAACCGTGCACCTAGCTTCTGACGTTTCATAAGTGCCCTTGCAGGTTTATGTGAAATAAAATATTTTGATTTTGATTGATTTTGATTGAAGCATATTCTTGCATTTTATGAAGTTATATGACTAGGTAAAACTTATAGTACGTTATCTATTAATATACGAATCTGTATAATTATAGCACTTGTATGCCACCGTAATATATAATAAAGATTCAAGAATAATTGCACTAGTTTGGCAGTCTAGAACGAAACGTAGCGTTAAATCATTCATCGTTCATGAATGTGCGCGCCGATCGATCGTTCAATTACTGGTTTCCCCACAGCACTAGCAGACTCAAGATGGCTGCTATATTCTTACCAATCAGGAGCGTCGAACGTAGAGCGCCGCGGTTCGTCGACCTTAATTGATCTGACATTTCGTAACCGACCGGCGGCGTTAATTGTATTATATGCTCTATATCTCTAGCAATAAAGCCGTGTTTCTCCAGTACTATTATTATATAGTTTCTTTGCTTGCCGCTTAGCGTCTGTTTCTATTCTGACAGTTTATTTAGCAAGCTTTATCGCGTACTGTCTCGCCGCGCGCCGGGCTATAATTATTATTGTGTTTCTGCTATTCTAAATGCAGTAAACTTATCAGGTTGTGTGACATGTACCTGTGAACTGTTTACTTGATATTTTGATAATATCAACATACTTTCTCGATAATACAATGCGTGGGAGGTTACTGTGCAAGTGAGAGAACTTAGTTATTAATTTTCGCGGTTAAGTAATGCTAATGAGTTACTGTTACTTAACGAGTCTAAAGGTAGATAGCTTGTGTTATCTCTTTGCTTCAAGCTTGTGAGAAGACGCTATTCGTGAAATTAGCTGCTTCTGGACACGGTGCTTTCTTTGTTATCAATTCTATCAGGTAATTCGTCTTTTTATTCTGACTTTGGATTTTCAATGACCAATACTCACGTGTTGTTACGTCGCGTATTCATTGGTACAGAAAGTAGCGCAACATTGTTCTAGCAACTGTAACTGAGTCTAATAAACGTTTTTTTGAGAGGATGAATGAAAGGAGACTATTTAAACGTATTTACAAGGCAGATGTGAGTGGAAACGTAGGTAGGGAACGCACTGGAACGCTTTAGAAGGGCATTAGAGTGATAATATTGGTGATGGGTAGATGGTGTAGGTGATGTTCTTTAGAAATTTCGGGTGCTTAGTACTCGCAACCGGCGTGCGTTAATGACTAGATGTATAAACGTAACTGAAGCAAAAGGACTATCTATGTAAATTTCGTATCATGTGGCCTTTAGTAGTTTCAGCTTATCCCCACGGATAGACAGCATGAGTAGAGTTGTCAACCGTACTCTAAATAGAGTATTGTACTCTTTTTCTTATGGGTGTACTCTATAATGTATAACACTAATAGACTACTTACACCAAAATACTCTTTTTACATAAACTGACTTTTTTGAGGCAGATTAATTCGTTTTTCTGTGGTTTTTCTATATTTGTCAATGTGAACTGGCGAGAAAAGAGGAACAGGGAGGGCTTTATAAATAATGATTAAAATAAGCTGCTGATTTTATAATAACGTAGAACTAGGATGTTTGGAGTCTTACAATTCTTATAAAATCAATAAAAAATGTTATGTTACGCCAAAAAAATTCTAGAAAACACATAAAGAGAAATTAACAAATGGTACACTATTTTATTAATCTCTACTTTTTGTTTACTCTCTCTGAAATCAGAACTACTTTATTTCTTCTAGAAAAAGTTGGCAACCCTAGGCATGACTTTTAGCTTATAATATTTACCAACATGATTTCGTAATGCGCGAAACATGACAATGTACTGGCGGAGTGGAAAGTTGCAATTTTGCTGGTTGCAAATGTGCCGTATTCATGGTAAACCACTTAGCATCAAATGTTTCCTACAAAAATGTTGCTTAACATAGTTTCCAATTGATACGGGTCATATAACTACTGTAAGACTGGCGATGTGGTGACTTACGAGTTGTAGGTAGTCGCCTTCGGGGGCGAGCCTATTGCGACCACTTGGGCACAAATTCAGTCTCCGGGCTGCTACTGAGAAAATCCAGACGGAAAAATCCAATATCCAATAACACTGCCCGACCCAGGACCTCACACTCAGCAGTGTTTTCTTTTGAGTAGGTACTTTTTATCCTGTGCGTAGAATTCTAAATCAATATTTTTTCTTTCCTCTCTCTAGGTATTTTTTCTACAATGTCCAAAGAAATCAAAGTTCCATCCATCCATCCATTATGGGACTACTTCAGTAAGGTGGCTGCCGAACCCAAAAAGGCCGTCTGTAACCAGTGCTCTAAGAAGTTATCCCACAAGACTTCAATCACTAATTTAAAATCTCATTTAGAGAGACTGCACAACGCACAATACAAAGCTTATTTAAAGAAAAAGCGTGGCAAATTAGTGCAGAAAACCGAAAACTCAACGGTTCCGACAAGTCAAACAGTTTATATTTTGCCTATTGGATCAACATCCGAGCATCAGATCAAATATGAGATAGCAACCGCTGGTGACCAATATTATGAAAACCCTATTGATGTAGAGAAAAAAGTAGAAGTAGACCACAAAATTACGGGTATATTGTTACCTGAAGATAAAAAAATAATGGACGCTAGGTTATTGATGTTTATTGTAGAATCGTACCAACCTGTTACCATAGTCGAAGAACAGGCCTTTTCAAACCTCATAAAGGCAATGAACGCTGACTATACGATACCAGAACGTAAAGATATAACAAACAGAATATTACCAGAAATGTACAGTAAATGTTTGGAAGAACAAAAAACAATTGTAGAGGAAGGTGCAGTCACGATTTGTCTAACAGTTGACCGATGGACGTCAGTAATCTACGAAAATCCTCTTATTGCCATCACTGCTCATTTTATAACTCCTGATTTCCAATTTAAATCTGTGTTGATAAGGTGTCATTATTGTGAGGGTATTAGTGAAAATCTGGTTACAGTTTTAAAAGACACGTGTGCGGAATGGGAGATAGCCGGTAAAATAAATTGGTGTGTCACAGACGACGGTGCGGACATAGTGCACGCAGTCAACTCATTAGGCTGGAATCACAAGGACTGCATGACATATAAGCTAAACCTCACGTTACAAAACTCTCTTAAATTATGTGACGAGACTCTGTTAAAGGTAACGAGAATAGTACGTTTCTTTGATTCAAACTATGAATCTGAACAAATGCTAGATGCGTATCAGACTAAGCAAGGCATAGCAGAACCCTTAGAGCTTTTAGATTCAGAACCCACAAGTTGGACTTCGAAGTATGTTATGATCGAGAGATTTGTAACTTTAGAAGATGCCGTTGTGAAAGTAATAACAGAACTTGACGACGAAGTCGATCTACCTGATATAACAGACGAGGACTGGAATATATTGAAACAGCTCTGCAAGGTTATGAAACCTTTTAAAGAAGCGACTCAAGAACTGGGCGCTGATAAATATGCGCCCGCTTCAAAAGTAATAGCTGTTGTGAATGGACTGAAAGATGTATTACAGGAATTACGTAAAAGACCGGAATATTACTGTTTCGTCGAAGATGTAGTCCAATGTATAGAGAATGAACTAAATGAACGATTCGACGGCATTGACAGCGAACCTCATTTGGCTTTGTGTACCGTATTAGATCCGCGATACAAAATGTCAATGTTTCTTGATGAGAGCGCTGCAGAAAGGGCCCAATTAAATTTAGTATCAGAGATAGAAGGACTGATGAAAGATGGTCCTAACCCTATTAGTCCTTCGAAGGTGGAAGGCGAACCCAGTACTGCAAAAATTGAAGATGGAGTAGGCTTCAGTTTATGGAGAAGGAGGACTTTGATTTTAGAGAGAAGACTTGTTAACCAGGAATTAAACTATCATAAGCTCGCTCAACAAGAAGTGGAATCCTATATGCTGGAAGAATTAGCGGAAGGCGACCCTTGCGAATGGTGGCAGAGCAATGAATCGAAATTCCCACATCTGGCCAAATTATTTAAAACTAGATGCAATAAGGTAGCGACGTCTGTACCCAGCGACCAAGTATTTACGGAACAAGGCATCAATTTGTGTGAAAGAAGGAACAGACTGTCGCTTAGAAAGGCTGAGATGATGGTGTTTTTGCATTCCAATTTAAATGATGACGATTATTGTAGACTAATGCCTGAAAGCTAGGATGGCACATGAACATTGCTTGTCTGATGTCATTCCTTCACTGAGCTCCTCAATCAATGGTACTGAGATAGAACTAAGAATGCTCTTTGTTATGTACTCCATAACAATTACAAGTATAATTAGGGTTGCCAACCGTACTTTATAATAACGTATTCTACTTTATTTTTGGTATTTATACTTTATACTTTTACCTACAAATAAAGTATGTGAAAATACTTTATTTCCAACCTTTACTGTGATTCGTAAAACAAAACACTCACTATGGGTATTTAACTATTAAACGGATGACGGAAACTATTTATAATTACTGAACGAAATGTTAGATGTCAGATGTGATGTCAATGTAACAGGACAGGACAAAGACATGGCTACAGTGCTGTCAGAAGGCGCGAGAGTTTTAAATTTAAATTTTGATTGTCGAACGAGTTTTGAATTTTTTAAACATAGCAAAAAAAAATTAGCATGTGCTAAAAGCACACAAAAATACGTTTTTAAGGCAGTAAAAACATGTAATTTGAAAAATACTTTTTTTTTTCTTCCAAATACTTTTTTTTTCCTATCCAAACCATTTTATAAGTTTTTTTTTGTCAAAATAAGTTGGCAACCCTGGGTATAATATTATTACAGATAGACTAATACATTTAGTACCAGGTACTAAGTTTGACTAGTTCTTCTCCATAGGAACCTAGTACGCTTAGATGGGTAACTAAGTTCATCCTTCTGACTGACTGACTCGTTGACAATTCAAAAGACATGGTTTTTCAAACAAGTAAGTATCTTCTGTATCTTTAGATAGCGTGAGTGTGTGTGTTTTTAGCAGAATATACTATAGATATACAATTATGAAATAGACTATGTCCGTTTCAAAGGCGCGGCCACGGCGATAAAAAAAAAATTACCAAGATTTTGTAAAAATTTGTAAAAGCTGATAACAAAAACCATAAATTTGTCAAAGTTATGGTTATAAAGTTAAAAGGGTTTGAACGTGGCCGCGCCATAGAAATGCAGAGAACCGCGCGGCCACGGAGATCTTTAAAACTAAGCGTTGCTGAGACCTGAAATTTAGGTAAATGATAGGTTGAATTTGTAAAATAAAATTAAAAATATAGAAAAATCCTAGGTTTATATTTTAAGAGCTGTAAGACTATAACCCCATGGCTGCGCCATTGAAACTATTTAATGTTAATTGTACAAATTAATAAGCATATTGCATCATCAGATGTGTCTCTGTTTTTTAGATCATTTAAATTAAGTTACAGTAGTAGGTACATATTTTACAGGCAACAAGTAATGATTCTGTAATTGGTACATTTGGCTTCTAGAGTAATATTTATTTAAATTACAAACATCAGATGTTTTTTATTAATGTTACTGTGATTGTTCTGACTGATATTATGAATAATATAATTGTAATATTTCTGTAAAAGTTATGAATATAATTTTTGTCGCTAGTAATTAAAGAATACTAGTACTACACTACTACTATATTTTCCTATAAGTAAGTACTATTAGCAGTCGATTTTTACCGAAGTACCTATGTAATTATTAAGCTCTTATCTTTCAAAAGCAAGAAGCTAAAATTTTCTCAGTTTCAATGTTTTTTTTGCTGTTACCAAAAACATGTTGCATGTTGTTAGGTATGTTTGTCGGTATGTGATGTAATTTAGAATATTTAAGTTCTTACTTATTTTAAAATATGATTGTAATCAGTTTCTTTTTTACCCGACTGCGGAGGGTAATGTGTTTGTCAGCCTTTTTACTAATAATGAGTAAAGTAGTATTTTTGTAAGATTGTTTTATATGTAAATTAAAAATGCCTTTTTTCCTCCAAAAGTTTTTCAATTATTTTCCTTACTTGTCTTGTGTTATTTTGAAAAGATACTGATTTTTTTTTTGGGTGGGAAATCATCAAATAACTTCTCCCGCTCTGGGTGGAGCAGGAGGGTGTGTTAGACTTTTACTGACTAAAACCCTCCCGTGTGGCACACACAGGCATGTGTACCAGGGGCCGCGGTATCTCTTTCGAACAACCCGCACCCCTGGCAGGCATCGGCCCTTGCGGGCCCCATCTGTTGCTGCTAACATCTCTTTGAGACGCGCGTGGAACACAACGCGCCGTCGACCCGGGCTTGGTCCTTACCGGACAGCGAGCTACCCATTACTCGCCGTCTGCAAGCCCGCGGTTACGGTGGCCGGGAATCAGCCTGGGATTCCCGAGGCTGAGGGCGCACGTACTGCCTCTCCCTCAAGTGCGCCGGCTCCCTCTTCGCGAGCACTACTGCTTCGCAGAAGGAAGTGACCGCTACCCATGCACTCTCGCTCCGTACCATGGCCTGGACCAGGGGGCCTGCTCCCTAAGCGAAATCCGTAGTATCGGCCATCGTTACGGGCGCTTCGTTCTCCGTCTCACTTACGGACATACCGTAAGTTAGACAGAGAGCGAAGCGCTCGTAACGACGGCCGATACTACGGATTTCGCTTAGGGAGTAGGCCCTCAGGGCCGGACGCGAGAGATCGCCTCCACGAGGACACGACGGTGCTCCGCCCAAGCCGGGCGGATCTCCACCGTATATAGGACACTGATCATTTAGCATAATTGAGGCGGGAGCACACTTTATTTTTGTGGATATCGTGCCTGACTAAAATTAATATGCTCAGAAAGACGAACATTAAATTATTGGCTAGTTTGAAGTATTCTTGATCTGCACAGGAAAACGTGTCTGAACATTAAAAAGAAATCTTGATGTTTGGGTCCGATTCAGTGTCCTTCTCGAAGTCAGAAGAATAATTGCGCACCTAACGCACTAACAGTAGAAATGGCTTTAATTTTGGCAGTTCAACAAAATTCATTGCGTTATTTACGCTGCTGAGCAGACGAATTTTTCAAACTTATCTATTTATTTATTTACTATGGATGACTTACCAACTAAAACAAACAGATTAAAAATAGTATGTGAGACTGACAGCCAATTAAAAGTCTTCACTTCTAAAAACATTGAAAAAAAAAAGAGTGTGAACAGCACAACACCGCCACCGAAAAGGAACAGAAAAAAAAACAGTATAACATTCAAGCTTAAACTACTTAAATTCACTTTTCCTATTGAATACAAGAATAAAACCCTGAACTTACAACATCTTAATTAAAAAAACCAAGGCTCAGGCACTTTCTGGCCGAGGACACACTTGTTGTGAAAGGATCAAAATCATGTTGTTTACACATGCTGTTCAAGTTACTACTTGCACGCACTTTATATGAATTCTGCCTGTAATTCATAGACATTAATGGAACACGCAACGGTGCGTTCCATCGCTTCGACCTTCTGGGAACGTTAAAATAAAATTTGGATAGAATATCGGAGTTATTAATAGAATTATTGAAAAATTTAAATAATGTAATAGTCAGAGATTGCTCGCCGATTAATTAGGGGTAATACACCGTGACATTTTAGTCGTCTTACAAAGATGGTCCACTCAATGTATCCGTCATAACATACCTCTAGGCGCGATTAAAACATTGTTACCATTAATTAAGATAATAGATACAAAGAAAAATAATGAATGCTTTAGAATTATGAAACACCCTCCCTGTTAATAATGTTTACGTATCAAACGGTAGAAGATATCTACCTACCTACCATTACATTCCAAAACAGGGTGTTTCAAACTACGTCATGCGTCTAAGTGATATTTTCATGTTTTTGATTATGCAAATGTTAAAAAAATAAAAAATATGAATGGTAGTAGATAGCAGTCATTGGGTACATGAAGTGGGCTGCCGTTGTAAGACGACTAAAATGTCACGGTGTATATGATACTTCACTTATGAAGCAATGGATTGGCAATTTCGTTCAGAATGATTTAGATTGGAGTGATAGTGTCTCATGGTGTCGCTCCATGTAAAATACTAGTATTCAGCTGCAATGGCGTAACTATGGTGGGGCAAGCCCAGCAAGGGGCGCTTATGGAAGGGGGGCGCAAAAAGTCGCCAATTAATTATTTTAAAAAAACATCAATAAACCATTTCATACTGTTACCTATATCTAAGAAATGCCTATCTCTATGCAAACTCTTAAAATTGTAGCATTGCAAGCGATTCTTCAGCAAGTTGAAATTAGTACCTTCGTTATTGAAGGCCATAATTGGTCAAGAAAGGTTATGCGACCCTGCTTTGCTCAGAGTAGACCGAGAAGATAATTTACGAAAGGGCGCAAATGTGATGCGTGCCCTAGACGCCATTTTATATTGGTACGCCCCTGTTCACCTGCATCCATTTAGTATCGAAACCGACCCCAACATAGCAGGGAAAAGGCTAGGCAGAAGATGAGCGTCTTATGCAATTAGGGTTTCGTTTTTTTTTTTGTTGGAAATCATCAAATAACTTCTCCCGCTCTGGGTGGAGCAGGAGGGCGTGTCAGACTTTTACTGACTAAACCCCACCCGTGTTCCTTCAGTTGCCTGTGTGCCAGGGGCCACGGTATCTCTTTCGAACAACCCACACCCCTGGCAGATCCAATTAGGGTGCCGGTGCTATTTAAGAGTTAGTGATAAAATGTTATCAAAAGGAGTACTTACATGAGTAGGTAAATCTTTTCGTCAAGATCTCTTAATTGCTCCGAATGTGGGTAACCTATATGTGTAAGTGTTCTTATCTCATTAATTAAAATAATTCATTAGCATAACGAAATTAAACTATATTTGAAATAATAGCAGTTGAAATGAAATAACGATCGCTCTCCGACCGCTATTTATACCGTTATTTATGTGTGAGAGTGTTTTTAGCCGACTATACTATAATAGACTATTATAAAATAGAATGTGTCCGTTTCAATGGCGCGGCCACGGCGATATTTCAAAATAAAAATTCTACCAAGATTTAGTAATTTGTAAAAGCTGGTTCCCAAAACGATATATTTGTCAAAGTTTTGGTTATAAAGTAATCAGAGGTTTGAACATTACACGCCCCTTAATCCTCGAAGGGTTAGGCAGAGGTGTGCCTATGGTATAGACGCCAGCACGTCAAGCTACCCCAAACTGTCAAATTTTCCCAATTGAACCCTAAAATTTTGTAATAATAAAGTTGAAAATCTATCAAAGAAATTTGACTGATTGCGGTAGCTTGATGTGGTGGCCTCTGTACAACCACCTTTAAGTACCATGTAACAAGGGGCGAACCGAGCTAATGAGGGTTTTCTGAAATTACGTTCACTAGGAGACAGCACTGAGACCTCAGATCCGAGCACCTGTCAAAAGTGTCAAAGCGCCTACGGACTGAATGGTGAACGAAAGAATGAAACTAATGCCATCAAATATTTTAAGTTCATTGTCGAACTGGAAAACCTCTTGTCAAAGTGGCGCCAACTGGTGGCTTGAATATTCATGAATACCCTCATTGCTATAAATCAGGCACAAATGTAGTCTCCGGGATTCTACTAAGAAATTCTTATTAGAAAAACCTAATAACACTTTACCAAACTGGGAATCGAACCCAAGACCTCATACTTGGCAGCAGGGCTTGTGACCACTACACCAATGAGGCAGTAACTGTTATTGATAAAATAACACTTGTACAGTGATAATAGTTAGTCTACGTATTAAATAAGTAAAATTACATGATATAATATAATTTCGTACGCTATGTAGGCAATAATTTTTTTGTAAAAGTTACTATGCAAGGTGAATTTTTAATCACCGTTTAAATTTTTCAGGGCGATAGTTACCGTGAAATTCTACAACTTTCTCCAAGGAACATGGGTTGAAATATGAAAAAAAAATCGGACCTCCTATACAAAATCGATCAGCTGACTATTAATTTTGCATGGGACGCCCAAATTTTAGTTTTTTTCATATTTCGACCCATGTTCCATGGAGAAAGTTATTCAATTTCACAGGTACTATCATCACCCTGAAAAATTTAAATGGTGACTAAAAAATTAATCTTCTATAAGGTTCCTTTGGTTAGTAATGTGAGAGTGTAAGTATAAAAAAGAAAATAAATTAAAAATAAACCCATTTATTTTGTTACATAATTTATAATGTATACATAGTAATTACTTCAACGCACTACTATAGTTGTGCGTTGAAAAATAATGAGGCATTTCAATTCAGAAAAAAAAGTGGTTTACAAGCCGTTGCTAAACGGTCAAAAGTATACATGTTCCTATGAAAACATCAGTAATTTTTATTTAAAACAATATTAGATTTTTCCTTTTTTAAATTCTGAATTTTACATAATACTTAGAAATAAACAATAAAAGGAAAAAAAAACGTGAATTATTTCATTGAACCTCAAATGACTGCTTTTTTTAATAAATGAGCTTCTTAAAATGTTTGATCTTTGTCAAAACTGATCAGCGGGAAATTCCCAATGTTATATAGCTGCTATTAATCTATTTGATCCTTGAAAAAGATATCCATGACGAAAAACTAAAATCAATAGTTCTTTTTTTAACAATACATTTAAAAAGGTGACATGGTATAATGAACATTTATAATGCAATTTGTACGTATTTCCAGTGGACCAGAATAGGTTTTTAGTTTACCATATTCCATTTCATTACAAATCGCTTTTGATCTTATAAAGGATCGCCTGTACAAGACTTATTTAAGTTACAAAAAAAGTTTTATTTTTTGAGAATCAAAAAGAGGCTCATTTATTATATCAGCGTGCCCATTAATATTTTTAGGAAATTAAAACGAGAATTATTTGAGGTTCGATTAAATACATGCTAGTAAAAAACTTAAAACTATAATTGCTTAATATTAAGTGAGACAATGCTCAACCAGTCGATAGGCCCTCCCATGTCCTCAGGAAGGTATGTATTTCTCCACTAGAAAAGGTAATTTCTTATACGTAAAAAATACAAAAGTAACAAAATCTTAACTTATCAGATATTTTATGCTTAATAAATGCTCACGTTTTGACAAAGGCGGAATTCATGTTTTTAACTTTAAATGTTCTACACCTACTTACACCTGCGTTTATTATAATACATATTAGCTTTAGCAAAATCAAGAGTCCTTTATTAAAATTAGGCTGAGAATCAACACTTTTCGAACCTCAAAATTACATAAGAGAGTCCCAAAATGCCCGCCCTTCACCACGTCCTAATGCTTTAGCTGGGAAGAAGTGGCGCAACAAACTCCCCAGCAGCCAGCGGCTTCTCCCGCGTGGAGCCTGGAAAGCGTCCCACGAGAACGTACTACCGGGATAAAGGGTATCCTATGAGCCAATCCAAGTTATAAACTATCGTTTTTGCATGATTGAGTAACAAACATTCAAACAGACAAACATTCATATTTATAATATCAGTAGGATGGCCGATATATCGACTGTTGTTTGCATACCATGATTACGTGAGATCCATTATAAGGTATGGAATAATGTTTTGGGGACATTCTATACATAAGGATGATGCTTTTAAGGCTCAGAAGAGATGTGTCCGTTCAATTTGTAAACTTAAACAAACAGATAGTTGCAAAGAATATTGTCAAAATCTCAAACTACTAACACTTTCGTGCATATACATTTATGAAATTATTAATTTTGTAAGATTTAACGATCGTTTCTTTGAAAAATATAAAAGTACACGACACAACAGTAAAATTTCGTTGTCTTAATAATAAAACAACTCTTTCAAATAATATTATATTTTGTTATGGCTCCCCGTGTATTCAATCATCTACCTAAATATTTAATAAAGGCGTCATCACCTAACATTTTCAAGAAAAAACTAAAAACCTTTTTGATAAATAAAGCATATGACAGGGTAGTATCTGAATATTTGCACGATAAAGTATATGATTTCTTTTTAAACAAGTGTTATTGAACTCATTCTTATTATTTTGTTTAGTTTCAATTTTTTTTTTTGTTGTACCTAGTTTGCATGCCGAAAGGTAAAATAACTAATAATTTGACAACTATTACATGAATGTTTAACATCTGCATATTGTTTACCCATATTTGCAAATAAATTATTTTGTATTTGAATTTGAAAGTAGGTTAGTAGGATTGGCTGGAGAAGGCAATCAGCAATCAGGGAAGAGTGGATGTCTCACAAAATTGCCCAGAAGTAGAACAATACAGGTTGAAAAAAGAAAGGTTTTCCTACAAAACTATTGCGTTTACCGCATTCAAAATGGAGGTGTAAAATCAGCTCCGATAACTGGTAGTCCTTACTGGGTGCGTTGCACAGAATGAGACAGCTCTAATGATCAAGTCATTCATTAAAATGTGGCTGAGAATCGACACTTTTTGAACGACAAAATTACAGCCCCAAAACGCCCGCCTTTCACCACTTCCTAGTGCTTGAGCCGGAAAGAAGAACTGGCGCAAAAAACTCCCCAGCAGCTGTCTGTTTAGTTAGAAAAATAATTAATTAATATTTAACAAATCTGCGTAAAGGTTTAGCGTGTTAATTGTACTCGTAACGCCGCAGCAAAAATAGGAGCATTAAGGTTGTGGCGGCACTTACACTTAAACGCCACATTTGAACCACAAATCCCACTGATGTCACGCAAAATCCTGCATCGCGCAAGCAAAGTTTGACGCGTGACTAGCACATAATATACCCGACAGCAGTCGTCGGGCAGTATCCCACCAGACACAACATCCGTCTAGTCGGAAGATTATTCCTTTTCTATGGAGAATGAGTGAACTTTATACCCTGTTCTTCAGACCTCGTTATCGTTACAACTAAAAGCTCCTAGTAAGAACTAGAATTTATGAATTGTTGAAAGTTCGTTGGTGTTGGTGAATGGAAGGTATTGTTGTTTTCGCATTAATGGCAGTTCTAAACCAGATTATGAACCGGTGGATGCGGGAAGGACAGAACCGGTCGAAGTAGCGGACCTTGGGAGAGGCCTATATCCAGCAGTGGATGTCTTTCGGCTGAAATGATGATGATGAAGTCTGTGTGACTGCTTATACGTTAGTTATAACTGCACAATAGATTTTGTTGCAGTTATCACAATAATTATTTAGAAAATTTATTCTAGTAAGTTTTGTACAAAAGATTAATATTATGAAGTCTGAGCATTGCTATACAACGTGGCAATGCCGCCAGTCTCTTGGGCACATTACAAGTCGACAGCGATGCGAATAAATTTTTCGACGCTACATTTTAGTTAAGTTATCCTAACTTAAATAAAACGAATAGGAAATTTGTATTTTTTTTTAAAGTAATTTGTGCATTTAGTACCGTACTTTGAAAATTACTAACACTCCTTCTTAACGTCATATACAGTACTTAAAAAAATACTAACACTGCTTAATGTCGTTTACAGTACTTTAAAAATACAAAAACTGTTTAATGTTGTTTACAGTAGTTTAAAAATACAAAAACTGTTTAATGTCATTTACAGTACTTTAAAAATACAAAAACTGTTTAATGTCGTTTACAGCGCTTTACAAAATTCTAACACTGCTTAATATCGTTTGTGGTACTTTAAAAAATACTAACAATGTTTAATTTGTTTAACAGTACTTTAAAAAATAAGGAGCTTTTATATTTGAAGTGGTTAAGTCTTTTAGTTTAATCTTTAATCCCATTTAGTAGTGTTATGTTGGAATCCGGAATTGCATTTAAATACTTTCTGTTTTTACTTTTCTCGTCATATACTGATTTAAAACAATATACTCATTTTGAATCTGAATTGAAATTTGAATTAAAGACAAAATATCATACGAGTAACGGTCATATGTTTTCATATTTTATTTTAATATTTTAAAGTAAGTAGGTATTTATAATATAACTATGAGCATTATTACTTGTAGTCCTGTTTTATTTTTGTTGTCTTTTGGGGTTGCGTACCCAAAGCATACTAACGGGACCCTATTCACTAAGGCACCGTTGTCCTTCCGTCTCTCACAGGGCTGTATCTTTTGAACTGTAATAAGTAGACACTTTAAATTTTCACAGAGTGCTTACTACCATGACCGCTGTAACGACAAATAATAAAAATAAAATAAAGTTAAATAGTAGTGTTAAATTTTGTACGGTGGTACGAAACCCCTCGTGTGTGAGTCCAACTCGCACTTGGCTGCTTTTTTTTAGTTTCACCTAGACACTACCTTCTTATAGTGAATAATATACGCCGATCTATACATATTGTATACATATAAATAAAATTGGAGTGTCTGTTTGTAATATTAAAATAACCGCTTTTTGCTATATGCATATGAATTTATATACGGTACATATACCAAAATATTTTTTTTTACGATGTTTGTCTGTCTGCCTGTCTGTCTGTTTGTTCCCGCTAATTTCTGAAATGGCTGAACCGTTTTTAACGGGACTTTCACTGGCAGGTAGCTGATGTAATAAGGAGTAACTTAGGCAAATTTTTGTTTTAGAAATATCCACGCGGAGGAAGTCGCGGGCACAGCTAGTTGCAAATAAAATATGATAGGTCCTGGGGTATGCCATTCGCATTTATATTATTAGAAATTATTATGAGAGGTAACTCGTAACTTAAAAAAAAAGCTATGAACAACTAGCTCCAGGGCTAAAACAACTAAATAACATAGCCTAACACTTCAGTTTATCAGATACTTTTGATAACATGTCTTCCCTGGTACAGTCAGCGTCAATAATATCGGGACGAACAGACTGTTCAAACTGATCTACAACAACTATGATTTTTTTTTCCTTTTGGCAATTGAGCCGATGTCGACTATTCTGTTTCGTTTAGACAGCAGCGCAGCGGCAGGCCGTCGACTTTGCACTTTGTAGTAGGTCTACAGGTTCTGTTCGCAGTTACAATTTTATGTCATTTTCTTTTAAGAAAGTTGCTAAAATTTTAATAATTTTGGGAGAGAAGTGGCATAAGATGGAATGGAAATTAGTATATTAACTCAATAACACAAGGAATGCCATGTACACGACAACTAAAATCAAAATCATTAAAATCAAAATATTTTATTTCACATAAACCTGCAAGGGCACTTATGAAAAGTCAGAAGCTAGGTGCACGGTTCCAATTTGTCGCTTCCTATGGAGAAGAGCCGGCAAGAAACTCCACGGTTACTCTTTTAAAAATAATTGGGTTTTAAAATGTTTTCAAATTACAGTGATAATAGGTATGGGAGGACAGTGCAGGCCTGTCAATAAGTACCAAGTACTTAGAGGAATGAAAATAAAGAATAGAAAATCGTCTATAAATCTAATCTGTAAGGCCTACAATGTTTTCCCATTCACAATATGTAAAAGAATCTACATTAGTAAGATCAACCTATTTAAACAAAGTGACATGATTTCCATGAGAATCACTAATAAATAGGTGCTATTTGAAGCGATGTATAATGTCAAAAATGACAAGAATATGTCAGAAAGTGTAAAAAATAAAAATATTAAAAATTAACATTGTAATTTGGAAGCAGTTAATAGACTCTCACAAAGTTATGCTGTTAATGAGGTACCAACCAGGGAAGCCACATGTGCAGAAGGAATTAATGCCAAACTTCCCTGTCTTCAACGTAGTCTTTTATCTTATAATATGCTTTTTTGATAAGGACACGTTTGATGTGAGTTTTAAACTTTCCATCGCTAAGTTCTGTAACCGACTTTGGCAACTTGTTATAGAAGCGGATACTGTTTATTAGAAATGACTTGCTAGTTTTAGTTAATCTAAATTTTGGAATCACGATTTCATCTTTACTACGTGTATTTAGATTATGGAAGTCGCATCTTTTTTTGAAAAGACCTAAGTTTTTGCGAACATACAAGATATTTTCTAGGATATAAAGAGAAGGCAGAGTTAGTATATCAATTTCATTGAATTTGTTTCTAAGAGACTCGCGAGGCCCCATTTTATAGATAGCGCGGATTGCCCTCTTTTGTAAAATGAAAACTGAATCTACGTCAGCTGCCGATCCCCACAGCAGAACGCCATAAGACATAATACTGTGAAAATAAGCAAAGTATACTAACCTAGCTGTGGCTACATCAGTCAACTGCCTTATTTTTCTTACTGCGTAAGCAGCTGAACTTAATCTACTTGAGAGAGCTCTAATGTGGGCACCCCATTGCAATTTTGAATCTAAAGTAATTCATAGAAATACAGTTTCCGAAATAGCATCTAGTTTCTTGCCATCAAGTTCAACTGTCATTCTAACAAGAACTTTATCCAATTGAGATAAAGTTTTATTTTCTATGTTATTAATATAATTTTGTAGTCTATCGTCCCGATATTTTGACGCTGACTGTACCTTATTAACAGCATACCTATGTAAACGTCTATTATCTGCTCCCAAATTACAATGTTTTTTTTTGTTTTTATCGTAATTAGACATATATTCTTGTCATTATTTGACATTACATATATACCTACAATTCTAATTTCAATTCTATTAGTGGTTGTCATGGCAATCGTGTCTCTTCTAGGTTTTATTTACCTATTACTTATGTAGATTCTTTAAAATATTTTGAATGTGAGAATGTTGTAGGCCTTGCAGACTGTAGATTTGTAGACCATTTTCTGTTCCTTATTTTTATTTCTCTTAATAAATACCTGGCACTTATTGACAGACCTAATAGGTACGGAAGGAGAGTCCTTCCATACCAATTGTCACTGTAATTTAAAAACATTGTAAAAACCAATTATTTTTAGAATAGCTTTTGCCAGCGGCTTCGCCCGCGTGGAGGTCGGTGTATTATACATATAAACCTTCCTCTTGAATCACTCTATCTATTAAAAAAACCCGAATCAAAATCCGTTGCGTAGTTTTAAAGATTTATGCATACATAGGGATATAGGGACAGAGAAAGCGACTTTGTTTTATACTATGTAGTGAAGAGTAACCATGGAGTTTCTTGCCGGCTCTTCTCCATAGGAAACAACCAATTGGAATCGTGCACCTAGCTTCTGACGTTTCATAAGCACCCATATAGGGTTACGTGAATAAAATATTTTGATTTTGAATACAACTGCCATTCTTATTTATGTCATGATTGACTGCTTAGCTCCATTAAGGTACCCGTGTGATAGAACACCAAACCAACCTATGTTCACCAAAACTATATTATACAAACAGTACAGGAAGAAAGGGATCAGTCAGGAGCCAAAGAAGTGCGCATCTACACAGGCAGCTCAAAAACACAAGACGGCTCAGGTGCTGGCGTACACTCCCTTGACCTCAACTTCAACTTTTACATACCGCTAGGCACACACAGTTCGATCTTTCAATGTGAATGTGTTGCCTTAACACAAGCCGCAACAGCAGTGAAGCGCTTAGGCATCCGGAACTGCGGCATTAAATTCCTATCCGAGAGCCTATCTGTGCATAAAGCTTTAGAAAACAATCAAACTAACAACAAACTAATTTTTAAGTGCCATCTAACTCTAGAGAGTTTATCGACGTCCAATCGTATTAGCCTCCAGTGGATCAAAGGGCACAGTGGATCATTAGGCAATGATGCCGCAGATGAACTTGCGAAGAGAGGCTCTGATATGAAAATGCTAGGCCCGTACCCACTTCTCCCCCTGCCTTTCTCACAATTTCGTGCGTGGATTTGCCAAAGGTCGACCGAACTCCATAACAATAGATGGTCACGAGCAACAGACTGTAGACAGTCAAAATTGACTTTACCAATTGTACACCCGCGATTAACCAAAAATCTTCTCAGCCTGAGTAGAAATAACCTTAGAATAATAATAGGAACAATAACGGGCCATAACCCCCTTAACAAAAAATCTTTTTAAAATAGGCGCCACAGACAGCCCGCTTTGCAGGGGCTGCCTTGACGCCGAGGAGTCAGCCGCCCACGTCATCCTGGAATGCGACGCCGTGGCTACTCAACATAAAGAAATCCTCGGAACAATGAAGTCGCTCCGCGAAGCTTGTGAAGCTCCCAGGAAGCTTCTGTGCCTTTGGGTGGAGCTGGGCTAGCTCTGTTAGCCAGAATCCCCACGCACAACGGACCGAATGGGAGTCTACGTGCGGAAAACGGAGTCCCATTATCATCATCAAGAATCATTCTCAGGTCCAGTTGAAAACCAGCGTCAGACACAAATTGTCTGGCATTTTTGCTGAACTGGGCCTTTTTAGCGCAGCCGTGAGGCACACTTTAATGCTAGTTTCTAACACACTACACTATTTGTTGATTTATTTTTAATTTGTGCTGTATATTGTGTGCCTTTTTAGTCTGTACTAAATAAATGTTGTTGTTCCGTGTGGTGCCGGACGTAAAAGAATAGTACCATCCCATTGATTCCCGTGGGTGTCGACTAAGGGACTTACTAGAGAATGGGCAGCAGCGTTCTCTACGCATTTGACCACCATACTGCGATCGCCAACCCGCCTTTCAAGCGAGGCAATTATGGCAAATCCCCCCCCCCTTTTGGGGGAGGCTTATGTCCAGCAGTGGACGTCTTTCGGCTGATATGATGAAATAAATGTATTTTCTTTTTTACAATTTTTTTTTGTTTACCCGTCCCTCTGCTAAGGTAAGGCCTTTCCCCCAAATCCTTCCGAAGCATTATTTTCGGGATATCATTAAAAAGGTTAAATCTGTAACAATCTGCAACATTCTAACCATCTGGCTCGTCCTTTTACAATTTGCAGTACTTAAACTATACAAGAATAAACATCATCATCTGCCTAGCCTTTTCCCAACTATATTGGGGTCGGCTTCCAGTCTAACCGGATGCAGCTATTTTACATGGAGCGACTGCCTATCTGACCTCCACAACCCAGTTACTTGGTAACACGATACGCCTTGATAAGACTGGCTGTCAGACTTTCGGGGCTTCTAACGACCCGCAACGACAAAGATCCAGGATTGACGGCCGGGACCAACGGTTTAACGTGCTTTCCGAGACACGGAGAGTTCTTGGTATGTAAAGATGGTCACCCATCCACGGACTAACCGCGGTAAGCGTAGCTTAACCTGATCGATCGACCCGTGCGTCTGTTATTACTTAGCCACAAGCCTCTAATGTAATATTGCTCATCCTCTTTAGCAAATAGCATGATGATTTATATAACCTACCAGACCTACACCGTGAAATTTTATGGTTGTTTTCCCGTAGCGAAAAGGTTTTGTCGTGGTAATACAATCGTTTTATAAACAAATAAAATATTAGAAACAAAAAATGGCAGATTAACCATTGTGAAAAATCACCACGTGCGAGAGTTTATTTCGCTTTTAACATTTTTATGCATCGCTGTTCCCTTTGTCGGAGGTGCGTGCGATTCGAGTAGTACCTACAAGTTACCTCTAGTGTTACTAAGGAGTAGTGTTTTATCGAGTTGATGAATATTTTTTAAATTATTTTAAAACAATTTATTTTTATTTTTTTTACTTTTACTCTATGCTTCGAAAGTACTCCTGATGGCAAGTTGTTCTGCCGCGGGAAAACAACCATTAAAATTTCACGGTGTATATGGAATATTTATGCAAGATTTGAACAGGATCTATCCAGTAGTACTTGCGTGATGCTACTTTAGTATCGCCATTACTATTTTCAAAAATATACATTGTACAGTTTTCGAGATAGCTACGATTTTGTTATATGTATAAAAAATAGTGATGTACCGACTAGCCACTAGTCGGCCCATTATTTACTATATTAATATGCTTAATTTTTTTAAAGGCGGTGATTGCAAAAAAAAAAAATCTTTACTGTTATTATTTTAACACGCTTTTATTAGCCTTCACCTGTATGTTTGTAAGCATGTTTGTTTGTGTGTTTGTAACCGACTCCATTGGACTTGGTTTTGACCCACTTCAAACGGTCAGATTTCATTTAAACTTTGTAGGCTTATCGAGAACCAATGACAAATCTTTAATTAAAAAAATAGAAAAAAATCACGCTTTTGTAGTTAGCAGAACTAAAAAATTGAAAATAAATAATAATTTAAAAAGCATGGGGTGCTTGATATTAATTTATAATAAAAATACCTCAAAAACCACACGCTTTTTAATAGAATTAAGTTATTTTCCACTTTTTTAGTTTGGTTTTTAAAGCGTGTTTTTTAAACTATTATTTATTTATTATAGAATCAGTTTTACAGTTTACTTTCATTCGTAATCTAGTATAGGATAGGAAGGAATAGGAACCTTTCGATTGGTCTTATAATTAATTGGACTTGATCCAGAAATTAAATAAACTAAAATTAATGAATACCTACTTCTAACAAAAAAATATGCAGGTGCAATTCGACTCCGCGCCGTTTATTTTCGTGAAAACGTTGTACTAGATAGATTTTTGTTCTTAGGGTTTGGTAACAAATATTCCTATTGTTCCCGATACAGCTGTAACCGTTGAATTAGCCTGATACTAGATTTAGTAGGCTCATTGCATTCCTTATAAAGTAAGCTTTCATCGATTATGTTTTTTTTTTTTTTCAGTTTTGAGCAGATATACAGCCAATATTAGACGACATCTACAACTAGGTATTTTGCTATTTGTAACAAATTTTGTTAAGGTTTCAGGCACTGCCGCAGGTATTGTATTTGCTCGGTACTAGATTTTTAGGCTCATTGCATTCCTTTTGATGCAAGCTGTATTCGATTAGGATTTTATTTCATTTCTAAGCATATTTACGGCCGATATGGTACGATGTATGGAGTTATTTTGCTATTGTCAACTTCATATTAATTTTTAACCCTATTTTGGCCAATATTTTTGTTGTTTCTCTCTATGCCCTAGTAAGTGCTTTGTCAACTCTTGACAACGATTCCAGAATCAGTGTTACTAAACATGTTTTTGCGCTATACGAATTGGAATTTCGATTCATAGTGAAAAATAGAGGCTCGCATGCGCATGCACACGCAGTGTGACGTCATAGGTAAATAATGCCCCGCTTAAAAAATGTTGTAAATATGATCTGTCTTTTGAATGCTCAACCATAACTCTAGCACTAAATTTCTCGTAGTTATTAGTGGTTGAAATCTTAGATGTTTTTGTTGATCAGAAATATTGAACTTACTACCAGTACACCGAACGACAAGACGTCACGTCAAAAGAAGAAACTCTAGAGCAAACAATTGTCAATCAGTAGGTTTGCCATTTTGAACATTGCCGATGTCACCCGAACTCAAACGAAAGCAATGATCGGCTTGGCCGACTAGTCGGCCATTTTGCATCCAACTAGTCGGCCAAAGTCATAGGTGGGCCCATCTCTAATAAAAATATTAGATATAAAAGTTTTATAGAAAAAACAAATTTGAAAGAAAATAACTTTTCAAACATGCAATTTTATTGCATTCAATATCACAATTGCCTTACACTTAAATATTTAATCAAAATGAAAAACAAAATCAATATCTTATATTTTTTATTATTATTACCAGTTGTAGGTAGATTTAATATAGGAGCACCTCTGCCTAAACCTCCAGGATTACAGGCGTAAAGTTACGTTATCTCTGCCTAGTATTTTCCCAAACTATGTTGGATTCAGCCTACAATCTAACCGTATGCACCTGAATGCAAATGTGATGATAAGTAAAAAAGTTAAAAAATATAAATTATGGAACGCTTTTTTTTTTGGCGTAGATTCCGTGATTATTCTTAATAATAAAAATTAATAGGAAAAACTATCATCTTGCAAGTTATCATCACTATCGCTGTCAGCGTTATTTCTGATAAATTTCTTTCTATGATCGGAAATTACCGATTCTTCGTCTGAAGAAACATCAATGCCATCTATGTCGTAGACCAACCATTTAAATAATTCATGATGCCTTGTCAGCGTTAACCAAGTTGTGGCCATAATTTTCCATAACTTGACTTGTATGTATTGTCCTTTATTGCAATGAATACATTTCTTTAGGTCTACAACGCCATATAACTCAAAATCAAATCCGTAGCTGATATTGTTAGTGTCTGCAGAAAACTTCATATACCTCTCTTTAATAATAAGATTATAATCATCAACTATCAATTTGATTTTGATTGTGACTATATTTTTATTTTGACGCCATTGTACTTGCGGTTTGCTAACTTGATCACTATCAACACTTACATTATGTTTAGTACTTACGTCTGGTGGAGGCTCAGAACTGTCAATTGGCGAAGCTAAAACTTTTTCATTCCATTCCGTATCTGGGAGTTCTTTAATCGAAACTACTTGGCTTAAAGGTACGGAAAATATGTTACCGGTATCGTCAGTCACTAGATCGAAATCATCGAAACTGTTATCTGAATCGATCAGAGGCACGCTACGGCAAACGTTTGACATATTACTTGGAATGTATTGTGTCTGTTTATTCTTGTCATCAACTAGAAATGCTCTATCTATCTTGTTGACTGTCTCAATAGGCTCATCATCTACATCTGAATCGGAGTTTTCCAATTTTCTTTCAAATCCTAAATCATCTAACAACTCAATCTCATCATTCTCGTCCGCTAAACTCCTATCCACCATCATCTGATTGATAATAACATCTACATCTGAATAAGTATCAACTAAAACTACACCATATTTGTGTCCTTCAGTAAATTCTGCTTTTTCTTTAGTGAAATATTTTGTAAACAACTGTTTATGTTTATCAACAGAATCGAAACATGAATCTACAAAGAAATTTGTGCTGAAATCAGTCCAATTATTCCCAAGAGGTTTAATACCTACGAGTCTACATTCAATAGCTTGGAATGGTAATTGAGTAATTAATTTTTCATTTATTGAGTAAATTTTCTTGATTGAAACTTCTCTCCATTCTCCTTGGTCGACAAAGAAACATTTGACTTTATTATTGTTAACGCTACTATCAATTCTAGCTCTTTCACATGTAGCATCGTCAGGAAACTCCGCTAAAACAATGTCTCCAACGTTTATGCTTTCTATAGGTTCAGGGTTCTCTTCTTCGTATTTCCTTATATCTTGGATCAACGTGGTCAAACATTCCTCGAATTTGACGGGCCGTACAAAGAATTGCCCTGGACTTTCAGCGTACATAAAGAATACTGATGAAAATATACCGCTTTCTAGATGTGCCCATCTACCTTTAGGTAATGGTAATGGTTTGATAGGCTTAGCAACTTTAGGAAGTTCTACTTTTTCTTTGGGAATGTCACTATTATAATCACATACTTTTCTTAAATTATCAATATGATCAGGGTTAAGTTTAGCATGAAGGTCTAATAGTTCCTTTCGGAAATCGTATTTCACAACCACTTCTTCTAACGAAGACAAATCCTGGCAAGCCTCTAATGTGTCTACGAATATAGTGTTACCGACAACCATTGTTATTTCACCTCTCATGTAAAGCTCGTCGTTTTCATCAGTGATTCGCTTTAATTGATTTTCAGCTAACTTAGAGAAAGTTACATCTTTGTCTTGGGGCATGAGATTAGCTAAAATTATAGTGACTACGTGAGTTTCAATATTCTTTAAATCGTCCGGTAAATAGTATAGGCAAGAATCGCGTGCCGTCTCGTATATCCCTTCATCTATAAGGTTGACCAGTAAGTAAGTAGGTCGATTTTTCTCATACCCTAGTACCTTTGCCACTTGACAGCGAACGAATAGATTCTGCTTTAAAGTCACCGCGCACACGTCACCTACTTTCGGTACACCGTGAAGCTTTCGATTGACTTCTTTACTGTAATGCATTCCCATTTTAATAGAAAGCAAGCTGTAAGTTTGTGGGTATTTTTTAATATTGCTTTTAATGGAACACGATGATAACCTAGCAGAATAATTTACTGCTGAATGATAGTGCAATATATGGAAGGTGATTATACCTTCTAGCGGCAGCCAAGGCTTGGGAGAGTCGAATTCTTTGAATATAGCGTGTCTTTCAACGCAATTCCAATAATCCGGGCATTTACCTAGAGTCAAAAGTCTTTTACATATTGGCACTAAGTTCTGAGCTTTCTTCAAATATTTTTCAGTCAAAACATTTGAGCTAATCTCGTCCAAGAACGGTGGCACATCCATAGTGCATCTTTTAATGAAGTTAAGGATCTTTGGCAGTTGTTCAATGTTGTTGTCATCGAACAAAATCTTTATTTTGATTTTAGTTTCGTCACCCTTGAAAATAGACGGATAGTTATCGATGAGCACTGCAAATCGTTTGCAGAACATTGAGAATAGATTCGGCAAGGAATAATGAACTAAATGATGTGCATCCGTAACGTTCAAATGGGTCAAATTCCCGTCGCAGCACACCAAAATTGATCCTAACAACGGCTCTTCATAATCTTTGAGGGTTTTATCTAAATTGTACAAGTCTTGCACCGTCATTGTGCTATCGCAAGAGAACACGATATATTCCAATTTAGTCAATACTTTTTCTATGAGTTTTACTTCTCCATCAGTCCTGCAAACTATCACAGTCTTTTTGGACTTATCAATATCTTGCAAAAAGTTTATAACCGTGGTTAACTTGTTCTCTTGAGCAACAAACTCGACTGAAGTTGCAGCTTTGGAATATAGTACACATTCTTCGAAAGCACTGATGCATATGACAGAATCAGGGGCTTTCTTAGCTAGAGACGCCATGAAGTCACACCATACCCTAGATACTAAAATATACTGGACTTTCCATTCTTTATGAGCGCGATTTTTGACAATGTCCATAATTTTCAGAAGGAAAAACTTAAGTTCTTTGGGATATATCGTAGAAATATGTTCACAATCATCAATTACGCATGTGGTTAAATTACGGAAGTCTAGACTGAAATCCTCCTGAATCAGACGGACCAGCATGGAAGGCGTGCAAATGAGAAGATCACATCCGTTCAGAAGCGACGTTGTGATGTGCATATCACTCATACCAGCGTAGCAGGCGAAAATTTTCGCGCTGTGTAAGAACATTTTACATTGAGATTCAACTGAGGATACAGAATGAGACGTCGCGCAAACTATGATGCAGCTAAGGCCTATTTTGTCTTGCGTATTTTTAAAATCATACACTAAACGGCATACCGCTGGCAAGTATCCCATAGTATTACCACTGGAGTATGGACCTATGAGAAAGAAGCTATGACCCCGGAGTATTGTAGGCCAGGACACAGTTTGGGGCCTCATCGGCTTCTGTACATCCATATTTCTTAGAACTCCGTGAATATCATTCCCGAATGGAATGTCTCTCATATTGCTGACTGGTTCTATGCGGTTATCTTTCTTACAATGGACCATTAGTACGGGGCTTACAAGTTTGTCAACAAATATGGATATAGTACCATCAACATTCTTGAACGGGTTAACATTACTTTTCTTTATATCAATAGTATCAGTTTCCGGTTCCGGGTTAACATCTTTATCGATACTATTGATATTCAAACCTAATTTTTCTACCAATCCTGTAAGACTTTCAACATCTGAGTCTAAGTCACATTTGGAGCTATCTTTGTCAGAAAGCGAAAAAGAAAGACTATCATTTATCCTCGCCTGTTTTTCCTCAAGATATTTAATTTTACGTTTTATAGCACTTAGTGCTTCACCCTTACTTCTATGTTTATTAGAAACAGAATTATTTTGCACAGTATTAATAGATTTTATCCGTTTCAGTAAGTCTAAATTAGATAGTTTTAAGTTTACCTCGGAATCTGTGTTCGCGTACACATCTTGATTTTTCTTTGCTTCGTATTCTGGTTCAGGTTTTTCTTGTATAACAGGTTTTTCTTGTATAACAGGCTTTTCTTGTTCTTCAGTGGTGGTCTGTTCTTTTATGGTGAACTTGGAGTGTGTAAGTCCCTCTGGACCAAACGCGATTGAGTTCGGCGCGGCAATCTTGCGTGAAATTACACCTGAAATGATCAGATAATTAATTATCAAACTGAAGAGAAAATACAGTAATTCAACTTATTTATTTACAATTCTCAGAAGTCCGTCCAGCAGCGTTCAAGTCATGGTAAGTGGGTGAGGCTATTCTATTAACTACACACGAAATCTAGAGTTTAATAATAATAAAAAAAAAATAAAAAAAAGGCAACTGACCAACAACTTCCAAAAACACTAAAAAGTGAAAAATAACTTTAATTTCGGAAGTCGGTGACTATGGATATGTATTTTATATATATCGAAAGTTTTTTATTTTTCGCTTTTTAGTTACAGTACCTACCCCACACAATTCGAAATTTCATCATCCTTGGGGTCATAACAATGCATATTTATGCAATAGCAGCAATCGCCGTTTGTTTGCTGTCATTTTTGGAGGAGTGCCGTTGTCTGTCACCGAAACGCATCATCAGAACTATATAAAATTACTATTTTTTTTAAGGAACCATTTCGGAATAAACCCCTTTCGAACAAAAAGAGAATTTTGCAATCTAATCCGTCTAAATATGACGGAGTTATGCCCGAACATACATACATAAAAATATATAAATATATAAACATTCGAATTGATAACCTCCTTCTTTTTGAAGTCGGTTAAAAAGAAAATTACCTTTTTTAATGTTGGTTTTCTTGTCATCTCCGGTGAAATGATTCTTGTGCTTTGGAGACACAGCATTATTATTCTGTTCATCTTCAAAGACATAATTATTGGTTTTCATATCTGTCTGAGTGTGATTTGATATTTCATCGGCTGCATGCATGCTGGCAGGTTTTGGTAGGATTACAGAATCATCTGCTGCTAGTTTCTGGTTTTCTTTTGTTTTGTTGGCAATGCTTTGAGATTCTAACCATTGCAATTTTCGCATGAGTATACTGGCTACGTTGGGCGGCTTTTGCGTTGGAGATTTCCTCGTACTGCATGCTCTTCCCACGGAGACCTCATCAACATCTTTGCAGAGCTTCAAGACATTCACTTTGTGCTGGAGTAACGAATCTGCATCACCTCGGTCCTGAACTTGTAATTTCCGAGACATTATTGATGATTCTAAATCTTTTTGCTCATGAAGGACTGAAGTCTGGTTTCTCAAAATGTCCAGCCATGTTTTCTTGGGTATGTCCCGAGTTTTGTGAGCCTCCTCAATCTTTTTCATGACTTGACGTATTGTAACGTAGTTTAGTTCTGTATCGAGTTGATTGCTGCTCAACTTTTGGAGGAAGAGACACTCATCTTCATATGCAAATTCCGAATTGACAATTTCTCGGAGAACGTTCACTTTAGCACCGTTCTTTTTAACAACTATTAAACTTCCATATTTGTGGCTGTTGTCGTCGAAAATTGAAGATCTGTAACAAGAGAAATTCAACTTAAGAGCATTCATTTCACGCGGGCTGGCAACAACGTATTTCTAGTAGTTTTTCGTGATTATTTCATCAAATACAAAGTACATTTTTTTTTCAGCCAAGCACTAGATCGTTGGTATTTATAATTATTTTAAATATTTACTCTTTAATAAAAATATTTAATCGTATTTAGTAATGCAAATAGAAAATAATTGACGGTATATCGAGTTTTATAAGCAAGTACCAAAATAACTATAAAAAAATAGCATACAAACTTGAAACTACCAACGATCTAGTACATGGCTGGAAAAAATGTTTCTTTGTTTGTATTAATGAAATAATCACGAAAAACCGCCATAAGTGAGCCGTTGCCAGCCCGCGTGGGGAGAATGCTGGGCCAGAAAAAAAAACTTGTTTCACCCGCGCCTCGTTGCCTGCCCCTCTCTTCATACACGACGAAAACAAAACACAATCCCTTCCCGCCAGCAGAAAGTTTTTGCCCGGCATTTAAACCAAGAAAAAAAAAACAAATTTCACCCCCGCTACCCTTACTTACCCCTCTTATAAAAGTCGACGAATACAAAACACAAGCCCTTCACGCCGTGGTCGCGCTAGTAGAAATTTTTCGCTCGGCTTATTCTATCTGTATGATATTTTATTCTTCTGTCGTATGTATATGCAAAATAATCAGATGAAACGACTATGATCAATGATAGTATTGACCGCTGTGTTTAATGTTGTTTTTGTAGCTCATTATTGCGTCTACCATTTATTTCGGTTATTAGTAGTTGGATGATAGACTGCCGGTCTTCTAATTTATCCAATATCAGTAGATATTGGATTAATTAGAAGAATGACAGCCGAGTCCAAATGTTACAATAAAAGAGATATTATGTTGTTATTTACTTTAACTTAGTTGTTAAGCTTTTGTCGTTTTTACATATTAAGTCATCAGTCTATAATGCCCCAAAGGAAGGAAAGCAGAAGCTTAAGCAACAAACTCTAGAGACTTCCCGGTCCATCGTGTTCGACGGGTCTTTATCCTCCACACAACTCTTCACATGCACAGAAAACTTAATCTCAGGACCGAATACCAAGATATAATGTCAAAGCGCACAATCAGGATTCCCATACCCCAAGTAAACTCCCTTTTTGCCTAGACGTTCCCCGAACTACTTATTTCCAAGCATTTACCAGAAAACCATAAAGTGCTAGAACAAAAAAGACCTCAAAATATCCCTGTGGAAAAAGCAACAAAGAAATGGCTTTTTACACTCTCTCTTTAAGAATGTTGACAATGACGTGTGTGCGTGCGTGGCTGTGTGCGTGTGTGTGTGATTTGTTTATGGTTGTTGTTTGTCCTAGAAGAGAGGTAGTGGGTAGACGTGAGTCGTAACGTCTTTTGGGCGTAATCGGTTATACCTACGTAGTTTCGTGGCTATGAGTAACTAGTTTCAAAACCGATTATTTTTATAACTAGTTACTTTTGTATACAGTACGGGGTTGGTTGGTTTTGCGTTTGTATTATGTTATGATTACGAAACTGTTACAGGTTATACGTATTATAATATTAGTTTTACTTGTGTGACATGTTACCTATAATATACCCACTTCTCCCCCTGCCTTTCTCGCAATTTTTCGTGCGTGGATTTGCCAAAGGTCGACGAACTTCATAACAACAGACTGATGGTCACGGGCAACAGACTGTAGTCTAAATTCGCTTTACTAATTGTACACCCGCGATTAACCAAAAAACTTCTCAGCCTGAGTAGAAATAACCTTTCAATAATAATAGAAACAATAACGGGCCATAACCCCCTTCACAAAAATCTTTTTAAAATAGGCGCCACAGACAGCCCGCTTTGCAGGAGCTGCCTTGACACCGAGGAATCAGCCGCCCACATCATCCTGGATTGCGAGGCCGTGGCTACTCAACGTGAAGAAATCCTCGGAATAGTGAGGTCGCTCCGCGAAGCCTGCGAAGCTCCCAGGAAGCTTCTGTGCTTCTGGGCAGAGCTAGGCTGGCTCTGTTAGCCAGAATCCCCACGCACAACGGACCGAATGGAAGTCTACGTGCGGGAAAGGGAGTCCTATCATCATCATCATCATCATGTTACCTATAATTACGAATATGCAACAGATTATAGGTATTATAATATGTATGCTACGAATGTTATATGAGTATATAACTTTATAAATTGAACTTCCCTTCATACTTTTCCAGGCTGCAAAATTTCTTTTTTAAATTATTTTTGTGAATTTTTCCAGGACGAGGACCAATTCCTCGATAAGTCTACAAAGTTTAAATGAAATCTGACCGTTTGAAGTGGGTCAAAATCGCGCCCTAAGGATTTGGTTACAAACAAACATACAAACAAACATAAAAGTGAACCTAATATAAAGCGTGTAAAAAAGATAGCAACAAAAAAAAATGTATACATAATAAAAATGTACGTGTAACCATGTTAGTATTATTAGTACATATACCTAACAGATGCCTATGGCTATCCTTATCCAATGATTTTGGCAAGGACAGTCAAAACTGGAAGCAATCACATTTAGGATGCTATTTCTGTTGCAACATAATTAGGCACCCCTATAAAACACGTGCAGCAATTAAAGTATAACAAAACAGAGCTATCTGGTAAACAATACTTCACGCGGTGTATTGAAACATTAAACAATAACAATTTATATAACAATAGATAACGTATTTTGAGGTGCAATAAAACACCTGGTCTACAAGTAGTGGGAAATTACATTTTTGTGAATGAAGCCTGGCATTATTGCGCCATAACTTTGTCCACATAGCGATTTGGGACTTCCCGCCATTACCATAGTTTAAGTACAGACGCCAGCACATCAAGCTACCCCAATCTGTCAAATTTCTTTGATAGATTTTCATCTTCATTACATAGGGATGGGGTTCATGTTCAACTGCGAAAATTTGACAGTTTGTGGTAGCTTGATGTGCTGGCGTCTGTACATAAAAATCCTTTGACATTAAAGTTCTATGTTATCGTGTGTGTTTTAAGTAATTAGTACTTTTTAGTTAATTAGAATATTGTTTAAAAAAAGTTTTTTTTAAATTAGAATTTCTTTAAATATCTGTTGTATCATCTTCACTTGATGGGTACTTGTAAAGATTTCCAGATATTTTAAAACTAAAACCATAATGTTCAAAATTTAATACTATTTCCTACACACATGACACACCTTGCCAGTTCTTTCCGAGACCAAATAATTTAGATTAATCTGAGACCTTATTGGTGTTGTTAGTCAGTTAGTACTCGCAACTGACAAGCTTGTATGACCAGATTTAGGAACATAAACGAGGTAAAAGGGGGTATGTAAGGATTGTAGCAGGTGGCATTCTGTAGTGGCGAATGCATATTTTCGGATAGTACAGAGAATTTCCTAATACAGTAATTGTAGATACACATGACATACATTAGATTAAAAAAAAATATAAATTAGTTTTTAGCTAAATAGTATACTTATTATATTCACCACAAAAATTACAGTTATGTATAAATAGTATCAGGGGTTAATAACCAAAATAAATATCTATTTCATTATTTAGAAATTATAATTAACTTAAAGTTTTGAATTGTAATTTAAATGGGAAATCTTTACATAGTTTTAAAATAGATAGTTTTAAAATTTACCTTTTAAAACTATCTTTACAGATTTTATACATAATTCGATAGTGTAACTAATATTATTTATATTCAATACTTACATTTATTGCTATATAAATGTATATAATGAATGAAAGAAATAAAGATAATACGTTGGTAAAAGAATCCTTTGGAAGAAGCCTTTGGGGCACTTTTCCCACTGACAGCAATGCTGACGAAATTCTTTGATGCCCAGTGAGCTCTTCCCTTTTTTCCTGTATATACTTGTACATAATATATTTATTTTAGTGTTAGTTTGTGTACTGTATTAAGTTTATTTGAAACTAATATTTATAAAGACTAATGTTTAGATGTTGAATTTAAAACTAAAACAGTAATAATTAATTAGCTAACAACTAAACATAGGTGCATCATCAGTCTAACAAACATAATAACTTAACAGCTAAAACATAACAATGACACCTAAACAGCTGTATCTTTTATTAATTAAATAGTAGGTAGGTAACCTAAATGCTAATCCTAAAAAGCTCATAACATATTTACATAACTTACTTACATACATTTAATAGAAATCTTAAAAGCTTCCTGCTGGACAGGCCTGGTCTATTGCAGGAAGTCTAGAAATTGCTCATTTTGTTTAATTCTAAAAGAATTAAAATGTTTTAGGTGTAATTCATATTCCGCAAACCTTATTTTCTTTTAATAGAATGTGTAAATTCCGAAACTGAAACCCGAACATTCAGAATTGTATACACATCAGACACCTTGCACATTTTTTTAGAACTTAATGATTCAGATCAATCAGAAAGTCGAGGATTGACAAACATTAATTGGTTGGAGCCAAGGTGTTGAAGTACCGGATCATTTACTTGCTACGCCTAAACACTTTTGACTAATTCCTTGTTTATTTCTATTATTGTTTAGTTTTTTTTTTTTTTCATTTATTTTTGGCAACTGAGCTGATGGTGACTATTCTGCCAGTAGTTATTTGAAATTGTTGTTTTTAGTTTTATTTATGTCTTGTAATTTAAATGCGGAAGGCAGAGGAGTATTTTTTGTGCAGCCTGGGACAGGCCTATGTCTACCAGTGTGGACTGCGATAGGCTGAGTTGATGGTCTGTGAGACGTCTTAGGGGCAGGGTTGATTGATTGATTGTATTTGAATATAGATGATGTTTATTGTGATGATGGCGTAAAGAGTGATTTCCCAATAAATGATTACGACCACAACCATTCCGCTCATTAAGGCTAAGTGAGTAAACCAATTGAACTGATCTTAAATAAAAATTATAAATAGTTATTCGGACAACTGAATAGTTTTCCAGTGGATACACCTAGTATTCACTGGAAAATAATTAGAAAAACTGTGTTAGGTTGAACCTTACACACATAGAAAGAGCCGAGCCATACCTACCGGATAAACGTAATTCCAGTGCGGCGACTGCATAGCTTAACGAAGCAAAATTGGAGCCCTATATCTACCCTAACGGGCAAAACGTACCGAAAACCGTGTAAACTTGATGGCCATCTTAGCCGTGCCTCCGCCGCTGCCACCTAAGCTTATACACAAAGGACTTCAACAAATATGCAGAATTGCGGCTTTATAAACAACTTACTTTTTGTCGATGTAGGTAGGAGAAAACATCACATGGTCGGCTTCCAGGAAGCATCTCCGCATGGCAACGGATGCTGCCGGCATCCACTGCTCACAAGGCTCCGATTTTACTACACAGTCTTCCCCGAAAGTTACATTTTGAGGAAGAATCCCATAGATTCCAATTTGCTCAAAGTGAAAAGTATTTTCATCCCCCTCTTTATGAACCAAGGCCCATATCAAATGGGGATTAACAAAATGGAGGACGTGCACCTTATATTGATCGAGCTCCATAATTAATAAAAGTAGTACAATTTGAATTGTTTTACTAAGCCGGCAAGGTGTTCAAAAACATCAAAACATGGTCGGTGAATGAAAATCAGAATTATGAAAAGTGAACGATGAACTAAAGGAAGTACCTCTAGTGATGTGCCGTTGCGTTGCCGTACGCCCGTGTCGCCCCGATGGAGTCCAGACGCAAAAGAAGGATAGGTTTGCAGGTACATACCTAGATTCATAACTAGGCTATAGAACAATCGATCAATAAAATGCACCGGAAGTGTTTCTGCAAGTAATTATTCACCGAATAGCGTTCAGTTAATTGCAATTTTATTTGATATTATCAAATTTGGAAAACAGAAGAACTTGGGGTATTTTACCTCTGTTTGTTTATTCAAATAGGTATTACCGCAGATAAACCAAATTGGAATTAACTAACTACTTCTGAAATGGATGAATAAGCCAGTTTATTTTAACCCTTTATTAATTATTTTAGTCGCTCATTAAAACTATAATACGTATGGCAACAATAGGAAAGAATGAATGAAATAAAAATCCATCACTTGTTGGTTGCTATGACAACGCAATTATATTGTTTCCAAGAAAAAAAAATTTTTGATGCTAACGGCATATATATAACGGCAATGGCAACCCAAAGGATGGCAGGGTGCCCAACAGACTATTCACACTCACATCGAACAACAGCTGAATCGTGTGCATCAAACTGTGTAATAAAATTCTGAGTAAAATAAAAACTCTTCCATTTCCCATAAATTAATGGAACCTACCTAGTATATTTTATAAATTATTTGTAATTAAATTAAATAAAAAATTTTGAGATTTAATTATCATGCATTATTTCTTTTTTTAGCCATATTACTAATTTAAGTAATAATTAAAAATACAAAATTTACACGCTGACAGGCATAATAACAAATTAATCTAAATAAGTCTGCTTTCTTTACCATAGTTAATCAACTAAATGATTTTGATACTAGGCTTATGCTTCCTGTCTATCGGTGTGTCAACCATAGGGCACAGATTACTAAGATGTTGCCATAGGGCCACAGAGTACATTATTATATACTGCATAGGGCTGTACCTTCATAACTGTAATCGGTAGCTACTATGACAGTAGCGGAATAAGCCTGTTGGGGGCCCGGGGCAGCAAAACTAAATGTCAAGTCTCAAACAACTGCTTACCTATGAAAATTTATGAGGTACGATACGCTAACAGACGGACGAATGAATGGATAGTGGAGGTTCCGTTGGCACCCTTTGGGTACGAACTTAAGTTACATAGATAAACGAATTCAAAAATTTCTCAAATTTTGCCGCCTTTTGTCCGCCAGGGTAGTCATTAATTTTACGAAAACCACATTCAAACACTTATGCCACATTGATCGTGTAAGGTGCCCCTTTAGACGGTTTATTATGGAGAAAATAAAAACACCCCAGGAAGAATGGGATACCTTACATTTGAACGCGTCTAATTTTCAAATTGTCATCGTTGCCGCTGTCACATAAACGTCAAATCGTCAAATATTTGACAAGTCGGCAATGATTTCGTGGCTGCTAAAAACAAATTGTGTTTAAAAAATTAATTAAATCGCTATTGAATGTTGTATTGTATCTACAGCCTGTAAAAATAATAGGTAAGAGTAATGCACTCATTGGATTTCTTGCTATTAGAATGAATATGAAGTAATTACGATATTTGTGTATGTATTTTCATGATCAAAAATCAGTTTTTGATGACAACAAATTCAGATGATATCTATGTTTATTGTTGTGTGATACAGTTTTATTGTTTATTACTATGTTTATCTTTTCTTAATATAGGTTTAAAATGCAAATATACTTATATTAAAACCTATTTTTCGTGAAAATCGTGTTGTCTGGCCATTGGTAGGAATCTGCTGTGATTATATCGAATTTATATTTTCTTGGTTGCTGTGATACGATAAAACACAAATTTCGCTTGAACGAGTTAACATACTTTCATAAATAATTAAATAACATCATGCAGTCTGTAAGTCCAATACCTTACTTCTTAACTTCAAAATGATTTTCTAGATTTTTGCAATTAAATATTCACGGTACTTTTTAAAACGATGTCTACTAACGATCGTGGTACAGATGTCAGTCATGACAATAACTTCTATTTTTACTTTTGACTTCATAACATACTACTAAAACATAGATAAATAAATAAATCTGCACTTGACCGAATTGATGTCAAGTGGGTGACTGAAAAGTTTGAATTATTGGTTAGATAAACTGCATATTACTACTTTAGACTCTAGTCTAATCAGCTATAGTTATTATGGCTATAAAACACCTATATTTTACTAGTTAGTTTCACTATCCATGCAAAAATCCAGGCACTGGGCTGCTACTGAGATTCATCCAATTGTTTTTTTTTCCTTGTCTTAGGGTTCATCAATAGGATGGAACCCCCTAATCTTATTACAATCTCGCCCTATAAACAGACTAATAAGTAATTTAGTTATAACCTAAACAATTAAATTGTGTTTACTAAGAATGTGTCTGATACCACTTTTCTTATTGTCTCTATTAAGGCGAATATACGTAGTGTTTGATCCAATTGAAAATGATTAACTGAATACGACTCCAAAGCTGGTGATTGTCTAAAACCAATTTTGCCCACGGTGTCAGTATTTTGGAGCTTCCCCAGTAGAAAATGCTGAAACGTGCTGGTCATTAAATTCCTTATATCAGCAACTATACCTAATCTCTACTAATAGAATTAGTACTAATAGTAGTAGAGATTATATGTCGATGTCATACAGTGCATACTTGTGCTCAGTATGTGTCATCAAAATAGTCAGCCTCTGTTCCCTCTGCAGGGACCCAGGCTTCCTCTCAGTGAGAGATAGGCCACCATTCCCCACATGGGCCCAGTGCTACGATGTTTTCAATAATTTACACAAAGTAAAATGCCTGCTTGGAGTTTTGCACCCACGTTCTTGTCACATGTGGTCACACTGTTGAAACCCCCTCCGCCCTTGTGTGACGTCACATCTTTTTGAATTTCGTATTAATGAAACAGCAGTTTTTCCAATTTAAATTTAAATTATTAAATAAATTTTCCAAATTTAAATTATTAATAATCTTTAATAAAATTAAGATTAAGTTAAATAATTTAGACACTTAATGGTGGTTTTAACATGTCACGTCTTACCTATAGCTTTTGATCCCCCCTGGCAATTGTCACACAATGTCACATTTCATTGACCCCCTCCCACCCCCTCAACGTGTGACGTATTTTATGGATGGCCCCTTGGGTTCTTTCTCACGCCCTCCATCCATCAAGTCTTAAATCGCCGCCGTTTCCACTGGGCCACATAATTAGCCTATAATGTTCCTCCTCATGCGGGCCTAGTGCGGTTTGGTAGATGTCACTTGTTTTAAAACTATTGTTGGATGGCTTTCTTCACCATTCTGGGAACAGTGGTGATGTAATAGTTTGTATACATATAGTGCGCCTTTCTAGGTGCTTTGCTTTGTGATAATAAATTGTCAAACCCAGAATGGTTTGAACCTACAACCTACAACTCGTGTAGCAGACGCTACCACTGGGCCACAAAAGTTCTGCAGAGTATGTGACACACTAAATATAATAAATTAGTTTTCTTTCTTCATCTTTAACAGAAAAATTATTCAATAAGGTGAATTTACCAAAGATATGCCTAATTAGACGATGCTTGGGGAGTCTTATGCCCAGATGTGGACTCCTTTCTTTGGTGAAATAATGATGAAGATGATACATAAGTGATGATGAAAAGACCTGTTATCTGACAAAAATAAAATATAACTGCATCTGTTTTATAGTGCCATGTAGCATACCAATGTTTGCAAATAAAATACTCCATGTTACAGGTGGTGTGTATACCCAACTAGCTGATTAGACCGACATTTTCCTGTCCAAACACTAGCAACAAACAAAAGTCCTGTACAAAAAATTACTTTCTGTGGTTCCGAATTTTACAAATTTTTCTTTCTTTTGTTCTAAGGATTTGTGGAGATAAGTAAAAAAATCGAATATAAAAAAATATTTAAAAAATTACAAAAAAACATCTAAAAAGAAAAATAGCCATGTTGATCCAGCTGTTCTCAAGCGATGCGCTTACCAATGAACACCATTTCATTTTTAATTATATTGATGACAAATCATTCACCATGTATTTTCCAGGTCAAAATGGGTGTAGCAGTGAGCAGATACTCGGAGTTGTCTTCCAATGAGCTGTTGATGCGGTTCTGTTCTACCGAAGTCATCTGTCCCAATGACCCATTCTGGAATCAGCTGCTTGCTTTCAATATTAATCCACCGACTAGTGCGTAAGTATCATAAAAAGCAATATACTTTCCTAATTAAAATAGAAAATAATGTTTTGTAGCTTTTGCCAGCAGATTCGCCTGCATGGAGGTTAAATGATAAATGATAAATGATTTTATTTGTGTAAGTAGGTTTGTACAAACACTTTTACACATCAATCATATTTTTTTAAACTAGATGAGGTCGGCGTTTCCTATCTGACTACTCTGAGAAGAAATGGCGAAACAAACTCAGAGGTCACAGTCTCTTTTAAAGTCCAGACATAATCTTGGTCAGATCATGTGAAGACCATGTGGATCGGTGTCTGAAATGGTCTTTTGAGGAAAGTACCACACAGATTGAGTGGACCTGTCTATTTAGTACACGCATTTATCAGTAATCACATAGCTCAACTCAGAACTTGAGGAGCTCAACGATTTGACGAACAATACCAAAGACAGGACATTTGGGTAGGCCGCATAAAATACTCAAACTGCCAGATTAATATTAAAACTAACTGAGAAAGAGATGAAACACAAAAATTGAGGTTGAAAATTATCCCACGGGAACGTACTGCCAGGATAAAAAGTATGCTATGTTAAGACATAAGATACTTTGAAAAGTACACAGATAGTTTATAACCTGGATTAAGGTCCAGGTTATCAAACTCAAACTCAAAGCATTAATATCAAATAAATCAATTACAGGCACCTTTGAATTGTCAAGGTCGGTAAGTTAGAAAGATGAAGCTAGTTGCCCATTCTAAAGCGTAGTAGGTCCCTGTGAAGAAGAACGGGCAAGAAACTAAATGGACACTCTTATTGTTGCAAAAAGTTGGTACATATGGTACTATCTGTGTGCCTCATTTAAATCAGTTTGGCGTCACTGAGTCACAAATATCCAAACTTACACATTCTTACTTACAAAATTTGTTTGTTACTCTTTCACGTAAAAACTACTGAATGGATTTGCATGAAATTTGGCACACAGATAGATTATAACCTAGATTAACACATAGGATACTTTTTTAAAATCCCGGTAGTACTTTCCCGTGGGATAAATTCCGACTACCACGCGGGCATAGCCGCGGGCGGATGCTAGGTACCAATGTCATAAATCCATTATGTTTGTGGGTTTACAATTTAGATAAAACAATTTAAACATTAAATAACAAGTAAGAAATATAGATATTGACTTAAGGCGCATCAGTTTCTAATTAATAAAAGTGAAACCTGTTCGGCAAGTTTCATTTACTGATAATTGCTATGTAATTTTGTAAGTAGGTGTAGCACTTTCACATGTCAATTTGAGAATTATTGCTATAGTATTGACATTAATCCTCATTATTCACTGAATATATATATCCATCTATTCTAATCTAATAATAAAGCTAAAGAGTGTGTTTGAACGCGCTAATCTCTGGAACTGCCGGTTAGAATTGAAAAAATATTTTTTCATTTGATAGGCCAATTATTGAGGAAGGCTATAGGCTATTTAACATCACACTAGGACTCTTAGGAGCCGAGCAAAAACAAAAAAAAAAACAGCGTGGCCAGGCGATGCGATGCGATGGGGTGCGTCAGGGAATCAAAAAAAATCACGTAAGGAAGTCGCGGACGATGCTAGTAATATATTATACTAACTGACCCGACGTTTACATTTTTTTCTTTAATAAAATCCTTCTGACATTAACAAACACAACAAAAAAAGAATTAGCAAAATAAGTCCAGCCGTTCACGTGTGATGCCGAGACCAAGGGAATTTTTCATTTTATATAATTACTAGCTGACCCGGCAAACGTTGTTTTGCCTTATAAATTATTTAGGGTGAACAACCCTTATCATTTAGGGGTATGGAAAATAGATAGTAGCCGATTCTCAGACCTATTGAATACGCATATAAAATTTGGTAAAAATCGGTAAAGCCGTTTCAGAGGAGTACGGTAACTAACATTGTGACATGGAAATTTTATATATTAGATAGATATAGATCTAGTTACATTTAGTTCCTCAGTCTCTTTTCCTTATCGGCTTATCCCAGTACCATTTAAAAATAAGCTTACGTATGTGTCGTTTAAATGTTTATCTATTAGGTTCTGTCTGCCTGATATTTTTAAATTAATTAATTAGATTAGCTTATTTCCTGTACTAGCTTACTAGAACATGTCAAACAACTAATTCATTACTTTGAGAATATCTATAATTCAGTCATTGAGAAATTCCTCTTGATGGTTTTCAAAATGTACTACAAATAAAGTTGCTGGTTAACAAGTGAGTAATACTGAACTATAAAAAATGCTGAAATGCCATGTTTTAAGATAAAATCGATAAAAAGTCTAACAACGTCTGATAAAAAAATGTACCGGTTTCAATCTCAATCTTGGCCCGATTTTTATCTGTAACCAATCAACAGTCCAGCGCAGTTATTGTAACACACTAACAGTAGGAATGTCTTTCATTTTGACAGTTCAACAACATTCATCTACGCTGTTGAGCAGACAAATTTTTCAAACATAACTATGATGCAATGAATAGGGTATTACACCCATTTCTGAAAAGTGTCTTAATAAGATTCTAAAATTCTAATAAACCACAAATAAAACACAACATTTTTATTTAATCGGTTAGTGCCATAAAAATGCATAAAAATTTTACATTTTCGTAAATCGCGCGTAATTTGACGAAAACCCTGGACGCAGTGGACGCCATATTGCCCTGTGGGTATGACGTCAGTTTGCTGTGTAAACAAATGCGCTGATATTTTGCATGATAATTGTTTATACTTGAAAAAATGAGTTATTGTTCTACTTATCGTTGGTTTGACGACTGTTTCTGAATGTAAGATATTATTTCAATAAAAATATTACTTTGGTTACGAAAATAATAAAAGTACAAAGTTGTTCAGTTGATTAGTTTATACAGCGGTATGACGTAATAACATGGCGGCTACTATGTCATGGTTTTCAAAAAAAGATAATAAAACTGATATCTATGAATTGAATTTAAAAATTTATTTGTTATTTCATGAACTAACTAACATTTTCCCACTGCTTTTTGCCTAAGCTATCTCAATAATATATTTTTAGATTTTTTCTCATATAGAGTAAAATACCCTATTGGCAATATCCTTCAAAATTATTCAGATTCTGATTGATAGTGCGTTACGCAATTAGGTTGCAGTTAAGCCAATCTCAGTCTTTGAAGTCGTTGAATCACAATCATCAACCGTAAAAGACCGCGGATCAAGATTGAGATACATTATAATTTTTTGCGTCTGTAGGTAAGGGGGCGTCCATGAAGGGGTCGACTCGAATCTCACCTAATTTCACGTGAAGGAGAGGGGAGGTCTCGGCAAATATCGCGTAATTTATATTTTTTTCCGCAAAAAAGAGTGTATAATTGCGAGAAAACAGGCCAGTATGGCTACAGAACAAAAAAATATCGCAGTTATGCGAACGCCACAAAGTTGCACAGTAGCTCCTCGATTGTTATATCGCCACCGGCCAGTCAAGACAGCCAAACGCAATGCATAAATCCAACGCAAGTAAGCAGAGGTTAACGTTTTTACACTAAAAATACACATTTTGAAATACCTTACGTGAAATTATGGAGAGGGGGGGAGGGTCGAGCCAAATCTCACGACATCTCACCAGAGTGGGGTTGGGGGTCGAAAAATCGCCTAAATTGCCTTACGTAATTAATGGACGCCCCTAACCGCAAAACACACAATCCCTACTAATATTATAAATGCAATGTATCTCTGTCTGTCTGTTACGCTTGCTCGCCTAAACCGCTGAACCGATGGTCATGAAATTTGGCAGAGATATAGCCTGGAATATGAACAAGGACATAGGTCACTTTTTTACGCGATAATCGAGCTCCACGCAGGCGGAGCCGCGGGCAAAAGCTAGTGTAGAATAAATTAAAATCATCTCCTTCCTAAGAAGAGGCCTACAACCAGAAGACTGGCTCAGTAGATATTTATCAAACAAAGTATTTTATTAAAAGCTCACTTAACAAAACATGTAATGTATTTTTTATCTTTTATTGATAAATTATTTAATTGTTTGTTGTAGCTAAAATTATTGATGGAAAAATCTGATAAAATGCAATGGTTGTAGATAACCTATTTCCTAAGTTCCTGTGTTTCCGCCCCGAAGAGGAAAGGTAAATTTGCGCCTAGGGATACCATACGTTCGGACTGTGTTTTTTACTAGTCTATGCTGTTTCAATACTTGGCAAAGGCCTCCACTCTTTCCATCTTTTGCGAGCTCGTCCCGCTATCTTACGCGATCTGACGCGACCCACGCCTCACGAAGTCTGAAAGTGACATCGATAACTGAAAATTTGTGTGGAAATCTGTTGTGATGGTGTGGGCATGTGATACGGAGGAATGAGGAAAATGTCGTGAGGAAAGTTTTGAGTAGGATGGCTATAAGAGTAGGGAGAGACCAAAGAAACGATGGATGGGACTGTGAATGATGATATGGTTAGAAAAGCTGTGACTACCGAGAAGACGACTAATAGGAAAGGGGGGAAAAAAAGACATGTTGCGCCGACTCCAAATAAAAATTGGACTATGGGCAGGAGAATTATGATGAGTGCCATTAAAAACCAAAAAACTTATAAACATTTTCTCAAATTCCAGTGACGAGCAACTAATGTTTGATGGCAGCACGGAGTCCCTGCTCCAGAAGTTTCTGCAGAACAACCCTCAGTCAGGCAACCTTGGCTCCCTGGTCCAGGTCTTCATCACCAGGGCCACAGAACTGCTAGCAGCCCCGAACAGTGACAAGTAAGTGGGAATTATGTTTTTAGAGTTTTGAGGGTACTTATAACAGCGGTCACACAAATTTATTGAATGAAAATGTTCGAAATGAAATGCGTTAATTTTCAGGTGAAAAACGTTTTATTATCTTCATTAACAGCTGCACCATGACCCAGACAAATTTTCTTCCTAAAATGGATACAGAAATAAAAATAAAATTGTTGCCAGTTTATGAAACTAAAAGATGAAACATAAAAACACAAATATTGACGATGCTTACTAAATTGAAATATAAAAAATATTAAACATAGCATAATATTCATATGGACTTGAACAGAAAGAATACCGTTTATTTGGACATAGTTCGTGAATCACAAAATACAAATAACAAATTTAAAAAAATGCGAAAAAGGTGTTTTAACCAGTGACTCACTGAGTCTAGCCAATCCCTGACGTTTTAGTGACAATTCCAATGTCGATCTATCGGAATTGTATTCGAGAGTAAGCACCCAGAATAGTGTGCCCTTCACGGCTGCAACAAAAACGGCAAATAAGCATTTTTTTTTAATTCATTTTTTTATTGCTGAATTAGCATGCTCTTGACCTCGATCCCACCCGATGGAAAGCGATGGATGACGTCTATGAGCATGCCCAGAAGATGCCTGTTTACTCTTGTTTTGAAGGTAGACTGGTTAAATGTGGAAGGGAATAATGCCAGCTAGATACTGTCTGACCCTGGCTTACTGATACTGTCTTAGAAATATGGAGACACTCACGCAAGGGTTTCCATACTCCGCATAGGTACGCCCATAGCGTCTGTAATTTATCGTCGAATGACGTCACCGTTATTTATTAAGGTATTGTGGTGTGTTTTTGACCCTCAGGAGTACGATGGCATACTAACTTAATTTTGGCCAAGGTGTGGATTGAGTCCTTTCTGCTTGACTACGTCCAATTATAAGTTGTTTTATTTTTGTTGAGCGGTACATTTAAAACAAAGAAGCGTAAGCGCCTGGCAAAAATATTACACCAATATGACACTTTACTTGTAAAGAGGTACTATTTACTTATCATGATCATTTATTAGTTATAATATGTTGTAAGTATAATAATAACAATTTACTACATAAAATACGATGTCGCGGCGTGGCTATATGACCTATATTTATTTATTTTGGTCCACCAACTCGACAGCACCACACACAATAATAATATTGTTATGTATGTGTTCCGTGTGGTGCCGGAACGTAAAAAGAATAGCACTATCCCATTTCTTCCAGTGGGTGTCGTAGAAGGCGACTAAGGGACTTACCAGAGAATGGGCAGCAGCGTTCTCTATGCATTGTACCACCATACTGCGATCGCCAACCCGCCTGCCAAGCGTGGCGATTATGGCAAAACCCCCCCTAAAATGATAAGCAGATGTGGGAAGCACAAGACCGGTCGAAGTGGAGGAGCTTGGGGGAGGCCGATGTCTAGCAGTGGACGTCTTTCGGCTGAAATAGTGATGATGACTGTTATGTATGCCCTTTAATAGGTATTTTTCATGCGCTGAATTGCACTCTGTTGGATTTTGAATGCTCGGTTCAAAACCGAACGAAAATCCAGTGCGCGGAAAAATCCCGCCGATACTTTATTACGTCCGTGTGAACGGCAACACCTTAATGTTTACTAAATTAAACCAAATTATACATATTAAACAATTTATTTACATTTAAACTAAATGAATTAAATTAATTATCTTTGGCGAGTTCTATACATAGCTTCGTGTTTATGTAAATAGATCTTTATTCTTTGCTTGTTGGATTCGTAACGCAGGTCGAAGTAATATTAGGTTTTTTCATTAATAATTAATTTCTCAGTAGGAGACCGTCTTTATCTATGTACAATAGGCTCTGTCATTGCATCGGACTTAAACATAACTGGCAAAATGTGGTTGAATACCACTCTGCCGCCCTTCGGGATGTACAAGCGTGATGTTATGTTCCTCGTTGGCTACCAATGCCTGTTATTATTTTTATTTGATTCTTTGTAACCTGCGATCATGCGACTTCGTGGCAGTATGTTCGTGTGAATGTTAAATTTTCCACCTGAAAAGAATAAAATTAAACAGTTATTTTAAATACATAGGATTTAAAATAAAGGGGCTTGTGTCTACTGAATAATAGCCGCACGCAAGCAATCTACGCTGGCTTTCGTGGATCTTTCTGGACAGTCGTTACGGGTCGTCAGAACCGTAACAGTCTGACAACTAGTCTTATCTTACCAAAGGGTTTTGTATCACCCAGTGTCTGCGATGTGGAGTTTAGATAATCAGTCGGTGTATTTAAATTACTGGTATTCAGTTGTATCTGTTTTAACCAGAAGGCGACCCATACATAGTTGGAAAAAAACTTGACAGATGATGAGGTAAACGGAAACATACCAACACTTAAGTAATTAATTTATAATTATTTTATTCATAGTACACCACACAAGGAAAACAAGTTAGGACTAAGTTTAAACCGAAATACAAACTGAATAATCGACCCAGTTTTTCTTCTAGAACAATGATGTACGGTGGGAACTTTCTTATCGTACAGGCGATATTTTTCAGCTCCCAGAAAACTTTTACACTAACAACGATCAAGAAAGATATAAAATATAGTTCAGTAAAACGCCTGCCGGGTTTTGACCCTACGACCTACAACTCGTAAGTAGCGGCCACCACTGCTCCTAGATAGACAGTGGCTTCCCGAAAACATTAATGATTTTTCATAATATAAGAGGTGCTCTGTAAAACGACGTAAAGCTCTTCTGCATAAGTCGACAAAGTAAATTCTCCTATTTCTTTTTGAATTATCAAAAGAAAATCTAACCTATCCGAGATTTTTGCTCCGAAAAATTCTCAAGCTCGCTTCGCTCGCTCTTGCATCCTATAGTCTTTTAATCATTTATCTTTTCTGCAAAGCCCTCGTAGCGACAGCTGATGTTTAACCGCTTGCAGGATTTTCAACGCACTACGCACTTAGCGCCCAGAGTTGAAAATCGAACATAGCCATTTTTTTATGAAGCGTGAAGCGCTTTGTCCGATTCTTAATGTAGAAAATCCAATGCGCGAAAAGCGAATCTTCGCGTTAAAAAAAATCAACAAAGTATCTCCTACATATTTTTGTATGAATATACAAAACAAAACCCAACCTATCCGAATCTCAAGAACTTTTGTGTTGGAATGTTCGAGCTCGCTTCGCTCGCTCTTATCACCCTGATAATGTTATCATGATCCTGCTGGCGCTGAGGATGACCCACCCTGAACTCTTGAGCTGCGACCGCGCCTAGTAAAGTTTTGCTAATTAATTTAAAATACACTAACCCTCTTACTAATAAACAGAGAATAAAGTTATACTAACTTTATTCCGTGTTTATTAGTAAGACGGTAAGTTTATAATAGTTACTTAGACATTTCTTAAAGGGAAAAAGACAATCAGCAATTTGATTGGTGATGTACTTCAGAAAGGCGTACGTGTGTGATCAGGGGGCCAATTCCCGTGTTTTTTTAGAACATTCGCATTCTAAATTCAGTCTCAAACTTATCGCTTTTACGCAAAAACGGCTGTACGGATTTGTGTTAAATTTTACACATGGGTAGACCATGACCTGAATTAGGACATAGGATACTTTTTATCCCGATATTCCCATGGGATCGAGACTTGTTCGGGTAAAACCGCGGGGCGCCGCATGCATGTCTCAATTCGTGCCAACAGTAGAAGAGAAAAAAAAAATGAACTCACCCTCCATCTTTTTACGAAGAGAACTTTTACCAGCTGCTGCCGATGCGATGAAAAAACACAAAAAAAATATGAATAACAGTTTCATGGTTGATATATTTAATTAAGTGTTGACTGCGCGGAGACCTGCTGTGATGTGTCAACGTTACGATCAGTCTAGACTTTTGATACATATGGCATACCACAGGATATAATATCGCAGTGCAAGAATATTAAAGAAGTCCAACTTGATCTATCTTGAACTACCTGTGCTTTTACAAAGACACACATGCATTATTTTAAGCAACATACCGAGGTTATACCACGACAGAAAAGGGCTATGATTCGCAAAATCTTATATCATCCAGCTGGGCATAAAGATATTTATAAGAAAAATGTGTTCAATATGTGTATATTAATTTATAGTACCATACCAAACGAATTTAAATTGTTGCAAGGTAATGTTTTTAAAACAAAATTGTCAGAGTGGTTACAAAAAAAGTGTTTCTATAGTATTAAGGAATTTTTAGAACATAAAATATTTGATTAGAGTTTATTGTAAATTTTGTAGTGACATTTGTATGTAATAATAATGTGTGATAATAATGTCAAAATAATAATAATGTACTAATAATATAATCTGCATAATAACTAGGTATGACATTTAAATAAATAATTTGCACGCTTGCTTGCAGGCAGAATACAATGACATTAAGGCTGTAAGATCTTCACTTCTAAACCATGTAGTTTCTTGCAAATAAACATTTTGAATTTGAATTTGAATATAAGGGCTTGTAATAGTATCCAGCAGCGGCGAGATGTACATTTTTCTAAGAGAGAAGTCGAAGCGAAGTCGGCTTTAACTTACTGACTTACTAAAATTGATATAGGAATGTAAAGAATTAAATACAATAAAATTGAACAGCTGACAATCAAATAAAATGTGCAATATTCCGCCATCTCCTTCTCACTGACGCATTTTTCTATATCTGTCTCTGTCATAACCCGGTGTACAGTGGCTTGCTCTCGTCCATATCAAGCGGTGCAACGTGACTTAAGTAACATCATTATTACATGATCGCGGCTGTTGTATCAATTTTGAGTTCCCGAAAATGACGTTAATTTAGAACATTTTTCTTTTTGTTGTAATAAAACGCTAAAAATAACCGTTTTTGTTGATTGAATGTTATGGTGAATAAAATACCCGTATTTTTGACAATAGTAGCCACTATTGACGTGCCATTTTTTAATAGCAATAGAGTCCCCGATGTGAATTCCCGTAGGAACGCCGGTAGGAATCGTGTTATATGGTGCCATCGCCACTGGTATCCAGGTGGTACAGGACAAAGATACTTGGAAGAATTTAAGGGAGGGCATTGCCAAGCAGTGGGACAGAGAAGTCTATAAAATAGGTTTACGGACGATAATTTTACGTGATAACGTCATAAGAAAACAGGCCGATCGTGCCTCTCTATCGCTTGTTCCGCGCTCTCGCTTGCACGTTCGGCTCAGGCGGAACGTGACTATGAGTCATGCTTTTACGTGCGTGCAGCCCGCGTTCATCGATTTATAAGACGTTGTCACGTCAAAAATTTACATTTGTTTTGTGGCCGGGAGGGGACACCATAGAAAGCCCTAAATATGTCATCAACTGCCTAGTCTTTATCCAACTATGTTGGCTTCGGTGTCCAGTCAAACCGTACCAACAGTTACTAGGTAGAACAGCTTAGCGTGCTTTATGAGGCACGTAAGTACAGGCGTTTTTTTTTTTTAAACTTTGTTCCACACTAGGAATTACTCCTGTATTGTGGGTGCGTTTACAAACATTTAAACTCACATACACAAACAGCCAGACCCGGAACAACTATTTGTAGGTCATACCAATATTTGTTCCGTGCGGGAATTGAACCCGCGACACGCAGCGTAGCAGTCAATCGCTTAACCGCTGCGCCAACCGTGCCGTCACTATTATTACTTGGGTGTAGCTCTCTCTCTGGTTGGACCTAGGTGAGTGTAGGCAGGCTAAGGAAGCACTTCCTACGATCGATGCGACGACCTCACGAAACAGGTACTCCGTCTATCTAAACCGCAGCTGCGTACAGTTACCGCAGCTGTAACTATGGCCATTTGGGTCATTTAACAAACACTTCATGTCATAAGAGTAACAGACAGTCCGCTGTGCAGGGCCTGCATGGAGGACGACGAGACAGTAGCTCATGTGCTGTTAAACTGCCCGGTGGTCGCCACTTACAGGGCAAAGTACTTCGGTAACCCAGGTACCCTACGTGAGATTGTCAGGAACACCGAGGTGTTACTGGCCTTCCTTGAAGAGCTGGGGTGGATGGAATAACTGATTTTGATAACTGACTGATAACCCTTTGACGTGGAGTTGCGGACACCAGCCCATATTTCCTATTGGATGTGGTTCTTCTGATTATATTTTATTTAGTATGTATTAGATGTGAGAATCGTTGAATAATTTATTGCGAAACTTTTCCTTATTTACGGGTTTTCGCACCCGTCATTCGGTACTACTGTGGACTATGGACACTCATGTTCTTTTATGTGAAGGAAAATACTACTACTACTATAAATAGAATGACGAGATACGGCGTTTTGCGTACATACGTACGCGCATAGTCTGGTTACTAGGCGTCAATACATTCCTTATACACATGCACGCGTTTAATTCCTGTAAATAAAGCCGTGTTTTTCCTTAGTTTGCGATGAGCGAGATAACATTCGTTCACACGATCTTCTTCGTTGTGTGGATGATTCCAATTGTTCGTTTTTAATAAGTTCGACCAGAATTTTGCCACCGCGGTTATCGTTGGCCTCGCAAAGGTCTTTCATAGTGCAGAAAGAGCACGATAAGAGGTGGGGCATAGTTTGCGATTTGGCTCCACAGTCGCATTGCATCTCATCGGAGTCCCATCTGACTAAGTTGTACCGACAGCGGCCCACCTGGCTTCTTAGTCGATTAATAGATTTCCAGGCGAGCCGTGGCAGTTGGTGGCCCGCTGGAGGCTTTTCTGCAGGCTCGAAATAGTCAGCTGGAAGGAGGTGTTTGAGAAGCCACAGTTTCAATCGCGCCGCACTAGTGCTAGCGTCAAATAGTGGGAAGAACATCCCTAAGCGACGTCCAGGTCATTGTAAAATGCTTGGCGCACCCTGGTAACAGCTGGCACTCGATAACGCAGAATTCGATCTTCTCATCACGATGATATCCTACGGTTCAATCGGTGAATGGACATATGGACCAGAAATTGCCAACCTGTCTTGAGCAAGCGCAGTGAATGCTCGTGCTTTGTCTGAATGAGAAGACTCTCTTTTCCTGCAATGCGGCAATAGGCTGGTTATCCCATTATAATTTTTTTGGTGGGAAATAACTTCTACTCTGGGCGGAGCGGGAGGGCGTGTCAGACTTTTACTGACTAAACCCACCCGTGTTCCTTCAGTTGCCTGCGAAGCCGAATACCCCGGTGTAAATTTCCCGTCTTCACTACACAACCGACGCGGAAGACATCGTGAAGTACGTACGCCAAAGGCTGAATTACCCGCCGAGAGTGCAGCTGCTGGAGTCACATCGCAATGTCAACTTTGAGGCGTTTGTGGTGCGCACTAACATGCTCCCTAAATCTGGTGATGGAAGAAAGCTTTTGGCCACAGGATGTGGTATTCCGCCGCTTTCGCAGACAAGTGCCACCGGAACGCACAAAGACTTAGTGCAAATAAGTGAAACTAACATAGTTTTAAGTTTTATTTACTAACACAATGTGTTATTAAAATGTTTTTATTTAGGTTAAGGTATTTATCTATGGGTCTTTGTTACCTGAAAATAAATGGTTTATTATTATTATTTATTATCGCTCGCCGTCCGCAACCCCGCGCCTACGGTGGCCGGGAGTCCGCCATGGACTCCCGACGCCCAGGGCAGGCTGGTTCTTCCTTGATCGTCTTTAGACTTCATATCGGCTCATAAGCTTGTCGCTTATTAACAGCAGCCGTACGGGTCGATCGACCAGGTTCAGTTGTCGTGGTTTTCTCTTGTCGAAATTTTTTCCATACATATTTCGGGAGTGTATTACTCCACTGTTCGACAATGTACATCAAAAATTAAACATGGTATAGTTTTGTCTCATTATTAATATTGTCTGTACGAAAAGAGAATACTGCAATATTAAAAAATTATGGGGCAACAAAGATACGATTTTCTTGCCAATTTGACCTAACTTTGGGCGTTTTTAAGTAATAAAAGAAGTGTAAAATCTCGGAAACCAATTCGGTACCGACAAAGCTCAAATATCGAAAAGTTCAATAAACTGTATTGGTCATTATGATTATGCAGTGATTTTTTTTTATGAAAGCCGATCTTCCGAAAAACTTTTCTTATTTTTTACACGCCTGTTTTACCATAACTGATCCTGCATCTCACTCAATAATGTTGTGCGTGTAGACTAGCGTGTAACTGCTCGTCACGAGTACTACTTCTGTCGGACACGATGCCTGGTGAGACAGCGTGCTTTTTAGCCAGGCCCACCAGAGAGTTCGAGCCCGCGACTACATTCCCCTTAATGGGTGACCGACCATCTTTACATACCTTGACCCCTCCGTGCCTAGGAAAGCACGCTAAGCCGTTGGTCCCCGCTGACATTCATGGATCATTGAAAGTCCTCACGGGTCGTCAGAAGCCCGAAAGTCTGACAACCAATTTCACCAGTACTGTGGAGGTCAGATAGGCAGTCGCTCCATGTAAAATATTGGTAGTCAGGTGCATCCGGTTGGACTGAAAGCCGACCCCAACATAGTTGGCAAAAGGCTAGGCAGATGATGATTGGCTCATAAAGATCTGCACCGTTTCTGGTTGTTGGCTATAGATGATAGTGGCGACCTTATCTTGTTTTTATTATAAATGTAAATGGTTTTATTAAAACCATACATACATACATAATCTCTCGCCTTTTTCCCATGGGAGTAGGCAGAAATTATAGAAGCCTTAGTGTGAGTTTCATTTAACCATACCTATCGATCAAACGCATCGTAGCGCGCTTGGCGCTCCCGTTGGCCCTGGATTGGTGACGGACCAATCGGAGCGCCGAACGTGCTCGATGCGTTTGATCGGGATGGTTAAATGAAACCCACACTAGGGCCACAGAACGCCACCTGCTGTAATACTTTTATAGAGGTATGAGGAACAGGGTGTAAAGTTCACTCATACTCTATGGAAAAGTGAGGATCCTCCGACCAGACGGGTGTTGTGTCTGGCAGGTGGGCGACTGCCCGACGGTTGATGACGGGATGTTGTATATATACGAGTCGCGCGGTAAACTGATTGCACGATGTAGGATTTGTGTGACGTCATGTCTTTGATGAGTAGTTCGCATTTGGCATTGTAGATGGCGCCACATCGCTCCGGTGTGTCAAGGCTTTGATGCATAGTTCGTATGTGGCATTGTAGATGTCGCCACACTATCATATCCTTTTTGCCTCGTTTACGTTTATACATCTGAGGCTCTAGTGTGAGTTTCATTTAACCATCTACACCAAACGCTTTGAGCGCGTTCGGCGTTCCGATTGGCCCTGGATTGGTGACGGGCCAATCGGAGCGCCAAACGCGCTCACTGCGTTTGGTGTAGATGGCTAAACGAAACTCACACTAGGGCCTCTGGCCCTACACGCACGTCGGTTGCGAGTACTAAGCACCTGATCTTTCTGAAGAACTTCACCAATAAGGTCACTATATATCCTCCTAGGGCGCCACTCACGTCTGCTTTGTAAATCCCTTTTGTTAGACGCCCTTCATTTATCCTCTCAAAATTACCAAACTGTACGGTGCAACCGCACATTCTGCAATTCAGCAGTTAGCGTTGGCCTATCAAGTCAGCCAGGCGTTCTCGTTACAGCCAACAAAGGCCGCGTCACTTACTTCATTGTCACACCATCAGTTCATTAAGCTCATTTTGCTTTAAGTGCCTTTGGGACAATACAGTAGTGTTTTAGTACTTTACTTTCTTTCATTGCATTCATCCCTCATCTAAAACTAATCTATGGTCTACTAAGGGATCGTACACAAACCATCTAAGCATACTTTTGTCAATTTGCCTCTACATCTTTTTAACTCCCGACGCAAAAAGAAGGGTGTTATAAAACCAAATTATAGAATAATAAAGTGTTTTATTGAAATACAGGACATTTTCATTAGAAGTCGAGCTAGGGGCTACCAGTGTAAAGGATGATTTCCACCAAACGGCTCGCATCGCATCGGATCGGAATGGACACGAACGGATGCGGTGACAGCAGATTGAAATGACGTTAACTAGGTGGCAGCATTGAGACGTCAGGTCCAGGGCACCTGTCAAAAGTATCACAGCACCTGTATTTTCATAAAACCGTGAATGAATGACGAACGAATGAACGAAACGAATGATGAATGAATCATATATTCATTGTCGAAATGAAAGACCTCTGGTCATATTGGTGCCACCTGATGGCGTGAATTTTCATGAAAACCCTCATTCCTAATGTGCTGTCGTGTTCATTTTTTTGTCATAATGACACGTATGCTTTTGCATCAAACAAATATTTTGTTCTACCAAATCCATGATTGAGTGACGTCTGCAGTCTGCACGTCTGCACTTGAGAATGAGTGGTGGCCACGGTTTTGAGCGCGCGCGACGACACCCGAAAGGATCCGATCACATACGTCGACAGGCGAACGGCGCCCATTGCACGTCGCAGCATGCTTTCGGCTACGATCGCGTGTCCCGCAAGACGCCCGCGGTCAAGCTGCTGTCCAATCCGATCCGATCCGATGCGATACGCGCCGTTTAGTGGAAATCATCCTTTACAGGCGCCAATGTCTTCAACCGTTTGTGGAACATTTACCATTTATTGCATAAATTGTGTTTTTTTTTATCTGACCGGTAGTTATTATACTTACCGATATAATATGTTACCGGAGATTAGCGCGTTCAAAACAAAGCAAGATCTGACCAAGATTATGTCTGTACTTAAAAAGAGACTTTGACCTCTAAGTTTGTTTCGGCCTTCTCAGAAGTTCTCGTGTAAAAGTGTTTGTACAAACCTACTCACAGAAATAAAATAATTTATCATTAAATAAACAAGAAAACAAACGAACTCGTTAGCTTTATTTTTAGTATAGTTAGAATTGTTACCGGTTTTTCCTATAAGGATAAAATATGTCGCAAACATGGTGGCGTCTACCACCCCTGCCGTCCTTTAACTAGAAAGGTGTTAAGCCCTAAAATTTGTTTCCGAGAAAATGGCAAAAAACCCGCGAATCGTTATTTCTTAAAAACTGTGATACTTACGTTACTGATTGTAGTACACATCAGTTGATATTTCTTTCTGTTTATCCTAAAGAATCCTTTCCAGTTACTGATTGTAGGACATATCAATTGATTTTTCTTTGTTTATCCTAAAGAATCCTTTCCAGTTACTGATTGTAGGACACATCAATTGATTTTTCTTTGTTTATCCTAAAGAATCCTTTCCAGTTACTGATTGTAGTACACATCAGTTGATATTTCTTTTTGTTTATCCTAAAGAATCCTTTCCAGTTACTGATTGTAGGACACATCAATTGATATTTCTTTTTGTTTATCCTAAAGAATCCTTTCCAGTTACTGATTGTAGGACACATCAAATTGATATTTCTTTTTGTTTATCCTAAAGAATCCTTTCCAGTTAACGGCCTACAAACTTTAATAGCTTGGGAACTATTTGTATTGTAAAAATGTTTGTTAGACAGAAAGATAGAGAATTTTGAACTCTCTTAGATTCTATACGAAAGTAAAAATTTACCAACTGAGGGTAACGCCTGTCTGGTTAAAGGACGGCAGCACAAACTTCATACTTCATGACAGCCTTTTGTTTATTTTTGTATTACTTCGTGATTCATGAAAGTTACTCAATGGATTTTCATTGGGATCTTTAGCGTCATAGTTATTATTACGGCGGTGAAGTAGTATGGTATCAGTAAATGTATTATTTTTCGAGTTACATAGGTAACCTTATGTTGCACATGTTTGGTCTCTGCCTGACCGTATGGTCGACTGGTGACAGTCCAGTGAGGTCCGCCGTTGTACAGTATTTTTTACTTGTGCATTAAGTTTTAATAAATAAATAAACACATATATTAGGCAAAGGTGTCACTTTTACAGACTTATGAGAGTGTTAACGTGCTGTAAAACACGTAAATGCGGAGAACATTTACGTGTTTTACACCCTACATACATATATTGGCATCGGGGCTTAAACATTAATTCTAAATAAATATGTATATGAATAGTTTTGCAATGCTTAAAATTTAGAAGTCGCTTCCATACTATACACCTGACTAGGTATGCATTCCCGGTGTTCCTGGCATCAAGATATGTTTTTAAAAGCCGCTTCCATACTTTCATAACCAAAAATTAACTTTAGGTATTATGCATCCGAATATCCGATCTCTAGTCATAATGAAAGCTATTTGCGTGTTACGCAATAACATCTCTAAAAAAATCACCAAAAAAAAACAATAATCGCCATAGTGTTATTTAATAAAAACAACTCTTATTACATAAATAGATAACATTAATTTATAAATTGATTATAAAAAATTCTACTGCGCTACTCTTTGTTCATCTTCTTCATATCCTGAGGTTCTACGTAGGTAGACACGGTGCGTTGATAGGAATTTCGAACCCGCGAGGCGGGTAAATACATAATTACTATTTGATCTGAAAAAATTAACATAAATATTTTAACAAATAAAACTTGAGGCGCACTTCTGTGTACAATGTTCAAGGTAAAGTCGGCAACAAAATTCTGTCAAAATTCCTGTTTTTTAACGCGCTTTTTTTTTAGCTTGGTATGTATGTATCTATGTAACGGAATCTTTGAACGTGATTTTCACCCCCTTTAAAACGTTGGGGTTGATTTTAAACTTTGCACACTTATCAAGGACCGATGACAGTTACATAATTTCAAGTAAAAAAAAAATATTTATTAAAAAAAAACGCGCTTTAAAACCATATTAATAAAGAAGAAAATAATTTTTGAAAAGCGTGGGGTGCTTGTAATCACTACATAGTATAAAACAAAGTCGCTTTCTCTGTCCCTATATCCCTATGTATGCTTAAATCTTTAAAACTACGCAACGGATTTTGATGCGGGTTTTTTTAATAGATAGAGTGATTCAAGAGGAAGGTTTATATGTATAATACACCGACCTCCACGCGGGCGAAGCCGCTGGCAAAAGCTAGTTGATTATAAAAATACCTCAGAAATCATGCCACGCTTTTTTGAAATTATTTTCTTCTTTTTTAGTTTGGTTTTTAAAGCGCGTTTTTTTTTAGTTTATTAAATTATTATTTATTAGTTATAATTGTTACACAACATCATACTTCCTACTGTCCAAATAATATATTATAAATATGAAAGATTGTATGTTTGGATATTTATCAATCCGATTCAGTTTTGTCCCATACTGCCCTCTACCAGCGATGCCCTAAGCCGAGGGCCGTACCCCACAGGGGATGCCCTTAGCGAGCAGTCGCACTAGTTCTAAGTTTTTTAAGCCCTGGCTGGTAATCTTAATTTATTAAGATTATCACAGGCAAGCCCAGTTAAACAAATGACAACCTCATAGATTGTAGCTGCAAATGTCATTCCCAAAAAAAAAAGTTCGGATATTTAGATGTTTGGATATGTGTTACTCAATCAAGCAACAACGGCTGAACGGATTTGGATGAAATTTGTCTCACAGATAGTTTGTAACCTGGATTAACACATAGGATGCTTTTTATCGCGGTTCCCGTGGGATAATTTTCGGCTTCCACGCGGAGGAATCAGCTGGCAAAAGCTATTTTAAAATAAAACGTGCAAAAAAACTGCACTGTTGTCTTTGATTTTGAAAATTCGTATTTTTGCCACCGACTTCCGAAACTAAAGTAATTTTTCACTAGTTAGTGTTTTTAGGGTTCCGAAACTCAAAAGAAAATAACGGAACCCTTATAGGATCATTTTGTTGTCCGTCTGTCTGTCTGTCAAGACCGACAGATTTTTCTCAGGAACGCGTGGAGGTATCAAGCTGAAATTAAGCATATCAAATACTCAGGTCTACTGTCCCTTGGAGCTGTGAAAAAATCAAACTTCTAAGCTAACGCAATCAAAAGATACAGCCGTTTATGCCGCAAATTTTCGACACTCGCAAGGGAATCAAAACTTACCCCGTGAACTCAGAATCTTGAAATTTGGTACGAAGCAACGTCTTATAGCACAGATAAAGGAAAAGTTGCGAAAAGCAGAAATTTTTAGTTATATCATATAATAAAAATATTTTTAATAATTTTTTAGCAATAAAAATACCATAACTTTTACTTATATACCTACAGGTTTGTACGGAACCCTCGGTGTGCGAGTCCGACTCGCACTTGGCCGTTTTTTTTTTTAATTTGTTTGCTTTTT